>JAWWES010000115.1:90498933-90557085 GCA_035583135.1 Lophotriccus pileatus
GGTCCCTTTCTGCCTGGCTGCTCTCCAGCCACTCTGTGCCCAGCCTGTAGCGCTGCAGGGGGTTGTTGTGGCCAAAGAGCAGGACCCGGCACTTGGCCTTGTTGAACCTCATCCCTTTGGAATCAGCCCAGCTCTCCAGCCTATCCAGGTCCCTCTGCAGAGCCCTCCTGCCTTCCAGCAGATCAACATTCCCCCCCAACTTAGTGTCATCTGCAAATTTGCTAATGGTACACTCAATCCCCTCATCCAGATCATCAGTAAAGATATTAAACAGAACTGGCCCCAGCACTGATCCCTGGGGAACACCACTGGTGACTGGCCACCAGCTGGATGCAGCCCCGTTCACCAGCACTGTCTGGGCCCGGCCCTCCAGCCAGTTCTTAGCACAGAGTGCCCCTGTCCAAGCCATGGGCAGGCAGCTTTTCCAGGAGTATGATGTGGGAGACAGTGTCAAAGGCTTTGCTGAAGTCCAGGTAGACACATACACAGCCTTGCCCTCATCCACCAGGCAGGTCATCTGGTCATAAAAGGAGATCAGGTTGATCAAACCAGACTTGCCCTTCCTAAACCTGTTCTGGCTGGGTCTGATCCCTTGTCCAACCTGTAGGTGTTGTTTGATTGCACTCAGGATGATCTGCTCCATGACCTTGCCAGGCACTGAGGTCAGACTGATAGGCATGTAGTTTCCCGGGTCCTCCTTTCAGCCCTTTTTGTGGATTGGTGTGACATTCTCCAACTTCCAATGATCTGGGACCTCCCCAGAGAGCCAGGACTGTTGGTAAATGATGGAGAATGGCTTGGCGAGCATTTCCAACAGCTCCCTCATCACCCTAGGATGGATCCCACCTGGCTCCATAGACTTCTGTGGGTCAGCGGGTCACTGTTTCCTCCTGGATTACGGGGGGCTATTTGGCTTCCTGTCTCTGTCTACCAGCTCCAGAGGCCACTTGTCCTGAGGACAACCTGTCTTACTGTTGAAAACTAAGGCAAAGAAGGTGTTAAGTACCTCAGCCTTTTCCTCATCTTTGGTGACTATGTTCTCTGCCATGTCCAACAAAAATGGAGGTTTTCCTTGCCCCTCCTTTTGCTATTGATGTATTTGTAGAAGCACTTCTTGTTATCCCTAACAGAAGTGGCTAGATTGAGTTCAAATTGTGCCTTTGTCTCTCTAGTTTTCTTCCTGCATGACCTAACTATATTCCTAAACTCTTTGTGAGTAGCCAGCCCTTTTTTCCATGGTCAGTAAGCTCTCTTTTTTCCCCTAATTTCCTTCAAAATCTCCCTGTTCAGCCAGGCTGGCCATCTTCCCCACTGGCTCACCTTTCAGTGCACTGGGACAGCCTGCTCCTGTGCACTCAGGATTTCCTTCTTGAAGCATGTCCATCCCTCCTGGACCCCTTTGTTTTCAAGGGCTCTTTCCCAAGGTACCCTCTGAACCAGTCTTCTGAGTAGGCCGAAATCTGCCCTCCAAAAGTCCAGGGTAGAAGTTTTATTGATAGCCCTCTTTGTATCCCTGAGTATTCAAAACTATTATTTTATGGTCACTGTGCCCTGACCACCACATGTCCCACCAGCCTCTCTCTGTTTGTGAACAGCAGGTCTAGTGGAGCCCCATTCCTGCTAGGCTCATTTACCAGCTGGAGCAGGAAATAATCCTCTACACACTCTAGGAATCTTCTAAACTGCCTCTGATGAGTTGAGTTTCCAGCAGACATCTGGCAGGTTGAAGACACCCACAAGAACAAGGGCTGGCGATTTTGAGACATCTACCAGCTGCTTGTAGAATAATTCATCACCCTCATCATCCTGACTGGTTGGTCTATAACAGAGTCCCACCAGGATGTCAGCCTTGTTGGCCTTCCCCCTAATTCTGATGCACAGGCACTCAACCTTATCGTTACTGACTTCAAGTTCTACAAAGCCAAGAGACTAACATATAGAGCCACCCCTCCACCTCTCCTACCTTGCCTGTCCCTTCTGAAGAGCTTGTAGCCATCCATGGCGGCTCGCCGTTTGTTACCCATACTGTGTGCATTGGTGTACACGCACTTCAGCTGGGCTGCTGATTTCACTTCTAACTCAGGCTTTCCACCCTTGTGCTTATCTCTGGTGAGCCTCGTTTCAACTGCTTTCCCCTTCAAACCTAGTTGAAAGCCCTCCTGCTCAGCCCTGACAACTTATGGCCTAGAGTCCTTTTTCTCTTGCTAGATAGATGAAGCCCATCTGACTCCAGCAGGCTAGGTACCGTAGAGTTTTCCCCACGGTCAAAAAAACCAAAATTCTGCCGGTGGCACCAATCCTTTAGCCACCTATAAGTAAAATGAGTTTTCCTACTCTTCTTTCTCATTCATCCCTGCTACTGCAGGAACTGAGGCGAACACCACCTGTGCTCCTGTCCCATTAACTAATAACTAATTGACTCAGTGCCTTGAAGTCCTTTTTAATTAGCTGGTACCTCTTTCATTAATGTCATCGCTGCCAGCCTGGACCACAGCAGTGGATAATAATCAGAGAGCCAGATTATCTCAGGGAGTCTCCTACTAATATCCCTCACCCAGGCCCCGGGAAGGCAGCAGACTTCCCCGTGGGGTGGGTCCAGTTGGCATACAGGGCCGTCAGTTCCCCTCATAAGGGAGTTGCCTACTACAATTACCCTTCTTTTTTTCTTTATAGCTGTGGTTGTAATCCATCTGGTAGAGAGGGTGCAACCAGGAGACCCTCCAGACCTCTTCTTGACTGCCCTCTGCCTGACTCTCTGGGTCCAGGGCCTTACACCTGTTCTTTATGGTGCTGTGGGAGGTGATGGGGGGGTGGGAGGGGATTACTTTACCTCTTTGGAGACCTGCTTCCATTCCCCCCTATCTACTTGGTTTGTTCCATCTGCCTGATGGCAGGAGGGGCAGAACTTCACTGTCTTCTGCTGGACTTCCTTTGGGGTCAAAAAGGTATGACTCCACCAGTCTATTTCCCTTTCACTCTCCCTAATACTTTTTAGCCTCTCCACTTCTTCCTTCAGCTCTGCCACTGAGCACAGCAAGTCGTTCACCTGATCGCATTGTACGAAGGCGTTTTGCACACTGTCCGCTCAGACACTCCATGCAGCCAGTCATTGCATGCCTGGCCCAACAGAGGGTGCATTTTGCTTGTTTAAGAAAGGAAATCTAAACCGAAAAACTTTAATCTGGGAGTTTCAAATGGAAGTTACTGTGAGTTTTGATGATCTTTTGGAATGCGTAAATAGAGATGAAAATCTTGAACAAATAGTTACATTATGGGGAGATTCCATTAGACTGGGAGGATTAAAATTGTATGCCAGTCTGTCTCAAATCCAAAGAGAAACAAATGGCTTTTCTTTGTATATGGTTCGTAAAACACTTGGGATATTGGAAAATAACAACAGCTCCTGCTGTGATTGCTCTTGCCTACACTGACTGTACAGGATTTCAGTTGTAGCCAGTTTGAAATCTCTGATTTTACGACATTTCTTACATTTTCAAACTTTAGGTGCAGCTTCAGGTCTTTGTTAATACATGGTTGGTTGGCTACTGATGAGCAGATGGTAGAACCCAGTTCTCTGTGTGTTGTCTCAGTGATGTAGTTTGTTAGGGCATTGGAAATGACACAGCAGTTGTACAGGTGGGGAGTAAGAGCCTTCTCTGGTCTGTGCAGACCTGTGGGGTGACAGTGTCCCCACAACACAAGAGCCTGTATAGTAAGAAGACCAAAAAACCTGGGGAAACAAAGGAGAGTGATAGCAGCATGTTTATATCCAGAAGTCTACTCTGGGATTGTATTTATGTTAGATATTTATAAGCTTGGAAATCTGTTTTACTTGAAGCAAATATTTTAGGCCATGCTTTTGTTTATGAGTAAAAACACAGTGTCATTAAACAGGAGGTAGAGGAAGATGAAAAGGTGAAGAGGTTGTTTAAATAAGTGAAGAGGAAATGCAGAAATAAAGCAGTAGAGTAAGGAGCCTTTGAAGAAAGGAAATAGGTAGGCCAGAATGGGAAATTTTATTAGATGAGGATGTAGTTTGTGAAGGGAGACTGATAGCAGGAGGATAAGGATCAACTTTCCTAATACTTGATGTCAGTGCCAGTGGGACATATCAGAATTACAGTATGTAATCTACCTGTTCATACTCTTTACCCTTCTACCTGAGACACAAGCTGTAGGAAGACTGGCTCCCACAAATCCTGCTCCATTTGTGGTGTATTTGCTCACATGTTTGTGCACGTACGCAAACACGCATAACCTGAAAATGTGACTGTGGCCACAGAAACACAGTCTGGCTCCTTATGGCTTGAGCTTCTGTGGTCAACTACAATCAACTTGTATTCCTCAAGAGCAAAGCAAAAGAGTTGTTCTTTGGTATAGGTGTATTCGCATGAAATCTTCACTCACTTCAGAGAAGGATCTCGTGTAATGGGCCAAAGGTGGTTTATGTGGTTTGACCAATTTTCATGTACAAAGAGTTAGAGCTTTGTGCATCTTCTTGACACAATGTTAAAATGTGTATTTAAAAAACAAAACAAAACAAAACTGGCCTTGAATTGTATATGTATATCTAAAATTCATATTCATACTTGTTTTCTTTATGTCTCTTCTTTGTAATCTACTTATTCCAGTCAGTATAGAGTGTTAAATTGAAAGTAGTTACTGTCAGTGTTAAACAGTGTTTATTTGCAATGCAGATACAAAAGTTTCTTTCTGTAAATGAAAATCTCCATTTGAAAGTAGAACCATGACTCTTACTTCACTTCAGGAAGAGTATAATCAAATGAAGAATTTGTCTCAATATAAACCACACAAAATTAATTGCTAATTAACTTGGCTTTGTAAGACACTTTTTTCCCAAAGTCTGTACCACAATGTGTAGATTAGTCCTGAAAGGAAATTTCAGTAAATTAGGTTTTTTGAGGTACACTGAGTCTGTCACTATTCTTCAAAAGCAAAACAAAAAAGAATTGTGCAAATGGACTGAACCGAACACTCTGGGTTTCAGTAGCTGCACAGTGCTAAGATTTTTGCAGTAGAAGCAGCATTTGCAGCTAGTTTCTCTTTAAAACAGAGAAAGAACTCAAAGCTGAATCTTTCTTGAAACCTTTGCACAATTCTTTGTACTGCCATTAAAAGGCATTCTTCTTGGTTAAACCAACATGGCACTGTTACAGCTTTCATCAGTACATAGTTCATTTGATTTTTGCTTTTATTTTTTTAACAAAAGTAGATATAGTGATTAGAGGTTGCCGTCTAATTGGACTTTGTGGGAATTTTTAGCCAGCCTGAGTATTCCTGCCAATGAGCTTGAACTAAGATTTTAATTGGCTTATGTTATAGAATCACAGAATCATTTAGGTTGGAAAAGACCTTTAAGAACATCAAGCTCAACCATTAACTCAGCACCACCAAGTCCACTACTAAACCATGTCCCTAAATGCCACATCTATAAGTCTTTTCTTAGTTTTGTGTGTCTGTCCCCTGATTTTTGTTTTGAAGGCAAATAATATTGAAAGAACAATCAGAAGTTTCTTGTTGAGCTAAGTGTTGCATAACTCATGCACTGGTTTACAAATACTGGAATAAGATACTGAAACCTTCCTAACTACTACAGTTAGGGTCTTTGTTGAAAAGCAAAGGTAATATAAGCGACAATTTAAATTTTTTTTTTAAGTATTGTCTTTGAAAGTGACTGATCTGGCATATGAAATTCCTCAGTATAAACAGTGAAAAATGGTAAACTATTTTTAAAGTGATAATAAAATTTGCTGTTGAACAAATACAAACCAATTTCAGTTATATACTTCCTCTACAAAATGGTGCTGCACTTCTGAATTCAGTAAGGATCTGTTTGCGGGTGGTTTTGGGTAAGAATAGCCATGATGACAGGACCTCTAAATGCTTTTCTCATCTTTGCCATTATAGTATCTTCTCAGCCAGAGAATCCAGAGGTATCTGTTTGGCATAATTTCAATGTTATATGGCTGCTCACCAGAGAGGAAGAAGAGGGTTTTGCATGTCTTGCATGACCTTAGCATTTTGATATGTAGCTGACTGTTTATCAAGTAAATCAATAAACATGAAGTGTGGTGTGTTTGTATTTCTTGCATACAGAGCATCCTGCCTGCTGCTAAATGCAGAAAGCTCCAGCTGATTGTAGTGAATGCATTGTGCTGTTTTAGCAGTAAGTGCCATATGCTGTCCTTAAACTGAGGTCTGAATTGTCCCTGTAACTGATAGCTGCAGTCACACAAGCAGCCCAGGTCATTAGGGGTATGGTTTCTACTGGAGCAGAGCTGCTTGATCATGGCAGCTCCTCCTGTACTGTTCATGAGTTACTGGTGAGTCTCCCAACCTTTCACCTCCATGACTATGGGCTAGAAGTGTAGGTGCGAAGTGTTGAACTGTATTTCAAAGATCTAAATGTCCAAAACTTGAATCTTTGTCCTGATAGGCTGGTTTTGGGCTGCAATAAATCCCATTAAAAAAAAAAAAAAAGTCTTGCAGATATAGTTTTTTTCCAATACTTTAATGTTTCTTTTGGTGGGAGCTGGGTTGTTCAGGTGGTGGCTGCCCTGTCAGCCAATGCATCCTAAGCTGTTTCCTTAGAGTCAGGAACCAGACTGAAGAAAGTCAAAAGTGGACTGAACGTCTCACTTTGCATGTCAGATGGAGTAATGTGCAACTTTTCCAACACCTAAACACGGGACGGCTCGGGGGATTTTTTTTTTTTTTTTTTTTTTTTTTTTTTTTAATAATACACAGGTAAAATTCCAGTGTAACTTTGGTCTGGAGGCGTCCGTTGAAATTTCGGCTTTATCGGGAGGGGTGATGGGGTGCGGGCGGCGGTCAAAGCGATGCTCCCCCTCCAGAGTTTCTCCCGGGAAAGCAGCCGTGCCGGCCGCTCCCCCAGCGCTCAGGAGCGGGCTGGGGCGGGAGTGATGTCAGCGCCGGGCGGGCGGCGAAGCTCCCTCCGCCTGCCCCTGCCTGCCCCCTGCGCGGCACCGAGCGAGAGGCGAGGGCGGGCGGCTGAGGAGATAAGGAGGCGGCGGGGAGGGACAGAGGGAGGGGAGTCCCGGGGGGAGCTCCCCGAGCGGCGCTCCGGGAGCGGGCGGGCCGGTAGCAGATGTTGCCGGGGGAGCGGGCGGGGCGTTCCCGGAGGAGCGGAGCGGAACGGAGCGGAGGGAGCTGGGCGGCCGCGCCGGGCGGGACGCGCCAGCGCTCCGCGCCGAGGGTTTCCCTCCCTCGCCTACTTCTTCGCAGCTGCGCTTCGGAAATGAGGAGGAGGGAGCGAGGGCAGCCCGCTAGCTGCGGCTTGTAGTCGGGACCTGCCGAATGTAAACCTGCCGTGCCTTCGGGGGACGCGCCGCGCTCGCTCTGCTCTGCAGCTGCCTTAAAGAGCTCTCCAGGATGGCACTGGGAGAATCGGTCTGAAACGATCGTTTTCCGACGGTCTGCTCAAAGGACGCATTGGCTTGGCTGCTAGAAAGTGATGTTTTCCTCTGGGACTTGTGGAGGCACCACGGACAAGCCTGGTACAAGAAGAGGATAAGCTGCCTTTCAGATCAAGGTTATTTATAGCTACTGCCAAAAAAGTAAAGGACTGGTTTATTATTCTTGCTGTTCTGGATTTAACTTATTTTTCCCCCCGCACCCCAAGATTTTCTCCGTGCCTTGGTCAGGACCATACCAGCCACTGTGGATTCTGTCTTTACAAGTTGCCGCACCATGTTTTATTTATAAAGGAGATGGGACCCTGCAAACCAGTTAAATGGATTACAGTTAAGCAGTCATCTACAGAAGATAATGTACTGCCTTCTGTAATGCCTATTCATTTGGGAGACTTATTTGGGAGATTTTAGATACAGATGCTGACCTGGAAAAATAAATGAAGACTTCCACTCAAAGTTTAAAATATTTGGCTACTGCTGGTTTTTGCTATAATTTTGTTTTTCTGTGACATTGGAACATTTCTGTTACTTTTGTAACTGAAGCACTTTATATTTTGGGGGGTGTGGAACCTCACATCCAGGTAAAGTCACATTGAAACAGATGCACTGATTATGAATGACCTCAGCCACCTCATAACTTATGATGTATATTTTGTGTCTATGCATCTTATGCTAAGGGAAAGTTTACTATTCCTTCAGACTGCAAGTGTTTTTAAAATGTTTCCTCTGAATTCATGAAAACAGAGGTGTAGTGGTGTACTTGTGTGAATACTTTGGAGATGGGGAAGCCACTTAGCAGGCCAGACTGTCTACGCCAGAATCCTCCATGTGTTGGCAAAGGGGAAGAAGATGAAGATCTAAATATTGAGGACTGCTACGTTCCCCAGAGGTCTATCTATGACACTGTGCGGCTGAATGAACAGATTGATTCGGGCTCCAAGGGCAGCCTCTCTTCAAGGCATTTCACAGACCGGACTTTACCCTACAGTCACAGAACACTGGACATCAGCACTTTGTGCTCCAATGGTGCCCTTACTTCTTCCAGTGTTTTTGAGCTCCGAAGCCGTGAAGCTAACAAGTTAGATGAAAAAATGATCTTTGATGCTCTTAAACTGAACAGTGATATAATTCGGTCAGCTGGATTACCCAAAGCGAAGTCTCACACAGAAAAGAAGGAGCACAGACGATCGTGGAGAATGCTTGTCCCACCCAACTTTTCAGACTACACTAATAAAAGTGAAAGCTCCTTTAATGAAACTGCTGATATGTCAGAGACAGCTAGACTGGGCAAATGCAAATGGGGTACGAATTCTCTTACCTCGGAAGAGGATGATTCTGGTTTATGCAGCCCTCCAACAGAAAGGGAAGATAGACAAGACACACTCTTAGCAGGGGATCAAACTCAACAGCGGAGTCTATCTTCTGCAGAAGATATCCATGCAGTAGGTCAGTTCAGACCATATATCCCTGAAATTTGCAGAGAGCAGCAAACCCCACTGCATGCAGGCACGAATGTCGCTGTCGAAGAAGACTGCATATTGGCTTTGCATGATGTTTTACCCTCTGGAAAATTGAAACAAAGCAATGCACAGACATGTGAGAGTGATCAGGAAGAGATGGGGGGGAAATACTTACAGGGTTTCAAAGAGAAACCTCTGTCACATGAAGATCCTCTTCAAAGTGATGGAAGAGGTATTAGCCTTGGCAAAAATGAAATGGAAAATGCATATCAAGTTCACGAAAAATCGAAAACACAAGTCACAACAGTAGAGGAGGATGATGCACCTCCTCATGTAGATGTTTATTACATGAATGCTGCTGTAAATACTAGTGACTTGGATTTTGCAAAGTATGAAATTTTATCTGATACGGAAGAATTCAGTGTAGCACATACAGGGTCAAATGAAATGGCATTTTCTGTACAACAGCTTGAATTAGATAGTACTGTAAACTGCGCAAAAGCTTTTCCAGGGGGAAATGGCAATATCTGGACTACTGGCATCCAAGATACCTTGGATAGAGTCTGCAATGGCCTCTTGTCCAATAAGGTAATTAAAAAAAAAACAACCCACTGATTTGTGAAATAGTTGTAATATAACCTTACAGATATTTGTTTAAAACTTTGTTTTGTCGTTGTTGCAAAAATGTAACTTTTTTATTATTATTCATTAGGCAGATGCAGTAATCAGTGTCATTTGTATAGCACACATGGAGTGTCCAAAATAGGTGGGATGGTCAGTATGGAAAATGAATTGGGGGCAAATTCTGAGAGGGGTGATTACTCCAGCTGTTTTGAGCAGGGTTATTTATTGCCCAGCTGGTGCTTGTTACTCATGACTGGAGTGCCTCCTCCATGCTCCGTGGTGGTGCTCGGTGTCTGTACAGAGCGTGGCTACATGCAATGCCATTCAAGGGCAGCTACAGCCCATGTCTTCAGCTTGAGCAGCTTTACTCACCAGGTATAAGCAACAGTATCAGATGATTGTGGTTTCCAAAGCAGGCAGATTAAAGGTTCACCGCCTCTTCTGAGAGCCGCCTTTTGCATTTGTGTGCCAGAAAGCAGATCTGACTCTATGGTAGTATTTTACAAGCACTGGATCTTGCAGTGCTTTGTGAGTGGTGGATGAGGTAAGAGAGTAAGTGAAACTTTGTAATAAGGCAAAGGGTGTCTGTCGAGTCTGTAATCTTTTTCTTCCCACTCTGGTTGAAATCTGAGATACTTCAAGCTTTGTTGCTAAATTGTTCGGTAAACTTTGGCCTCAGCAATAATTGTAATTTATTTTAAGCTTCTCTCCACAAAGAATGTGTGCATTTTTAAAAAGCAGATTATGGAGATCAGTCCTCTCTGTGGTAGGATGTTTCTCTCAAAAGATGAGGCTTTATGGCACATAAAAGAAGAATTTGTTATTTATTCTCCGTGGAAATATTATTCTGCCTCCTCCCTACCCTACAGTCAAGAAAAACACAATCGTTTTCCTTTTTCTAGGAGCAGCCAACTCATTCCATACTCTCAATTTTCATGTAACCACAGTCTTAGAGAGTTTTTTTGGGGGGGAGGGGTTGTTGCTTTGTTGGGGTTTTTTGTTTGTTTGTTTGTAGTGTTTGGGGTTTTTTGTTGTTCCTTTTTTTTGTTGTTGTTTGTTTGTTCTGGGTTTTTTTAAGAACAAAACTGTTAGGGATGCTTAATTATTTTACCCCTCATGTTTAGTGTATTTGCTGTAGCCTCTAGATTGACTTGTCAAGCTGGTGGAAGTATGCTCAGCCACCTGAGGTCTGCAGCTTTAAAAGCAGTCACTTGCCACACTGTGTTTGGTGCAAAAGAGGAGAGTTGCTGGTATGTTCAGAGTGATCCCTGCTTTTCAGGATGCTAAGAAAGGTTGCTTTGAACGCACTAAGTGTACACCAAAACTGTTAATGAATGCTGCTATAGAAATTGAAGGATTTAGGGTCAAAAGTTGAGCATTCTTTAGCATTGTTTATTCATTGGTTATTTTTCAGTGGCCTGTGTAATTAATTCAGGGGCTTCAGGCCATTTTCTGATCTCATTGACACTTGTGTCAGTGCAGCTTAATGCTGCTGAATACAAATGGAGTTTACACTGCTGTTGCTAATTATAATACTCTGACTCTAAAAAAGCTTAAATACCTGCAAGAGTAAAATAAAGCAAACAAAACTGCTCAAACTGCTGTTGGGCACGGTCAAAGCCCTGGCAATTTGCAAGACTATCCTTTGAATGAAAGCCATTTTCCTGGGGTGTCTGCTGGGATCCTGTTTCAACAGCATCTGTAGTGCCTCCTCCTCAGTTATTACCATTACAGTCTCCTAAACCAGACCTTAAAATATCTCCTCCTTCACTGGTTCTTTGACTTAAACTTTGGTATCTGTCTTAATATGGAAAAAAATGTCCAGTTGTCTCTCTTGGTCTGTGCCATTTTACCCCCCAAAACTTCAACTGCCCCACTTTTTCTCTGTCCCTTTCCCTTCTATCTAAAATTACGCATAGAAGTGTACGCCATTTCCACCTCTATGGGGTATTGCATTTACTCTGTTTAGATTAGGTCTATTCTGTTTAGATTTATTAATATTTTTAGGAAGGTCCTGATGAGGAATGGCTTCCTTTCTTCTAGACAACAATTTTAATTTTTTTTTTTAATTGTATACTGTCATGTAAACACTAGATGCATTTTATGTCAGAAGATGTCGTGTTTCATGTCTGTCTTGGATTTCAACTGCAGGTATTCCAGAAAGAAGAAATTGAACCCTTGCAAGTAAAACAACAGGAGGTAAATTGGTTGGGTCAAGGCCTTATTCAGAGTGCTGCTAAAAGTACCAACACAGAAAACCTTGAACATGACCTTGAAGATGTCAACACCCGATGGAAGACTCTTAATAAGAAGGTTATTATTTTGTATACTATTCTGCTTGTTGTGTTCTGCTGTGTGATCCTTTGCTTGCTGATGTCTTTTAAAATACAGGAAATTAAATATTCATGAAGGATATGAATTATATTTACTTTACACAATCACTTTGTCCATAATTCTACGGATAAGGTATCACTAGTAGCCAGAGGTATTGCTGTCATTTATAAGGTTTTGTCAAGCTTTCTATAGATCTGTCCTGGATTTTTATTCAGGAAAGACTCACAGAATCACAGAATGGTTGAGGTTGGAAGGGATCCCTGGAGATCATCTAGTCCAACTTCCAGTGTTTGTTCACATGTTTTTTGACTCTGTTGTGTATGCTCAGGTACACTGGTGTACCTGCACAGTGCACAGAGCAGTGATACAGCCCAGTGTTGTGTGACGGACTGGTGGCTTGTTTCCTTTATAGCACCCTAAGGATTGTATTGCTTAAGACATCAGGAGGTACCGCTGCTTTAGAAAACTGGCTGTAGTTGTTTTCCTGTGCTTTTCAAGAGTTTTCTTCCAGCAGTAGCTGCTGTTGGAAAATGGGAAGGGTGGGAGGTAGAAATGGTGCTCATCTTGCTCTGCTCTCTCTTCCTGAAGGAGTGATGCAGCAGAACCACAGATACCCATGGTTCACCTATACGCCTTCTCCTTTCCTGTTTTTAGTTCCCGTTGATGGCATTATTGTCCTTAATTGTTGCTACTTTGGATTCCTGGCTCATTCTTTCTATAAGGAAAATAAAGTCCATCTGAAACACAAACATCCTGTCAGTAATACTTCATAATACTGTAGCTATATAAAACAGGACTATCTTGTAAAGAATTACCAGAGCAGGTTGATTTACTGGGAGATAACCTCTTCTTTTCGTTGGATGTCTGCAGATCCAGGAGATTAATGCTGAATTTTGACATAGCGTTGTTATGAATAGTTACAAAAATGAGAGTATTTTTTAGTGATACTGACAGATGTTCTACAGATTTTGCCTAATTATTTCATAGAAATAAAAAGAATAGGTTAGATCCTCTACTTTTTTTTAGGTTGCCCAGCGTGCTGCGCAATTGCAGGAAGCCCTCCTCCACTGTGGGAGATTTCAGGATGCCCTGGAATCTCTGCTTAGCTGGCTCATTGATACAGAAGATCTCGTGGCTAATCAGAAACCACCATCTGCTGAATTCAAAGTTGTGAAGGCCCAAATACAAGAACAGAAAGTAAGTGAAATGGTTTCAGAATATCTCTCCTTCCACTGGATCAATGAGAATAAAATCCCAGTCTTTGGCAAAGCATAATATCTGTTCAAGTGTGTTATTGGAGTGTGCTGAGGTTTTTAAAGGAGCCATCTGTTCAAAATTCAGGGCTTTGTCCAGGGCTGGGGGAAGTGCTCATCTTCTGGGACATGAGATAAAGAGTAATGCTGTGCAATCTGAGGTCTGCTTAGAATTATTAACAGTATCTGGAAAGGATTGTTAAAGGTCCATTGGAAGAAGAGCAAGAATAAAATCCAGTGTTTGGCCATTTGGAAGGTAGGAAATAAAAACTAGAAAATTTTCATTGTAATACTTTCAAGATGATGTTGCAGATTATGGACTTAAATACTTGGCTCTTGGATCCTGATGCGATCGTTGTTGGTAATTACTTGAAACACGGTTGGGAAATGACCTCTGCTAATGTATAAGCACTATCATTTTCGTCGAATTTGGCAGTATTTAATAATGGTTATAGAAAAAAGAATGCTAATGTAGCTGATAAAACATACAGTTCATACAGTTGGACTGTGTGGTCCACTGCCACACACAGATTTAATATAAAGTTATGGTCAGTACAGGTTGTCATCTTGGGATATTTGCAGATGCAAAATGTTAATGTTACCAAAGGCAAGTACAGAATGGAGGAAGAGAGGATTGTAGACAGAGATCTGTTTTATTCTTCCCGAAGGAATTGATTTACCAGACTAGATTAGTGAACTCAATTGTATCTCAAACAAGTGATGAGTCGATTATACAATAGTTTTTATATCTATTTTGCTCTCTCTGTATGTAACAGAATTACCTTTGTGATGCCAAATCTGTAAGGGCATGCACCTTTCTTATAAATGTTCCTATAAAATGTAACAGATATTCTAAATAGTTTGTTTCCCTCAAGGGTGTTAAGTAGAACTTTTTCCTCTATATATTCCTTCTTTGGGCTGCCACACATCTTTACCGCAGAGAAATCAGGGGTGTTGTTTGGGCTTTGTGAAACTGCTGTTCTTAGGAAAACTACTGAGAAACTAAAATGAGCCTGTGTTGGGGAGGCGAAGGGGTTGATGTGTGTGGCATGTGTGTGTCCCTTTGATTAGCATTGTTCATGCTTTTATCACAATAAAGGCATTGTGGTTTGGTTGTTGTTTTTTGGTTTGTTTGTTTGTTTGTTCATTTTGGGGAGTTTCTGTCTTTAACAGATTTTCAGGAAGTCTACTGTTTTTACTTTTGCATTATTGCAATGTTTCTTAATAACCTGGTGCTTGATTGCTTTCTCTGCAGCTTCTGCAGAGGTTGCTGGATGACCGCAAGCCTACTGTTGAGGCAATCAAGCGTGAAGGGGAGAAAATTGCTGAGTCAGCAGAGCCTGCTGATAGAGTGAAAATCTTGAAACAGCTGAGTTTCCTGGATAGTCGGTGGGATGCATTGCTCAGTAAAGCTGAAACAAGGTATTTGAAATTCTTTTACGGATTAGAAAAATGTAGACATAGCATAGATGTTTAGAAGCAGCACGTGGAACTCTGTAGTGTGAAGTAGTATCATTCTTGTTATAGTGTCTTGATGTTGATATAATGAGGAAAAAGGGGGGAGAAGTGACTTGAACAGATCAAAAGCTTGTAAAAAAGGTTTTGTCTAAGATGCAACAATCTGCTAGAATTAACTGCATTTATGTCGTCTGAATATTTTATCTCTGTTAATGAATTAGAATGCAAGTTTCTTGATGCAAGAACCTGTTCTGCAGTAGAATTAAGTGCAAATTTTACACTTAACAAATAATAATCATATGCCCTTGGAACTTCAGAATCCTGACTTGCTGCTACAAAGAGGGGGCACTCAATTCTTCCCTTTTTCTTTTTGGTGTCATCTACGTAATTAGTTTCTGCAACTTACAGATGCTCGTACTGTCAGTTGCTGATGTATGCAAGGTGCTGGTGTTCCCTTAGTTTTCAAGAAGAAAAGGGACCATTAAGGTATATAAATATATCCTACGAACACAGAAAATGCTGTCTCTTAAAAGACATTGCAGAACAATTCAAGTTCCTATTAAAAAAAAGAAAACAAAACCCATACACATAGTATCTGTGTATACAAAGACTTTCATTTATGAGTTGTTGTCAATATATAAAATACCTGTGAAGTTATGAACTGTAAAGTGTCTTTAAAGAAGTCTGTGTTAAAAAGGATACTGAACATGTTTTCTGGATGGGGATTTGATAAGGACAGCCTTGTTTAGAGTAGAGAGAAGAAAAGTGTGCATAAGAAGTAACCTGAAAGACATATAATTGAGAATAAGAATGGGCTTGGAAAGTTGAAGAAAATGAAGTGAACAGTGAAGCTTTACAGTGAAGAACAGATGGTTGTGTTGGCTCTTAGAGAAGCACTGAACTCACTTCTGTTTCCTATTCCTTCTGGTAGCCTCTCTTTAGCTGAACCTGTTTTGTTACCTCATACTAATAATATGATTATTTAATTAGTCAACCACTAATAGACCATTATTTCCTTCTTTCTTTTTTTATTTTATTGAAGGAATCTGACTCATTAGCTGGAGTAATTCTTAATGTCATGTTTAATTTAATATTATCCTCCCAGTCAGATGATATTTAATTACAAATGAAATTGCAACTTTTTCAAAGCCATCTATTGTTAGCTTGTCTCCATTTTTCTTTGGCTGGTCTCTAGAAGGGAAAAGGGGATTTGAGGATGATTTTGAAGACTACATAGAATATGTCACTGAGTGTTCCATGGCTAAATCAGTCAAGTCTACCTTGTTTATAAGCCTTGGAAAGCACATATAAACATAGCTTTTATCCAAAATGAGACCCTCATTTGAAAGACAATATTGTGATGTTTTTCATGTAGGACAAATCTCTCCTATAAGTCTGCTTGCATGACATTTGTTCAGCACTAATTGTAGAGAAGACTTTCCTCTAATCAAGAGTCTCCTCTGGAATGTAATAATATAAATCAGAAGTGTTTTAGATACTCCTTTTCTATTTTGGAGGTCAAGTCTCTGTGCTTTATTAATGTTGTTTCACTAACTTCATTGAGAGCTTTTATCCAGAACAAGAGATGCAAAAGTAGAGCCAAATAGTTCTGTTCACATCATTGAACAAATGTTTAAAGATAATTTACAATGCTGAGGAAGCATGACAGTATGTTCTGGTTCAGTAAAGGCTTTGCCTAACTTCAAAACGTGCATAATAGTCAAGGGAATGTAACTTTATGCTTAAAGACAGCTAGAAACTTGACAACTATCCTAATTGAGTATTAACCAATGTTTTGCTGAATGGAGTGCTAGATTATTTGTAGCAAAAACGGTTTTAATAAAGTTATATTATTTTTATTAGCAAAACTGGTATACTGGCTAAAAGAGTTTCAAGTGTCCTCAGAGCTGTTTGGGGTTATTTTTGTAATTTTATTTGATTTTTACCTTGCTTTTCATTGAGTATCATGGATATATTTCTGTTTCATTTGGTGACTGGTTCCTACAATGAGACTGAACTATTTCTGGTTTTTTGCAAAGGATTCGAGTGGCCTTTTTTATTATTATTATTATTATTATTTAAACTGTTTCAAACTTACTTCATCACAAAAAATGACCATTCCCTTGGCGTGTTGGTAGGAACCGTCAGTTGGAAGGGATCTTGGTGGTAGCGCAGCAGTTCCACGAAGCTCTGGAACCACTGGTGGAGTGGCTGAGCGCCACAGAGAAGAGGCTTGCAAATGCAGAACCCATTGGAACGCAGGCCTCCAAGCTGCAACAGCAAATTGCTCAGCATAAAGTAAGATACAAACTACTCATTTGCTTTTGTTATTCTTTTTGATGCTTCTGTAAAGCACAACTGTCAAAACTGTGTCATAATACCTATGTTTTACTGTACTGGGTTTTGTTTCGTTTGGTTTTTTTTCCCTGTAATTTCAGGTTTATATATTTATGTTGGCAGTCTGTCCTTTTTCATTCAGTTTTTATTGAGTTCCACTTACATTTCTTTTTATGTTTTTCTGATTTTGTTTTCCATTATTCTTCATTATTTAAAATAAAATATAGGCCCTAGAAGATGATGTCCTAGCTCACAATAAGAGTTTACATCAGGCCATTAGCGCTGGTCAGTCTCTAAAGACTATGAGCTCCAGGGAAGATAAAGATATGGTGCAGGAAAAGCTAGATTCTTCTCAGGCACGATTCATTGAAATTCAAGAGAAGAGCAACAGCAGGTCTGAACTTCTCCAGCAAGCTTACAGCAATGCTCAGATTTTTGGGGAGGACGAAGTTGAATTGATGAACTGGCTGAATGAAATCCATGATAAACTGAACAGATTGTCAGTCCAAGGTTGCAGCACAGAATTGCTTGAGAAGCAGCGCTCTGAACTACTGGTATTTTGATTTCTGTTCATTTATTATTTCATTAATTTTTAAATTTTATTTATATTCCCCATACTTCATTTATTTTCATTAATTGATTTGGTTTAAAATATCAATATCCTTATTCCAAAAAAGAATGTTTTGCTATGTCTGTGCTAACACAAATGGCCTTTTGTCTTAGGATCTTCAGGAAGAGATTCTTCTTAGAAAACAAAATGTCGATTTGGCTATACAAAATGGCTTAGAGCTTCTCAAGCAAACAACAGGTGAGAACTTACATAAAACTGTGAATTGTCATACTTTTTTTTCCTTGTACTTGCAGGTGCTTAAGAGAAAATTAAAGTGAAACTTGTAAATATTGTTCATATTTGCTGGTTAAAGCAATTATAGTTGTTTATTTTAAAAAAGGTTTGAGGTCAAGCTAGGTCATGTTTTGGGGCCAATTTTACTATTAATGTAGGTGAGCAAAAGTCTTTTTTTGCCTGCAGAGAATTTTGTCATTGAATCCTTTTATTGTTTTTAGTAGACAATTATTCTAGTGAACCTGCATTCCATTCCTAATAGCAAGCTATGGGCATTACTCATAATGGAAGGCTGTTTGGCAGTGGATGCAGTCAATTCCCTGGAGGCATCCACAGATGAATGAGATATTAAACTACCTTTTAGTGCAAGAGGGAAGCTTCGTCCACTGGAGCTCATACTGTGGGAAAAGTTGCATTCCAGTTCTATACAATGTGTCTGTAGATCAACATCTGTCCAGATTTTCCAGTACTTCTAAACTCCTTGAACCCTTTGAGATATACGTATGTTCGGGGGGTTGGTGTTATCCTTTTCTGTTCCAAACTTAGGCATTATGCATATTCTATAATGACATCTGAACATAGACTAATAAATTTCAATATACTGTTTTTTCTTTTAGCCTTTTGAGCTGTGCTTCAAATGAACAGTAAGGAGGGTGTATGGTGATGTCAGATATTACTGAAATGGAAAGTTTAGTTGATTTTTTTTTTTTTTGGTTCTTCACATTTTCAACACCCCTTTTATAAGGTTTTTCGGCTTTTAGAAGAAGTATTATGAATTTAAGGGGGTATTTTTTTAATGAGCATTTGTTTTAAATATTTGATCTAACTCCTTACGTTCTAATAGTTTAGTAAAGCAGAAAAAAGATGGAAGGACAGATCCTGAGCTGAGGTAAACTTTGTAGCTCTGTGGACTTTAGTGATGGTAGGGTAATTTAAAAGAGTTGAGGATCAACCTGGTGTTTTTGGGGTTATTTTGTAAGTTAAATACTGGGAGTTTTGTAATATATGGGGTTTGGGATTTGGTGCCCTTTTTTTTTTTCTTTTTCTTCTTTTTAATATTTGTGATCATGGGAAATAACATCCCTCTGATATTTTAGGTGATGAAGTGGTCATTGTTCAAGATAAACTGGAAGGCATTAAAGCAAGATATAAAGATATTATGAAATTGAGTTCTGATGTATCCAAGACTTTGGAGCAGGCTCTGCAGCTTGCAGGTCAGCTGCACTCAACTCACGAGCAACTCAGTAAATGGCTTGATGAAGTAGAGGTGGAGTTACTCTCTTATGAAACTCAAATACCCAAGGGTGAAGAATTAAGCCAAGTACAAGAACGACAAAAAGTAGGTTTTGGAATCTATGAAATATTTACTGCTCTGTGATTCAGCAAGGTTATGTGTTAACTTATGTTTGACATAAAGTTGTTTTTTGAGTAACTAATTATTTTATCAGATTATTTGACAAAATGCTGCAGTAGTTAAGAGTTAAACTCACTTTCCAGAGTCATCTGTTATAATCACTTACGAAATTGGACTGAGATTTATTTTTAGCACAAGAGAAGCACAACATTTCTGTTTTTTTCATGGAGCTGCCTAATACTGGGAAAACTTTGTTTGACAGCTTATGAGTTATTTTGGTTTAACTGTGACATGGATAAAATCCTGTAAAGTATAAAAAAGTCAGCATTTAAAATATATTAGTAATTTTGTTAAACTAGATTTATTGAAAAAGAAAAAATGTAATATAAGCTGCATAGTCTGGAAAATGAGGGGGGGAAACTTAAAAATCCATTAAATTTCTTTTTATATATATAAGAAACAAAGCCACAGTGGGGAGTGTTCTGTATAGGTAAAGACTCATTCCTTTGTGTGAATATGTTCTTGGAATTTGATCCAGTCACTGTTCATTTAAGAAATCACTTGAATTCATCATATTTTGCTGTAGTGCATGCTGATTTCAATTGTGGGTGATTTACTTCCTTATGGAGTTGCAGTTTGCAACCATCCATTAGTTTTACTTTCTTTGCTTCATGAAGTACTAATAACTCTTGCAAAATTACAAAGAATTTCATACAGTCATATTTACTGGGCAATTACATTTAGGATAGATTCTGTTGAAAATTCTCTTTAAGGATCACCCACCTTTCTGTCAAACAACTTACAGTATCACAAAGATAATACAGCTCAGCTGAAAATAAGTATGGTAATTTATCCCTTTGGTTTGTGTGGAAAACATTTTAGTTCTTGACTCATGGAGTAGTTGATAGAATGAAAATTGTGCAAACTGTGTATATTCTGTTCATATACTGCCATGTTTAAATGGTTTAATTGTTTTAAATGGCCTTTTTCAGGAGCTGAAAAAGGAAGCAAAGAACAACAAAGGCTTACTGGACACTCTGAATGAAGTTGGCAGTGCTTTTCTGGAACTGGTGCCATGGAGGGCCAGAGAGGGGCTTGACAAGATGATAACGGAGGACAACGAACGTTACAGATTAGTGAGTGACACAATCTCTCAGAAGGTGGATGAGATTGATGCTGCCATCCTGAGATCCCAGCAGGTACTGAAAACTGTTCTTTGGGCTGTAACCATCTCTGGCCATGTGTACCTGAATAGAAGATGTCGTTTAATAAAACTTGTTATGCTTGAGCAGCAAAGGGCCTGTTTGAATGAAACGGAACTCCATTGTTAAGATATGAATACCAGAACTCTGTCAATATTTACACTGTTGTCTGCCTTTTTGCTGATGAAAACATCAGTATTTTCGCTAAAATTTCTGTAACTATCATGTGACTCCTTAAGTGGGAGTTTGTTTAATTAAGAACTGAATGGCCCACATCTTTTTTTAATCATGTTGTGTTAAGTAAAATATGGTCCAGATCCGGAACCAACTTTACTGGATGCAACACTGACATCTCTAATCTTGACACACCTTATAACATCAGCTGATTGTCTAGCTCCTCTGCACTTTACACAGTTAAAAGCTGGATGATCTAATTCAAGCTGTAATGGAGGATTTAAATAACAAATGCTTTTATTCCTATCTACAATGCTTTTCTTCTTGGGGCTCAGAAACTGAGTTATTTAATATGTGGAGGTTTCTGTACATGCACAGAGGTTCTCACTTTGAGAACTGAGCTCTGATTTCATCCTTAGGTAGTCTCATATTTAAGCTTGCTAATAAATGTATCGTGGAAACACAATTTTCCAGTGTCTGCCTACAGTTCAGGCATAAAAATGTTGGTGGAGATTTCTATTTCTGCTAATAGTTCCCATAAACATTTGTAACAGGGCAAGGAGAAAGCATGTGTGATAATCTCAAAGTTTGCTGAAAGCCGACTAAAAGACACTGGCAGTAATTCAGATTTTCTTCTAACTGAGGTTAAAAATAACTTCTTGTTTCTTTTTAAGGAGTTTGCTATGAATTTTATCTTGTCTCATTAACCAAATCCTCAAAAATGAAGGGTGGTTTTTTTGGTTTTTTTTTTTTTTAGTGAGTGATAAGGGTGAGATAGGAGAGTATATTTTGGGTCTCCTTCAGATTTTTCGAATTCCATGAGTATGTAGCATCCTCTAGCACAAGTTCAGCAGTTTCAGGTCCAGGCATGAAAAACCCAGAGCTGCTAGGTAATGCTGCAAGGGCACATTGCACCCTCATCCCACATACCCCTAACTTCCACTTCAGCCAACTCGCATCACCGCAATAAACTCCTATACACGATACGGTGTGATAAGTATCAGGTGGCTTAATGCACTTCCTGTGAAGGATAAGCTACTTTCCATTTAGACCATGCAAAATTAAAAGCATTTTTGGAAAAGCTAGTGTTGTAGTAAGGTTGCCCTGTGGCAACTTGTTCAAGTGCCTATACTATTAAGAAGTTTTGGGTGGAGGATAGAGCTGCTAAGAGTGTGAGGGTTTAATAGGAGTAGTGTGGGGTTTGTGCTAAGTGTTCTTACTAAGGTGAGAAATTTGGTAAGCTATATGGACGGTTTGTAGTGCTTCATGTTGTGAATGGAAGCTGGGAGGCTTAATAGAACTAATGCAGTATCCAGGTTTTAACTACCTGACCAAAATGCTCCTAGATGGATAGATTTATCTTAGACAGAAATTTAGCTACATAGTTTAATCCTCATTTCTCAGTACTTGAAAGCTTTGGTTGGGGTCCCTTAGGGAAGGAGTGCTATGTAGAAACACAAGGTCGTGTTCTACTTTTGGCTTAGTTGGTCTTCACTCTAAAGCAGCCGTAGAGAGTACTTTAGAAAGCATTCACGGAACAAATCACAGCATCATCACATTCAGAAGTCAATCATTCCTGGTTGGAAGAAAAAGTACCACAGTGAACTATGCTTGGTTAAACTGGATGGGATTAAGTGAATCGTTTCATAGTGACTGAAGGGCTCATAAGTAACTGTCATGCATAATGGGAAGAAAACATTTTGAATTTTGGATTCAGAGAGTACCAATTTTATGCTTTTTACTCCTCAATGTTGATTTTAAGCATTACAAATGACCCTTAGCAAACTGAGTTTAGAGTTCTGTGCCTTCTTGGTGCTATTTAACCTAGAAGTTTCACTGTCATGCCTTGATTTTGTTATTTCTATTAAATAGTTTTCAATATTACTTACATACCCATGAATATTGGGGACCAGTGGGTACTAATACTCCAGTTAGTTTGTACATCTAACACATTTGGAATTACCTTCTCCATTTATGTCATAAATAGATGGGCTTCTGAAGAGTTTGGTTGTGAATTGCTGTTTCTAAAACCAGCCTTTAACTACCACTGATGCATGTGCTTCATGCTGGTGTTTATAGTACTGATTGTTTCAGAACATACATATATTAGGAAGTCACAATATTTAGGACAAAACTTACTTTCTCTTACTTTAAATGAGAAATAATGTATAGTGAAAAAGAATGTTGTGATCATTCATGTAACAAATGGATTATAAAGGTTGAAAAATATTGACTCATAAAGAATGAAATCTCAGAACCACTGTTTTTGGTTTTGTGGAACTCATGTTTAACCACTAAGACAAGTCTGATTTAGTGACTAAAGTGAACTCCAGCTATGTTGAGGAGCAGAGTTGTCATAGTCTACAGCCATAAAGGTGCAGACCAGCATATTTCAAGACAAGTGCAATTGAGAGTCTTCAGAAAGAGATTGCTGAGGAAAGTATGGGTATCAATAAACACAAGTAGCAGTTTCTGACCTAAAATGTCCCGATAGATTTTTACAATAACTCAGGGCCATATTAATGTCAGCTAATTTCAGTGGGGGGTCAGAGTTTTAACTAATTAAAAAAAATAAATTCTTAGTAGTTTCTACATTGTGCATCTGATACATCCATGTAATATTTCACTATGGCTTAGACTCAAAGCTGCCCTGGTTGAGCTGCAGCATGTGTATGCTAAGATGCATGCCTATAAACATGATCTGAAGAGAGAATGCATGATTTTTTTTTTAGTTTGGTCTTAGATTTCAGAAGACTTAGATACCCACATGCTTCTTTTCATGTTCTTCTTTGCCAATTAGTAAGAAACAGGTCCTTTAAGTCCTCTGATTACGTTAGTGCTTTGAGGTAATTTCTGAAATGTTTAAATGCTGACTAATTGTAGTCAGAAATTAATCATTTAGGAAAAGGATGGTCTGCACTTAAATGTTCAAAAAAATTTTTGCATTTAATCTGAGGTCTAGTTTTGAATGAAATCCTGTCCTCTCTGAATTCAGTGAGGTTTTTGCCCTCACTTAGTTAAACTGGGGTTGTTTTGCCTTGATAATTTAATACCAAAGCAGCTCTTCAGATTAATAGTGTATCATCAAATATCTGTGTCTCAGGATAATTGCAACAGTAGCAATAATAATAAAGAGATGGAAAAGACATGTGAAAGTAGAATAAAATTAAAATAAGCAGTCTAGTTAAAATTCTGAGATTATAACCCTTTTTCGTTTTCTTATGACTGTTAAGAGCTGTAGGCTTTGGAAAAAAGTATTTGCTTCTGTTGCTTTGTCATTCTTATGAATTAAGATACTTGTATTACAATCCCTCAAAACCGTTTTGGGCTTTGTATTTCATTATATAAAAACCTCAAATGTAAAGTAAGCCACTATCTTTCTAACCATTCAAAAGTATACTCTTCAGTCTTCTTTAAAATTTTTGAAACAGTTGTTCTAATTTCATGTCTATAGAACTGCTGAACTAATTCATGTCTCCCTCATTTAGTTTGATCAAGCAGCTGATGCTGAATTTGCCTGGGTTGCAGAAACAGAAAAGAAACTGATGTCTCTGGGTGATATTAGACTTGAGCAAGACCAGACCACAGCTCAGCTGCAAGTTCAAAAGGTAAAAGAAATGCGTTTCCAAATGTCATGTTAATTATTGGCCGGCACACTCTCCATCTAGAAAATGTACTGGCATGATTTAATTTTCAGTCCATCATAATTAATGAACTTCAAAACCCGAGTTTTGCTCCATATACTTTTTTTTTTAATTCTAACCATGTTTTCTTGTGTTTCAAGGCTTTTACCATGGAGATTTTAAGGCACAAAGATACCATAGATGAACTTGTTAAATCTGGGGATAAGATTATGAAAACATGCACTGAAGAAGAGAAACAGATGATGAAGGTAAAATTCCTTAAATTGAGCTACAGTGGTAGATATGCAGACAGTATATAAGTAGAAGTATTTGTATAATGTCTTGTTTGAAATACTAATGAGAAAGCATTAATTACAATCACTTCTAGTCAGAGGACTGTAGTACTAGAGAAAATGCTGCTGTGTATCCCTCTCCTTCCTTCAGGGTGTTCAAAGAGCAAACACTGTGTACTTACTTCATTGCCTGACACTAATTTGGAGCCCCATTTATCATCTCCATCTGTGGTAAATAGTATTTTAGCCTATAGATGATTGAGTGAAGAGGTATTAGTCATCTGGGATGGTGTGTGGAATCTGGCTGTTTATCTTCTGAGTTTTTTTGGGTCAGTGACGCTCTGGTATGTGCATTTCTGTGCCGAATTCAATGGCTGTGCACCTCGGTGTGAATCTTTACTTTCATTTCTGCTGATTTCCGTATAGGCCTTGCTTGCCAAGATTATTCTATCCTGTTGACTGTCACAGCCCATGAAAGGCATTCGTATGCCTTTGTTTATTACACACACACACACACACACACACACACACAGAGCCTAATGTTGGGGCTGCAAACATGTACAGATGGATTTTTTGTGTTGGCTGTTGGCTTTAAGAAAGATTAGTTGTGTGGTTGGGATTTTTTCGCTAAATTACGGTGAGGCTGGATATGTTGTGTAAATTTAGTCCTTCCAATGACCACCCTCCTTTAACAGCAGTGCTTCAGTAATTGTGCTCTGCTGCGAGAGCTCCAAATAAATTTGATTTGCTCCTAAGTGAATTTAAAATAGATGAGAAGTCATGTCTATGAAACTGTAGTCATAAGGGAGATCAGTTTTGTGTGAGTCTCTATTAAATAGTTTTATTTGTCAAAAATAGTGTTTATCTGTGTGTTAGACTATGCTTTGTCCTCTGGATAGCATCTCTTTACTTAATTTATGTGCAAGACATAACAAGGGAAAGGATAGCTTGTTCTGCCAAAAAAAAATTCTTTACTTCACATTCAGAGACTTGCTTATATGTCTAGTTTTTCCAAGGCTAGCATTTATATGCATTGTCCTATATAATGTTTCATAAACTTGATAACATGGGCAGTCTTCCACAGGAAAAATGTATGGCTAGTTGATACTTTCTTTTATTATTACATGCCCAAATACAGTAGATTTGTAGTGTTTAAACCTTATAGTTCTATCACTGTTATCTATGTTATTAATGTTAATACATTCTCATTAAGTAATATATGCTAACGTGGAAAATGATGTTTTATGGTTGCTTTTGTGAGTTTGTGAACTATAAGCACAACAGTATAAACTCTTCTCTTGCCAGATTAAAGAAAGAGCCCCAAACCCAACAGCCTAACAGATTTTGTGTATTGTTCATGCTGCTTTGATTCAGAAATGCTGTGGAAAACTTAATTTCTGCCAAGTGTCGCTGAAGATAAGCATCTGCAGTAAGGAAGTGGGGCTAAAATCTGCAGTCAGATCATTTGCAGCTTGACTGGAAGCCCTATGAGTAAAGTGTTATTTGTAAATACTAGTATCATTAAATATATTCTAAATACTTTGCAAGTACTGTGCCAAATTCTGGTCTGCCACATTATTGATTCTGTCCACTTTAAACACTGGTACTGTAAAAGCATTATCAAAACTAAAATTTGGTTCACTGTGAATTGGTGCTATAGTTACCAAAGACTGTTTAGAAATTAAGGTAATGGACACATGGAAAAACATACATTGGCGTTTTTTATTAATATTACTTTACAGAAAAAAATGGAGAGCCTCTTACAGAAATATGATGCAGTCTGTCAAATGAACTCAGAAAGAAACCTTCAGCTGGAACGGGCTCAGTCCCTGGTTAACCAGTTCTGGGAGACTTACGAAGAGCTTTGGCCATGGTTAACTGAAACAGAAATGATCATCTCTCAGCTTCCTGCACCAGCCCTTGAATATGAAACTTTAAAGCAACAACAAGAAGAACACAGGGTAAGCATTTTTCCAGTTTTGAAAAATGAAGTATCAAAACCCAGGAAGTATTTTGGTAAAGCTGTGGAGTACTCTGCAAAATTCTTAAAACCCAAACAGATACTTTTCTGTTGAAAAAAACCTATTATTTAAAATAATAATAAAAAGTAAATATATTTTTGGTCATTCCTCTACTGTTTACCAAACTGCATGCAAGCTAGAGTCTCTGGAGAAGGCAGAAAATGATGTATAAGCATAAAAGAAGGCTAAAGGAGAAAAAAACTACCATTGTACTGAGAGAACCGAGCACATAAAAGTTATTAGTTAAGAAGTATATTTAAAAGTGCACATTAATGTCAGTATTGGAACAAATCAAACCCATAAACAGAAAGAACAGGCATGGGTTGTTGGAGCAAGAAACAAAAAGGGGGTACATTCTGTATACAGATATGCACATGTGTTGATCTTATGTACATATAAAAAATTTAGCTTTTATTTTGTTCATAACATTGAAAGTAAACCTACCTGAGTCAGGAAGATGGACAATTAGAGAGCCAAAAATTGCTTGCTTGGATGCAGCCAAATAATTTCTCACGTCAAGAATGTTTGTTATGTACTAATTAAAACAAATAATTGTTTACCATAACATCAAAAAATAGAGGCAACATTGTTGTAGACTGGCCACTGTGTGGGCTCTCTTACATGGATATATAATCAGCTGGGATAAAAATTGGTATATTTCAACAGTGACTACTATTATCCCATGGAATCAAATGTATCTCGCTGAAGTTAAAATCCTGCATATCTTGGCAGATGCAAAACCTGTATGGCCACTGGAGATACCTGTCTCTCCCTGGTAGCATAGTTTGTTTTTTTTTTTGTTTTAGCTGCCTCAATTAAGTGACTCAAGTTAGATAGGATGAACCCTGGCTTCAGAGTCTTGTTTACTCTGAGACCAGCTAATGAAATGTGCCACTCTTCTGTACTGGTAAACACTGGGTTCACTCATTTGTCTTCCTATTATGTCCAGAATGAACAAACAAGTTCTGTTAAGACTAGCTATATAACATGAGCTTTACTAGCTATCTTGATTAGTCACTGTGAACCATATCATGCTTGCTTTACTTACAGGATTGTTCCTCATCTACTTTAATCATGCTGCTTCGATGAGAGGCCTTTCAGATGAGCTTCTATTTTTGCATTTTCCCTGGGCTATGCCATTAGCTGAGATTTGTTTGTTAACTAGATTAATGTTAGGCACTCTTAACACGTAATCTGCTCCTAAACACTTGTTTACTGGAATTGTTTACCCAGTAGTAGATCATGGAGAAGACCAAATCATTCATTGTTCTGTTAAAAAGAAGAAGGGAAAAAGGTTGTTTTCAGTGTGAATTGACAACATTTCTGTTCTGATGTATTTTCTGATGACTATCTTTGTTCCAAGTTGTGGAATTCATAGAGTTGATTCTGTGCTAGTAACATGCAGTCAGTTTGGTTTGAAATGAGCCGTGGGCAGAGTATTAGCACAAGGTCTGGACCCAGAACTCCTGTGGTCGTGTGTCAAATCATCTCTGTGCTCAAAAGTAAAACACACAAAATTATTTTCTAAAAACTTTAAAACTGTTCTTACTTTCTCCTTTTCCTCTTCTCTGCTAATCAACATTATTTTTCTTGTGGTAAGGTATACAAATAGAGTTACATTAAAAGTAAGTAGTTAGAATCAAGGAGGGGGGGGGTGTGTATTTTCCTTTCTGTTTGGTCATTGTGGGACTGTGAAGAGTCGTGGTCACTGTCTTTTCAGTCTTCTCAACCTCTGCTCTTCTGGGGAGGAGCAAGGAAGCAAGCCAGTATCACGATTTCTTTTTAAGGGAAGGACTGTAGTTGAAGAGAAGGGAATTTATTTACACTGAGACTGATATAGGCCCTTTTCTGTGTCATCATTAATTTAAACAAACTCTCAGCCAGGAGGAACAGCGCATGTGCCTCTCATGTCCCTGCACAGGGGCTGCAGGATAGAACACATGAAGTTCACGGCACTGAGAGGGACAGTGCCTCGCAAGACAGTGGGTTTTTCTGAAAAGGGAGGTAAAATATGAGAAAGTAAATAAAATGAGGGAAGGATGGGGCTACTCCCACAAAAAAACCCCTTTCCTTTTTGTCAGTTCTACGGGCACAAGGAAGAAAATCTGAAATCCTTAAACAAGTTGGAAGACACATTGTGACATTTCACTTCCACAAGCCTCTACTCAATCTTTGGCACAGTTTTGACTTCAGGGGTGAATGATGAGAGGCAGTAGACAGCTGAGGTCAAATTTAATTCACTTACTAATTACTTGTTAAACATCGTGGCAGCTGAATAATAGTGCTGTTATGAAGACAGAAGTCTTGTGGCCTGAGACTGCTAAACTAGGTTGATAAGTCTCTGCTGATCACCCTTCCATGTCCTTTTGTCCTTTCACTGATTTCTTTGACCGTCCCTTGAGCTGGTTTCCTCTTCTTAAATCAAGGATAATTTGAATTAATTTTCTTGCGATGCCAGTACCTCTTTCTGTGATGTTCCTCAATGAAAGGCTTTGCAGCAAGTGACCGGTATCAACATGAAAAGTATACATGTGATGGTGTTACGCCCATGTCTGGAATATTGTTGCCATTTCTGTTATTATAGGTATAAATATGATGGGGAATGTCTGTTGTTAGCGTCATATACATAGTTAGCATCTTATATTTTGCCTGTAATCATATGTCCTACCTGAGTGTTGCACAGCCATTTCCAGTGTGTGTCTCTAATTCTGATGTTTTATGCCCGGATAACTCTCTGTTGCAATGGGAACGATCACTGGCAAAGCAGTCATTAACTTTATTTCTGCTTTACATTAGGATGAAGGGTATTTGTTTAGAATTTCTTGCCAGCTGGATGTGTTGGAAGTGTGGACAGTTGTAATGTGGTGGTGCAAGCATAAGAAACTGATAAGTTGTTTCATTTGTTATAGCAACTGCGTGAGCTGATCGCTGAGCACAAGCCTCATATAGATAAGATGAACAAAACTGGGCCTCAGTTGCTGGAGCTGAGCCCAGGAGAAGGTTTTTCTATCCAAGAGAAATATGTGGCAGCTGACATCCTTTACAGTAAAATCAAGGAAGATGTCAAAAAGCGAGCACTGGCACTGGATGAAGCCATTTCTCAGTGTACCCAGGTATCAATTTAAGTTTAAAATATAATTGGGTTCATTCAATGGAAAAATACACATTGTCATCTTATATGTATATATGAAGGCTAAACTGCTGTTTGACCTGGATTTTTCAACCTAATGGCCTGCGAATGCTCATATCACAGCTAATGGCATTGATTTTTCTATTTCTTGAGAGGTTATAGTTTTATATATTGGTCAGTATTATGACTTTTTAGCAATTGAAAAATGTTATTGCTACTTAATTTTGAAGTAAAAAATCAAGAAGTCTAAAAATGTGGGATTTTATTTTCACTTTTGTTTTCTCTTACTGATCTGTTAGTAGCTGATGGTTCATTTGTAGATGAATGTCACTTTTAATCAGTTAATTTGAGTATAGTTATTTCTAGAAATTGGCAGCTGAAGTTAGCAGAGAGATACCAACAGAACAAATGGTAGTTTAGCAGTGTTAATAGCATTTGCTCTTCGCTGCAGACCCAAAAGAATTTAATGTAACATATATGGAAACTGTTACCGGAAAGTATTACGAGCAAAGTTATACTTCAAAAAACATCATCAGCATAAAATTCAGGTCAAGTCCACAAATGCAGCATCTTCATTTCATAGCTTCACCAACCTATGAAATGAGCCTAAATGGAGGATTGTCAGGTGTCGCATTCTAGCGACTGTTACATATTAGATTAATTGCCATTAAACCCACACTGAACTTCTTCTACTCAAGCCCAAATTCAGAAAAGGACTTGGTAAAACTTTGTACATAAACCCATACAAAAACTTGAATAAAAATACTTTGTTCTATAGTGGTGTTTTTATAGGAAATTCCCCTTTTTTTTCTGTTCACTGGAAATTAAGTGCTATATTTTTTTAAGGTCTTAAATACTAAATGAAGAAATACACTTTGAAGTGCATATCAAGTCTGTATTCTAAATAATTTTTGTCAGGTTGTTATACTTAATGTCATATTCCTAGACCCTGGAGATTGAGTGTAAGAATGTGAGGCAAAAATAAGTGACATCGGATTTCATCCTGCTTTTGAACTGTTTAGATATATATAATGTATATACATTTTTAAAAACCCTTTTTCACACCTCTGAAAGATGCCTGATTATTGAGATCCTGTGTTTTTCTATGTCAGAAATGCTTGGTCCTCCCCATATTTGGAGCTGCCCATTTGAAAATCAAGATATTTACTTAGTATTTGAGTCCCTGTTTTGTATGTGATAGACATCAACGTGTTGTACTGGCTGAGTACAGAAAGAAAGAATTAGAAACACATTCTTTGGTAACACCTAAAATATAATCAGATGTTGAGAAAATAATTATTTATGCAGTACTTCATGGTTAATTTTTTATACCAAAATGTATATGCAGATGGTAAAGCAAAACATGGTAATGTCCACAGAATGTAATTATATATAATCTTCTTTTTTTATTAAGATACATAAATATATATTATCACAACTCTGTACTGTGATGTCTATGTCAATGTTTGTCTAGACATTCCTTGAAAAATAATTATTTAACTCTTCATGTTTTAAATTATATTAAATTGCATTTTGTATCAAAGGAAGGGCATAATGCATTGAGCTGGAATGAGAGGGTGTCATTACTTGCATTTTATTCCTTTTAAGTTCTAAAACAGTCTCATTCATTGAGGTTGAGTACAAGGAGGGCCACTGAATGCACTGACAACTTAAAAATGTAATATATATCATAAAATTAGACCTAAATATTGACAATTTAATTTCAGTTTTTATAACTTTTGTAAGGTTTTATTGCCAGAATCAGTTTTTCAGAAGTCTTGAATGTGGGAAGGCTTCTTATCTTTCATAATACATTTTGCTGGCTTGTATGACATTCACACTTCTAACAAAAACACTGAGTGCCATAACATTAGTCATGGAGTCTGATTTGAAGTGGGTTGTATGGTGGGAAAAAGTAATTACATTTATATTGCCTATGTTCCTTTGAATAGAAGGGATGTAGCTATTTGTTCACATAGGGTAATCTTGTTTTGCTGTGCTCTTTCTAGCACTGTTCCCAAGTGTTGTCAGGAGAGCTTTTTGTGCATCCTGGAGGGTTATTAAATGCACCCACAATTTATGGATTTCTTCAATTCAAAAAGGGGCATGGTGGTGAGAGATTTTTAGGGATCTCTGTGAATCCAAAAACATATAGTAAAGGCTAACTTTGGACCAATGCCAAAGGATGAACCATGTTAACACAGCTGTAATTCAGTTTCTTAGCACGTACCTGGGCTCAGTCAAACATGGATGAATATACTATATACATTATTGTGTGCTTTTAGTTGCAGACAGTAACATACCTTTACTGCATGAGCAAACACCACCTGGCCACTGAGAAATGTCTTTTTGAATGACCTCACATATCAAGCCCTAATCAGTGGTTATTTAACAGTATGTTGATTGTAACAGGAAAATGTATTTATTTAATGGTAAGGTAAATATATTTCTAAATGATGAAATCAGACAGCCATTTCTCCCTAAAATAAGCTACCAACCACTTTACGAATCACACACTTCAGAGGAAGTGTCTCAGGACTGAACACAAACTTTATAGTAAAATTCTTAAATTTGACAGGAGGTACCATTTTGCAAGGCTATTTTTGTAATTTAGATATTAAAAGAGCCAAGAGGGGGAATTGCAAGTTGCACATATATATGTTGGATAGAGATGTTAATTTTAAAGTACCTTTTTCCAAGAGAATTTCAGGTGCCGTTTTTCATGTTAGTTTTTTTTTTTTTTAACTTCATTGCCACTTCTTTTTGTCCTTTACCACCCTCCCAGTTTCATGACAAGATAGATCCAACTCTTGAGAGTCTGAAACGCATAGTTGAACGTCTGAGGCAGCCACCTTCAATCTCGGCAGAGGTTGAGAAGATTAAAGAGCAAATCAGTGAAAATAAGAATGTATCTGTGGATCTGGAAAAACTTCAGCCAGTGTATGAGACGCTTAAACAGAGAGGGGAGGAAATGATTGCTCGCTCAGAAGGCACTGATAAGGATATATCTGCTAAAGGTAGGAGACTGAGGATACTTTCATGTAGTGGAAATGCAGTAAGCTGCAGCATATAAAATTCTTCATTTCTGATGACCACTAATCTGGGAAATTTGTTGTTCTGGAGAAGCTGCTAAAGATTTATAAAAGCAAAGCATTCATTTAAAATAATTAATTGTGGATATGACCTTTTTTTTATTTTTAAAGGCCATAGTGGTTTGTTCCACTTAACATTATAAGGAGTCCTATGAAGAAACCATTTTAGAGTATAAATTTTAAAATGTACACGTATGTTTTTTCTGTATAACTGGAGAGAGATTTATGACCAACAATTATTTGCCAAGGTAGTAATCTAGTTGCTTTGTTGTTTAGCTGTTCAAGATAAACTGGACCAAATGGTCCTAATTTGGCAAGACATCCAGACCTTGACTGAGGAAAGAGAGGCCAAACTGTTGGATGTAATGGAACTAGCTGAAAAGTTTTGGTGTGATCATATGGCTCTTGTAGCTACTATTAAAGATACTCAGGACTTCATTCGAGAACTGGAGGGACCTGGAGTTGACCCATCTGTAGTCAAGCAACAGCAAGAAGCTGCAGAGGTCAGTAGAAAGTAATTTGTTGATTTGAAGTACCTTATGGTATGCAGATGAAAAACAGAATTACTATGAAATACCGCAGGAGAATATATTATTCCTTAGAGACCAAGAGGGATAATTGTGTAGAATTTTACAATAATGGTATCTCAAGAGTCCACAGTTAATAACATGTATCAGTGCTTAATTGCAATGAGCATGCAACATGTGCTTGCTATTATATTTCCTTATTTGTTTATAAACATGTATATAATAACCATGTCACCAAGACTCGTAAAAGTTATACATACTTTAGATTCCTTGGGTACTATGTAACATCTAAATGAAAGGTGTACAAATGTATTATGCTCTGTGAATTATCCTCTAAGCCTGTAATTATTTATGCTGATAGTTAAAGATTTAAAGGTTGAATGATAACCTCTGACAAAGAAGGCACTCTGATTAAAGAAATCTAATTTAAAACTTCCTGTTTATTTTTTCCATCTAATGCAAAATGGTATCATAAGCCATTGTTACGATTTAGACTGATGTCAGCTGATTTTGCTCTGGTACTGCAAAGGGATTAATTTAAGCATCTGACTGTAAGTCCAAGTGACCTGAAAGAAAACAAAGGGGGAATCGTGCTGTGTTTTATCTCGAAAGCAAGTTGTACATAAATTATTAAATTTAGTAATAACAGTGTTGGATTTTTTTCTCTTTGTAGGCTGCTAAAGAAGAAATTGATGGACTACAAGAAGAACTAGAAACGGTTGTGAGCCTTGGCTCTGAACTTAGAGCTGCTTGTGGAGAGCCTGACAAGCCTATTGTAAACAAGAGTATAGATGAGGTATGGGAAATGCACATGCTTAGGACTGTTACATGAGATGCTTGTTCAGCTGAAATTGGTATATTCCTCATGCCCCCAACAAATTTTAAAAATAAAAATTTTGTGGCAAAAGTGAGACACCCCTGAAGCTCTTATGGTAAAGTAAGGTTTGCCTTTTTGAGTAAATGAATCTTAGAATAGATTAGAATGTACAGACTGTTTCATTTCCTTGATTTATAGTTAAAGATAGAAATTGATTTTTTGTAAAAGACAGATTTTTTTTAAATACTCACTGATTAATATGGTAGATGACTACTTCTTGCAAAAGTAATGCTAGAATAAATTTCGGATCTATCTGGTTTATGCCCAGTGAGACATCTTAACCGAGACAATCCTGTTTGGATGACTACAAAATACTTTTAATTTTTCTAGTGTTCTGCCATGTATGATTCTTTTAAGCTACTTTTATTATAATGATGCAACTCCAAATGATGTAGTGGTATTTCCTCTCTTAACTATGTTAATAAAAATATTTAATCAGTATTGAAGGTTACAGCTTTTGTAATCCAGAACCTCTAGTGAATTCTGAAAGGAACTAGATGTGAAGTGATAGGGAGAAGATGAGTAATATGGATTGAATATGAACTATTCGTGCTTAGTTTATTGGTGTTATTGATCAGTGAAGAATTAGTAAATGCTTATTATATAGCAGTAAAATTCTTTTGTCCGTTGGAGTAAATTGCACTTACTTGCAGCTGAATTCTGCCTGGGATGCCCTAAACAAAACATGGAAAGAACGGGTAGATAAGCTTGCTGAAGCTATGCAGGCAGCTGTTCAATATCAAGATGGACTGCAGGTAAGATGATGTGATATACCTAACCCAATCTTGAATCAATAGTATTTAATGTGGTTGTAGTAAAAAATGTCATGTGATTAGGTAGGTGACAAGTAATGTATCACCCTGATTGTAGTGACTGTTTTCTTCAGGAGGCAGGTATTTTTTCTCAAGATTGGTTGGGTTTTTTTCGTTTGGGGGGGGTTTGCATTAAAGAATAAACCTGTTGCGTTGTTTTCTTCATGTGTGCTTTCTTCATGTCCATATATTGCACTGAGTTTAGATTAAAAATTAGTGTCTCCTTGTTTATTGATAAAAGCAGAGGGTTTTTGACACACACACTCATAGTAATCCTGCTCACTTTTTCTTGTTATAGTCTTGCTTCACATGCTAGGCGAGTTGAAGTTGACACGTCTTCATGATCTTAAAGGAATAGATTACAAGTCCATATACTAACTTGGCCTTTTTTTTTTTTTTTTTTGAGTGGGGAACAGTTAAAGGACTTGAATTTTTTTCCACCTTTTTGATAGGTCAACTGGTCAAATTTGTGTATTTTAAGCAAAAAATAGTATTAACATAATGTTGCTGGACCATTATACTCAGTATAATTTATTCTATCACAATACTTTAGAAGATGATTCCCTTTTTAAATCTGTACATAAATTTTCCAGCAGTTTTTCAGTTTTTTAAGATATTTTCTACATTGTACTTCCTACAACTGATGAAGTTTAAAAAAAAAATCACAAGGGGAGGTTGGACTAGATGACCTTTAAAGGTCTTCCAACCCAAATTATTCTTTGATTCTATGTCTTTTCTCTTTATGTGCTGTTGGAGTTTTTTGTTGTTTTTTTTCTTTGCTTGGTAGAATTACTGTCTCCTTTAGTTCATTAAATCTTTAAAATTAAATTTTACATGACACGTGAGGGCAGTTACTTCTGTATTTGGTGCAGATCAAGCAGCAGAACACTCCTTAATAATGATGCAACATGCCTGTTTTGTAGTGCATCCTCACTTAGTATTTTTCTCCAAGTTCTCCTATGTTCATACTGTGCAGAGATTGACCAGGCAATTAGGAACACAGCCACTGGTTTAAGTGCTTTCTATTTCCTGTGACTGTAGATTGTAGATCCTACAAGCTTGCTACTTTGCAAGAACTGAATTTAAGTGCTGTCTTGCACTCATTTCAGTGGACAATATGAAAAGTATCATAAACAGATTGTTAACTGCAGCTGCCTCATCCTGTTGAGTGTTTTGGGGGTAGTTCTTCATTTCCCAGGGAGCTGTGTAACAGTGGGCAAGTTCAGCAAGTTGTCCTAAGCCTTTCTTCAGAACGATGTCTCTACACATAACAGGCAGAAGGAAAAGGGCCTAGCAGAGGTGGTTTTTATCCTGTGCAATTACCCAGATTGATGCAGCTGTTCTTAATCTATGTGAAGTGTTCTTGGGTTTCTGCATTGTATCAGGAGCAAAAGAAATACAAAGCATGATAACTGGAGAGATGTCACTTTTTTAAGGTATAACTGCATTATTCTACAGAGATTCATTCTAGCTCATTTATTGTCCTTCACCACCTAATGTATACTGAATGTGTAGTTTTATGTTTCTTACACAAATAACATTCTTCAAAAAAAGTTTGCTTGTAATCCTCATTTAAGATGTGTTATCTACCACCTTCCATTTTCACTCCAAACAACGGTAGAACAGAGTTTGTCTTGTATTTACCTTTTAGGGTATTCATAAAAATTGCAGATTTTACACAAGTAGAGTGCTACTCAGCAGGAATAATTCTGGCAGAATATTACTGCTAATAGAAGCAGCAGCTTGTACATTCAGTCTTACAGCTTGTACATTCCTGTAATTGTTACATGGATACTTGACATTTGTTCTATTGTATTTCAAAGAAACGCTTTTGCTGAGAAAGTTATTTTCTTTTAAAGAACACAGCAATACCTTCTCTGGAATGAAAAAAAAAAGTTCTGATATTTTACTTAATACAACTTTCAAACATGACAGTATTTCTCTGCTCACACTTGAATTTCCTACTGTGATTTTCAGGCATTATTTGACTGGGTAGACATTGCTGGCAGCAAGTTAGCATCTATGTCCCCAGTTGGAACAGATCTGGAGACAGTGAAGCAGCAAACTGAGGAGCTTAAGGTATGAACTAGCAGTTTATTTCTTTTATATTTACATCTGTCTGGATTTATCTGTGTTGTTTAGTACTTTTCAAGAGTCAAAGGCAATTTTCATTTTCAGTTTCTGGTAAAAAAGAATCTCTATGAAAATTTCCAAATATTTCTTTGCAAACGTTACATTTTAAAATGTGCTTAATTTTAAAATCTATTCCAAATTTTGGTAAGATTACATTTTATTTTTTAGTACAATCTGATAGCCCAGAAATGCTTTTAGCATCATTCATTCTCTTTGAAAAGCTATAAGGTTATTATGTACAGGTTCTTTTGCTATGACCTTTATGTTTTCTGGTTTCTAACAAGAACAGGTTCTTTGAGGCTCTGAGCAAATGCCTCCAAAGCTTTGCTTCTGCCATTATAGGCTTTATCTAAATGCTCACACAGGTCATGACATTCCCAGTACATGAGTAAGGTGAAAATAAAATGTTCAGACTAACTTAGAAACCTGTCTGCATGAGTCTGGATCTGTGACTGAATATGCCTCTGACACTGGTAGGCTGTTATGTTATATTTAAAAAGTGTGGATATATACTGATCAGAGAATGTTCTTGGTTTTGTTGCTCACTTGTAGATTTTGTTGGCTATGGGTAGGTTGTTTTATCTATTTTTGTGGTGTAACTTGAAATGTATCATAATATTACATTGTTCAGAAAAACATATGTGTGCAAGTTGTATTCAAACTGCTGCACGAGTTACGTGTACAAAAGGGTGTTCTACTAAAGGAAACTTGCTTTCAGTCCTTCTGAAGAATAATTCCATTTGAAGTTTAAAGTATCACGCCATTACAACCACAAGAGCTAGAACACAGAATCATAGAATTACTTGTGATACATTTATTTGTCTTCTTTTTCTATTTACCATAGCAATTTAAGACAGAAGCTTATCAGCAGCAGATAGAAATGGAAAGACTAAACCACCAGGCAGAACTATTGCTGAAGAAGGTAACACAGGAGAGTGACAAACACACTGTTCAAGACCCTCTCTCAGAGCTCAAAATATTGTGGGACAGCCTAGAAGACAAAATTATAAGTAGGCAGGTAAATATGCTTGGAGGTGGGGGCTTTATTCATGATTCAGATTTCTGCAAAAAGATCTTTGTCATGTATAATGTTCATGTTAATTTACACATTCCTTTTAGTTTGGAAATTACAGAACTATAAGTAATAGAATTTGAATTTTACAATTCATTGAGGGGGTTTTATTTTTTTTTTTTTTATAAAAAACTGTTTTTAAGTTCTCTATCAGCAGTGCCCATTGAATCATTATTATTTTATTTGGTAGCAGTTGAAAACATGTTTATATGGGCAAAACTAATATTAGCTGCTGAGTTAAGCATTTGAAAAAAAAAACCAACAACTTAATATTAAACTATTTCAGTGTTCTTTCCACATATTATCAAACTGAGAGATTTAAAGATGCAGTGCTTTGAAGTGTACTATTCTTTCTAAACTGAATCATTCCATGACAAAGAAAAGATTTTAAAAATATCATGCACCAAATTGCATTTATATTGAAATTATGTTTTAGTGACAAAAAACTACTGACATACCTGATGAGAGAACCTTCAAACTTAAGTCTGTACTAGTTGCATGGCTTCTTCCAAGGTCAGGAATTTAAGCCTGGAATGTAAGGCTTTACAGGGGAATTGCCAACTCAGCTGTAATTGTGAAGCAGTTGCATGATAACTGTTTCTCCCTGGTTTTTATGCTATTATATGCATGGACTCTGCTCTGGATTATAGTGACTAATGGTAATATAAGCCACTTCAATAGCACTGTGAAACTATTTTGTTGTTAATTTTATTTTTACTATAGCACAAGCTGGAAGGTGCCTTGTTAGCCTTGGGGCAGTTCCAGCATGCCCTGGATGAGTTACTGACGTGGCTGACACATACAGAGGACCTGCTGAATGAACAGAAACCCGTGGGTGGAGACCCCAAGGCTATTGAAATTGAACTTGCCAAACATCATGTATGTAATTATAATGAATATTAACTGAAATGTTCTTTTGATATTTATCTTAGGGATGAGTCCTGTAAAACTTGATAATTCTCTAAATAGATTTTCAAGATGCAGATTATAGCTGAAATGCAGGCTTGGAAAATATAATATCTTTCCTCTTACTCCTCCAGATTCCTTCCTTTCGTGCATATGCTATGGAAGTGGCATAGGTTTTAGCCGAAAAAGAGCTGCTCAGCTCAGTCTCCACCTCTAATCACCTTCATTTGTCCTAGGGAACTCATATGTTACTGAACCTGCTACTCCCCATGAAGCAATAAACTTCTTGATTTAGTTTTGTTTAAGCCGAGTTTCACAAACTGCACAACTGTTGCAGATCTCTGTTTTTTTCTTCCTTCTCAGAACGTAGCGATTTGTTTTTCTGAATTCTGAAAAATTTTGTGTCAGTTGGGTCCAGCTAACATGGAGAATGCTTCTGTGAAAATCTCTAAAGCCCTCATCTTTTTCTCTTTGTTACTTACAATGTAGGGTAAATTTTCAGTTTTTTGGTTTAGTATTTTTACTCATCACTGTGACTTTGGAGCCCATAGAAGAATGCTTCCACTATACCTTTGTTTTGAAGAGTATCTCCCAGGAGCAAGAGATCTTGCCTGCCTCTTTGTGTGACACTGCTGTTCATGGTGGTGTATTCTTTCTAGGTTTGAAGATTTCAATCTAACCTCATAAGTCCTCTCCTTTTAAATCTGCCATTTAATTTTTGGCCTGCATATGATGTGAAAAGTATTCAGAGTTCATTTTGGATTTTGAAAGAATTAATTGAAATTGACAGTACGCAGATAATTAAGGTATTTTCATTGTCTGTGTTAACGCAGCTATGCAGCTTCTGAAGGCTTATGTGTGGTTAGTTGGAATTTGAGCAGAGCACAATACCTACATTGCCTATGTGACTGTTATAAACAGGCCCTTTTAAAACAAAGTAAATAGAATTACAAAACCAGGTTCTGCTCCATGAACCTTTTATATTCTTATCTAATGGCAGTGTTTTACTAGTGAAGAAACATCCACACACCATTTATGTCTGTGCTGAAGGACTTCAGCAAACACATGAATGAATCTACTTCCTTTTCATAATACAGAGTTTATAGGTTAGAAAATTCACACAGTAGTGCATCCTGTGGTAGCCTGGAAAAACATCCATCCCTTGAATAACTTTGGAAAGAATAGACCTTGTTCTTAGTGAGTCTCAGCAGGAAGGAAGGGATAAAGATGCATCTGCTTCTGTGAAGATTCCTTTTTTCACCATTAGGAAAATAATAATAAACTTCTAGTGCTTACTTAAAAGAATTAAAGTAAATGTGATGTGTATTTTGTATTCAAGGGCTACTTGTGACTTGCTGTTTCATTATGTGCTCTATGTAGTTTATTTTACAATTCCTTTGTATTTAGCCTTATATTTTTTCCATATGCTAGAATTTGAGGTAAGTTTGAGTCAGACCCCATAGAAGTCAGCAGTCATAAACTTGAATTTCTTAGATGGGGTTTACCATTCCCCTCCCAAACATTTGTCTTATTTATTTTTCTGTTTCTATTCCTTTTTGTTCTATATTAAACCTTTTTTTCCCCTCCCCTATCCCTTTGAAAACAGCATTTGTTTCCCAAATGTCCTTTTTGCCTTGTATGGTTTTACTATGGTTGGTGATAACGGGTTTTCAAGCAGATGGAAAAGGTCTTGTGGTGTTAGTAACTACAACCATTCCCCAGATTTTGGCACGGCTCAAGTGCCCTGGTAGCCTGACTCATGTGAAATGAGTTGTAGCCATGAAATGCATGAAAAGATATCACAGCAGTCAGATTGTTGTATAGCGCAGTGGGCACATAGTATTCAAAGAAAAATCATATTAAACAAAAATATGTCATAAATTAAGAAAAGTGAAGAAATAATTCTTCCCTAGGGCTACTAGAAACTGCTAATAATTTCAGAAATATATGTATTCAGAGGGAATATATTATTTTTTCCAAGATGCAAATATAAACTTTGGCATTTTGGTAGAACGGTCTGTTAGTGCTTTTGGTTGAAGAGGCCTTAGTTATTAGCTTTAATTGCTAATACCTGTGCTGATGTTAAACTGTGGTCACTGGACTACAACTAGTTCGGTCACTGTGATTTACTGAATTCACTGTGAATTACTGAACCAACATGGCCAGTCATACACATTGTGTTACAATTGTAGGTGCTACAAAATGATGTTTTAGCTCATCAGTCTACCGTGGAAGCTGTTAAAAAAGCAGGAAATGACCTGATTGAGTCAAGTGCTGTTGAAGAAGCAAGTAATTTACGGAGAAAGTTGGAACTCCTGAATCAGCGCTGGCAAAACCTGTTGGAAAAAACAGAACAAAGGAAACAGCAGCTGGACAGTGCCTTGATCCAGGTGAACAGGAAATGATCAAATATAGAAATAACTCAGAAAAAGTGTCTTTTTACATGAAATACATAGATACATGTACTAGAAGTTGGCCTAACTCAAAACCATAATGCAGACACCCCTGAATTTGGAGAAAGTTTGAATCCAGATGTGTCTTCCACAGCTGGCCTCTGTCTCTTTTGTTGCTGAAACAAGATTTCAGCTTTTGGTCTGCATGTTTTTAAAGGGTGAAATTTCTGTATTGGTGTATTATTCAGGGAAAATATTGTTCTCACACTAGGTCATTTAACTTGCTTTCAAGATTTCCATGTTTTTGGTTTTTATCCTTCAGATTGAATTGAGCTAGTTTGTATTTTGGTTTGCTTTTTTCTTCTTTTTTTTTTCCCTTCCCTTTTCATTTCATTTGATCATTACAAATATCTGATTAAATCTGTTGCCAGTGTACTTATGCATCTAAGCTGGTATTAGAATGGAGAATATTTTAAGTAAGCTCTAAAATGATATGGTGTAATTTAGGCACAAGGTTTCCATGGTGAAGTTGAAGATCTGCAGCAATGGCTGACAGATACTGAACGTCAACTGTTGGCATCAAAACCTGTTGGAGGCTTACCAGAAACAGCAAGAGAGCAGCTTAATGCACATATGGTAAGTATCAGTATAAGAATGCTTTGCAATTTGTATTTCAGGACTAACTCTCTTTCAAGAGTGTTTTTGGTAAATACGGAGCATGTTCTATATATCACCATGTCTGTACAGTATCTTATAAAAATTTAATAACCTTCAAAACAACACTTATTTCCAGTGTAGTTTAGTAGTCTACTGGGACATATGCCCAAAGCTGAATCATTAATAGTGTTGAGACAAATAAAATAACTTTTGCATCCTTATTCTTGGAAAGAAAAACAGAAGATGTTTGCAGATTTTTCAGTGATTCCTTTTCTTTTCTCTTCTGACCCCACAAGTAAATTTATGCTTTTTCTAAGATTTGAAGATGAACCTAAAAGTGGCCCACATATTTTGAACCTTGACTTAAGAGACTTGATCCTTTATTCCTTACCTAACCAAAGCTGACGTTATTAGCATAGAAGTAAGAAGGGTTATTTGCTCATAGAGGCTGTGCTTTGACTAGAAATGGCAAAGTGACCAGGATGCCTGAATTATTCCCTTTCTATCTCTTTAAGAAACATTCTACGGATTTCTCTCCTCCCATAGAACCACAGAGCTTAAAAAAAGGACACTTAAACTCAATCTCTTACCTCAAAAGAAGGTGGTTCATAGTGCTCCATTTATGTAAAGTCATGCTATGCCATTAGGCCAGGATATAAACCCAAACCTGGTGATCTAAACTTCTGAACTCCTGGCTCAGATGTAACAGTGGTATTTACTGAACTGTCCTTGAACTCGAATATGCCTGACACGGTTACCATTAGAACGCTGCATTGTCAAAGCATTAAAAATAAGATTGGATTTTGGAATGACGCTAAAGGTCATTGCTCACCAACATGGGGCACGTTTTTTTTCCTTCCTCTTTTTCCGCCAAAATTTGCCAGAAACTATAATTGAGAAAGAAACTTCATTTACAGTTTTAAAATCAGTTCTAGTAGGAAAGTAGATTAAAACACAGAAATAATCTGTGGTTTTGAACCCCCCGATGTTCCTCTTTGTGTCTTAAAGGAAAAATAAAAAGGAAGAAAAGAGTTGTTGTTTTTTTTTTTCCCCTGTGAGGGTGGGATATAATTACAATTCCCTGAAAGTCAATGAGCTCTTTCCTTTTTTCATCCTGGACTTAGGCAGATCGGGACCCAAAATTTTTCCATTGAAAACTTCAGGATTTTCTTTACTACATTCTTTTGCTATGCAAATGTTCTATACCTACAGTGCTTACACATTGATTAGTTAAAGGACCTTTAAACTGAATGTAGTATCATAGTTGTGCCAAGTCTGGCTGTCCCCAGTAATATGTATTCTAGATGTACAATTGTTCCCTAACTGTACATGGACACTTGAACAGATTGTTACTATACTGGTGGCCATCATATAACTGCAAGCATTGCTGTTATCAACCTTTAAAATAAAGAAATTGATTTTCCTTGAGTTAAACCTTAGTTCATAGGTGCAGATATGTGTTAGTTCTCTCTCTCTATTTTTTTTGTTTTTGGCTGAAATGTTGAGGCCAGTGTTATGTTCACTTCTAGTTAAGTTCCAAATTCAAACTTGGTCCTAAGTGATACAAACCATTTCTGACATTAAGCTGAAGGAGGAAGTTTTGCACTATATTTTGATTTGTTTCTCTTTGGAAATAAAGTTATGAACCACCTTCTTGTGTACAAGGCCTGCTTCTACAGATATAAATAAAAGATCCCTCAACCATAATTGGCTCACAAATAGAGTTGAGGTTGGGCTGCCTTTCCAGCTAAGGCAACTCCTGGAAAACAAAAGATATGAAGAGACATTACAGGACATCAACAAGAAAGGGGCTTAAAAAGAGGCCGTTTTATCTCTCCCAGTGCTGCTCCGAACATCCCTCTCCATTTCTTAAAACAATCATTGTTCTCAGTTTCTTCCTGAAAATAACTTTAATTGCTCCTGCCCTTTGAAGAGTGTGACTGTGAGTGTCCTGCGGAATTAACCACTGTAATGGGCTGTTGTCTCAGGCTGAGCCCCAGTCCCTGTGTTTGGAACCACGCCTGCCTTGCCTTGTCTCACCTGTGCTGTGCTTCTTGTGTTTACTTCTGAGGGGTTCTTGTGCTGCAGTAAAATAAGATGCTCTGGGGAGTTATGGAAACCAGAAATATTCTAGGGACATGGGCATTGTAGGAAGAAGCAGAGTAGGTGACACCACCTTTCATAGTCTTCAGAAAGAAAGCAAAGAAGCTTTCTGTCATGTCAAAATCTTAAACTCATGATTAAACCTGCATCCTGCTTTGCCCTCCTTTTTGATCAGGTACAAGCCCTATGTACATTATCTCTTAACCCAAAGAAAGTGTCTGGTTTGGGCTTTTCTCCTGGGAATCAGAGGAAAAAGTTATTTTCCTCTTATTTGCAAGCCTTTTATTCCTCATCTCCTGGAAGATATTCCTCATCTGGGATTCTGCAGCAACATTGTTTGTACATTTTGGTTTGTCTGTTACAAATATTGAATGTGCCCGTTTGAGTCAGAGGGGTGCATGGGAGGTCCCAGACTCTTGCCAGCTTACTTTTAACATGGTTAGAAAAGCATTGTTAGTAAAATAGTGAACAGGTAAAACATGTGGTACCGTTATTATTCCAGCTTGCTTTGTATATCTGGAATGTCTTCAGTGCTCATGCCTAACAAGTGAAGGAAGATAAAGACAAAACCGATAATGTACAACGGAACAGCCCTCTCAAGTTGTCCCACCCCTTTTGAAGGTGTATTTTGGAGTCTGGGCTTTCAGCACACTGTGTAATGCTGACACTTCTTGTGTTTTGGCTATAGATGACTTTAAACCAACCAAGTTGTAGCAACTCTTGTGTAATAAGTGTGTAGTACTTTCTTTGCCAAGCTTTGGATCTCACAGAAGACATTGACAGACAGTACAAGTTCTCATTTCCTGAAGAACTGGGCCCTTTCTTTGCTCATTTGGGGTTTTATGAATTACATATGTTTCCTTTATTAGTCTTAATCATACCTGCTAAATGTGTGTGTGTGTGTGTGTGTATAAATCTTATACTGGCATTTATAAAGAGTATTGAATTTCTACCTTACTTGTTTTTTGGTGCTTTCTTTATTTAGGAACTTTGTGCTGCCTTTGAAGCCAAAGAAGAGACATATAAGTGTCTAATGCAGAAAGGCCAGCAGATGCTTGCAAGATGCCCAGAGTCTGCTGAAACAAATGTTGAGCAGGACATAAATAACTTAAAAGAAAAATGGGAATCTGTGCAAACAAAGCTCAGTGAAAGAAAAGTATGTGTTTTTACATAAAAATAGAAGTGTAAATCGTGTATTTAAGGGTGTTAATGATCAGTGCTTTTATGCATGAATAATTACTTGATCTTTTATATTTAAAACCAATTGTAGAGACAGGCAGAATGTTTAGAAAGTACTGAGAAAAATGAGTTTCAAGAATTTCATTACCCATACTTGGAGGGGGGAGGATGGGTGGGAATGGCACAAGGCTGTTCCATAGAAAAACGTTAACTGATGCTGTTAATGCTCTTTTAGTAGGACTAGGGCTTTTATGGTTTTTATTGCAATAACTGTAGACACAAGTTTATCTCCTTCTCAGTACAGAATTTCTGCATTAATTTTCCTAGTTTTCATCCATTTTTTCTTAAAATTCCCAAGCTCTCAGCCTTTTGCCACTTACTTCCAAGTGACTACCTTCTGTTCTAACAGAACAATAGCATGATTTCACTGATATGCAACACACATATGACAACACCAAAATGACAACTGAGCTTTATTGAAAAGAAGTGGTCTAGGAGAACTTATTCTTTGTTTAGTGCAAGCTTGATGACCTCCTTGACACTCTTTCAAGTGCCTTAGATTTCTGAGATTCTATGGTTTTGTACTGAAATTGATAAATCCATATGCCCCATTAGGATCAAGTAGTAGAAGATATGTTCTAATGTGGAAAAATTTATCTTGATACTAGGTGCTGTATTTTCTATTCTTGTCATAGATAATTTTATTGTTAATCTTCTATCCATCTCCTTGAATATGCTCAAGTGCTGTTGTTTTAAAACTCAGAAACTTTAATTTGGAAAAGTGTTATAAAATGCTCAATTAAAATGGTTTACTGCAAAGTGCTGAACTAAAATGGCTTCCTTGGCCGAAGCCCCTGCACAGTATCAACTGCTACTAAAGTATGACCTATCTTTACAGACCAAACTGGAAGAAGCTCTCAGTTTAGCAATGGAGTTCCACAACTCACTTCAAGATTTCATCAACTGGCTTACTCAGGCTGAGCAAACTCTAACTGCAGCTTCTCGGCCAAGTCTTATCTTGGACACTGTCTTATTTCAAATTGATGAACACAAGGTATGTAAAGAAACAGATGTGTAATGTTTTTCTCCCACTCTGTGGAGATATGGTAACAATGTCCAAATGAACCCTATAATGCTGGCACTCAGAGGAGAACATTTCATTTGTTATAAAATTGCATTTTATAGTGTTTGTCACTGTATCATTTTTTCACCAGACTGGGCTTTTTCAGTGTTTACCCAGCAACACAGTATTCAGTAATCTTCTCCTTTTTTTCCCAAGGTTTTTGCCACAGAAGTGAACTCTCATCGAGATCAAATCATAGAACTGGACAAAACTGGAACGCATTTGAAATATTTCAGCCAGAAACAAGACGTTGTCCTTATTAAGAATCTGCTTATTAGTGTACAGAGCCGATGGGAAAAAGTAGTTCAACGCTTAGTTGAAAGGGGAAGAGCTTTGGATGATGCAAGGAAAAGAGCCAAGCAGGTAATGGGACAACAGCTGTTTTACAGCTCTTTGAACTTAGCTGTAATTGCATCCAGATTCTTGACAAATATGGTGCTTTAAAGCACTTACAAAGCAAGCCTGAGTTTAGTGTAACAGACAGTGTTGAGTTAGTGGAGCAATTTCTGTGATTCAATCATAGAGCACTTCATTTGGGAGGTGAAAGCATCATTTTCAACCCAAGCAGTGACTTCTGTCTGCAGTACAGGACAGTCTGAAAGAAGAAAGTAACAGCATGGATTCCAGATGTGTATTAGTGCCATCTGTCCTCAGAAAGAAGTTTCACAATCAACCCCATATATTTTAAAGAATGTGATGACCCCTTTTCACTAATCTGTGGGAATATTCCTTAGTATTTTCATCTTGGATCTATGTTGTGCCCTGATTAATAGTCATTACTTATCACTCAATCTCTTACGTTAGTTACTAGACCAATATCTTCTGTGCAGTAACATAACTCTATTTATTTCCTTATAAACCTGGAGAGGTGGTTTTTTTACACAATTTTCTTCACTGGGAAGCATTCATGTTTTTTTCCTTAGATACTTGTTTCCCTCACCAAGAAAGATGAATGATGAGATGCAAAATGTGTGAGAGTAATGTAATCTGTTTGAATGGCAATAGGAAATTCTAGCTTCTTTTTGTACAGGTGAACATGACCATTCAGATTTGCTGATGTTCACAGCCAAATCACATCGGCATGTTGGCGCTACCACCACTCAGCTCATAGAGCAAGAAGTTCTGTGAGCAATAAATTAGCCCATAAGCCAATCGCCTTACTTATTTTCTATCCATTTCTCTTGTGCATTCACTCACACAGCAGTTCTGCAATGGGATGGATTTCATCTCAATATCCATTTAGAAAGCTGAATACAGTGTTATTAAGATGACAGCTGTCTGTGTAGAGTGTTGAAGGAGTACTGAAGGCTACTGGTGTCAAGGCCTAATCAACAGCCCTGAACATCAGGGTCCAGGAGCCTTGAGAGGTTTCTGAACTGGTTTCTTGTGCTTTCACGTGTAGGCAGCTCAGGCAAGAAGAATTTTCAAAAGACAGAGAAACAGCCAGCTTAGAAAAATCAAAACCCAAAGGAATGCCACTTTGTGAAAGCTCTCTGAATCTTTGGTTTTTCCCTGCTTCCTTCCCCAAAGCTCTCTTTTTGTCAAAACAGGAAGGAAGATCAAAAATCTGTTCCTTGCCCATCAAGATAGCATTTGATATAATGAGAGCATTCAGGGGTGTTACGGGGAAAATCTTGGGCAGTCATCCAGACGGAAGTTTTCCCCGGCGATTTACTGCCATCGTCCTATATAAGCAATAGCTAATCCCCATTCTTTCTGTATTTACTATCCATTACTAAAAATGTAGAAATCTAAATGACCAACACATCAACAGATGTTCCCAATATGTCTCTCACAGATGCATATTATGTGTGCACATCCTGTGCATTGAAAGTTGCTAATTCACTTATGAGAGGGGAGGCTAAATACAGTGAGCACATGGTTGAATCACTTCTGTGTAAGAGACCTGGGAGAAAAAACACACCAAATCTTGTCAAAGTCTACCAATCTTGTTTGGAGTTTAATGTTTTTGAACTGTTTTATGAACCAGTGAATTTTAAAATCCATGCAAATCTCACTTTTCTTTAGTTCCACGAAGCCTGGCACAAACTTATGGAATGGCTGGAAGAGTCGGAGAAATCTCTGGACTCAGATCTTGAAATTGCAAATGACCCTGATAAAATAAAAATGCAGCTCGCACAGCATAAGGTGAGTCATGAAATGCAAAGTGCCAAGTGAAATGTAGGTAAGTCTATCAGCCTTGTGCTGATCAATCAGCAGAGAAAGTAGACTTGTGGCCTCACTGCAATGGAGTCTTTATTCACATCAAATTAAATGGTGTTTTAAGCGGGGCTGTGGAAAAAAAACAACTTTTCACGGTACCTGATATGTGGGGGAATGGTTAACAATGAAAAGGAAAGGCAACAATACAGGACCATGGAAACTTTGAAAAGCAAATTTATACCATTTCAGAATAGGAATCTCTGAAGGGGCTTGCTTTCAGTATCTAAACCAAAAATTTACTGTCCACATATTTGGGTTGAGATTTTCCTTTTAATACTGCAGGATGAATTCAAAACTGAAAAATAATCTTGTATTTTGATTGGCAGTTGCTTTTTATGTCAAGTGGAAATGATAATGAAATCCCCTAGAATGTGCAGTAACACCATTAATAGCACAGGTGGTTTCTCTTCATGGGATTCCAAATTCTGAAACCAGCTTTTCACAAACCCAGCTGTTATAGGTGCAAAAATGTAAAAATCTCCCTCATTCACCTGGCTTTTCAAACATGTAATGATAATGTAAAAGCTAGATAATTTCAGCAGTCACAGAGCAAAAGGAAAGGCTGAAGTAGTCTTTACTTCATTTTTACTTCTCTAAAATGTCTATAATAATATGTTGTTGAGGAACGAGTGGGTGACTGGTAGAATCCTCAGAGATGTGATTGTGTCTTAAGATTCCTCATGGAGCAGTTTGATCAGAGAGTATTGAAAGACTGTTCATTTTTCTACATTTTGGCACATATTTACTTTTTTTGTGAGTTTTATTGTTCCCTATATACTCCAATGTTTTCATTCTGCACAATATCTCCAAGAGTTTACATATCTAACCTTTTTTTTTTCTCTCTGTGGCTTCTGGTGATTGCTTTTACCTCCAACAAGTTTTGTCATGTATATTAATGATTTGTTACTGCATCAGTTGCAGGGAAGCTGACTCTTGGTCAAGCAAAAGTAGTTTACCTGTGTTTGCTGTTAAAACTTTTAGATAAAACCTACAGTGACATTCTGTTATGCTGACTCTGCAATTTCAGTTTGTTTTGGGATTGCTGCTGTTACCAGAATTTGGAGTTGGTGATGGGAACTGGCAAGGGGGAATTTTGCTGTTAGGATAGTCTTTCTTGCCTCCTTTGACTCTTAATCTTCTAATCCTTTCACTCCTCTCTTTTTATTATATATTCATATATATATATTGACTTCACAACTGTGGTTGACACTTTGTCACTTTGCTTTAAGGTCCTTTCAGGACTATCTTCTACCTGTATTCTTCTCTCCTCTTCAGAAATGTTAAACTTGATAAACTTGATATTTATCTTATACCTACAGGTTTTATGAACCCAGGCTTCCTCACATGGATTGGCAGACTCATCCTTTCTGTCACTAATATAGCTTCTTTCATATAAAATGCCTGTACCACATTTCTGCTTGAGTTGCTTGAATCTCTTTAAGGAATGGGATGAAATGTGGTACAGGGACATAAAGATTGAAACTGGTGATCTGGAGGAAAAAGATGAATGTGTGTGACGGAGGGAGTTCTGTGAACTTTATGACTTCAAACTTCAAACACCACCACCTCAAGAAATCAACTCAATTGTTTTTTAATGAGCTGTCAAACCTCCCAGCACTGCAATGTCCTTCCTTGTATTTTGAGTCTTTTCCTTCCACTCCCACATATACCCTGTGCCTGTCTTTGTCTTTTCTGTCCAGCCTTGAAGGTTTCCTTGCTCCATTTAGTTAAGGATTTTGCTGTCCGAATTGAATGTGTGCTGTAAGCAATAATTTGGACTCAGTTTTTGCCAGCTGTTACTGCCAAAAAAAAATAGTCCCTGAAAAAGCAAAGCCAAGATAATATGTTTTCTCTCTCACTCATATCTAGTGTGTTGCCAGGGACTTTTGGGGGTTATTCACGGTCTGTTTGTCAGAATTTTTTTTTTCATTTTTAGGAGGCAGGAATGGAAAAAACAATATTAGGTCACCCAGTCTATTCCTGTGCTAATGCTGAGTGTTCTTTACAGTAAATTTATATGAACCTGGCTAATTTTATCTGTATGTGCCCATCTTCCTTAGAAGGAAGACAGCTAGATGAGCATAATCTCAGTAATTAACTTATTTGTCTGCTCCTGGCAGCTTAAACTAAAATCTACTTTCAGTTACACCTCTGTGAAATCAAATAAAAGTAGATATGATGTAGTCTCTCAAGGAAAGAACTGACTGCAACCCTGTTGTCTTTTGGAAGTGTTGCTTTATTTAATTATTTACTCTGTCAGTTGGTTATTGGTTACTCTGTGGTATCAGATGAACTATGTTTCTGTGTGTTCCTCTGTGCCTGTGGAAAGCTTCCAAAGGGAAGGACCTGTCAGAGCTGGCAGGCAGATGCAACTGCTGTCTCACTGTAATTGTTCAAAGTCCCTGGGCACAGAAACCTACTGGTGATCTTGATTTCTAGCACGAACTGAGTTAAGGGGCTGTCACCTGACTTCTTGTGCCTGAATCTACACTTTTGGCATACAGTTGTTCCCAATTATAGTATGTGTCAATCTTAAGAGAGTTAAAGGCTTGTGGTTGGAGGTTTCCAAGCTTGCCCATATTGAGCTAAACCAGAATAACCTTTGTAGCTCTTGGAGAGCTCTACAAGTGTCTTGAAATCTTAGTTTGTAAAAATGTAGTGTGAAGAATGCTCAGTTAATGGCTCCCAAAGTAGCAGTTCTTTCACATTTTTCTGACTACCAGGCACCCCTTGCTGAAATTTGGGAATATTATGGTAGGACAGGAATCATTACCCTCACCAAAGGAGGGATTTTGTGAAAGTTATTCCAGTAGGCATAGAGCTGCATTCCCAGGGAAGGACAGAAAGCAGGGGTCTGCCACTGTCAATCCCCACATAATTTCAGGTGCACTGTGGCACTAGCACAGAAATTTTGCAGTATGTTTAAAATATTATTGCAGCAACATTTACAATTAACATTGCAAATAGTATATCAAAGATTAATTAACAATGGCCTCTAAGCAGTTAATGATACATGGTTTTTTTCTTTTTCTTCCATATGTAGGAATTCCAGAAATCTCTTGGTGCCAAACATTCTGTGTATGATACCACAAATAGAACTGGACGTTCCTTGAAAGAGAAAACCACCTTGGCTGATGACAATTTGAAACTTGACAATATGCTGAGTGAACTAAGGGATAAGTGGGATACAATTTGTGGAAAGTCAGTGGAAAGGTAAATGAAAACTCACTAATTATTAATCAAATAAGAGAAATGCTTAGAAAAATTCTTTTGGCTTCTGTTTTGGGTTTTGTTGTGTAAAAGTACAACCAGAGTGGTTAGCTTGTTTGATGATTAGGAGTGCCAAAGCAGTAAAATACTGTAAATGCGTACTTTCCTGATGGTATGGAAGAAGGGCAGGGGGAGGGAGGGGAAGGAAGAGTTCTTTAAAAAGGGAAGCCGATTTGAAGTTCTCTGGAGGTGCAGGTTGACAGCTGAACGTGAGCCTGCAGCGTGTCCATATGGCCAAGTAGGCCAATGGCATCCTGGCTTGTATCTGCAATAGTGTGGCCCCCAGAGCCAGGGCAGTGATCATTGCCCTGTACTCATGTTGCAACCTGCCCCGGAAGGAGAGGGAGACCCAAGCTCTTATTAATAAATCCTTTGGGATGGATTAGAGTGAAATGACACTGAATGATCAGTGTTTGTAAACATACATATGTAGGATTTATTTGAGAACAATTTTGTTTCAAAGGTAAACAGGTATGTTGCTGGTTTGGGTGTTATCATCTATAGCAGTATAACAACATTAAAGCATAGCAGTATAGCACTATTAAAGCACATCAGTAATAAAGCACCTATAGCAATAAAGCATAGCAATGTAGTGCTATTAAAGCATAGCAATACAGCACTATTTAAAGCATAATGATATTAAAGCATAAAGATAACATGTAAATAAATGCATAAGGGAGAGAAAGGGAAAGAAGGGATAAGGGAGGAAAGACTTATATATTATCACCGCCCATGGGATCCAACGATGAAACTTGGTAGTTGCAGCTTCCATGTCTGTTGGTTGAAGTGCTGGTCTTGATCCGCTGGGGCTGGGGGAAGCCCCCCTGCCAAAACTCAAAGATGTTATGAGTTATTATATACTTCTAGCTCAGGTAAGAGTGCCTTGTACCTCCCTGAGGTGGGGAGTTTTACAGTGGATAGTGTCACAGGACATGTCACTGAGTCTCTGACATCTTCTAAGACAGCTGCAGCTGCCTATTGTGTCATCATCAATCAGGGTCTATCATGGTCTGATATTTGAGATGCATAGCTCAGGCTAGATGCACAGAATTATCATGTAAAGGGATGACACTGGCATGATAAGAGGGATTCTCCCACTTTGCAGGATTTGTCTCTTCTTAGTCTCTTCCCTTATCTGGAGATCCAGTTTGTAGCTTCAGGTATGTATCTGCACCTAGGGTGGCTGGACAGTGGCACCCACTTGCCTGCTCTGAAGGTCGTTTGGCAGTATTCGGGTAGGGGTGGGCTTTGCTGGGTGAGCAGCTGCTTCTTTTCAGTTTGCGGAAGTCTCTTGTTGATCTTAGAATGTGTAAGTTATTAAATGATTCAGTCTCTGACAACTTGGCACTGGTGAGGGCACACCTTGAGTGCTGTGTTCAGTTCTGAACCTCTCACAACAAAGAACTTGAGATGCTGGATTGTGTCCAGAGAGGGGCAATAGAGCTGGTGAAGGGTGTGGAGCACAAGTCTGATGAGGAGTGGCTGAGGGAGCTGGGGGTGTTTAGCCTGGAAAAAGGAGGCTCAGGAGGGACTTTATTGCTCTCTACATGAAAGGGCTTTGTAGTCAGATGGGGATCAGACACCTCTTTTCCTGGGTAACAAATTACAGGATGAGAGGAAACTCTCAAATTGTACCAAGTGAGGTTTAGACTGGATGTTAGGAAAACTTTCTTCACTGAAAAGTTTGTAGAGCATTGAAGCAGACTGCCCAGGGAAGTGGCTGAGTCACCATCCCTGGGAGTGTTCAAAAGACATGTGGATGTGGCACTTTGGAGTCATGGTTTATGGTGAACGTAGTGGTGCTGGGTTAACGGTTGGACTCAACCTTACTGGTCTTGTCCAACTGTCATAGTTCTATAATTCTGTTATTTAATGCTGTATAAATTATTATATAGTATAAAAGTGTATAAATTATTATTGTGTGTGTGTGTTCTGGTTTTTTTTTCCTCTCCCAGACAAAATAAACTGGAGGAAGCCCTGTTATTTTCGGGACAGTTTACTGATGCTTTGCAAGCTCTCATTGACTGGTTATACAAAATTGAACCTCAACTAGCAGAAGATCAGCCAGTACACGGAGACATTGATTTAGTGATGAACCTGATTGACAATCACAAGGTAATTCCCAAAATACCTTTTTAATTACTATTCTGCTCATAAGTGTAACATTTTAATGCTGTCTTTATCTCTGATTATTCTGTAATTTTTAGAAATAGGGAATAGTTTTGTAACACGAACATGTAATCAACAGTAGAAAATGCTATAAATTATTCCTGAAAGAGGACAACTGTTAGTGACTCATTGACACCAGTTAACATTGAGATAGTCTATTTAATGGTGCTATCCTGTGTATTTATGAATATCATGTCATAAATCACAAGTACGCATTTTTAAATGTGTGTGTATGGGCAAGAGATGGCAAAAATTGTTTGCTGGAAAACTCTGAGGCAGACAGCTCTTTTGTTAGTCCATCTGTAAACCAAATGTCCAGTGCACTTCTCATGACTGCAGGAGCCTTTCAGACCTGTGAGGCTGCTGCATATTTATCGAGAAAAGTAGTTGCAATGCTTAAGTTATGCACAGATTTCAACTAGACCATGACCCAGGAAACTTGCATTGGAAAGCTGCAGTATTTTGTTACTGAAGTGGTTTAGCAGATGAGAGCAAGTAGGAGATGTTGGACTTTGCCTTTAAATCTCAGTTTTGCAGTTCATTCTGCCAGAAGAAATGACTGTTGAAGTTACTTGTATTGCAAAGGCGACACATAGGCAGAGCTCTGGAGCCTAGGAAGGTCCTGAGGTGAAGGTCCCTCTGTTCATCCAGCACTGACTTTCAGTATCTCCTCTCCACTGAGGAGAAGATTTCATCCCTCATGGAAAAAAAAAACATGTTTGGAAACATGGGTTGTCTATAAAAATTAGGCTGCAGTATGCTACAGTTGCTTCTGAAATCCCATTGTGTATCACAAGTCAGCTATAGTCAGTGGCATGGTATACTCTAATTGCTCTATCTTCTTTTAAGAGCTTCCTTTATGTAAGCTCTTTTAAGAGCTTCCTTTATGTAACTGGAGCTTGTTCCATCTACAATGTGAACATTTCTTCGCATTTGATTTCTTCTCATAACCAGTAGTTTTTTGTTATTTTTTGGCATAAGTATGCCTTAATGAATTAAACATTTCAAATATATTTGGTGGTGCCTAGGTTTTCCAGAAGGAGCTGGGAAAAAGAACGAGCAGTGTCCAGGCTCTGAAGCGCTCTGCGAGGGAGCTGATAGAAGGCAGTCGTGATGATTCTTCCTGGGTCAAAGTCCAAATGCAGGAGCTAAGCACTCGCTGGGAGACAGTTTGTGCCCTGTCAGTATCCAAGCAAACACGGCTGGAACAGGCTCTTCGGCAGGTAAGAAATACTACTGTCACTACATGTACTCTGTGAGAACTATTGAAAACATCTTGCACTCCAGTTGCCAAAAATTTAATTTCATTTTTACTTAATGTCATTCACTTTCATTTCATTTGAAAATAATGATTTCTTGCTCATGCATTGCTTACCTTGTCTCTATCCCTTTACCACAGCACATAAATAGTGCCTCTTAGCATTTATGATTACTGTTATTATTAGTCTCTACCACAAATGCAAAACAAATGTTTCAAAGACCTTACCATCTAAGGAAATCACTGAAGTTGTAGTTAAGCATGAAGGATGATTAAGAACTGTGTTCCATTCACAAGAAGCTAGAGATTGCAATTTATGCTTTTTGTGCCTTATTGGAAAGAAGTAATTTCTGTATTGAAAACTTGTTTACATTGGCACCATTACAGTGCATAGTGAAGTATGTTCCAGAAAAGATAACTGTGCTGAGTGCACTCAGGAGTTAGAACAGTCTATGCATGTCAATACTATCTGGTACCAATCCCAAACAAATAGATCTATCTGTATTGTTTCCAAACCTGAGATAATATGGAGGTACAGCTCTCTGAAGATACACTAACTTGGACTGATGCTAGGATGGGGCTCCTCCAATAGCAGTGTGTCCACTGTGTACAAAATTCCTGCTCAGTTTTTCCCAGGGTTTGTCCAGCTCTCCAGTCTCTCAGCAGACACAATCCTAAGCTACCTCAAACTCTAATTGTGTCTGAATACAGCTGTGCCCAAAGGTGAATCTTTCTTGTTTTCTCCAGACATAAAAGGGTCACTCTCCCATAGGCTGTCAATTCATTTTGCTTAACTGGTGATTTAGGCCATGCAGAAAATACAGTTCTCATCTTTCCAGCTGGTCCCTGAAAGCAAAGCATCTCCTGTGTAATTTATCAGTGTAAAGGCATGACATTCACGACTGAGCTGCAAATACACTATAAATCAGATGGCTAAAAGCATGAACAGGCTTTTAGGCTTCCTATATTTTTTGAGAAGCATGAGCTATTTTTACAGTTATGAAAATGTAGTACTGTATATTATTGACTTTTTAATGGAAAGATAATGTGCCGGTACTGCTGTGTGATTAATGATTCCAAATGTGGGCTCAGTCTCCTTGTGTAAGCTGCAGCATGTCTGTCAGACCCCCTCATGAGTGACCATGACTTTTTGTATTTTAACAGGCAGAAGAATTCCACTCTGTTGTTCATGTCCTTTTGGAGTGGCTGGCAGAGGCAGAGCAGGCTCTTCGTTTCCATGGCATCCTTCCAGATGATGAAGAGGCCTTGCGTACACTGATAGAGCAACACAGGGTAAGCAAGAAAATGAAGAGGATCCTCTTCCTTCTAGTTGGTCTGATAGAGGGTAAAATAAAGGAAAGGAGGCAGTCTGTCCCATGTAGTTATATCCAGTATCCAGTATTGGTTTTTGAAACTCTTTCTATAAAAGAGAAGCTAGAAATTTAATGTAGTTGATAATTTGATGTCCATACTGGTTTTGGGCTCTTGTTTGAGTGATCTTGGCTTATTGAGGAAATAATGGGCCTTTAGAAAGTTGATGTAAACATTTAGAGGCAGATTCAAACCCCTTTGTGAGGTATATGATGCCTGCAATTACAACACAGATGGCTACAGTAGCAAAAGTGTATGTCATCTTAGCACCATTGATCAAAATGGCATATACTTTTCTTTCAAGGTCATTTGTAAATGTCAGCAGAATGATATTATTATCCATTAACCTTTTGTCATGGTGAAACAGCGTGCTGTCATACTTCATATGCATTAGGTACTGAAATACTGCAGTGGCGTAGGTACTGCAGATAGTAGATTATGGGCCATCTAACTTTGCAGTAACGAAATGGGAAAATGCCTAATTAAAGAGCATAGAGGTCATGTTTTCACTCTCCAAACAGGAGGCTACAAACATGCACATTTAAACCCATGCAAAACTTGTTGTAAGTGCAGTAGTAACAGTTCCAAGTGTGTAGTGTGCACAGTGTTACAGAACAAATTATAAGGCACGGATTTATTCATTATTGGTCTGAAGAAAGTTAGAGCAAAACTTAAAAAATGGAGAGTGGAAAAGCATCCTGTTTAAATTGAGTTTGGTAATATTATTACGCAGAGGAGCGCATGCAAGATACAACTATTTAACAGTTCCTAACGAAGGAGTTTTCAATGTACTTAGTGTGCAATGTTTAGAAAAAGTTGTCAGTTTTAATCTAGGGTCCTGGAAACTCGGTACTGTTCATTAGCTGGGAAATGTATGTATGTATGCATCAAATATATCACTAATGTTGGCAGTGGCAAACCTAATCTCTCTGATGCATTGAAATTTGTCTTTAGCTGCCTTTCTTCCATATGTGCTTCACCAGTTCCCTTTTAATTGGTTTTTTGATCTTCTGAATAGAGAGAAAAGAATGGAGTGAAATCTTAGGTCCACTGAAATAATTAGAAAAAAGAAATCTTAAATTTCTTCTTCTGCACTGTAGCTGGATTAACAAAATATTTCTGTACTAAAGTTTAGAATTGTGCTGCCAAAGCTGAAGCATAACTTGGAACCTTAAAGCAAAGCAAAGTTTGTCTCTGAGAAACCCTGTTCAGCTGGGAAGGATGATGGCTAGCACAACACAGCCACCCTCGGTGTTAGATGTGGCCATACTGTACTAAAATTTTTTTAGTAGGCTTTGTAAGAGATTCTCCCAAACACATATTCTTCTTAAAGGCTTGTCTCCGTTTGGGTGGGACACAAGTGTTTTGTTGAGACCAAACCACAGGGGAGACCCAAAACTCCTCCCCCTAAGCAATTACCAATCCG
>JAWWES010000115.1:90557185-90601649 GCA_035583135.1 Lophotriccus pileatus
CTCCTCCCCCAAAACCAGGCAAGGGAAAAAAGGAACAATTTTTAACCTTGTAGCAGCACAAAGCAAAACCATGACAAGGCTAAACAACAGAAATAGAGAAATTGTTAAGCTAAGAAAGATTACGGTACTACTGCTTTACCGCTCACTCAGTCTTCCTTGAATAAGTGATCTCTCCTTATAAGCTTAAAACATTAGCTTTCAAGAAGAAAAAAACCCAGAAAATCAGGGAAGAAGGAATATGTATTCCTTTTATACACCATTATGTATTATAATCCTGCAATATTAATATAAAAATGCATTATTGAATTTATTTACATAAATATGAAATATATATTCCTTTTGTCACTGTGATTTTTGTAAAATAGTTTTGCTGCATTTGTATTCAACTATGTGTTGAAAGGTTTCTTCTGGACAATATTCAAATGGTCCATCTTTGCCTTTTTCTGATTTTATTTTCTTGAATAATACACGTTTAGTGAAATCTACTATCTCAGGCAGAGATTTCTGTCACTTGTCCTTCTCTCTGGGGACTGAGATCTATAGTGGGTTAATACACTGCTTTGCTGAATGAGAAATGAATGAGAATGTCTCTTGTAAATGTGTCTGTCACTGGATTGCCGCAGAGCTCAACACAGTTAAGTGAGTTCTTGCTGAGTTCATCCCTTATGGAGGGAAAGCTTAATACACTATATGTAATGAATCATAGATTTAATTTTTGAGATATTCTGGTATAGCTGGGCAGGGGAGACAATGCTGTTGCTCATTCTCCTCCTGGCCTTGGCTTATTTTGATAATCTCATTACGACCCACTTCAACTTTTCCAAAACTATGTTGAACTGAAATATTCTAAGGACTCACATAAATTTATGAGAGAAGGTTTGCTGTTATGATTGGGTCTTAAACTCTGACAATAATTTAAGCTTAAATCAAAATCAGTTAACAATGAATCCCTTTAAATATAGAGCCTACCTGTGCCAGGGTTCTAGAAAAAAGTAGAAGAGATTATTTCTTTTACACTTTTATTTCATAATAACTTCATAGTTACTTTGTAAAGGCACAGGATAATGTCATGATGACCTGTTGAAGAATCTATTTTTACAATGTTTTGGTGATTTTGAATTTTCTAGGATCTCCCTTGGTCCAAAAAATTCAACTAGGCACTGAGAGATGTTGGCAGTTCCAGTTAAGGGTTGTCATGAAGAGACACAGACTTACATAACATTTAGGCAGAATAGTAAAACCATTGTAGTAATAATAATTAACTGGAAAAAAAAAAAAAGGAAAAAAAACAGAAAGCAATGCAAGCTATAGAAAGGATGGGAAAAGTCCTCCTTCCGTTTTTTTCCTGTTATTTCCCCCCTACACTCAGTTGTGGTCCTGCCATCATAGGAATAACAATGACTGTGAGCTTGGATGCCTAAAACTGTAAACATCCAACATCCTTTTGCTTTTGCGAGATTTTTCCCACATGGCAGCGCCTCTGAAGACAGATGGTTAATTAGCTGTCTCTGTTCTTGCTATGTCTCTCCCCCTCAGCTGCTGAGTTTTCACATTTGTGTTAGTTTAGTATAGCTGCTCCTGAACTCCTCTGTCATCTTGTCTGAGCATGTAATTATAGTTGGACATTTCCAGCCTCTGCTAGAAGGTTGATAGTTTATTATGAAGAATTACTGTAACTGACAAACCAAGTCATTGAAATGTTGCCAATAGTGATTCTAACCATCATATAATTCGTTTACAGCACTTTTAAATGCTGTGATTTTCCTTTGTTTTTTTCAATAAGGGTACGTGTCTTCCAAGTATTTAGAGAGTGGTAGGCTTTTAAGGAGTGGCAAGCTGGGATAAAGGTTTTAGAGCTGTGTTTAGTGCTTTATCTGGAGTAGGCTTTTTAAACATTTTAAGCTTTTCTCATGCAAATTAAACTTGCCTTTTGCAAGTTGAATGTTTTTGAATAATCAAGAGGCTCATTGACCATCCAGATTATGCACTCAGATTTTTCTTGCAAATTTTTTCAGCATCTAATTGAAATTATTACCTCTGGTTTAGGAATTTATGAAGAAATTGGAAGAGAAAAAGGCAGAACTGAATAAAGCAACAGGTATGGGAGAAGCTATTCTGGCTATTTGCCACCCAGACTCCATCACCACCATTAAGCACTGGATAACAATCATCAGAGCCAGGTTTGAAGAGGTCAGTATATGTCAAACCATCTTCATTGCAGCAGTCCATCTTTGATTGGAATATGGCTGACAACTAATATGGTGGTTACACTGGGAGGAAAAGATCCAGCTGTTGAGAACTAAACATTTAAAATACCTATAGGGATGGATGTTAATACCATGCTTCCCTAGGCTTTATTTCAAAACTTGCAGGGCTTTAAGAACTAAAGCAGATGGACAAGCTTCCTTGTTTGTATGTATTAAAGGAAATACTGTCTGACACTTTTTTTTTTTTTTCCAAGTAAGGAAAGCCAATAGTTTCTAGTTGTAAGCCTAAAAGTTACAAAGGAAAAAAAAATACAGGGCAAATGTGAAGGATTTTCTGATTGCATCAGAGAGGATCTCTTTCCAACATATTCTTAATCTAGAGATTTTCAAAGTATTGAAGTGACTACAGGTAGGTTGCAGAGTGTGTACCACCCTCAACTGTTAAGATGGTATTTTCTGTTTTATATTAAGTTTAAAGAAAAACAAAATACTGGTGTTAGTGAAGTATGGCTTCAAGGGTGCCCACAGGAAGATGGATGCCATAGTGTTTGTTAAAATTCTTAATATGATGCCTGAAAGTGCTAGTTACTGTGTTTAGCAGCACCTAATCCTGAATATCTGTGGAAAAAGTGTGTTGAACTCAGAACTGTAGTTACCTAGCTACCTTTATTGATCAGCTACTTCATTTAATACCTTTGATATTCAAACATCAATAGGCCTAAGAGGTAGCTCTGGGTTTACAGTCAGTAGAGCAATTTTAAATACATTGTGAAGAATTTCAGATGTGCACGTACTCACACATTGGTTCCTTTATCAAGGTTGTAGCATGGGCTAAACAACATCAACAGAGACTGGCAGGAGCCCTGGCTGGACTTATTGCTAACCAGGAATTGCTGGAAGCCTTGCTGTCCTGGTTGCAGTGGGCAGAGACTACACTAACTGAAAAAGATAAAGAGGTTATTCCCCAGGAGATTGAGGAAGTTAAAGCACTTATAGCTGAACATCAGGTAAGGAATGGCTAAGTGGTGCTCACATCTCAGCTAGGATTCTTAATCAGGTGTGAATCTCCTTAGCTATTTTTTCTCATAATTGAATTTCTTTTCAGATACTCGGTCATGTGTTTTGTATGTGTATGATGTGCTTATAGTTAATTCAATACAGAGATTAAAAAAGCAACCAATCAAAAGTTTAGTGTCACCTTGTTCTAAAAGCAAACCTACAGTTCCCCAGAGGAAGAAGGGTAATAATAAGAAAAGAAAACCCACATGAAATATATTATAGTGCTGCCACCTTAGAACTAGTGTTGCAGTGTGGCTTCACTGATTGTGTTTCAAAAACTTGTTTCTGAAGTACCAGAGGGAGCTGCTGGTGCAGTGAATGCTCACAGACTTACCCCAGCTTACACACCAGAGCTCTCTCACTTCTGTGAACTGCAGTCTCAACAGCAAGTACTCAGATGCAAAATTCTGTTGTATAGCACCTCACCATATACATTTAACAGAGCAGTTTGAGAGGTTTGGTTTTGGATTTAGGCTTCCTTTACCAACCAGGCTGTAGTGATTTTAAAAGTTTATACTGCCTATTTTTCTTATGTTTAAAACCTTTAACTGTGGCTATTTTGTGAGTTTGGCATTATAAGTGTCTTTCTGTGCCTTTCTTTGTAATTTTGTTGCTCTGCTTTTTTATGTTTTTCATTCCTGTGGTTACTTTTGTGTATTGTTAATTAATATCACCGCTATCTGATTGTAGACATTCATGGAGGAAATGACCAGAAAACAACCTGATGTGGATAAAGTTACAAAGACCCATAAAAGAAAAGCACTTGAACCCAGTCCAGTACAATCTCATATTCCTGTCCTTGATAAGGGGAGAGCAGGCAGTAAGTAACGATGTATTTTTGGAGTGGGTCACACATACCGTTGCTTTATCTATAAAGTTTACAGATTGCTAATAATCTAATAAGTTTGATTAGCTTCTAGTGAAACAGGGTAGAATTCTCTTGGCTGATTTTCCTAATTATCTCTTATTTTTCGTTGTGAGGAAATTTCTCATGGCAGACATGTATTTTTAAATTTTGTTCTAATCTTCATCAATTGCTATTTTTAAAGCATGTAGCCTTTTGTGTGCTGTTAAACTTCCAAGAGCAAACACATGTTGAGTTTTTGCAAACCTACTGTTACCTGAAAGTGCAAACAACTTCACATAAAAGATTTAGTGCCAAAGTTGTGCTCTCTCTGTCTATGGAATTATATGAATCCAATAAGAAGTGTATTTAGTGAAGCTGAATGGAAAGTGAAACAAGTGAGGAAATTGCTTTTTGTGATATACTTACCCATTGTATTTTATACTTACCCATACAGGGAACCTGCTTCTAAAATCAGATTGTTTATTTTGCAACTCTTAGAGATTTACAAAGATTGAATTTAACCCATGCAGTGGAGCCACTACCAGCTGCTTCTGGCTAGACAAAAGCAACTGTAACCACCATTTGCTTGTTCCCCAAAAATGGTAAAAAAAAGAAAAAATAAAAAGGAAACAAATCCCATTACATGGAATCATATCAGGGTATGATCTCCTTTTATTTGGGACAGGAAGGAGTAATTTTAGGAGGGTCAAGTACGCTTCATGTGAATGTTTGTTTTGTTTGAACTGTGTGAGACTAACTCATTTTATAATGTTTTAACAGGGAAGCGTTCCCCAACACCAGGCATGTATCCATCAGCAGCCCAGGCACAAATCGAAACCAAGAATCCACGGGTAAACCTTTTAGTCAGCAAATGGCAGCAGGTTTGGCTTCTGGCCTTGGAAAGGAGAAGAAAACTTAATGATGCTTTGGACAGACTTGAAGAGGTCAGAAAAGGACTGTACAGAATATACATACATTTTGCATAATATTCTTTACCCTGGGTTAAATTGTCAATGCTGTAAACAACTTTCATATTTGTTGTATTATACTGTATGACACAGCTAACTGAAAACACTGTGATGCATGTGCTGTAGTGTGCTTTAAAGACTGTCATCCTCATTTTAAATGAGGAGAGTTAAGAGATTTAAAATGTTTATGTAGGTCCTCAAAGAACTAGTTATTCAACAGAACACAGATGGTTTCTATCTCATTGATGTTCTAGACTGATGGATTTCAGCTGAAAAAAAAATTCTTTCTGTTTTTTATTAAGCTGAGAGAATTTGCCAACTTTGATTTTGATATTTGGAGGAAAAAATACATGCGATGGATGAACCATAAGAAGTCTCGTGTGATGGACTTCTTTAGGAGGATTGATAAAGATCAGGATGGAAAGATTACAAGACAGGAATTTATCGATGGAATTCTTTCTTCAAGTAAGTTTTAAGATTAATATTATGTTGAATTTGGAACAAACGTCTCATGAAGTCTTATTGTCTATATCATGTACATTAAGATGTTTATTTTGTTGAAAGGTCACAGATTTCCCTTTTGAATTTATTAATTATTGTTTTATAATTGTTTTACTTGAAAACATTTCCAGATTCTAGGTACTCTTTCTAGTTCTTTTACATTGTGAATCAGGTTACAAATGTCAGTTTTATATTATTATCTAGCTAGTAGTTTGTTGGTTTACTGGACTTGGTTTGTTATTCCTGCAGTATACTAGCTGCTTCAACAATTACTTTTCATTGATTAAATAGTAAAATGTACCATAGTAGTAAAAAGAACCTACATATGATTTTCAAAATCAGTTCATGGGATCATATGATTTTTATCAAAGATTTTATATTGGATAATTTTAATTATAGAAGGAAACTGTAATTTTTGAAACCAGTGTTTCCATAAACCATGACAATATTCATGTACCTATAAAATGAGTGTCAAAATGCCAACCAACCAAACTAGGAAGGGACTTTCCTAACTTTCCTGATGGATTGGTATGCATTAGTTATGCACAGCTGGTGGTAACGCAAGTCTTGTAATCATGTCTGTATGTGATCATGTTTCCTTTTAGCAACAGGCTCATAACAGATAAGGGCCTACTTCTTAAAATAATCCTTTATCTTTATATTGTGGACACTTTTGCTTTGAACAGTAAAGATTGGGAATTAGGCTGCTTTTAGCATCTCACAATTACTCAGTCAGAGAATATTGTGGCCTATGTATTTTCCCACAAATTTAGGAAGTGCAATTGCATGAACATTGTTGTTTTGCATGAAGTGACTGAAACTCATGGAAAAAAACCCCGAATCACCAGGAGGTTAAATTTAACTCAGTTGGTATTGATTTGTTATGACTGCTAAACCCTTGTGATATAATCCCTGTTCATCACCTTGAAATTTCCTTTGGCCATTCCACTGAGAATATATGTGTGGGTTAATATTCTGCTGCAGTGAACTTAATCTAAAGAAGGATTTCATGGAACACCATGCATGGATCTGCATTGGGAAGGCCTTGCATTCCAGATTTAATTAGCAGTGAAATGCTTGCTTGACCTGTCCTCGCTAATAATTTGTCTTGTTAATTTGTGGTATTTTATGCACTTGGAAGGTCAAAATGTTAAAAAAAAACCCAGACATACATCTTCCAGTTTAATCTGTGCCCTCACTTCTGTGTCTGTCTTCAAGCCACACTATGATACTCATTTTAATCCAGTACCTGGGTAACGCTGGAGATCCAGATTGGTTTCTTTTCAGAAAAATTCCTTCACTCGTTTGAATATCCTTAGTTTTTTTGATAGACATTATCTGTCACTAAGTGCCTAATAATAGCCTTTTAGTATTTGTAAGAAAGCCTTTCTTTGTAATGGGTTTGAAAAGCCAAAAAATTTAGCTTTTGTTGTTGTCTTTGTCTTGCAGAGTTCCCAACAAGCCGACTTGAGATGAGTGCTGTTGCAGACATTTTTGATAGAGATGGTGATGGATATATTGACTATTATGAATTTGTAGCTGCTCTTCATCCAAATAAGGATGCATACAAGCCTCTCACAGATGCTGACAAAATTGAAGATGAGGTACATTCTCTGCTTTCTTACGTTCCATTCTGTTCTGCTGGGGTCACATTCTTTAATAATTCATTTTCCTTTCACTCCTATATAATTTGAAGTTTACTAGGTACACAAGTCTTTAGAAATGTGATATTTACAGTAAAGTAATTATCCAGTTGTGGTTTTTTGCAGGTTACAAGGCAGGTAGCAAAATGTAAATGTGCAAAACGGTTTCAAGTGGAACAGATTGGAGATAATAAGTACAGGGTAAGTCTTTTAAGGACCTCAGTTCTTTCAGCTTTCTTTATATGACATGGTTTATGCAAGGAATTAGTCTATATTGATTTATAGGAATCTTTTATGATAATTATATATTTTCTTTAAGATTGTCTACATTTTCTGTTTTTTTTCTTATTAGAACATATAGACTAAAAATATGGAAAAATGCTGCTGGTTGTATTTATTTTTGCTGAAACTGCTGAAGCTGTTTTTAATGATAAGAAATTTTTAAAAGCTAACTGCATGCATACATACACACATAAATACATACAAATGGTGCCTCCTTAGAAGCCAGTCTTTTTGCCTGGATACCCAGAGTGTTCAAACTGTAGGTGATTTTCTATTAATTTAATGAAAACAGTGACTGTTGTTTTCTTGTGGTATTGTGTTGTACTTCAAAAATGTTTTACCAAAGTGTCTTCAATCACTTTTACCCTCTCTTGTCATTTTATTGGAACACACATACTTCTGAAGTTTAGGCAAAGTGTTAGATATCTGCAGAACAATTTTGAATTGAGTAATGAAAAATAAATATCACGTAGTGGAAAAAGATATGCTACCCCTGGATCCAGTAACCAGAACAATTTCAAATGGAATATGTGATATTCAGCTAAGAGAGATTAATAGATACTTGTAGATTACTTTAAAAGACCACAGAAACAGCAATGGGAAGAAAACAGAGGCCTTGAATATTTTCCATATTCAGTCTCTGGATGGCTAGCTACCTGCTCGTCCCTCAAGTAGATACTTTATTTAGAGTGTCTAATGTGTTAGTTTGCATGTGTTCTAGAGTCATGTAGAGAATTTCCTGTAAACTAATCGTGTCTTTCTTCCATTTTTCATTTCTTATCAGTTCTTCCTGGGAAATCAGGTATAAACCAGTGGAATGTGTTATGAAGTTTTTTTTTTTCTTTTCCTTTTTTTCCCCCTTTTTTTAAATTTTTTTCTTTTTTTTTCTAACTCATAGTGATTTAAGCTTGCAATGGTCGGTCTACTTGCCATCCTTTCATCTTCAGCTAATTCATTGCTGGTCAGCTGTGGTATTTCTTTAAATGCTATGGAGCATTCCTTGTCTCAGGATCCCTCCTCTATAATCCCTCACCTGCTTTCTTTGGCAGTTTTTCTCATTAAGGAGATTACTTTTAAAGGAACCAGATAATGGTCAGCAGCAAATCCCACACCAAAAAAACTTGAGCATTTAAACTGTAATTATAGAGATTACTATTATCTAATCGGTTTTCAGTTTTATAGTGGAATCCTTCAAAATTCTGTGATGTCTTTTTTAGACTATTAGATTGAAGGCTAATTGTGGCAAACAGATCCCAGAGTTATATCACTTATTTCTTGAAAATTATATAAAAATACTTTCATCTTTGCAAAAAAAAAAAAGGTAGAATCAAGCAGACTGGTTAAGAACCTGGCTGATTTGTGGTATTTGATGTAGTTACACAGTGAATCATTAACTATGTATTTTGGAAATAGGCAAAATAAACTTGCTGTTCCAGTTTAGACTACTCCCTCTCACAAAGTGTTTTCAAAGAGCTGTGGCAAGTCTATAATGTACTGGAGCTGTGTTTAAAAATGCTCTGTGTCAGCTGGGTCATTGGTGAGTCATACTGAAGCAGTACAGGGAGGAAATGCTAACCAGTGCTTACTTATTCCTGTGGTACATACTGATACACAGCCTCCAAAAGTGCTAAATCATATTTGCCTGGTGAGAATGGAAATACCTTATGCAAACTAGATACCATTAGTATCGTATGCTTTTAAAAAGACAATTTATGTGTAACCCATTCTGGATATGTTGGTGTTAACAGCATTAGCCAGTTTAAATCTAAAGATTTTGAGAACGTAGGTGCACTCTTATTTGCTTGCAAAGGTTGTTGAAGAAAGCACAGAGCAGTGGATAATCTTACCACATGCCTCAAGCAATGTATCTAATAATTGTAAATGTTTTTGACATATAGAACAAGTCTCTTTTTTAAAAGACTGTTTGAAATTATGTTAATCCTCTTATCTGCCATCTGTACTCTCAGATCTGGGAAACATGCAGCATTTCTTGAGAGTATCTCTTACTGGTGCAGAACAGTACCACAGTAAAAAGCACCTACAGGAATTTAGCTGAGGCTTCTCTAGTGACAGTGATGTTCTATGGCTATTGTCAAGAACAGGACTTTTTGTAGCTTAAACTCCCTTATGGTTTTAGCTTTGATTATTTGAAATAATGTTAAATACTGTTTAAGGGAAGTTCGTATCCAGGCTATTTTAAGAAAGAAATTAACTGAGTTACCATTAGAAGAAATGCATTGTGTTACTTTCCAGGAGCCCCACTGTCTGAATTAATCACAGCTAGGTGGACAGTTTCCAGAGAACATTGTATTTGATCCTTTATATGGGGTCTAACTGAATAATTAAGCTGGGATGGGAAGAAAAATAAGGAAAAAAGATACTATCATCAGAATCTAGAAAAAATTCTCGGTAGGAACCAGCCAATAAAAGTAAACAGCATCAATTTGGACGCCATTTTTTAAAAATTTTGATCCCCATATATAAAATGGTTGTTTGTTTGGCACAAATTGAATGTGTTATTAAAAAACCTTTACAAATATTGATCACATGAATGTTTTTATTTATCACAAATACAAGTTGTTATTGAATTAAGAAGCAAACTTTGCTTTTGTTTGGTTCCTAAAAGTAATAGTCCTTTAAATTTATTCTCTCTTCTTGGCTTAAGTAGTACCAAACAACTAAAGTCATCTAACAAGTAGGGAGCACGTTTGTGTGGTGTGTATTTAAAGCATTTCAGTCCCCTCACTGGAGCAAGTAGGTACAGTTGAATTATGGCCAGCCTTCTCCAAGGGTCAGAGATTGTTCTAAAGAGGTGCATTCAATTCCTGTTGGTTTTTAGTGAGTGCTCTGCATGTTTGCGTGAGAGTACACTGCACTTGACCTGATGATCTGCTATCGAAATATTTTAGTAGCATTGGCTAAAAAGTACTGAATTCTGGTTAGTTTTCTTGAGATTGTGAGGTCAACATTTTGGTCATGTCTTCTGTGATCCTATTTTGAATGGAGGTACTGTGTACAGGTTTTGTTACACAGGTTTCAAGAGCAAAACATACATTAGGCCCAGCCATCAGCCCGAAGGAAGAATGGACTCATGCAAGAACTTAGTATGAAACAGGTTATTGTGCATCTCTGAATTGTGAGGAACCTTGATGTGTAGTCAGAGGAGTGACAAACAGTTTATAACAAAGGACAATAATGATAGCTATAAATCATTCATTGCTTCTTTAATGTTCCTTTCCTCACGTGCACCTTACTATAAGTGAGCAGTGTCAGTGCTGTATCTGAAAATATTCCTACAAATGAATCAATTCATAGAACTGTGCAACACTCATAACACACTGAATTTCCAGCCCACATGCGGATTGTTTAAAGCGATGCTGCCTTCCTTTCAGCTGACATCATTAAAAATCAAGACTGTTGCAGAAGAGAGTACGCTTAAGATTTTATCAGTGAAATAATGCAAATAGGTCTTCATTAATTTGCACAAAACCAGACTGTAACTAATTAAATAATATATTACTAATTTTGCTTCCTTTATGACCTCAGACATTTGAGAATCAAGCATAAAATTAAACTTGAGATTCTTTCTTAACATCCTGCCATCTTCTTTGGATTAGTGCAGTGCCATCTGATTTGAAATCTTAACAGCTTTAATAATCTGCATAAATGAATTTATTTTTTTAGCATTTACTAATAATTAAATATCAGAATAAACTTTTTTAAGTGTCTGATTTTTAACCTATCAGTGCTGAACTGCATCTGAATGACTGAGAATCTCAGACTATTGTTTGATTCTTATTGCAGTTTGGTGACTCTCAACAATTGCGCCTTGTTCGTATCCTAAGAAGTACAGTCATGGTTCGTGTTGGAGGTGGCTGGATGGCACTCGATGAGTTCTTAGTGAAAAATGATCCTTGCCGGGGTATGTAACACAACTGTTAAAATGGTCATGCTGATTGTTATTTGAATGCAGTCACCATTCATTGTCTCAAGATGGAGATTGACTTGTATAAAATGCCAGTTCTTGTAAACATCATCTCACTAAATGTCACGTTTTTGTAAACTTTAAATCTCATGGTTGAGATCCTCTTTGGTTGCACTGATGTATGTCTGGAATAACTGTGATGTCTTCTGCACAGTTTCTTCAGTGTTCGAGCGGTCTAATTAAGAATTGAACTTAGCCCAGATAGAGTTTATGGCATGTAAGCTGCTTGTATGACTTGGCAGAAGTAGGACACAGAAATTTACTATAAAACCTTTTTAGCAAGAGAGAACTTTAAGGCAATAAATCAAAATAAGGCAATGTAATTGATGAGTAACAGCACCACCACCACAAGAAACTTCTCTGGCCAATGGTTGTGCCTAGTCTTTCAGTCTCTACCTTTGTAACCCTTTCTTTTCATTGGCATCCTCCCCATAACCACTTTGCAGAGCCCTGAGCCTTATACAAAGCAAGTGGAAAATGTTCTGGTCTGGAGGACACTGTGCTCCAGAGAAGCAGGGAGCGCTCTATCACTGTGCACTCCAGAGCATTGTGTCGGGTGCATTATATTCTCAGTACACAGCAATGGAAAGCTCAGTTCTGTAGTGGGAAGGTAGGCTCTGTCTGGCACTGTTCTTAGAGGAACAGTTGGAGATAGGAAATAATCCATTTGTGAAGGAAGTGGAAGAGACACAAGTCAAATAGCAGCCAGAGTGGTAAAATTGCAAAAAGTAATGTTCACTATTTTCAGAATGACCTGATGTTCTGTAGCTAGGTAATACCATCCTATTAACTAGCAGTATTAAATTTACTCCATTTTTACTTCTTAGGAGTTCTGTAGAATGTAATAATAATCAATATTGTAATAGTGTGAAGACAGCACAGAGGGGTTCAGGAATGGCATATAAGCTAGTGAAGACAGTGACATAGCTGTTCTGTAGACTTTTCTCCAGTGTCAGCCATCTTATATAGCTTCTACTTTGGAAAAAGGTTTCTATTACAGACCTTGAGAGAGTGGAGAGCTTGTAGCTTGTATTTGTAGCAGTTCTCCTGCTAAGTCAAGAGTGTTAAATCCAAAAAGAAGCTACCATAAACCCCCTATTGAATGCAAAACGAACAGAACCCTTGTAAGGACTGGCAGTGTGCCACTAAGGCCTACAAACCCTTGTCTACAGGCTTAAAAGGTACCCACAAAATTTCTTTTCATATTGAAACCCATAACATCGTAGTATCACAAAAGTACTGTCATAACTTTACAATGACATATCTGACTTTGTTAGCAGAGTTAAAAATAGTCCTTTTGCTTTCCTATTTATTGCATATATTGTTTATTAAATGTAAGAATAATATTACATTTATTGGTGTTACCACAAGTCTACCTGAAATTTAGCACCTGATTTTGCACTATGGAAAGGTCATTTAATGCCTGCAGAGCCATCCTTATGTTATAGCTTTCTATTCCTATTCCTCTAAAGTGCAGGGGAGTAAAAAATGAAATGTGCCTCAAAAGATCTGACTTCATTGAAGGGTTCACTTGATTAGTTATGTTGTATCCCAAACATTTTTCTCAGGGCTATTGACAGGTAGACTGTTGCAATTTGTTCTTGGTTTGACACTGAGAGATACCATACTTAATAACTGTCTTTATTTATTGGAATTCCTTATTACTCTCCTCAGTATTCTCTATGGTACTTTGTTCCTTTTTCTTGGAAATACGTGAGCAGATGTCAGCACAGTGGGTCTAAAGAAACACCAAGCTCTGTAAAATCATCCAGATGCTGGATGCTGTATATTGGTACCTAATCCTAGTCTGGCTGAAGTCAGTGATGCAGATTAGTCATGAATGTCAGTGGTGCAGGTTCAGACTTTTCCTTGACCTCTTCACCTAGCAAATTTCCACCAAGTGCTCCTCATGTATTCAGATAGATCACATTTTAAAGAATTTTAAAGAAATGTTGTCATAAGCAGCTTTAAAAGTATTGCACCTATTTATATAAAATCACTTTAGCTTATATTACTTCTTTATGTCAGCAGATAAATACTGTTGTTACACAAGTATATTTGGGACTGTAGCTGTTTGTCCAAGCACTATTTCCTTTTGGCATAGGAAACCTTTGAGGACTCGCCTCAGAGCACTTAGAGACAGCTTTTGCTCAAGTCCTGTCTTTTGGCCTGGTGCTCCAAGTCTCTTGCATATGCAGCTGCTGTACTTGATTTCTTCTCCTGCTAACGATTTTCTTTAATGTGACCCATGTCCTGTGTCATTTTTTCTAGTTCATCATCACGGGAGTAAAATGTTACGTTCGGAATCAAACTCTTCAATTACCACTCAGCCTACTATAGGTTGGCAAACCCCTCTCTTTGTCTCCTTCTCCTCTTCTTCTCTCTCTTCATTTCCTTCCCATCTTTTTAAGATATATATATATACATATATATATACTTTTTAACATTGTGCTTCACCCATCATATTTAGCTTAACATGTTCCTACATGGGCTGGTGCTTTGCAAGCTAATTTTTTGACATGCTTGAAGAGTGTTTCAAAAACAGTTGTCATTCACACTGACACAGTTAAATGCTAACATGTCTTGCGTCTATTCATGCAGAACATCCTCTCATATGTGTGTTTGTATGTGTCTGTGGGTGCTTAGCCACCAATTACCTCATCATAGTTTGGGTTTTATGTTCATCATTGCATGTTGCCAAACTACCTAACTTCTTAGTTTTGAATAAATATATTTGCTGCTTTCCTGTAAGCTGTACTTAACTATTTCTCCTGGAACATCCAAGCAAGTATTATTTATTATAAATAGCTGTAGAGATAGCAAAACTGCTCATCAGGTTGTGTCTATGTATTAATAGTTGGTTGATTAACAAAGATTTAGCACGTTGAGCATTCCATTATCACGCTGACTTCCTTTGACAGTGGTTCATTCCTGCTGGCATAAAGTATTAGAATAAGTGAGTTCTGCACATAACTCTTCTGTGTCCAAAATAAATGCATTACACAGTAATGCATTTTATTTATTGTTAAAATGTGTTGGAGTTGGCATGGCAAAAATGACCATAAACAGGCTTGTGACAATTTTCATGTCTGATTAAATGGAACGCCTTTCTTTGCAGCTAAAGGGAGGACAAATGTGGAGCTGCGTGAAAAATTCATTTTGGCAGATGGTGCCAGTCAGAGCATGGCAGCCTTCCGACCAAGGGGCCGTAGATCACGACCCTCTTCAAGAGGTGCTTCTCCCAACAGATCTACTTCTCTGTCAAGTCAAGCTGGCCAGGCAGCTGCCCCACAGGCAGTTGCTACAAGTACACCGAAGGTAAGGAGAAGCGTACAAAGCTGCACTGATTAACAAATCGGGTATAGATTGAATTTTTGGTTTTTTCCTTGCTCCAGTAATATTGGTGCTTCCCCTAGCTCATAGGGAAGAAGTATCTCCATTTTATTTCATAGTCTGGAGAGGATCTGAGAAGTCTTTTCGATGTATTTCTTCTACTCTTTGCAGTATGGGTGCCACATGAGCTAACTGGCAGTTTAGGAATTGCTCTGAAAGAGCAACAAACCTCTCTGTTTTGTTTAAAAAATAAGCTCTGCCATCTCTGGTTGTGAAAATTTATCATTAACTCCCTCTGCTTAGTTTTTATTTCTATTATGAGATTTGATCTCCCTATGAAAGCCTGGGTATCCTTCTCCATGACATTGTTTTCCATCTATTGTCCTTCATATTTTGATTTACCATTGTTTCATACAGACACCCCATCATTTAACACGCAACTATGGTAAACCATGGTTGACAAACAGCAAAACATCAACTCCTTCTAAGCCATCAGAATCCTCAGACTATCAAGGGTCATCTGCAGAGGTACAGTAAGGACAGAGATTCTAGTCTAATGACCTTCCTTCACTAAAACTGTCCCTTCACTAACAGCCACTAGAGTTTCAGTGCTTCAGAACTGCAACATCCTGTGCATATTAATGATGAATTGTCTTATTTTAGACCTATGCCAAATTATTTCTTCACTTTTTTTTAACACCAAATCTTTTTTTTTAAAGTACTTAAAAAAAAAAAAGGCATTTTAATATAATTTGCAGGTTTCCTTCCTAAAATTGTTTACTTTGGGTTCATAAAGTACTATAATATTCCTGAACTGCAGGAACAAGATTAATAAATCATGATTTCTAGGGCAAAACCACTAAAAAAGAAATATCCAATCACTTTGAAGAAGGTGGCAAAAAAAGACTGACTTTGGTATATAAATCCTTCCAACAAATGAAAGTTTTGTTTAGGGGGGGTAATGACCATTCGTTACTCTAATAAGATTGCTATTTGATGACTTAACAGGAAACCAGCATGACTTACGTACAAATTGCTAGTATAGCAGTTAGGACTGTGCTGGCAATTAGGCTGTATGACCAAAATTTGAAGGGGCTTGGAGCCAAAGCATCTCCTCTAATGTCATTACAGTCAGTGTATTGCAGCTGTATCATTGTGTAATTTGTAGGAGTTAGTCTTGCCCTGGGTTAGTTGGAGGGCTCATTGAGGGGAAAGGTTTTTGCTACCACCACTCTGTTGTATCTGCTTTTCACAAATCTGCACTTCGATGCCTATGGCTCTTCCTGTGACACCTTCTGGTGTGAAGTTTACATAACCTCAGCATGGCTTTGCTCAAAGATGTGCAATGAACTTCTCACTCCCTCCTTCTGTGTGTGTTACTTATGCACTGCAGGTGTGTCTGTTTACAGCACTTCAAGCACACGGGGCTGTTGCTTAGAATGATTACCAGCACAGAGTTTAGTCAGTTGTCAGTTTCTAATATATTCATGTACTTTCTTTCATCTCTTAGGTGGTAACTGCATTGAAAGATTAATTGATGGTACTTTAAAAGGATTTATAGAGATGGAAAGGTGTTGTTTTCATTGGATTACAAAGGAAGCAGTTGGCCTGATTTCAAATGGGGGCACTGTATTTCTTATCTGCTCTTGCAACTGCCGGTAGTTTCAGTCAGTTTCTTTTATGTAAACTACTGTGGTTTAAGATTGTAAATGGAATGGTCAGGGTGGGGTAAGTTGCAGTGGATTTCTGAGGCATTCTTCAGCATTTTCTGCCCAAGAGAGCAGTTATTTATTTTATAAGTTTATATTTTTTATGCATTTGGGCTTAGGGCAAAACTAAAGAACAGGTTTGTTTTCCTTTTTGCACCAGTGCACCCAATGCCTTGCCCAGAGTGCAGCAGCTCCAGTGGAGGTAACAGAGAGTGTTCTCTTTCTCCTTATCCTCCCGAGAAGTGTCTTTATAACAGAGACACCCAAGGTGTGGCTAGCTGAACATCAAGCATTGTGCTTGGCTTTATAGAAAGTTTAACATTGTGACTGCTGTTGAAGCCAGCAGACTGTCTGTTCCATAGCATCTCAGTGTTCTTTTGTTCAGTTGTGCCAGACATGGTCTGAGCTGGCAGCTGCCAGGCAAGCTCCTGCCAGGCCTCTGCTTGGTTCTTAGCTCAAGGCAGCTCCCAACACACTCCTCTGGATCTTGGTTTTCAGTACCTAATTCTACCTACCATTGTATGGGGATCAAAGGCACAGAACACACTTCACAGTTTGTTCTTATTTTTTGGATATTTACTTAGTATTTTTATGCTAATTACTGTGAATACTGTAGTTTTCCTCTAATTTGCATGCACCTTATTTAATGTGTTATGTGCATTTTGAGATACGAGGATTTAATTCTTGTAGGTTTGAAAGAAATTTTTTTATTTGGAGCAGATTGTAAATCAAGACGTGTTTTATTTTAAAAATAAGAAAGCAGGCAAAGTAAGACTGTGGAGTAGAGAAATTGCAGACAATATAAGACAGATAATGACAACTGAAACATTTTTTGGGGATTGATTTTTTGTTAGTTTGGGGTTTTTTTCTAAGCAAAAAGTTTTTGAAATTTGGAAGCCTTGGTTCAAATTTAAAAATAATTTGAAGGCAAAACAAATGTATTCATCACCTATAACCACAGTCCGAATGGTGGAAAGTCAAGCTATGCAGACATAAAACCTCAAGATGTACCATCAACTAATCTTATATGCTTGACTAATTATAAGAAGGTAGCTTTCTTCTTTCTATATATGCATTGCGATACAAACAAAATTTTAAACAGACTGTTAAAATATTTTTTTTTTGTCTTTTACATTTGGGCTACTTCAAATACAAACTGCTGAAGGAACATTTGAAACTTCACATCGTGAAAAATGTCCATAGTGGCTCAAACCAGTATTTCAGATTCACAGTGAATGTTATGATGATCATATTCTAGGCTGTGTAGCACCTACTACCAGTCCTTATCTTCAGCTGAAAAAGACATTTGTTTATTGTGTTTTGCTTTGCATAGGGAACACCAATTCAAGGAAGTAAACTTAGACTGCCAGGATATCTATCAGGGAAGGGTTTCCACTCTGGAGAAGACAGTGGCATCCTGTCAACAGCAGCTACCAGAGTCAGAGCTCAGTTTGCAGGTGAGTGTCTTGACTTTAGAGCTTGATCTACCACTTGCTTTGTTTTCCACCTGAATACTTAGGGTCACATTAAGGTTTGATGGAGATGTCAGAAGAGTGGGAAGGAGTGCAAGTCCTACTGTCTGCCCATTGCTGAGGGTGCAAATAATCAGGATAATGGTCCTCCATTCACATTCCACAGCAGCTGTGTTCAGCTCTGGATGTGCAAATTCATAACTGCAATCTTCTTGACAATGGTATCTCCAATGTATCTGCCTGAGGAACTGTGGAAGAAGCATTTACTTAAAAAGAAAGTGTCTAGTTCTTCACAGTATTCAAGTTGTGCTCAACTGTGATGGAGCAAAGGGTTCACTTAATTATTACTTGTCCATTTCTTTTGAAAGAACTACAGGGCACAGCTGTAGATGACCTTATTAATGGAGTATCCCACAGAGATTTTTAAGTCCGTATACGAAAATAGCAGTGAAGCTGTGCTCTTCCAGGATCCTCAGAGCAGCTCTGTATAAGGGAGAAGGATGGATGATTAGAACAGAAGATAGCTCTACTGGCTTTTCTTCACATCTTAGGCTCTGCAAAGCATACTCAGCAGTGCTGGGAAATCCTGATCAAAGAGTACATGTCTTTTAAATTACAGGTGATTTTAAAAAATGAGCCACCTAATATTTCAATTTCAATATAGTGTTCTTCACACATGCAAGGAACCAGATTCTGAAAAACCACAGTAATAGTTTTCTGTTTAAGATTCTTTGTTGTGGTTTTTTCTTCATGGTGCGTTGTCTGGGCAGGCTTTTACTTTAGCAGGCTTGCTGAGGGTTCATTTACTCAGCCCTTTGTTTGGGAGAAGCTATATTCTGTCCTTGTTTAGTTGCAGCTTTCAACTGTATGAGTTTCATTTTTTAAAAAAAGAGGAGTACACATTTAAAAATTGGGATGTTCATTTGCATTTCCAAGGTGCATATACTGAGAAATCATGATAGAATGAAGAGGCCAGATACTGATTTTTTTTTTTCAATTCAAAGCTGAGAAAATGGTGGGGGAAAGAAAGGCTCTGCCTCTTGAGTGAAGGTACAGTGCATGTCTAGTAAGTCATGAAAAGATGCTAGGATAATACATTTTTAATGAGATGTGCTAGTGACAAATCAACTATGTATCAGTGTTTGATCTTGAATTTTCTTCTGTTTAGTGTGAGATACAGCACTGTTTAACTTGCCTGGCAGAGGTCTAAAGTTTAGTTTGTTCAATAAGGAATTTTTGGGGTTGCTAAAGGCCTAGGAAAGACCTGCACACCTTTTCCAACCTTACCTTTAATACTGATGGTTAGCTTCTCTCTTTCCAGAAACCAGAAGAACTCCAAGCAGACCGGGTAGCCGAGCAGGAAGCAAGGCTGGCAGCAGGTCAAGTAGCCGCCGAGGCAGTGACGCATCTGACTTTGACATTTCAGAAATCCAGTCTGTGTGCTCAGATATGTCAGAGACTGTTCCTGCTACAAGCAGACCGACACCCCGAGCAGGTTCTCGGCCAGGATCAGCCAAGCCTTCTAAAATTCCAACTCCCCAGAGAAGGCCACTAGCCAGCAAAACGGACAAGTCCTTGAAGAGATAATATGATTGGCTCCACAAGTCTTTTCCTTTTGCATTAAATATTTAAGTTCCTAAGATGTAAAATATTATGTAGAAATTATTGTGAAATATCGCAAGAGGTGGATTTTTAATTCTGCAGATGGCCTTATTTGTGTATTTGTCTTCTTATTTTATGTGTATAATTTTTGTCAGATTCGATTTTGGTTTTGCCATATCCTGTGAGAAGGGGGAAGAGTTTTAATGTAAACTAACAGTTGTACACAGTAACATGTAGAAAGTACACTAAAAATAATTGCCGAATGTACAGTGTACTGAATGTACAGTAAGTCTCTGCAACCTCAGCAAAATAGGCCTGTCACTATGTCATTAGTTAACAGTAAAGGATACCTCATGAGTTTTCTTTAAAAAAGAAAAAGAGAATACTAAAAGCCAAAAGACACAATTACACATTTTGAGCTAACTAAGCAAACACTAAAGGATGTACATCAAAACTACTACGTAATACAAACCCACATTCACAGTACCCTTATTTATACAGCATTTCTCAGAGAACTCACAGAGTTAATTAAGCACTCGCCAATAATATGATACTCCAATACCTTGCAGCATTTCTGTGCCATTGCTTTCAATGAGGCCAGACACATTCTGGACATCTGAACTACTATTCTGTAAGAATATCAATATAAAGTGCATTCATGTAAATGTGAGGTTTTCTTTTGCTTGAGTGGATGGTAGCACTGTATCATTGAACTCATTTTGTATCAAAGCAATTTTGCTTGCAGAAAGCTCCGAAATAAACATGTCCCTTAACTTTATTTCTATTGTATTTCTTATTTCACAGGAAGGTAATTTTCTGTGTTATGTTTTAGGGCATACATATACCATTTTACCGTAGGAATACAGGCTTTAATGTTATTTCCCATTATCAGCAATCAGATTTTGGTTTGCTACTGTTTATTTAATAAAACACTAAATTGCACATATCGAATCATATGAAATTACATGTTTTTGTGTGTCGAAAATTTTTTTCTCCATGTTAAACTTATGTCATTGATATACCATGTCTGAAAGGCATAAAGGGTAATTTACTTGCTCTGTTAGTCAGTGAAACATTTTAGCCATTTAAAGATTCTTTGACAGGATTAATAGTTCAACTTCAGTGGAAAAAGGATGCAGTTTCAGATGGGAGTGCTGTAGCATGGCTGGATAGATGCTGTGGTGAGTAGTGACAGAATCCCTAGAAATTTCAAATGCCCTTTGATAATATGAGAAAACTCGGGTAGAATTTGGCCAACACGCAGACCAGATAGTCTAAACCTAACTGTTCATATGTCATTAAAAAGACGTACATTTAGCAGAGGAATTTTAGGGGAGGACTGGTTTATGGTTGGTTCTGTAACATGCTGACAATGAAACAGAAGCTCAGCTGATCACATGCAGGTACTGGTGATAGCTGCATCTGCTGCTAACGCTTACTGGCAGTATTACTCAGGTGATATTTTCTGAGTTGTCACGAAAGCTTACTGCAGACTCACAAGTTGACTCACACAATCAGTTTATAAGAAACAGATAAAATAATACTTGAAAGATAATTGAATCAATGATAATCCACTTGTGTCAGGGTTTCCTCCAACACAGAGTTGTACAAGTGTTTGTGGAAAATTATCACTAACCAGTCCTACTGCAGCTTGTGATTACTAATGTCAGTCTCTGCTGCGGTGCTTGATCTTCCATTTTTCACTTCTGTTGCTGCTGCTTATCCAGTGATTGCCTTCGTAGAACATTAAAATAGTTCAGGATGACTTCAGTACTTTTTGGGATCCCCAGCACCCTTGAATAGTTGTCTACATTTAGAGGTAGTCACTGAAGCATCTCTACTTGTAACAGGAGAAAGGAAAAGGATAGGATTTAGGCACTTGCATGGAGAGCGGCCGTAGGAAGAGGTGGTGCCCACTGTGACATTCTTGTAACCACAAGACTGATGGTGGAGGGCATAGGGATGACAAATCTAACTCCTTTGCCAAGAGTATGTACATAGTTCAGTTCCTTGTATCACAAATGGACAGAGCAGCTTATTCCACACACTGCCACAGTTCAGGTAGTATTGGCACCTACCTGAAGCACCTTGTATATTGTGGTCTTAGCTTTAATATATTTATAAGGATTCATTAATTATGCAACTTCATGGATTTTTTTTTTTTTTTTTTACTGATGCATTGTAAGTTTACAAAAATATTAGAGCTGTGACCAGCCTCTGAGAAATCCAATGCCAGCTAAAAGAACCCAAGGATGAGGTAGATTACTGTGGCTTGTTAGTGATTGCAAAATGTGAGGATGGAACTGGAAAAATGGGAAGTTCATTTATTGTATGGAGAGAATCATCCAGTATTGGAAATCCAATTAATAATAAATTAAATAGGATTAGGAATTCTGTTGAAATCCTATATCTGTCTCCAGATGTTATACCTTAATGAACTTCTTCCAAAAATTATTTGGCTACTTCAGTTTAATACTCAGAACTCCCAAAACTAAGAGACTTTCCAAAATTCTGTTCCCTGTGTTACAAAGATTATACTGACTAAAGTCTGAAAATAATTATTGGGTGCTCTGTACATCTGTGACCCAAGGATGAATTAGCAGAATTTCATGGAAAAGGCATATTGTGCACTTACCAATAAGTGATAGGTAGCTCAGTTTTAGTGAACTATTTTTGTAAAGAAAGAACTGATATTCAATTTCCATCTTCTTATATTTAAAAGCCTTTCTTCTTTTGGTACCAGCATAAATGGCAAAGGGAAGATTAGTACCACAAGCAGATCCCCAACTTATTCAGTGGCATAAGTTTCCACATAACCTCATCATCAGAGATGCATTTTCTCACTTTTATTACCTTCCTTTTAGCAACAGGAGTTGATCATAAATTCACCCAACCTCCTGGATGACCATAAGTAGAAGACAACTTAGTGTGGCCTAGACTGTATACTCTGTGATTCTCCTGCACAGTGAAGGAGCAGAGGTGATGGAGAGAGAAGCAGGATTGGAAAGCCTATGGCTATGAGAACCATATTGTTAAGTGAATAATGTATATTTAGCACTTAGAAAAGCTGCCTCAGTTCTAGGCTCCTGTACTTTTTCAGTCATTTTCAGCTTTCTACCTTTCCATTTTTCTACCTTTCTGTTTTGCTGCCTTCGAGCTGGGAAAGTGTTCACAGAGTTTTCTGAAATCTGCAGATGACTCACTGTTAGAAGAGCTAGTGATGCCTCCTGGCCTAGGCATCCTCAGCTTTGTTTAAGGTTTATTGTTGGCCTCTTACTTACAGACTAATGTAATAGATGACAGTAATTCAGGCTTTGCCTCCAGCATATCTCTTCACAAAAGCAGAGGGATGAGGTTATATGCAATCTTAATATAAAAATTAAAGCATTTCTTAAAAATAAACTCCGATGCAAGCAGCTGTGCCATACCATAGTCAGCAGCAGAATTTGAACTTGTAGCTGCTGATGCCTGCCATAGGACCAACAGGACTATCAGCACCGAGTGAGGGGCTGTAGCATTAGATGTTTGTCAGAGTACGTGGCAAGAAGACACATTGCTGAGCAGTTGCTGTTAACATTCTGTAAATAACCACGGGGATGGAAAATCAGCATTGCCTCATTTGCTGCATCTCAGTGCAGCTGCCCTAACTGTTCCCAGGTGTTTCCAGTTCTTAAGTTGTGTGGTATCACCCGAGCTCATCCTAGATGACAGCTATTTAGATAAATGTTTGCTCTGACGGTAGGCTATAGAAGGGAGTGGTAATATTTGGAGGTTTATATCCTCATGTAAGGTGAGTGGAATTTTATAGAACAGAGAAAATGTGTTTCCCTAATAGTTCTCTTTGCTGAATTTGAAAAACCTGTTTGCAGACATGGAGGTGGGAGAGATGGCAGGCTTGGTTGCTTGCTTTTTTTTCCCATACTGTTGGTGGGTTAAAGGCAGGTAGGTTACTCATCTCTGTATAAAAAAGAATTTCTATTTCTTAAAAAGAGGAACATGGCAGAGGAAAAGGGAGCTTTTCAGAAATAGTGGATGAGGCAGCAGCTTAAATTTGCATAACTTGCATGAAAATGGTGCTGGTGGCTGATAGTACTGAGGTGTTTTTAAGTCCTTCTGTTAAGACTTGTTCAGAGTTTGGCTGTTGCAAATTAAGTGGTATCTTACCTGAAGCTAAAGGAGGCTTGTGGGTTATTTTTTCATAGTTCAGTAGTTCTTCTGAACTGAAATTGTTCAAATAGTCTGAATTGCAGCTTGCGGTGCTCCAACTGTGTTTTTGTATTGAAAGGCTGAAGGACAGCATGATGAAGGTGAATTGCATAACTTAGCTGGAATCCTGGCTGAGTAAGTATGAGAATGTTAATAGATGTGTTCTTAGAACTTGGAGGATTGAATATGAGTGAGAACCCAAACCCATAAATCAGGCCCTGTCAGCATGTCCAGTAATTTTTGTTCCTCTGGGAGGAGGAGACTGAGTGGTGATAGCTCTGTTCTGACAGGGAACGCTGATGTGGAGCTTTTTGTGGGGGTCATGATGATCTTTACAACATTTTGAAAAATATCCAATACCATTAATTTTTTTCCTCTTTTGGGGCTTGATCAAGGTTCTTCCAAGTCATAAAATCATAGAATAATTTAAGTTGGAAAAGACCTCTAGGATCTTTCTTTTCTTTACTCAGAATAGTGGGGACCTAGTGATCTATGGAAGAGTTTTTGGTGTCTGGTCTATTTTTAAAGGCAAGGAGTTCATGTGATAAAGAAATATCTCTTTATTTAAAAACCAATGATCAAAATATAGGACAGGACACAAGTCAGTTCAAACTGAGGATGAGACATACAGGCTTGTACATACCAAAAATATTGAGAAACTCCATATTTGCTGATGAGAAGAGGGGGGGGTGACCTTCAGCAACACTGATTTGAAGCTTTATAGGCCAAAACAATGAAAGAAGGTAAAGGGAGTAGGCAGGCTTCACCAAAGGCTGAAGTAGCTAAGATGCTATCAGGAGCCCTCTTGTCTCGTGTGAGCATGAGAGGATTAAAAAGTGTCTAATATATAATGGATGCTTTTTATTAAAAGGTATTGGTAAGCTCATGGAAACTGCTGATAACTTGAGACTTGGAAAAACAATAGAAGCAATCATAAATGAAATATTAGTAGAAACCTGAATAAATATACAGTGGAAGAGTTTGCTTAGCCTTTGGAAAGAAGTCATGCCTTGGAAGCTGCCTGGAAGTCCTTGCAAAATTCAGTTAGTGTGGACAAGGGTTGAAATAGACCACATGGCTTTGCAAAAAAACCCAAACCAACAAGTTCTCAAAGAAGTAAGCACTTATGGGATCAGAAGAAAGGTCTTACTGAGGATAAATAGCACGTTGAAAGCCAGGGAAGACTGCACAGGAGAAGGTGGTCAGTTTTAACAGAGCAAAGAATTCTGTGGTGGAGCCCTTGACGGGTTTTAACACAAAGCTGCAAATGCTGGCTCAGAAGTTCCTGAAGTGCACAGTGTTGGAAGGGTGCTCTGGAAAAAAGCACCACTGTGTTTCTGTGATTCATCATGCCTCTTGGGAGGTGTGCATTGCTTTCCACTGATGCTGAGGATCCCACAGTGACTAGCTCAGCCCTAGCCAGCTAACTATTAAATGGCTAATTTAAGTAGAATGAATCCCATCCCAAACTAATGAGTTTATTTCTAGCTAAGAGTAACGTGGAATGGGATTTTCATGAGTGGTTTGGAAGTTCTGCTGCTAGCTTTTATGACTTACACACCCTTTTGCATTAAATGTATTTTAGGGATGTGCAAAGCACAGGCCATCATATAATTTAGCACCATTCAGGAAATGCAAACCATGTAAGATAAGATGGGTGGAGAATCCCGTCATGTTATCACTGCCATACTTCAGGAGATTTTGAGCGTTCCTGGGCTCCTTTGGCAGCAAACACAAGTGCAAGCAGTGTATTTCTCTCTGTGTTGCTCCCAGTCACATCTATCTTTGTAAGGCAGCTGCAAGTCCTGTTTCGAGTTCTCAAATTGTTCGTCCTCCTGGGATCCAGAGGCACCAGTGGAAACGAACGCATCTTTCACAGGACACTGGCAGACCGTGCACATCCTTAAGACCTAAACCATTAAAAAAACTGAAGTCCTTGAAAATACCACTATGTTGATGTGTTTCTTCTCTTTTCAAGTATCCTGTGGGTCAGAGGAAGATAACAGAAAGGGCTTTTTCCAAAAGAGATGACCTATTCATTACTTTGGTGTGGTTGCTCTGGTTCTTTTTTTGTTGGGGGGTTGTTTTTTGGTTGCTTTATTTTTTTCTATTTTCATTATAAATAAGCGCAATTGAATGCGACCATGCATTAGTAGCTCTTTCTGGAATGAAGAAAAATAAAAATAATTAGGTAATTGTTTATTTGAATAGCTATCCATTTAGTCAGCAATTAATATGCACAATTTTGAATTCAAGGGTAAAACAGATATTAATTTTAAAGCAAATATAAAGTCTTCTGTAAAAATACGAGATGTAGTAAACAAACAACAAATAAGTTAGGCAAGCCTAAGAAAGGCAAGACATTAGCAGGGAAGGCTGTTTCCATGCATTGTTATTGTTTTTTCCTTGCAGACTATATTTGCAAATACTTGATGCAGTTGTTCTGAACTGTACACCATCTCTGCAGCATTTCCTACTAAAATGAGCAAACCAAATTTTTCAGCCTATGTGTGTGGCTCTGTGACAAAAGGCAAAGTGATGCTTCCTGTGGCCAGATGGTGAGGAGAGTGTGAAACCCCCGGGTCCTGAACTTGGGCTGAACCTCCTGATTATGGTCCCTGTGCAGGCACAGCTGCCTCCTCACCCGAGAGACCCGGCAGTGACTGTTGGGAGGTGATGCCTCATTAGTTCTGCTGATGCTTGGGAAGAGCATGAGCCTGACCACAGCTTTTTCAGACACTGGGAAACCTTCTTTAAGTCCACTGATATGGTCACCTCATCAACACAGACTTCTGCATAGGATTTCTTTTTTATGCACATGCTGTTTTACTTGCAAGATGAACTAATGAAGAAATGATCTTTAATAATCTTTTATCTCCACACAATTCAGGGCATTTATTTCTCTCTTCTTTTTTTTTTTCCTTTTTTTCTTTTTTTTTTTATTATTTTCCTGCCCCTCTACACCCTCTGGCCTATCAGGACTTATGAAATCTTTTTAGATTTTTGAGGAGGGTTTTATTCTTAACGATGCAAAAGAATTTTAATATAGCTCTCCCTAACAGAAAAGCTCTTCTTAATTACCAGTAGAAACTTCAGCCCCTGAATGAGCACTTAATATTTGGTAGCTATAAAGATTTCCATGTGAGAAATCTCCTTTTCTCCTCTGAGCTCCCACTCTGTTTCCAATAACATGTGTATGGCTCTCCAAAAATGTTGCAGTGATCTCAGCGGATAAAATAACCCTGGTCAGTACCAGCCCAAATTCTTAGTTAGGCTGTAAGGGGCTAGAGGGGCATTAGGCTGCCACAACGGACCTCTTTTCCCCCACTGCAGGAGAGGTGCCTTGAACTGGTGCAGACTGACCTCCTGGTGGCAGAGAGTGACGAAATGTGTCCGTGGCCCGTCTGTGGGCAGGGCTGGCATGGCTGGCAGGCAGCTGCGTGGTGGCCTGGTTTCGTGAGAACAAGGCTTCTGCCACAGCTGTGATAAAGAGGGTTTATTTCCCCCCCCCCCAGCCCATGCTTTTGTGAAACACTGATAGAAGTAGACAATTAGTCAGGAATTTCCTTAGTAGCAAAATGTAAATTAAAAAGGGGTATTACCAGCTGTAGTTGAGTTTTTCAATCCAAATGGTCAAGTTTAAGGAAGCTCTTCCTTGTCTTAGACATATGGCCTACTGGGTCCAGGAATGTCTTTCCATGGAGTCTTTACATATTATTAGTCAGTCTCTGGCCCTGAATGCTGTGTTATTGAACTCTAGGGTATAAGATGTAGTCTCCAATACTACATAAATAAAAGCAAATATTTTCATCTGATTACTCAAATGATGTTGAGGGAGTTTGAACTCAGGCACAGTGATCTCATTCAACTGTTAAAAAACATAAAATAAAAACTCTGAAAAAATATTTAATTGGGCAGTAATTATGTAGGCTATGAGTGTTTGAAGTGTGGAAAGCATTCAGAAGCACCTGGTGGATGGGCAATATTTTAGGCGGCTGCATTAACATCAAGTGATGATTTGGAGAGTTCAGTTTTGCAGGTTATTGGTGGGGGTTTTTTTGAAATTAAGTGCCTCAGCTTATCAAACTGAGATCATTTGGATGTATACATGGTTTGGAAGGAACAGTTGGAGATAAAATCAGTTGGATTAAAATCCTTGAGGAGAAGACATTGAGTTGTTGTGATATTAACTCGCAAGGAAACATTTTTGTCATAAACTGTGCTGTGTAAACTCACATCTGTAGTCTCAGACTCGAGCACCAGCTGTGTCTATCGCTGACAAGATCTAGCTAATAATGCATGTCAGAAAAAATTATAGTATAATTTAATCATGCCTCTCACAATAGCAGAAATAAGGCTGAAATCCATGTGCCTGTAGACAAAAGGTTTTGTCCCAATTCCAAACCTGTCCAAGGATGCTCTATCAGAGTGATAAAATGCCATTGCAAAGAAAAAGCAAATTAAAGCACAGTTCCTAATTCAAGTCTGAAGTAAGTGTGCAATTCAAGTAGGAATAGCCACGAGACATGTCAGTTAAGTGTGAGCAACAAGTACCACAGCACAAAGCTGTTTTCCTGGCTCTGAGCATTGGGGTGGGGGCTAGTTTAGGACTGACTTGATCAAACCTGGAAAAAGATGGGTAAAAATCAAGTTCCATTAAATTTTTTTTTTTTTAAATCCATGTTTAGTTATGTTTTCTGTCAAGGTTACTCTTCAGTTAGTGTTTCAGGAGGGGAGACTGGCCAAAAAAACCCAAGAAGTCTGAGATTTAATGTATCTTGCAAGAGCTATTCTTTGGCAGGGCTCTGTTCTGGCAGTATAGCAGGAGATGAACAGTGCTTCTTCAAGCTGATAAAACACTGGGAGACTCTTTACTTAGAGGAATGCTGCAAAATGGTATAAAGAAGCAAGATAAGATTATCAGGCTGGATGATATTGGGGCATTCCTTAGGCTGGTATTTTTTTGACACAATTCTGTAAGAAGCCAACATAAAGGACTTGAGTTGGTGATCTTTCTGTAGTTAAAAAAAAGGTCAAGTTACTGGAAATATGAAAAATACCATATGGGATAGTTTCCTGGCTAGTCTTGGTTTGCCTCAGAAATGCTTTGGTGATGTTATGCTTCCAATAAACATTAGTAAAACAAAACACATTCTGTTTCCAGCACTTCTGATGGTGACTCTCCTCTCAAATCTCTAACTCTTTGCTCTCTGGTTTGGTGAAGCGGTTAGGGCGGTCTGCCAGCACTTCTCCTCTGTCACTAAAGCTGTATTGACAGTGATGACAAGCCAAGCTGGCAGAATAGTGATGGCATTTCTTACTCACAGGTTTTTTGTTCTTGGATTTCATGGTTCTGGGTGGAAAAATTATGTGAGACTATTTGTTACTTCTGTTGAATATATGATGAATGAAAACAAGAAGTAAAGAGCAGTGTGAGAATGTGAAAGTCATTATATACGAGTACTTTGAAAAATTCCAGGTAAGTGCAAGTCTAATATTTTGCCTTAGGATGTATTTTCCTGTTCATACATATCTCTTCCTAGCATACAGTTCACCTGGAGAATGAAATTCAGAATGTACTGAAACATTTTTTCTTGTGTATGTTTTTTTTTTCTTTCTTTCTTCTCCCTGAGGGCAACAGGTGGTTGATTTAGAATGGGGTAAGTATTCTGTGTACTTCCAAACTTTCTCTTATGTTAGCAATATCGTGTTATCTGAGTTTTGTTCCAAAGAGATGTTTAAAATTAAAAGGCAGATGAGATGGGAGAGCAGAAAAACACCTCTTGGTGAAGTTAGAACTACTCTGAACAACGTGGTCCAAAGAGCAAATGCTCAAACACATCTGGTTCCTAAAGCTAGGATGTACCGAAGCCATCTCTAGGGCAGAAGGTGTTCAGCCCTCTTAGGGAGGGTCCTAAATGCAAACAGATGGTTACTGTGTCGCTGCTAACTGTGACCTCTGTAGAGTGCTGCTCTGTTCTTACCATTTTACATCTAAAGAGTGGAAAGAAGGGAAGCAGGAATATGACACCTTTGCAGATAGGAAGCAGAGAAGCAGATTAAGCAATTTGTCTGGGAATATTCAGGAAATTTGCTGGCAAATCAGGAAACTGGTTTGGCACACAATAGTCTTCATCAAGTCCTCAAACTGAGAAGAATATCCCTCTCTTTCAAGCACATCATTATTTAATTATGTCTGTTTAGGAAACTAAATTTAATCCTCCTTGTCAGAAAATACATCCTGGCTTCTCTGGAAATTTAAATTATGATTAATTTCAAAAATAACTAAATGTCAATGTTTACTCACAGGACATTATCTGCTGGAGAAGGCACTGGATGTGTTAGTTACAAATGTACAAGTCAAAAGTTACACTATACTGTGCCCATCAAGTGTTTCTGTTAGGGAACACAGGCTCAAGGGAAACACAAACATGAATATGAATTTATCTTTCAGTTTTAGGCTTTGGAATGTTTCTGTTTTAACAGTGTTCTAATAAAACCAAAACATTGAATCTTTCCCAGCAAAGTTATAAATAGAAAGTAGGCACCCTACTTCTACAGAAAAATCGACTGCAAAAGGAGATTGTTCACAAAATAGAAAACAAATAATTTAAATGCTGATGTTTTACTTGTATCTGAGTTGCTGCACTTCTACAATAAGCAGCTGCTATCTCTCCTTCATTTTTCTGTGTAATTGATTTATCCTCATGACTGAGAATGGCATGATGCAGCACAAACAAGACAAATGGCCTTTCTGCACGGTGGCCCCTCTGTGCCTCTGATGGCTGAGCTGATGGTGATCCTCAAGTCTAGGTGGCCTCAGCAGCTCTGGGACTGTGCAAACCATGCAACCAGAATCCATTAGGGGGATAGGTCAAAATGTACTTCTTCTGTTACACTATTAGAGAACAATTTTGGATGAAAAAGTCCTCTAAGATAATTGACTCAAAGCATTAACTCAGCATTTCCAAGTCCACCACTAAACCACATCCCAAAATGCCACATCTACATGTCTTACTTCCCTGGACAGCCTGGTCCAATGTTTGAAATACCTTTCTGTGAATGAATTTTTCCTAATATTGAATCTAAACCTCTCCTGGTTCAATCCACATCATGTTTATTTGGGTCTGGAACTTGCTCTGTAGGAGATATAAAGCTGGGAGGAGTGGTGGATACACCAGAGGGTTCTGCTGGCATTCAGAAGGGCCAGGAAAAGCTGGAGAAACAGTGGGCAGGAACCAGATGATATTCACCAAGGGGAAGTACAAGGCCCTACACTGGGAAGAAATAACCCCAAGCACCAGGATATTCTGGGGCCTGAGCAGCTGGGAAGCAGCTTTGCAGGAAGAAATCTGGGGATCCTGGTTGATACAAGGTTGGTTGTGAGCCAGCAGTGTGTCCTTGTGGCAAAGGTGGCCAACAGTCTCTTGGGCTGCATTAGCAAAAGCATTGTCAGCAGGTTGAGGGAGGGGATCCTTCTGCCTGCTCAGCCCTGCTGAGGACACATCTGAAGTGTCCACTTCTGGGCTTCCCAGCACAAGACATGGAGGTACTAGAGGGAGCTCAGCAAATTACCTCAGGGAAGAAGGGACTGAAGCATTTTTTGTAAAACGAGAGATGTTTATCTGATTGGAGCAGAGTGGAGGCAGGCTCTTCTGAGTGGTATCCTGTGCAAGTTGGACTACAGGAAGAATACTTGAAGACTTTTTGCTGTGAAAATGTTGAATGCTGGAACAGGTTTCCAAGGCAAGATGTAGAGTTGCCATCCTTGGGAGACATTAAAAACCTGATTGGACATATTCCTGAGTGGTATGTTGTAGCTGGCCATCCTCTGAGTGGGGGAGGCTGGGCTAAATGATCCCCAGAGGTCACTTCCAACCTTAGCAATTCACTGATTCTGTGACTTACAGCCTCATCTTTAGAACATACAAAATCTTCTTCTTAATGATATTTGATATTTATAGTACTACTGAGCTGAGGAGCATCAGCCATGGCTATGGCTCCCAGGGAGCTGTTAATACAGGTAGACAAAAATTAGGACCGTGAAAGAGGAGGGCAAAGAAACATAGGGATTTTCTTAAGGCAAGCTGCAAGACATATCTTCCTCATTCCTTGCACAGTGCTCTATTCACGAGTACTTTCCTCCCCATCCCCCTGCCCAAAACCACTCTGGATTTTGTTTCAAAGTCTGCATGGATAAAGAATGAGACATGAATGCATAGATCTCACTTATTATAAATATACTAATATAGATTATATTTCTGAACCAAGTTTGCCCTCTATTCAGCACTTGGGGGAAACAGAGGTACATTCATTCTGTGAGAACCTCTTCAAAGATCTATTCACAGCCACTCATGGGAAGTGCTACATAGTTGGGCATGTGTGAGAGAAAAAGCACTTTAATTGAATGCACGAGTATCTAACTGACTGCCAGATTGTGACTGGCCTTTTTGCAAGCCCGAAGTTGCAGATGTTCTGCTGGGAGGAATACCCCATCCTCTTACTTTGTGAGCTGCCCAGTAGATCAGGCACTGTAGAATGAGGACAGATCCTTGCCTGTTCTGTCAAGGTGGCCATGGGAACTGAAAATGAGACTCCTTGCAATACAGGTCGTTCATTTGGCTAAAGCACCTCTTAAATGTGGGTACTATCCATGTACAGAACCGTGAGCTGTAGTGCTCAAATGGAGTTGAATGCTTTTAGATTTGTGCAGGAAGGAAAAGCTCCTAGAGTGGTGGGAGTTAAGACTAGTGTGGTGCCCAAAACTACTGTGAAGGTGAAGGGATTGTCTCTACAGATATCAGCAAACCCTTTGTTCAAATTTTGTTTGAAGTGGACACGTCTGCTCAAGAATGTAATTTGGCTTTAGCTTCCCTCTAGTGCTCTGGGAGGTTATTCTGCTCTATGATACGTGCACACAACTCTTGCTCCATAGGTGTGGAGGAAGCCATAGGTCATGTTATTTTAAAATGTGGACTCTAGTTTCTGTCTGTACATTTGCTTGCTTGTTGTATATGCTTCATTTTCTGTCCTTCCATTATTAAAAATTAATCTACCTGTATTTTCCTGGAAAAATACCCTGATGGATACTAATAATACAAAGCATCCATAAAGAAGGTGAAACAGGGTGGGCAAAGGCAGCAGGGATGCACTTAATGCTGTTGATTAAAAATATACAAATCTGCTTCAGGAGATTTGATAAATGTTGATTTTGCTTGTAGAGAGCAAAAGATAAAAAGCAGTTCCCCTCCTCTTTTTCTGCAAAATGAAAGGAACTGATGTAATTGTTCTAAATTCAGTACAATGAAGTGCTATAGGAACAGTGCCAGCAGTGTATTTCCTGCCAGTGTCTGCTTCTCCAATCAGTTTAATTATGAGCAATTGTTTGGGTTGTGCTGTGAAGAAATATTAGAGAATGGAAAAAAGAACATACTTCAGGTTGTTATTTTGCAACTGATTCATGGTTTGGCAGAAACCATTAACTAGATTTTATGCTTTACAACACTGTAATAGTATCAGCATGGATCAACCTTGCCATATAAGCACATACAGCACAAATCCACCGTTTATTTTGACAAGGTTCTAGTTGAAGCATTTGAAAAATGCTGAAATAACATCAGCTATTGGCTAGAAATTTTGGTTAATCGAGTGCCTGCTCTTATCCAAGGGATCTAAACAGGCTATGAAAAACTGGCTATTGTTAATGTCTTCTATGTTTATCTGTCATGTCGAATTTATATAATCATTTTTCTTGTGCTTGACACACATCTCATGTCTTGCTGCTACGTGCAGAGGCATTTTGTAATCCTAGATCAGTTTTTTTGTAGGGGCAGACTGGGAGTAGATGGTTCTTCCCCCAGTTTGCAGGATGGCTCTCCTTTTGACTGTTTTTCTTGGAATGTTGAAGACTTAATTAAGCTAACAGGATTGCTCTGGAAGTGAATCCTGATTAAAGTGCACTTCGGTCTGTGTGGAATGGTTTCAGTGCAGACTAGGAGGGTGATTACTGGGGCGGTGCCTCCGTGCTGAACAGTCCTCGTGCAGAGATCTTGCAAGACAGAACCCAAAAAGCCTATTAGTGCTGGTCGGCAGCCTGGTCAGCTGCCAGAACAGGAGCCAGCTGGGCATGGCACTCAGCTATGGAGGGGGTGAGGTCTTTACACTACTGAGGCTGATGTAGCCACCCTTGGTGTCATCCCTCTGCAAGCAGAGAATTTTAGGTTTCAGACATTGTCAGACAGTATTTATCAGCAAATTAAAAAAAAATCCCTTGGAGTACAGAAAATAAAGAATTCTTAACACTTGTGGCAAGTGTTAGTTTCAGGGATTCATTCCTAGATCTGGTATGACATGCTGCACAACAGCATGTTCCCTCCAGAAATGTCATATAAATTAGCCTGATCTGGATCCTGTTCTAACAGAAAACAAAAGATGCACTTATTTTTATATTTGCTAATGGAAAATGTAAATTCCTGGCCCCCCCCCAACCCCCTCCCAATTCTAGTGTGAGTTGTGTACGCTCCTTTGTTTTCTGATATCAGAACAAATTTTGGATAATTAACACATCTCTCCTTGCACCGAGTAATATGGGATTAAAGCAAATAAATTGGGTAAATGCTGCAGGTGGCATTTTGCATCCCTGCCAGGTTCTGCAGTCTTAACATTAAGCATATTTCTTAGATATAGCTTAAGTCTGCAAAGTTTAAGGGGTATAAGGGTCCAGCTGTTTGTAAAAACATGAGGTTCCAGCTGCAAATCATCCACAACTTGAGTTGCTCCAATTCTGCTGCTAAAATGTGAGCAATGATAATTTCTAGCAATGATAATTTCTAGCAATGAAGTTCTGAATTTCAACAGAAATTTTCAGAACAGAAATATTCAGAAATAATAATTAGAGGAACTAGTGTCTTGTATTTGGCATTTAAAATGGAAGAGATCATGTTTTGCCTGGCAGGATGCTGTACCTCGGTTGCCTAAGCATGGCTGGGAAAACTATTTTCCATTAGGAAGCAGTGTTTCCCGTGAATACAAATCCTTCCCTTGTAGAGATGTCACAGAAGGAACGATAATCTTGGTTGCTGCAGGAAACAGAGACGGGGCAAATGAAATTGATGTTTAGAAAAGTAGGATCAAAAGCATAATTGGAGATAAGGAGATAAGCCCATGTGATGCATAGTAAATATTACCAGCAAAGAGCAGAGATTAAAATCACTCTATTCTAGGTCAATTTAGTAGAGTAAAACTATGAAAAATTATTTTATTTTAGCCACTGACATATCTAATAAATAAGGGCAGAGGTGGGTCTCATAAAGAAATTTCCATTACCACTGATGTTTTTAAGAACTGTATTTTGTCTAAAAATACAATTAGTTATGTTGCCAGATTTATAACTTGTATTTTTCCAGTTATATTCTTAGAAATACCAAGAAAAAGTGTTGTTGGTATGAGAGCTGGTTTGGCTCACAAGCATTCTCCTTCATTTGCAACCTGCTATCTAGCTAAATATGTGAAAAATGTGAAGATGGAGAGTTTTATGGGATCACTGACACTGTATTTCTGATTAGTACTTTCCTTCACAAGTGTAGATTTAATTACTTTTTCTTTATTTTTTGACTTTTGTCCATTTTTTTAAGTCTATGCCTTCTCTCTGTATCAACTTGCCTTGTTCTGGTGTGGTTGAGGGGGGAAAAACGATCCAGCATTACAAAAATGAATTGCTGTAGCTTTCAGGTGCCAAGTGCACATGCAAGTCCTCTAACTAGTACTCAGTCAAAAATGGCTGTGGTTATCTTCTGTTATTTATATTATTTCTACTCAAGTGTGCTAAAAGAAGTCCTGTCCTGCTGGGTATGCTGTAGTTGTCCCGTGTAGTTTCCTGTCAGAAGAATTTTCTAAGCACAATTTCGCCAGCCGTGCAGAAAGGCCTGAGAAATCTGCATTCCTGATGGATTTGCCACTTTTCTCTTGGCATTCAAAGGACTGAGATAAAATTACCAAGACTGAGGAATGCTGCAGTAATCCCAATCCCAACTAATTGTGAAGGGTCACCACCACTGGCTAAAGGGACTGCTATAACCCCTCTGCTGGAATCAGATCATGGTGTGGTTGGACTGAGGATCTGAAACAAGTCTGCTCTTGGAGTTAAGACTGAGGATCTGAAACAAGTCTGCTCTTGGAGTTAAAAAGAAAAATAGAGCTTAAGGAAAATAAAAACTGTACTATAAAAATTTCAATTGCTGGTCATTAATTAAGGCCACTGTGCAGTCTAGAAAAACACTACCTGTTTAACCCTGCTCTGTGTCCAGCAAATGATGTAATGTTGTGCTATTTCTGTAGTAATTCTGCAGCTGTTTCTAATGCTATTTTATGGGGAGTGATATTCTACCGCAATGTTACAAATATCGATTAGATTAAATACTGATTACTGGTAAAAACAATGCAGAATATTAGGAATGAGGAAGGAAGTGGCATGCTCATAGGACTTTGGTGATCTCTATGCCATATCTACTTTGCACCAAAAAAGAATTCTTTGGTCTAGGAATTTAAAAGTGAATTTAAGAGGAAACTCAGCTGTCAAGGAAAAAAAGTACCTGGAAAGCTGGGAATTAAAAAAAAAAAAAAAACAAAAAAAAAAACAAAAAAAAAAAAAAAAACAAAAAAAACCAAAAAAAACACTAGCCTGATTGAAGAAGAAAATAACCTGTCTAAACCATTCTTCAGAAAAACAGAACTTTAGCCCAAGTAGCACGGTGAGTTGTGGAAAAGAGTAACTACTTTGAATGACCGGGATGGGCGAAAGTAGTTGAAAAATCATAGGGGAAAGTGGACAGTGAAGCTGATGTCTCAAACCCTCAAACCCTCTCATGAGGGTGAAGGTCAGGAGCTGCAAAGAAGCCCAGTCCAGTAAAGGAGACTAGGTTGACAGAAGCATCCATAGATGGTAAAGAAAGGAAGCAATTAGGCCAGCTGCTCCCGTGGTATTCTGGTGACTTTTCCAAGAACAACGAAGAATTTGGATGACAGATTAAGTGCTGTGCTGCTCTGTGCAAAACCACTGAATGCTCCTGGGAAGCAGGGCTGATGCTGCCTCATCACCTAGGATTTGGGTAAAAATGTGAAATTACAGGCTGTGGAATGGCTTGACAGTTCATCCTAAGGTGTTGCTGGCATCCTTGGTTACTTAGACAGCTCTTTCTTCATGGGTGGCTTCAATTTTTTGCTATTGATACTATTTTGCTATTGATAGGTTATTACTATCTCTGAAGGCGCTTGTTATCACAGGTACCACCATCAGCTATCAGTATCTCTCTTGTCCCAGAAGTGGATCATCTATCTGTGTGTTTTGCCTGCACAAGATAACAATCACGCTGTGGGCCAGTGGTTCCCAAGCGCTGATGCTCATCCCCAGGGAGCACGGCTGAAAGCCTGCTGTGATGTGCCCCAAACCCTCTCCTGAGGGTCTGAATGGTGCACAGACAGCACCAATCCCCCTGTCCACACCTCAGCTGCTACCTGCAGACACAGGTTGTTCCAGTAATGCACTTTTAGCACTGGGGGCCAGACTGCCCTCGGGGCACTGTCAGGTGGGAGCGGGACACCCTACACGTGCTGCTGGAGGAGCCTGCTCCAGCTCTGCACTGGCTGTGCTGAGCCCTTCCATCTCCACAACACAGTTTGATCTCAACATGCAACATGTTTCTTTTTCCTCTTCCTTCTACCCCGACATACGCTATCTAGGGTTTTCATTCTCCTGAGCAGCCCCTCATTTGCTTGGGTGAAATTTATTCTCAGAGGAGACTCGATGCTAAATGCTGACCACAGAAAATTTAATCTCCAGCCTGTTCAACACAGATGCCTTTCTCTCTGTGGAGTAGAGCACCCCAAATTAAATTTGAAGGAAAAAAGTTCTTTTTTTTTTTCTCTTTGCTTACTCAGCTTTGTTATCTTTTGTTAATTTTGTTGCTGAAGAGATTCTGTAGGTTTAGCTAAGAATTTAAAAACTTACCCGTTGTGTCAACTTCTGACAAGGTGACTGGGCAATTGCAAGTCTCCTGGGTTAGATGCAGGACCTGGGTGGGTTCCCTACTGCAGTTGCTCTCTGCGGCTTCCAAGTTTGGAAGATTTTTGCATTTTTTGTGTGAACTTCACCTTATGTAACTGAGACAGTTTCTAAAGTTAGAGTGTGAGTGTGTGCAATAATTTAAAACCAGGAATCTAACCCGCTCCCAGAATAATCTGGTACAAACCAATTGGTAAGGAGTGTTGATGTTAATGGTGTGGCTAATGCAGGTATCATGCTTCTCCCTCCCACAGGCATCTTCCCGCAGTGTCCACTAACCCACCTGTTTGCTAATTCTAGACACTGACTCAGGGTACTCATGAATCTGAATAGAAATGTGACCAAGACCAAAAAGACCATAAATGAGGACAAGACCTGAAAGAAAATAGCAGAGATAATGAAGGAATCAAGAAGAAAAGAGACACATGGTGAATGAGAAAACAGAGCAGCTTAATGGTTTTGCTGCAAAGCCGACAAAAGTTTGACTGACAGGTGGAATAAGTTCAAGAGACCTGCATTTTGACAAGGACAAATGAAGATACTTTAGGATGTGAGGTATAGGTAATTTTCCAAGTGTTGTAAAATTAGAAGCAGGTAATATCTTGTGTAATCTACACATTGTGACGAAGAGCGGGTTGGTTACATGGGTATTGTTGCACAGATTTTGCACACTCTTGCATCACCAGAAAGAAGGACATTTTGGAGATGGGTCCAGTAGAAGACAAACCAAGAAAGGGAAAAACTTTAAAAGCTTTTATTATAGAGCTGGGCTGGTTGAGACAAACATGCAGTCCTGGGGGGATGATGACGCCAGATTGTATGAGTCAGATTCTTCCCTGAGAAAAAGTTGGTAGGCAATTATAAGCCAACTTAAAAAGTGCAATTAAATGCTAAATTTCATGCCAAACGGGGGAAAAACCACAAACCAATAGTGGAGAAAGTTTTGCAGATCTCTGTCAGGAAAGGTAACTAAAGACTTTTTGTAGATCTTGCTCCAGAGTCCACTAGCTACTTAAAACAATTAGTTAAACAAATGTAATTTAATTATAGCAAGTTTAATTATAAAAAAAATTAAACATCAGTCTTAAATCATGTATTATACTACTTTCTTTTCTGTGATGGTTATGGTGATGGTTGTTTCATACTCTTAACTTCCTCCTCACAAAGTTAGGAAACTATTACCATTTTAAAACAGTGTGTCTGTCCCAGCACATGCTTTTGTGTGTATAAGTAGTTTTATTTGTATTTCTTCCTCCTTAGGCTTTTTTTTGGACATAAATTTTAACAATGCATCAAGAAGCAATTTAGTGCTCAAGAAGTAGTTCTAGTGTTAAAAAAACAAACCCACAACCCAAAAAGTACTGTAATACTGAGAGAAATACTCTCATGGAAATTGTTGTGCTAGGGCATTGTGCACCTTGCTATGAGTCGGCGCAAATTTATACAGACCATCAAGTCTGTATAAACTAGTAAGAGGTAGCACCTCAAGTCTACTCTGGCATCTGACCTTGTATTCTACACAGAGCCATCAGATTTCTGCCTTGGGAGTCTGTAATGCTCTCCCCAGCTGTCTTGGTAACATCCCAAGCTGTATTTTCCCTGCTGAAAGCCTGAAGGGGAAAAAAACAGTAGTTAAAAACTACAAATCCAGCATTGAGAAGTAATGTCAGGGGTACTGTATAATGACATGTCCAAAGTGACTATTTTAGTATTTATCATATTGGTAAAGTTTCAGATGTGATTCTGTGGACACTGCGCTTTCAAGAAAGATCTGGACCTGCTGGACAGAATCCAGAAGCAAAGAAAAAGAATGATAGAGGTTTAAAAAAAAGTCGTGTCCTATGAGTTGAAGGCACTGGTGGTGTTTAGTCTAGAGAAAAGAAGACTGAGGGGAGGTGTGATAACAGTGTTTGTTAAAAGATTTTAAAGAATACTCCAAGGAGAAAGGAATATATGTCTTCCAGTGGGGAAAGTGCAAGAAGAATGTTCTTAAGTAGCAGTAGGGGAGATTTCTGTTAAATTTGAAGGGAAAATAAACTATTCTAATAGTAAAGACATCCACCGGAGGTTCTTGAAAGGAGAAGTGGGAGGTTGTAGGAACCCATTATTAGGATTCTGTAAAATATCTATACATACATACTATTTATGTAAAAAGTTTGACTGAAAGGGTTTAGTTCAGTGATGAGCTGTGTGCTCTCTTATGGACATTTGAGGATGACCATTCTTTCACTATTACATGACTAGACCTAATGAGAAAAAGCAGAAGCTGTTGTTCATCCATTGTAGGTGATTTCAGTCATTCAGGGAGTGACACCTGAATTTTGGTAATGTAGAAGAGAGGTTCTAGGGTTTTGGAAGCAGAGAAATATGGAGGCAGGCATTGGCTGCAGGTAGGTGTCAGCTCTGTGGGTGCTGCTGGTCTGATCCTGCTGTTCAAGATACAAATGACCTTGCCTTGAAGCTTACAGGTTTCTGTAGTCTTGCTTTTTCGTTTTTTTTTTGTTTTCCAAGTGCTTCTGTGTGCTCATGCCAAGGCACCCAACTCCCATGAACTTGAAAACCCTGCCCTGCTTATGTCTATTTGCCTGTCTGCCTTTTAGCTTTCACTGACATTCCTTGGACAGCAAAGACTCCTTGGGTCATCTGCACTCCTTTCCAGGATCCAGTTCCTCTAACCAGCATTTCATGCCATGGATGTTTCTCTCAAAGCTACTTTCAGCATTTAATGTAGTTTTTCTGCTTAAAGTTTGTTTACAGTCTAGATAGTCCTAATGACCATTGTTCCCAGGATATCTGTTTGTAAACTCTCACTTTCTGCCTTCCTTAAGAGTTATCCTGAAATCCATATGCACGGGATGGCAGCCAGAGTTTGGTAGAAGTGCTTATCTGCCTCATTAAATAACCAGAAGAAACTGGCTGTAACTTTCCTTTAAAAAGCTCAGTCATACCAACAGGAGAAGATGAGGGTATAAATAATCCATTTGGCAGGGTTAATAAAAAATACTTCTCTGTTGCTCAGCACTTGTTTTTCATCCATTTTCTTGGTTACACTGCTTCAGTGCCTCTGGCACCCACTACACAATTACTATTTTGGGCAGCTCCCTGAGTGATGGCTCTCAGGGATCATAAGGTTGTGGGTCTTTCTTTTAAAACTATATTTGTTCCTGGCATGCCTGTGTCATGGTAAGCAAATGGAGATTCCATTCACCATTTGCGCTTTGAAATCACACACATCTCTCAAAGCAGGTCTAAGCAGCTAAATCCATATGTCTATTAGAGCACCCCCAGCTCTCCTCCTTGCCTGTGAGTGCCTTCTAGCTGTCAGAGACGTTGAGTTACCCCCTGAGGCTGTGTGTGCTCCCGGAGTTCTGTTCTCTAAGCATCGGGGATCAGTGCAAACTTAAGGAATGAAGCTTTCTCTTTTTCTCTCCCCCTCCCCCACTCCCCGGACCTGGAAGCTGCCCTGGCCATCTGGCTGCATGCCTCATGGCTTATAGACCTAACAAGGGACGGAGACAAAGGAGCCATTCTGCAGTTTAGACTCCAAGGCTGTACAAAAGCTGTGAGATAGGCATCTCTCTCTCCCTGCCCCCTGGAGACCCAGGCCATCATTTAGCACACGAGCCCCTGCAGAGCTGGCACTGCGTCCTGTTGCTCTACTCCTGCAATTCTTCAGCACCTCTGGCTTCTCAGTTTCTTGCACATACCCAGATTGTCCCAGCTGTGAGGTGCCTCCCTCCCAGCCATCGTTTGCTTGGCAAGCTGCTTTTCTATTCTCAGCTGCAGCTTTGCCACTGTTGCGTATAATTCAGGAAACAGAGCCCAGGACAAATGCTGCTGTATCAAGGCAGATGCCCTGGCTGCCTCCTTGCTGCCCTTGGCCCTGCTGGACTCCCCTTGCTGGACAGGAAAATTGTATTTCTCTGAACAGAACCATGCTACACTGCCCAGCATCCATCAAATACAAGAAGCGTCTTCTTTCTGCCGTATTTACTGCCTGTTTCTGGGCACTTCACAAGCTGTTTATTAAGATGTAGTTGTGCCTAGTATATTTGTTTCCAGTGGATTTAATCTCTCACTGCAGGAAAAGAGTATAAATCACCCTTGTGCTACCTTTGACAATAATTCTTGTTTTGTTCTCTATAACCTCTGTTAATGGAATAGTTATGACTGAGAGGCCCTTAGCAGATATTTTGTGTTTGTCCCTAGAAAATGCCAGGAAGTAATACAGGTAAGTCTGCTATGTCAGGACTATCATATATAAAAGCTAATGTACTTAGACTTTGCTTTATGTATTCTGGGCTGGTCAGAACTCTGTGCTTATAGGTGAACTTTAAATCATAGTCAATTTGCTATATTCCAGGTCAGAGCTGTTGCTCCAAGTGAGCCTCCTGCTGCCCTGGCAAAAATATTGAACTAAAAAGGAGAAATATAAGAAGAAAACATTGAGTCAGTGGTAGAGATGGGGGCAAGGAGCTGGTAGAAGAATAAAAGGCAATATCTCCCATATTTCTGCATGAGGTGAAGGTCATCTAGCATTTTCAGGCAGGGAAGATACTGGGGAACCAGGCCAGGTAATAGACAAGACAAGGGACACCTCAGTATGCAGTGCCAGGTTTCCAGCTGTGAAGAAACTCTGTGTTGACTCTCATCACAATGGTATAAAGTGTTGTGCATTTTGACAAGGCTGAGAAGAATGTCCTGACCCTTTCGTGGCTCTTAGTGCTATTAAAGGGCCAGAGTAAGCAGGCAGAGACAAGCCAGTGGAAGCTAAGGGGAACCTCACAGTTAAAGCACTAGGGAACACACTGTGAGCAGGAGAGGGTGACGCTCCCAGGGCTGGTGTGAAGCCAGCAAATCTGGAAAGGAAGACCAGCTCCAGTGTTTGCATGGGTGTCTCTCTGACAACCTTGGCAGGGCAGTTCAACCTCAGGGAGCCGGGTCAGTGAGATGTTTTTTAGCAGCTGTGAACCTGGTTATTGTGTGCACTGGGCCACTCCTTCTCTTTGCTATTGTTTCACTTTTCCGGCTTTGTTCCTTTTCACTTCTCTATCTGATCAGGCTCCATAGCAATAAATACCACTGTAAACAACCACTTAAGACAGCTCCATATTAAGACAGCTCCAGCTTTAGAAATAATATTGATGTTTTCCAGTTGAGAAGAACTGCACTGGATGAAATCCATGTTTGTTGCCCTCTTATTCTTCAGCAAGCCCTGGTGACCTTACAAATGTGGCACGATCTGGGACAGTTATTCAGTCAATCTCTGCATGCTGTAGAGCAGAGCACTTTTCTTTTGCAAGATTTCCACTTTGATACTAGCACTTGCTCTGTGAGCAGTGCATGCTCAGTACTTACATTTACTACCGCATATACCAGTGAAAATAATTTGCCAGAGTCAGGTACAAGCATGAAGTATAATTTACATGTACGTACAGGTACTTCGTGAATTGTAAGTACTCAGGATGTATTATATATACTGACATCCTACTTAGGTAAGTATTTCTTATGGATAGTTCATCTAGCTCCAAGAGAAGTTGGTAATTTGTTTCGTGTTGAAATACTCTACTTTAGGAATTTTTTAATTTAGGAATAGCACTCCATAAAGTTCTGTGTTTGTGTGTCCTGTCAGTGTGTTCCCCTTTCCTGGCTGAAATCCAACCTCTCACTAAGTGATCTCCTGTGTCTTCTGTATTTTCACTGAGCTATCAAGAATTTTACCTTGTCTAGATCATCAGCTCCAAATATTCTGTTGCTGAGTGTGTGACAGTGCTGCAGGAGAGCCCTGGTAGCTTGCTGCATCCCCAAACTGCAGTCCCTGTTCTTTGCAGTTCAGCAGTTCTGTTGCGTGGTAATTTTCTTCACTTTCGCTGTAGATACTTGACTGCAGACAGTATCATCAGCTGGCAAACTCTTAGTGAGAAACACGGCAGAACTTTTTACATTCCTGAAAATTGCAACTTTTGCATAGGCTACTTTGTTCTGGATTTCCAGGGATATACTTGGGAATAATTTCATTGTTTTTTCCCTACAGTCCATTTTATGGCGTAGGAGGGGTTCTCCAGTGCACTTACTATGTTATCTAAGCACTACTGATACATATCTTCATCTAGCTGATAGCTCTTTGCTTCATTTACAGTTTAAAACACTGGATTTTGCCAGTATTTGCCAGGAGAAATCCCCTGCATGGTTGAAATTTCTGTCCATACTGTCTGCGCATTTCTCAGTGTTGTGCTCCTCAATGTTGCAGCCTGAGCTCCTGAACTGACTGCTTAAAAACAATGCCAGAAGCACAGCAGTTGTCACCCTTGGGATGTGGGCATCTGCTCCCCTCTCCTACAGGGTGAACTCCAGTGCTGGAGCTGCTCTGTGGCACAGGTATTGCCAGCAGAGTATAAAGCGTGAGCAGGTGCTGGAGACACAATGCAGCTGCCTCTGTACCCTTCCTGACTCCAAACCATTCTGTGGTGACTCTTTGTTCTGCCTTCTGCCTTGCTGTCCTTACAAAAACCAGTGCCTTCTGCCTTGCTGTCCTTACAAAAACCAGTAGGAGAGCTCATTTCCAGGAGGATAGCCCAACCATTTCATGAA
>JAWWES010000115.1:90613819-90626280 GCA_035583135.1 Lophotriccus pileatus
GCTGATTCATTCCAATCATGGCTGTATTGTGTGTGAATCTGAAAACTCCAGAGCAGCACATATAAAGCATTATAGGAGGGTAAAGATACATGACTTGCATCTCTATAGCAGTGTGCTATGTTACTGGTGTAGGTTCGTGGGGAAAGGTAATGCATCTGTGTCTAATATTGACAGCTGTTATTCAGTCAGATAGGGGGACCAAGAAGAAATTGAGTTTGTGGAAGTTTGGGGATACCAAGCCATAAGGTCTAAAACTTTCATAGCAAACTGTAAAATGTTCACTATAAAGCAATAACATACAAGAAAATTTGATGACATCCTTCTGGCAATACTCTTACATATTTTAACACATAACATAGATAGAGTTAAATCCATGCAAAGAATAACTCCTAATTAGAGCAAATAATATCCAAGTTCACCCAGACATATTCTCCTTTTTCAACATCACGTTGTAAAGCCCCAAGCTCAGTCTGTGAGATTTTTTTTTTTTTTTGAAGGGGCTTAGGTATTCGATACCCTGAGGTGGCTCAGGGGAGAACACAACAAAGTTCTCAGGAGGTTGAATAACAAACTTTTACTTGCTAACTTTAGAGCATTAAGGTACTTTAGAGAATAAGGTACTTGGCAGATTTTAAATCAACATTCAATTAAAATAAGGCACTTTATGAAATGTTGACTTAGCAAACTCTAACCTGTCCAACTTTAAGTTACCCAAATTTTGAGAAGAGGGAGTTAGGAGAAGAAAGGGAGAGAGAGAGAGAGAGAAGGGACAGGGAAAAATTAATACTCACCACCTGCATCAGTGTGGTCTCAACTGCTATAAAATCCAAGACAGTGGGCTGCAACCATGTGTATCCTTGTGCTATTGCTTTTATCTACTCTGGTATCCTGAGGCTCTTCCCCCACCCCTGATGGGGCTTTTGGTGTGCTAGTGACTTGATAGCCCTTCTGGGGTTGGACGAGAGGCTCCAGGGACAGGGTGTGGAGCAGTGACCTGTCTCACCAACGCAGAACTTGTCCTGCCCTCCCACCCCACAATTTAGTTGTTTTAAGCCAGGAATAACTTTCTCCAGTCTCTGACATTTCTAGTGCAGTCAGAATTAAAAGCTTTGAAGCATTTTTGACTTTTTGACACCTGCAACACGGTCACAAACCCCAGCAAAATCACTGTTGCTGTGAGCTCAGATCACTTTGCATTATGCAAGTGTTGGATGTGAAAAGCATCCGATTTGGACCCCATCTGTAGATTATGTACAGGTCAGAATCTGCACTAGCAGGTTTATGCTTTCTAGGAGTGCTGGGTTTGCCCATGCAGGCAGTATCCTTGTACATGCATGTGTATCTTATATATTTGTATGTGCCAATATATATATTGCATATATGTGCCTGTACACAAACACGTATATGTATGCAAGTGTGTTTCTATCAGACTCTGTGGGGAAAAGCAGAAGGAGGCAGCTGGAGGCAGCACTACATGACTCCACTTTCCTATTATGAACCTGAGTTGTTCAGTCTATGTAGTGCAACGCTGTGCCAAGTGGATTTACCAGCTTGCATCTGTTCCTGTTCAAGAGTTTCTGCCCCAGAATCGTGTTGTTCTCCATTGCAATGGGCTCTGATGCTCTTGGTGGCTTGGGAAGTTGAAGACCAGAGCCTGAGCACTTACCTTCTCTGAAACATTGTTCCTAGCAATACAACATGCAGTACATGTGAACTGTTAATCACTGTTTTCTACTCCTGTTTTAGTCTCACATGGTGAGTATCTAATTACAAGTTTAATTACTGCATTTCATGATACAGTTTGTGTGATGTCTGATGATGTTTTCAATATGCCTGGTGGTTTACCATACTAGGAAGTACCCACAGCAATGGGGACTAAAGCATATTTTAACACTACTTTATTTGTTCCATTTTCCCAACTATTAGCTATCTTTGCTGCTAAGAAAAAGGTTAAAAAATATGCCATAGTCCTTCCTTCACTTTTAAAAGTTTTCTTTTTAAATGGCAGTGGTTGTGTTTACCAAATCAGGTGTAGAAAGTTGGTCAGGACACTGCAGAATCTTGAATGGTCAGTGGCAGAAAGTCCAATGGATGATGACAAAGCTTCCTTTTGGCATTGCCCCATATTCCCCCCTCTCCTATACAAATCTATATTTAATACATTTTACAAAGTTAGGAAATGATCACTGTTCAAAACTTGCTGTTAGAAGTTCCTAAAGTAAATAATTTGGCTGTTAATATTAAGTAATGTATTGCATGGTCCCCATCTGCTTACTAGTTTTGTGTCTCTGCTGAGTGCTCCCTCAAGGATAGGTTGTAGAATCAAAGTCTGAATTCTTAACTTTCATTTACTTAATTGTATTTTATACAAATAAAATACAATCCAGTCCCACCAAATTTTGTAAGCAGCTTAGCAACCAAAGACCAGAGCTGCCCTTGTTTATTAGCTAACTCTGTATCTGTCAGCCACCCACATTTTTATCACTTTATGTAAATCTGGCACCAAGTTGGTTTCCTCCAAAGGGCAATGGGACTGGAAAGGCTGAGGAGAGGGCAGGTAAGGGAGTGATTTGAAAGCAGGGATCTGACTACCACCAGTTGCTGAAGTTGGACCCGCCTAGGCATTCTGTGGCACTGTTCTATTTCATGATGTTCTGGTCATCCAATGCACAAAAACTGCTACAAGAGCTCTGCTGCTCCATTTGCCTTTTCTGGAGGGCAACAGAACTGCCCCATTTTCTTTGCCTGAGCCTGGAGCTGTGCCAGTGGGAAGAGGATTTCTTACCTGTCATTAATAAAAAGACATAAAGGAGGAAGGCTTCACTGGGCTACTGGCAGAATCTTCTCTTCTGTATGGCTGAAAATTACTTATGAAAGAATGGAAATCAAAATTGGTATGCACCCACAAAGTTCTGGGTGGCCAGGGTTTTCTCTCAGATCCAACTTTTTCTTATTGATTATGAATTAAATAGGTTTCTTAAACAAAAGTTATTTTGACAGCTTGTGAAGGAGCAACAAAAGAAGCCAAAGCATCCTCTGTCATGAATGCCAGCTGGAAATAGATTCAAAACAAGTTTACCATTTTGTCTTTGATTCTACAAACTCTATGACAGAAGACCAACAATTCTTCCCAGGGAAGCTCTGATTCATATTGATATAAAATCCAGAAGTAACTGCCTCTTTACTTCCATACAGCTTTTCAAGATCACGAACAATCTATATATCTTCCTCATTAACAAGTAAGTTCTGGTTACTTTTACCATAGTCCTTTAAAGCTGAAATTTGTGCTGTACATTGCACTGAGGAGACTGTTCTTATTGCTCATGGTAGAGAGTTTGCTAATCTGCAAATGCTCTGGATATGTTCAATTTCTGTGACAGCTTGAGGGGAGTTAACTTTTGCTTGCCATCTGTTTGGTGCTCATTTTTCTTGAACAGATGTTCACAGATATAATTTTGAGATGTTTTATTCTGTTGTCTGTTTGAGATTGTACCATATGAGATAGTCTGTTTCATTTTCTCAGAAGACATGCATTGATGTATGCTTTCTCTTTTAATCTAGATTTGAATTTTCAATAGATCTTAGCATATGTGTATATGTGCTAACAGATACAGAAAAACTAGTTGCCTTGCTGGGATCTTTGTGGAGCTGGCTAATAGTGTACTCTTATAGGTAGGGAGGTGGCCACTGGCCTCCTAAATAGCCTTGGGAATGGCACTTCTTGGGCTGAATGTGCTCTAGGAGCAATGGAAAGAGGAGCAGAGAGTGCTAACTGTGCTTTCCATGCTGGCTGGCACTGTGAGATGGACCACCAAAGCTGCTGAAACAAATACACAGCAAAGGGTGTTTCAGTTAAACTTTTGCATTTTCTTCCTTTGGTAGCTGATTTCACAGAAGTCAGACAGATTCCTAAATATGAGTGTGAGCAGGGAGCAACTGATTGGAAAGGAAGAGCAACAATTCCTGGAATTCCAGGACTTACAAGTCTCCCTGGGGCAGCTGTGAGTTTAAATTTTTACTAATTACATGCAATCAGGTAAGCCAGATTTGCAATCAATCATGAATGTGTGTGAGGCTTGGGATTTAGCTTAACATGGATAGCAGCTACAAAACACAACTAGCTTAATTTTCATTTCCTGCTTTCTGCAGAGTTTGCAGGGCCACCGGACATGACATGGGCAGAAGATATGAAGACAGTTTCTCAGGAGGCTTTGCTTTAAATTAAGCATTAAACAGTTCTCTAATATTTTTTTTTCTTAAAGTACAGTCAGCACAGGGCAATTAAGGTTAAAGTAGAGAGGAAATACATTTCAGTATTACCACATTCAGTGGTAAACAGATATGGAAAACAAATCAGCAGCTAGTTGGAAACATGTCCAATCTCTAAGTGTAAATGCATGTGGCTGTAGGGGAAAAAAAAGTCCATAACACACAGACCATCTGTGCTGTGCTGTCAGTGTGCACACACCTGTAGGCAGTGGGCTTCTGGGATTTTTGACAGTGCACTAAGGCAAGATTCAGAAAGTAAGTTGAAAACTGGGGTCAAAAGAGTTGTGGAGAAGATTATTTTGCTTGAATTGGGGACATAGACACAGCTATAACAACATCATTTAGGGTGTAAATCTTTTGCCTGAGGCTGAGTGATACCTCTTGGTTTTGAATAATACAGTCCTGAATATCTAACTGTTCAATTCAGTTTTTAGTCCAATAATGCCCATCTTCATCACCTCTTCTTTGAAATGCTGTAGCCTAAAACCTATGGATAAGAACTCAAGAATTCGTGATTTCTGACACCCAGCTATGAATTAAGAATAAATTTGAGTAAGTCACAGCATATTTTGAGACCAGGTTTTCCCATATGTGTAGTAGGAATAAATATATCAAATGGAAGAGAATATATCAAATAACAAAAATCAATATATAAATATAGTACATTTTAAAATGCTATGACATTTACAATTTAAACTTGACAATTAAAAGCTAGATACGTTATCTTAATGAATATCAGAGAGAAGAAGCACACAATTTGAGGTGGAAATAATTGAAATAATCAAGATATTTTAAAAATGAAAGTATCATTTATGCTATTCTAATTGTTTTTTATGCAAGAAGTTTCTTTCTAGCTTTAGGGAAAATTCCAGGTATATTTGCTAAAAGAGATGAAAAGATAGTTTGCTATGCATGCTTGTAATGGATTTAAACTCAAAATACTGGTTTAGCTGTTTTCATGTTTATAATTTTTATGAGCTTTTCACAATTGCTGTTATCCTGTATTTTGTTGCCAACCACATACATTTATTATATTTTTCATTTTGTACAGCTAAATGTTCTGAGTAAAATATCAGTGATCTTCCATTACCTTCATCATCATGATGGATAATTTGCAGGTTGCTTGGATCTCAGTGAAGATACTAATAAACTGTAAAATATTGGTTACACTTGCTCATAGGTAAACCAGTGGGAAGTAACTGGGTTTTGAAATTAAATGCAATACCAACATTTATATTTTATTTTAAAGGGAGAAAAAAGCATTGAAGGAACTGCAAGTAAAGTAATGGTTCTGATCTATTGGTTCCCTTCTCTCTAATCCTGTTGCATTTATCTCACCTGAATTCCCTGCAAAAACAATTGAATAAAACCAGAAAGAGCTAAATAACTGTTCCAATGGTGTTATGGTAGCCATAATTTACAAAGTGCTAACTAAAAGTGAGTTATTTGTTTAGGAAAGGAGACAAAGAACTGCACGACATTGAAGGTGCCACGGACGAAGCAGGACACGGAAAACTGGATGCCAAGGTCACCCCAGGGAGAAAGGTGCTTCTGGAGCCAGTGGTTGTCCTGGCACTGCTCCATCCATGGGACTACCTGGGGGATGTGCTGTTCTTTTTGAGCTAAAATATCATAAAAAATACCAAATAGTTTAGAGTGAGAAGAAGATAGATAAAATTGAGCTGACACGTCAGGAAATCAGCTGACACATCAACCCTAATGAACATATCAGGATCAGAATGGGAATAAAACTGGCAAACACTTATTCCTCAGGCCAGTGAAAATGCATTAGGGAAGATTTCTGACTTTAAATTTAACTTTACAAGGAAATTAAACCAATTTGATAAGATCACAGACATTTTCTTGTAAATTTTTTCCTTTTATTTTTGTAAAAGCCTTGTTTAAAAATAACTACACTCGAATATTTGACTATAAACATAATTTTAGCCTTAGCTGGATACTAGAGGAGGGAAGTATAGCCAAAGATTATTAACCAGATAATTAGAGGAAATTTAGGTGGCATGTTGGTGTGTTTTTTTGATGGAGCTGTTTCTACTTTATTTTCCTAATGTTTCTAAAGCTCCCTAACTATAGGAACTACATTTTCTAGAAATTCATGTAATTAGAAGTGTGTGAAAGAATTTTCTTATAACAAACTTCGACTTTTGCAGACAGCATGAAGAAGAAATATGTCAGCAGCTGCCCCCTCCGCAGAAACGTGCAGATGGTTTATCCAGGACGTCAGGATATTATTCTTGGATACCCTAGGCAAGAAAGTAAGTGTAGTGGGACACAAAAATATGCCCATTTTGCAAATCTAAATGTATCTGAAGCACTGAGTGGCATGGAACATGAACTATTTGGTGTAGGGTTATACTTAATTTTAAATAATACTGAACTAAAGCCAAAGTGAGTTTTCCATTTCCTTCAACAGGAACCAAGGGAATTTGTTTTCCTGCAGGGAAAACAAATACAGATTTATTGGGTTTGGATGGCCAGGATTTGGTATTGGTGGGGCTACAGGGGTGACTCCTGTGAAAAGCTGCTAGAAGCTTGTGCAATAGAAGAAATGCCAGCCAGCTCCAAGACAGACCCACTGGCCAAGGCCAAGCCCATCAGTGACAGTGGTAGCACCTCTGGGATAACAGAGTTATGAAGGGGAAAAAACATCAACTAGGCAATGACAGCCAGAGAAGACAGGAGTAAGAATATGTAAGAGCAACAACTCTTCAGGCACCAAGGTCACTGAAGAAGGAGAGGGAGGAGATGCTCCAGGCATTGAAGCAGAGACTCCCTCACAGCCCATGGTGAAGACAATGGTGAGATCTTGAGAAACAAGACCATGGGGTTCACGAAGGGTTGAGTTCATACAAACTAAAGGTTATTTCATTCACTGCTTTGACTGCCAGATCTATTGCCATGGAAATGATAGCTGAGCTTCAGATCTATCATCCAACTTAAGCTAAAGTTTTTCCCCGATGAACTGTATAAACTTGAAACTACTGGACAAAGGGAAAGGGGGATTTAATCCTTTTAGCTGCTAGCACGCATCCCTCTGTTCTGGTCTTCTCAGCATCATCTTCTCAGTCAGACTATCAAAGGAGAGAGGAAGCTGGGATTAACAACCATTTCCAAACTTTCCCCTTGGAGATGCAAGGCAATTTGAGACACATGTCTGTAAGTGACATGAGATTGTTGTTATGAGCATTAGGAGTCAATGGGCAGGAAGAATCAGGTTCAGGAAGATAGAAGAGAGGGTGGGCTCTTGGAGAGTGAAGGACTTTTCAAAGTGCTTCAACGAGTCAGTTGAGAATTTTTCAGGTTTTTTGAAGGTATCTTATCTGTTTTGGAGGTTTATGTTTCTTCATCAATCAGAAGTCAGAGAAGTAATTAAGAAAAGTGTAGTCTGCCCTGAACTGCTGTGTGTGTGCTAGCAGTGCCCCGCACTGAATGACATTTATTCCAGGAATAGTGTATTTCACTATCTTCGGCTCATCTCAGCAATGCTGCAGGAGCAATTCATTCCTCTTTGGAGACAAAAGTTACAAATGAGTCAAACTGAGTGATGCAATGGTTGGCTGAAGAAAATAAGATGAAAAAATATTTATTAACATGGATGCATCACACACCTTGAAGGTGTGCATTATGGCCATGGTCTTCTGCAAAACTATGACAACCTGTTCAACTGACTGATGACTGACAGCTAGTGAAAATAAAGCTGCATTACGTGACTCAGTTTTTGTAGAAATATGTACGTACATAAACAAAATTAAGCATATGCAATGTGATCAGATATATATCAATGTTTTCTCCTAAAAAGGCTGTCCTCTATTATTATGTGGGAGAACAGGGATGAGAGCAATATGTATTTATACTTTAGTTTAACAGTAGTCTTAACATCTCCATTTTCTCCATCTGAACATAAAGTTCAGCCTATGGACTGTCTCAGTGTGTAATGGGTGAAAAAAAGAGAGACTTATTATGAGCTTGCTTCTGAGTCCTAGTCATGTAAACACTAAATTGTTCGTAAAACAGCTGTTATGGTTAGTTACACATAAAGATTTGCTGAGCTAGGTGATGATTTCAGAGCCTGACCTTGTTCAGTGTCTTTTGTAATGCCTTCGCTTTTTAAATCTGTTATTTGTGATGGAAGATCAAGTAACAACTAGAGTTGTTCCATTGATTTATATGAGTTTTATAAGTTCCAAGAAGCCTTTTAGATGGAAGATGACTTACATTTCAACTCTAATGCAAAATGTCCCTCATAGGAATATTTTCGTGTTGGAAGGTAAAATTTTCTAATGTTAGGAAAGGTCCAGTTCAAGACTGATTGTATTTATTGTAACACAGCTTTGCTTCAGTTAATCATACAAAGCACATAGTAGATAATGCTGCCCTAGGCACAGCTTTTAGATCTGGTGTTGACTTCAGTGTGTGACTCTAGGTGCTCTTATTTTGTGATATTTAAGCTGCTGTTTTATTTGACAGTGCATTGTATGGCAAAAGAGTATTTTAATCTCTCCTTCAAAGTTGTGAAACTGAGTAATAAAAGAACCATGTTGGGGTTGGGGAGGGAAGACACTACTACGGTATTAAAAAAACACACCAAAGACCCTGAAATTTATGTTCCAGGGTATTTAGCTGCTCACTGAGACCTTGCTCACTGAGCTACCTTCTCAGAGTCACACACAAAAGGTCATATTTTCTAGAACGTTTTTCGAAATAAAGGAGCGTTTTCATAAACTATCCACTGGGTGGCAGAAGTAGATTAGAAAAAAGCCTACTCAAACATAAAGAACATAAGAGGGACATACAATACTAGCCACTATTTAAACTGATTTTGTAGCAGCACCAAATGAATCTGACACTTGAGCTGGATGTATTTGAGAATAACATATCTCACGAGATAATATATTAGGTTTTTTTACTCTCTTCCCCTTTCTTGTAAGCAGAAATACACTTCTGCATGTACACATTCTCATCCCTTCTTTCTTTTTTTCCCCCTCACCAACCACAGGAGAGCATTTTCAGAGGGGAAGAGGGCCTGGGCTGCCCTTCCTTCTCACGTTTTTCTTCTCATGCCTTTGGGTGGAGGATGCTGCTGCTGAAGCTGGAGGTTTTGCTGTTTTACTCCCTCCTTAAGCAGAACTTACTGCTTTGGAAAAATTACAAAGAGATGTGTCTTAAACCTCTGTCTACTTCACTGTTGCCATACGTAAAAGAAATTTTCAGTATTGGGACAATGAAGATCCTTTCCAAAGGTACATGTTCTCACGTGATCCAGGTTCTTGAGCTGATCACTTTTACCTGGGTTTACCTTTGCCTTTACCTGGGTTTTTAACTCAAGGCAGATTTCTCAGCTTAAGGGAGGAGTTGGACCAGTTGTGAAATAGTGGGCAACTAATTAAGAAACACAGAAGGAAGCTGATAAATTTAATAGTGATTTACAACACCCACCCCAGTATGGTTAGTACCCTACAAGTTTTAGGTGAGCACAGTGAAATTGGAGGTAAAGGGCCATGAGTTATGGACTAGTTGACATAGAAAGCAACCAAGAACCAAGAGGTAAGTTTTATACTTGAACATTTTTGTGATAAAAATAAATTTAAAACACAGTCTACATATTCCTGTCTTATGTGTAATCTGTCAGAAGCAGACCAACCTAAGCTGTTATCCAGTACGCTTTGCGTGTGTGTGCACATCCTGCTACGATAATGGAACATAATACTTTTGTCCACTCTAAAACCCCATATCCTGAGTGACCTAAGAGATCCCAGGGGTTTATAACTAGTTTTGTCACTGTTTAGTATTTTTTAAGGAGGATTTGGCTTTGTTGCCAGAATTTGTCCTTTACATCTGCTTGTTTCACTGCCCTCCAAACAGTCCTGCTTCAAAACTCACTCTATTCCCCCTTCTCTGCTCTTTCTGGAGCTCCTGGTTTCTTGCACTGCCTGGGAGGGAGAATAATGCAGTAACCAGTACGGTTGGTCTCCATGAATATTTTTTCCCTATTAAATTCAGCACTCAAGATGTCTTTATTATGTGTTTTATTATTGTGAGGCTGTGAGGACTGCGGCTCTTAGAAAAATGTATTGCCTAGCAGGTGGGCAGAGCATGTGGTAGGATGGGTTGAGCTCAGCATCTGGAGGATTATGTCTAACTGCATGTAGGGCAGTTGACCTGAAACGCTTTTAATTTACAAGGGTAGTTCCCAATAGTGTATTTCTAGTATTATTTCTTTAGAGGACAATGAATGCCAAGTTGTAGTAACTAAAATGAGGTCAGCTATATCAGGCCCAAGCTATTTGACACCACACTTTGCAATCTCTGGAATGAATTGGATGAAACTATTGAATCTTGTTCTGGCATGACTTTTACTCCCTTTTTATAGCTAATTATGGCAGTATCGTTTCACTTTGAACACCACTGCTAGAGGTTCACAATACTGTGGAAGTTTACACATTTTTTCTGACAGCATAGTAAAGATTTTTAGACAAAACTGCTTATAGCTATATTTTATCTAACCTTGGAGCAAAAATATGAAGATGTGATTCCACTGAACATGCATAGTGAAATACACAAAATTCTGTATTCTATACAAATCTTATGCACAACTTGTTTTTGAATCAGCAGAAGTTTATAAAGAAAAGTAAGCATTCTGCAAACAGGTGTGATATATGCAATATTGTGTTTGCTGTGTTGAGGTTTTTTACTGAATAGCAACAATCCTGGTACAGAGAAGTAAGAGCAGTGGGGGAAAGAAGGATGTTTTTCAATAGTCTGTGTATTTTTATGCCAGATGTAAAGTAAGAAAGTTAATCTGTTGTGCACACTCACTAAAGAAATGAGCATTATTCAGGTCCAAATTTATTGGCAGGAATAAATTCTCACATCCAGTCTCAGTTCTGGGAGTTGTGGCACGGTGAGACCACAGGACTGTTAAAAAGAAAAAAAAAATCAAAATATTTCTTGGATATCACTTAGAAAATGCCAGTTTCGAAAGCTGAATAGAAACTGGAATATTACTAAAATACCTCAGAAAATTCACTCTAAGCACATTTTGTCAATATTTAATTTTGATGATGTGTAAAATGTTCATCATAAAATTTTCTTGAAGACAAAGGAGCATACCAATTTAACAGTCTTAAAATACAAAGAAAAAGCCTCTGAAGACATTAAATATACAAGAAGAGAGCTCTGGTATTTGGGTTTTGTTTGTTTGTTGTGGTATTTTTTTTTAGTTTTAAACATACAGGCTTGGAGTACCATGGTGTATTTAAATACCACATGGTCAAATATATTTATTTTTTACCTTTGCTTTCTGTAGCAAGGAAAATTAAATCTAAGACATGCTACGCTCATCTGCTGGGATGGATTTTTTTTTTTTTTTTGGTGGAACACAGATTTATCTTTATTATCCTCTGTAATATTTTTCTTTATTTTTTCCCCCCCTTTACTATTTAAAGAAACAGCAGAAATTTAAGGTTTAGCCAAACTTGTCATTAAGTGTCACTAAATTTATACCAAAAATGAACAGAGTACTCATGGGCTACTGCTATTAGCCCAGCAGAAGTTATGGTCTTAGGGACATTGTATGATGCTGACATGAGCTTTGGACATGCAGCGTTTCTAGTAACTTGTGCATATACATTTTCCAAGCAAACAGTCTAGATTTTCCAAATAAAGGATGTTGAGTGGAAGGACATGCTGAAATTGGAAAAAAACCCCAGGGTGTGGGAAATGTTAACTTACAGAGCAATTGAGTAATGTTAGTTGGTCCCGGTTCCATTCCCCACTGACCTTTCCATAAATGAACCCTGGGATGACTCACCCTGCAGTTCCACCTCCACATCTTGTCTCCCCTTTCTCCCTTTGGGGCTGCTGAAAACTTGCAGTGGCAGTCACTTCATTTGGCTCATTTATAACAGCAATTTGGTGTTTAGGCTTGGGGTTTTTTTTTGGCTTCTATGCATAACATCCCTTTTCTTTCCTTGGGTTAAGGTAGTAACCTTAGTGTAAGTGTACTGTGATGTAAAATTGCATCCTTTATAAAGAAGCTAATTTTTACTTCTTCTCTCAGATCCATCTTAACACACTTAAGCTGAGTATTGACTTCTCAACTACCATCCCTTTAAATATTTGATGCCAGTTTAACATGGTGCATGTACTACCAAGGAAAAACAGCTCAATGT
>JAWWES010000115.1:90626380-90638994 GCA_035583135.1 Lophotriccus pileatus
CTCAACTACCATCCCTTTAAATATTTGATGCCAGTTTAACATGGTGCATGTACTACCAAGGAAAAACAGCTCAATGTCACACAACACATGATCTACCATCTTTTTCCCGTATGTCAAAGGGCAATAAACAGTGATGATGACAAGAATATTATCTGTTGATCTTGAAGGAAAGTATTATTCTTGCTTCATTTCCTAAGTTTCCAGAAATCAAGTTCCCAAAGACACTGTGATCAGATTTTATGCTAGAGACACAAGTTTATTGCTGAAACTTGTGTAATATCAGGATGGTCTTGATTATACTTTGAGCAGTAGCACTTGAAACTACAGAACTGGAAAGAAAACTCATGCCTGTTCTCTGAACAACTTGGGGTCCAGCAGAGTTGAAAAGGAGTCAGAAAATCACTGAGCCATTGCAGCAAGCCATTGTGGGAGCAAGGCAAGCCTTGCAGCACTGAGGCATCATGCCATTTCAGGAGTCTGTAATTCCTCAAATGCAGTTCCATTTCATGTACTCTTTTCTGATTTTTTTTTCCCTATCTTCCTCTCATGTTTTCCTTGTTTTTCTGGCTCTGTGTTCACATTTTATTTCATGAAAGAGAAGAGGGAATAATCCATTTACTTAGTGGGAATTTGTGTATATTAGGCAGACTGAAAGGGAAAAATTGCTGTTTCTGGACATGCAAGGAGTCTGATATCCTGGAGTTGTTCCAGCTATCTTTGTCAAAAATACCCATTGAATTGTAGACTTGCCTTGAGCACGTCTGATTTTCTTAAATTTATAACATCCTTTGACAAAAATCTCCATTATCTAATTTTTGTAATATCATTATTCCCCTGATTATTGCACTTTGACAGCTGTCTTTATGTTTATTAAATTATGTTAGGTGAATGGGTGACAGATTGTTAGGAATGGAAGTACTCAGTATAAAATTAACTTCCAGGGCTTGTTTCTTGGAGTTGTCAAGAGAAGCCTAATAAAAACTGTGTGCTTAATTATGTAGCATTAGAATAATGGAATACGAATAAAAAAAATGTGGTTCAGTTATAAAATCTTCTACTGGAAGACAATGCACACATTGAATAATTCCCAGTGCTCTTATCTATTGTACTAAAAATCAAGAGTTGGACTTTATTTAATATAAACTTACGGATGTATATGAGTTTCCAGGAGAAAGTAAATATATAATATCTTGACTTGATAACTGGTATAATATAGATAGATGGGAGTACTTTTCACAAACTTCTATTACACTTTGGTAATTATAATACTTTTATATGAAAGGCTAGAACACGAACCAGGCAGTTTACTTAAGTAATAATGTAATGCTGCTTAACATTATTTTCTCATTTACTCACAATATAGAGGTTTTTGAAAAAACCTGAACACTGGCAAAACCAGGAAAAAAATACCCACAGCAGAGAAGGGATTACTTCAAAAAGCCAAATGGTGGAGAGGGAGGGGAAAAAATGGAATGTGAACTTTTGTTTAAATGTTATTGATAGGGGAAAAATCCCCATTTTTTGAAATCCTAGCCCTAAGGAAGCGTATGGTAGATTTTCAACAGGGCTAGATTTCATCTATATAAATTCTTTCTCAAAGAATAAATTTCTACTATTGACTAGGCTATAGAGCAGATGCAATATTCTGCAGTGTCTTACTTTGCCTTTACTCATTTTGGCTTCTGTATCTTTAATGATAGTGGTACACAGGTCCTGATAAAAAGTTAAATGTTATTAATTCTTAATTAACATGAGAAAAATGTTGGTCTTAAAATGAAAACTAGGATTCTATACTTGATACTTGCACATATAGGAACATAGCAAATGGAACTGTTTTATTGGTCTTAAGATTTGGATACTAAAAAAATACTAAAGATGATGATCTTCCTTTGAAGTCAAAAGTGAATAAGATAATAGTAGTGAATATAACACACAGTACAAAAAAATATAAGGTTAGATAAGAAGAAAAGCTTTTGACATATTGGTAAATTCAGTTGATAAGATATTACCTGGGTAAAGTGGGAATTCTTTATTGCTGGATATCTTTAAGAGTAAATTAGGCATATATCTGAAGAAAATTATTTAGGATGGGGACTATGATTTCCTGATGTTTTTCCCTGTTTATGATTCACTGACTTTCATGACCTCAGTTTACCTTAAGCTATCATTTTTTAGGAGTTAACATTAATGGATGAATTTTTAATTAACTTTCACTAACCATTTTAATAATGAGGAGAAATTCATCTTTCAAACTGACTTTTTTCTTTTTGATACCCTTAAGAATCTATACAGTCTGCCCTCTGGCACATGCAGCCACTGTCATCTGCCCTGTCAGGTTCTGCACTTGATTAATGGTTTAGACTGTAGCTGGACTCAGACTGACAGGATCTATCTTAAAATTGTTCAACTGTTTCCACTTGCTTTGTGGACTTTTCTTTAGAGGATGCAGGGTAAAGCTGCTCAGGTACCACATATGACTTGGTTGGCTGACAGGCTTCTCCAGTGCTGCTGAAAATCCACTTTACAAAGTGTCATTCTTAGAAGTCATCCCGAGGTATGGATGGTTATTCTCACTAGGTCTGTAGCCTGAATCTAAATAACTAAACACTTTTCACTTTCCCACCATTGTGGTGTAATTTGAATGCATGTTTAGGCAGCTTGTGAATGCTGCACGATGCACGAGCATCCTTGGAGTCACTCAAGATTCTGTGCTCTATGTATCTGCAAGTTCTGGATTCAGTAAGTAAATTTATGGCAAAAATGGAGGAACTCCATAGTAATCAAATAAATGAACATTTGTAGTTCTCTAATTTTTGGGTTTTGACAATTTTTGTTCTGTGCATGTAGAACTCAAATATTAATATTTTTTTTTAAAGAACAAACTTCAAAAAACCCAACTTTGACTTATCACAGGTATATGACAAATAGTTGGGATGAGCCACGCAGAACATAATTTAGAGTCACTCTCTTCTTCAGGATTAATCTTTTGAATACTTCTCAGTCCAGAAGAGTAGCTTGGATTTTCTTCTTTGTTAAAAAAAAAAAATGTACAAAGCTGTCCTAGAAGTCACCGTGCCGCCCTCACAAAGGTAGGAATTTCCCATTATTTTACTCCCCACATTTTTGGACACAAGGCTCCAGCCCACCATTACAGATTCTTTGTCCCAGGAAAATTGTGTGATCCTTTGTAAATGAGCATTTTTTCTCACAAATTTAAACCCTGGCTCTTAAAAAGTTTTGAAGTACTTTCCACTTCTACCAGATGTTCCACCCATGTTTTATGGGAACAAATGAAGTCATTTAAGGATGTGAGGACTTTTTTTGATCCTTGAAACTTGGGTTATACTCTTCACAAACATCTGAAATGTCCCTTATGCATTAGTGTCTAAATGGAATTCTGCACCACTGAAGCAATCCACAGGTTATCATAAGAGCTGTTTTTATTTCCTTTTTCCATCTCTGAATGATAATTCAACTTGAATTCAATGTGTAATAATAATTCAACCATGTATTCAATGAGTTAAAACTATGAATACATTCTGTTCCTTACCTTTTTTTCTCTTGTATAATAAGGTGGATGATCTTGTCCTTTTTGTGAATAAAGACTTTTGTAAAGAGAAATCTTTATATCCCTTCATGTCTCTATCAGATGCTCGATACAATTACAAGTGTGGAAGATCATGGTGAACATTGCTTCAAGCCATCCTCTAACCTGAAATTGAATTTCTTTTTAACTACTATGTGATATTCTAGGAAATCCAATGGGAGTGGGGCTGCTTCGTCCCAGTAATATTCCATAAATTATGCTTTACTGCTGCTCCTCATTATGTGTGCCCAGCTCTTCGTTACACTTGAAGGACACAACATTTTCATGATATTTCTGCACCTTGAAGTCCTTCGTTATTTTCTCATTATATTGACAATGGTGTTTTGCCTCTGAAAAAATTGCATGCATGAAGTTTCCATGCAGTTTATGCTCATTTTTTGTTACTCTTGATGATTATTTATGCACTGTGTTCTTTTTCTTCACCAGGAGGCATTTACAAAATGATTTTCCCCTCAGGCTTCAGAGTCCATCTCTTGAACAGACTCACAGGAATTGCCCAATCAGTTAGCTGCCTTCCTGTGCATCCTGTCTTCTGCTGGCAGTAGCAACAGCAAGTTAGGCAATTACTTAACTTACAGCCTTCCATTCCAAAATCATCTATTAATTAAGAGTAAAGAGGAGTTAATATTTAAACACACTCCTTACATGTGGTACTATCTAAAGGCTCTTTATTGCTTCAATTCTGCTTGAATGTGCTGGACCAGAAATCCTAGGCTTACCTAATTTACTTTTTTGTTTCTTTTTTTTTTTTTTTTTTGTGCAGAAGTTGTGAATGGCAGGGCAACATTTTGAGGCAGGACTGAACTTTCTATTTGTTCCCCTTATATCCAAAGCACAATCAGTGAAACCATTGCTAAATGAAGTACTTCTCCATAGAGGCACTTCCTACAATGATTCTTACATAACTTACAAGGTCAAAATCAGATTTTGGGAGCTGCATGTGATCAAGCTGCTTTAAGCTAATGATCTCATCACAGAAAAAATCTGAAGTGTTAGCCAGTACAAATATATTTTAAACAATTTTTGCCTGCAGCACATCTAAATTCAGTTCAGAGCTTCAGCTGATCAATATGGATTATATTAATTCACAAGAGAACAAAGTAGCTCATGATGTGGTTTGCAAGGGGCCTGAGTTACAGGACAGCTGTTGAATCAATAAATTCCCACACAGTGTGCTCGAGTACTCAAGTCTGCTACATGCAGATCTGTGATTAATCCTACCTTTGTTCTTTTCTTCTTTTTTTTCTCACGGCAAATCAGAGTGGCTTTATCTGGGAGAACTTTCTGTACAACCAGACTAAACAGAAACGATACATGCGGGAACAGTTTCTGTATCTTAAGTTATGCTCACTGTGGTACTCTGAAAATCACAGAATGATTTGAGTTAGACCTTAAAGCTCATCTAGTTCCAACCTCCCTTTAAGGGCAGGGACACCTTCCACTAGACCAGGTTGCTCAAAGCCCCATCCACCCTGGCCTTGAATGGTTCCAGGTATGGGACATCCACAACTTCTCTGGGCAACCTGTTTCAGTGGCTCACCAGCCTCACAGTGAAGTATTTCTTCGAATATTGTCTAAACCTACCCTCTTTCAGTTTAAGGTCTAAAAGTGTAGAAGAGCCTACTAAACTAATACAGCACTATGCAGTGAAGCAAAGGAATTATTATTTTCCGAGTTTGAAAGTTTTCATGCATTTTAAATAGTCTTATCTTCTCGGATAACAACTACAGTTACTGAAAATCAAATGTACAGCCCCATTTTTTAAAGGCTTATTTTCTCCATGAGTGCTACTCGCATTGTTAAAAACACAAATCTGCAATGAAGTTACATAAAGTATAAAAACCTAGACTAAATGTCCTTGGAGAAGCCTCTCTTCAGTGTTTATGTAAAAAGACAGAGTTCCTAAAGTGGATACCCAACTTAAGTGTTTGTAGCGGTTGCTCAGAGTGCCTGCATTATCATCATTTAGCTATGAAGAGATGTCACTTAAAACATGGAAATATAACTTTTCAATCATGCTTTTTTAAAGCAATAGCTTAAATGACAGAGATTGTGGAAGCTTCTGTTTTGCAAATCCTGGGCCCCAACTACTATTTTCCAGTTGTTTATTCTCACACATTAGCTCTAATTTCTCTTTTATCAGATCCCAGAGCCCACTCTCACCTTGATAATGAAGAATTCAGTTCAGAATCTTGACTATGCCAATATGGTAAACCAAAATATTGGAGAATTGATGGAAAATACAGAAACATTCATTAGCCATAAGGTTGTTGGACTTCTATTCCTTAAAATACAACCTGCCCTTGCAAAGATGGTTTAAGAATGTGATGTGGTTGCTAACAACATAATTAAGCCCTCTGCTCCTCCTTTCCAGGCCACACTATGATCTGAGAATTTATCAGAAATTATTAGAAGTGTGAGTACACTTCATGCATTGGGCATCTGCTGGGCATCTAATGTTTGAAGCTGGCAAAAAATAATCTTGAATTATGGAGTATTCTGAATTGTAAGGGACCCACAAGCATCCTCAAGTCCAACTTTTAAGCAAATATCCTGTACTGGGATATGAACCTGCAATCTTGATATTATTAGCACCATGCTCTAAGCAGCTGAGCTAATCTCTGGGTCAGGTATTAGAAATATCAGCTTAACTGTCTACACTACATAGAAATGTCACTATTTTGCGTGAGATCACTAGTAAGAAATAGAGAAATTGATGTAAAATAACTTGTAAATCAAACTACATGACCTGAAAACTATTAATTGGAATTAATCTAAATATGTGGGGGGGTTTAACCATTATTCATAACAGTATATGAATTTAAAGATGCTGTTTCATGCCCAATCTTTTGTACCTTTCCACTTCATCAGCTCCATTTGTTGATCACTGAAGGACACAGGAGAGGGCCCTGTGCTGCTGTTGTGAGGGAAGAAGGGGAATTGTGGATGGTTAATTTGGGCTTGGGAGAACTGACCTTCATGTGATTTCTCCAATGATGAGTCATCACCTCCATGACTGACATCCTCAGGACTATGCAAACACTCATATACACATCAATATGGACATCATGTAAAGCTATTAGTGTGCAAATCGTTACAGAAGCAGGTCTATGTAATAAGGAACTGTTAATAATGTACATTTTATGTTTTCCAAACTTTTCAGTTAACTTTCCAAACTTTTCAGTTAACACAACACAGGTATGATACTATCTATCCTGTCTCTTAAAACTTCACTGGGGAAAAATGGAAAAATTAAAATTTTTCTTGAGCAAGGAAGAACAAGGGCTACAGACTGTGATTTCTACTTCATCAGGAGGAGAACAGACATGGAAGAATAGGTTTTGAAAAGTACTTAATCCCAGTCAGTAAAACTTGAATCTTCAATATTCTCAGATAATACAGATTTACCTTAGTGCAACTCCCACGAGTTTCCCTGAGGAAACAATTTAGTATCTACATAGCCTTGGCTAATGCAACTTGTTTCTAGAATATCTAGAAACTTAATTTGAAACCACAGAATCATGAGACAAAGAAAGGCATTGAGAACTTTCACAGCGTGGGAGGAAGATGACACAATTTTTGATTGCCTGAAGCTAGACAGGAATGCAGCAGAGACCTCAAAATGACTAATTTGGATGCAATTTGTCCTTAGACTTTAGTTTGCATTTTCATTAAATTTCATTTTTGCATGGCCCCACTGGGCACCATATGGATTTATGTTTTACATAAGAATGAGGTTTTTCCCCCTCTTCAAACTCATGATTTAGGAAATCATATAAAATGTTCTTGATATGTAATCAGCTAAAAATTCACCATTTTAACAATTTAATGATAGAAGAATCTTAATGGATGCATAAACATAATGGCAACACAACAATGTGTACTGGGGCATGTGTTTACATCCACTTTGTGCATCATCTCCTAACATGACCAGCCTATGAACTGAAAAGACTGACGCTTCTATCCCACTTTTTGTGTAAGTTAAAGAAAAGAATGTTTAGTGAAGCCTGGATGATCACTGGTGGAATTAAGTCATATGACAGTTAGTTGCAATTGAGTTGGCTGCATTACTACTGCAAGTTTTTGGACTTAATTGTAGATGCAGTTAAAAGCAAAGCTTATACATATAGCATTTCTAAATTGATTCCCAGGAGATAGGTTTGTTAATCAGAACATCATCAAAGCCTAATAATGATTAATGTTTACAGAGTCTCACTGGACATGAATGGTGGGAAACTGCTATCAATATAAATATTCTCTTCATATAAACAATGAGCCAGAGGTCCTGCAATTTGAAAAATATTGATTCTGTTGGAGTTAAACCCTGTTAGAGTTGGCATTTGCTATTATGTGCTCTGTCTGTGGTATAGTTAAAAGTTATTAATTTTTTTCATGAACTTTTTAAGCTAAAATAGGTATTGTCTACTCCATGGAAATTCATTCACAGAATCTCTTAAGTATCTCTCTTCTAGAGGCTCTTCTTCTTAATTGGAAAAAATATACAGAAAATACACGTGTGTACCTTTAATGTTATATATACACATACACATATATCAATGAATTCACCAGCAGCAATCAAACTGTATCATCATAAATGGAGATATACATTGGTTTATTGCTGAGTACTCCCTTTTCCATCCTCCCTGTCAAAGGGAGGATAGCAAAAAAGGAATAACTATCAAAGATATTCCTTTCAGATGTGCCCAAATAGTGCCTTTCTGGGACACAAGTTAGAATTAAAAGCATTTTTTGATATTTTACTGTGTTTGAGTAGGCAGACAACAGCAGGGTTGATTTTCAAAATTTCTGTCTTATTTGCACTTAACTGGAAATTGACAGTTCTTTCTGTCAAGTGTGGAGCTGTTTGCCTGAATTTTGTGTATTAGCAGATAACACAAACACTTATTGCCTTGTTCATTCACAAAAATCTGCTGCTGTCCAGCAATTATCAAGAGAAACAACAAGTTAAAGCATACTGGGGCTACGTTTGAACCCAGATTTGTCTCCTGGCTGAAGAACGTATGGAAACACAAGCTTGTACACAGGTATGGGTATAAGGCAAGCAAGAAAGAGCTGTGGAAAGAAAGTTAGATGTAGACTCTTAGTAATGTGCACCCTGACCACAAAATTGATGAACTGGTCATGGCTACTGCTGTGCCCACAGTGCAAATAGCCCACAATGTCTTGAAAAAGCACATTTAGCATCAAGAAGACAAGCTGTCCTCAAATCCTGAAAATGGCTGTGGCAGAGGGGGTAAGGACCTTGAGTATGAGAGCAAGGAGCCTCTGCTTGGGACTGCTGGCATCCATAACCCACATTGCTTTCTAATGGAGGTGTCTGTTATTCACAGAGAACTAGGGAAGCTGCACTCCTCTTCTTACCTTATCAGGCTCAGACACATTGTAGCCAGGCATTTATTTAATTAATGTTTTTCTTCATAAGCATTCTTTCAGAAGAGGACAGGGGCCATGTGACACAGCTCCAAGATTCCTCCAGAACCTTCATGGATGTGTAGGGGGAGACATGAGGAACACCTTCTAGGTATAACCAGTGAATAAGCAGTAGTTAGGGAATGGCCCCAGAGGTTTTATATACTGCTCTGCCTGTGCCAGACAGGCTTGCCACACCTCTCTCAAGTAGGGAGGTTCCTGAAGTTTGTGTAAAGTGATGAGGGACACCAGCTCCTGTCTTTAGTAACACCTCTCCACATATGAAAGTCACATGCTCACTATCTGGTCATCCAATTCCCAAAGACAAAGTGTTCTCACAGTTTGTCTCCTGGACCCAACAGTCACTGAGGCCAGGAGTCGCAAAGCACATTTTTTCCCTTCACCTGGAAAAGAAGGGCCGGATGATGGGCAGGAATTTATTCAAGATATCCATCTGGGCATTGCCTTTGCGGCTGCAGGATTAGATCTGGATCCCTCTGTTGCAACACCTTGAAGCATGTGCTCTCCAAAGGTGTGAGGGGAAGGGAGCCATTTGGGTTATGAGTGCCAGTAGTTTTGAATGGACAGGAACAGAGCTTCTGCTTCTGAGCTCTGGTATGGGTGATGGTACTGCAGACACAGAGGAAGGGGACATGTGATGATTACTGGAGGTTTGTGGGACAGGTTCACTCAATAAAAGGTGAAACCACATGCACAACAGAGCGCTGAGGGACATGGCCAAATAGTACCAAATCTTGCATTAAGCTCCCAAAACAAAGCACTTCTGAAATGAAAGGGACATCATCACTAAGCTACTTCAAACTACTGGCCTTTCCCTCTTGCATCCAACAGTTTGCTAATCCCCGGTGCAGCCGGTGGTCGGGATTATCTCACAGACCGGGGAAAGCCTATTAGACCCCTCACCGGGGACCGTGCGAGATAACGGGGCGGCACTTCGAGGGGCAGGGGTGCACAGGAGGGAGGCGGGAGCAGCCAACCTGCGAAACCGACCGCGTCCTGCGCCGGCCGGATCCCAGGCAGGGCCGTGCCAGGACGCGGGAGCGGAGGGGGCGGCGCTGGCGGCGGGGCGGCTCCCACGGGCGGTGCGGGGCCGGGGGCCGTGGCTGGGCGGGCGTGGGGCAGAGCCGCAGCACGGCGAGCGGAGCCTCCGGCAGGTGCGGCACCGCGGCCGGCGGAGGGGCGGTGTGCGGCCCCGGCAGGTCAGCGGGGCTCCCGGGGACAGGAGGGCTCCCCGGGCGGCTGCATCCCTGCGGGGCTCCCCTTGCCCGCGGGGCGGCTCGGGGGGCAGCCGGGGAGGGGCGCGGGCAGCGGCGCGGGCAGGTGCGGCCTCGGGGCGGGCTCTGCCCCCTCCCCGCAGCCGGGCTGCCCCCGCGGGAGCCGGGCGTGGGGACCGTGGGCGCCGGAGAGCCGCGGGGCTGAGATAAGGAAACTTGTGCCTCCTTCTCAGCAGGGAGCTGACATTGGACTGTGTCACTGGTGAGGTGTTTTTTTTTTGCAGCGTGACTTCAGTGCATGCGGCAGATTGGACTAGCGTGACATCCTTGCTTAGTTTATTAGCACGAGATGAAATCATTTATATCTTGCTATGTCCTTCTGTACTGTACAGAAATCTGCTTTATTCTTTCATCACGTTGGTCTTGCACAAAGTTAATGGCTTTGCGTATCGACTTCTTCAGTAGTTTGTGGCAAGAGTACAGACTTTAGAATAATCAGTAAAGTAGAAGGGTTTGTAATAATTGCAATTATACTTGCTTCTGTACCTGGATAGAGAAATTTGCTCTGTGGGCAACTTCTGATTACTGCTTTTCAGTTATGTAAGGCTTAAAGGTACATGCTACTTATTGTGCTGAAAGGATCTGGTTTCTGATTCGAGGATTTCACATGCTGGAAAACCAGTCCACTGGTTCTGAAAGTGTTCCAGCTTTCAGGGTCCTGAGAAAGCCTCCTGAGTCTGTTACAATTAGTAAACTTAATTGAAAGTGTTCCGCAAACCTTATTTATTGTGAGGGTGCTTATTATATAATGTCACTCCAATATTTATTCAAATGTATAATATTAAACTAAAGGATGAGCATAAAATATTTATTTGAAGAACTGTGTTAAGCAGTTTCCTTAGGAAATTTAGTTTTCAGCATGAAGACTTTGATAGGATACATTATGTTGAAGATGTGCAGAATCAAGACAAATATATTTGGAGATGCATAACAGGAGTGTTGCATTTCCTGGTAGTTGTGACTTTGGGGTCTGTGTCTGGTATCAGTACTATCTAGGATTCTGGACATCGAGGTTCCATCAGAGTCTTACCAGTTAGGAGATGAGTAGCAAAGGTGTTCAGGGATCTAGAGAATATAACCTATGGGAAAATAGTGAACGAACTGGAACGTTTCAGTCTAGGGAAGCAAAGACTGATGAGAGACGTGATAACAATCTTCAGCTGTGTAACTGGTTGCTGCAGTGTGGTGGGAAGCAAACTCTTCTCCACATCCAGTGGAGGCATAACAAGAACCAGCATGCTGAGCTGCTGCAGGAGACATTAGGTTAAATCAGGAGGGAAAGTCTGGAGGGAAAGTCGTCCTGTGTAACTGTACAGGTAATTGAGCATTGATTGTGCAAACAATCACTTACCAGAAATCCTAACGACAAAGGTGATAATTCCTTCCTGTTGTCAGAGACATTAAATGACCTCTTCAGGTCCCTTAAAGGAGGCTCCATGAGTGGCAGAAGCTACCAAGAGGCCACCTGTGAACTCACACTCTTGATGATGATCATGCATATCAAAGAACCAGCTTTGGAAGGTAAACACGGCTCAGTAATCCACTGATAGTAATTCACTCACATGCCAAACTTCTGTACTAGATTTTGTGATTCTTCTTTCTGCTCAAACTGCATTTGCCATTGAAGTCTAAGAACAGTTGTGGATGATCTGCTCAAGAACATCACATCTTGGTTTGGCACCATCACAACTGGTAAATTGGGTTATGTGTAAATTTTAGAAGATTTGAACTTAGTTTCGAAGTACAGTTATGCAAATTGTATCACGTTATTTCCTTCAGATCCTCGGTAATACCAGTGTGTCTTAGGGAGTCCATGAGGCTTTGGTTTAATTTATGTCTATCTTGGCTGTGGTCATCATCTTGGAAATTACTTGGAATATAATTCAGTTCTTAAACATTGAAATGTGTAGTTTGTCCTACTGCGTTTAACAAGGGTTTGCCTGGTCCAATTATCAGCCCAACTAATTACAGGAATAGTTGACTGAAATTAGACTAGGTGGTTTTCTTCCCTTACCTCCATTATGTAGAGGTTTTTGCTGCTTTGCTCAATTTTTTTCTTTTATTTATTTTGTAATTCTTTGTATTGTTATCATCAACTTACATGTTATTTATATTAAAAATTCTACTACATTCTTTGCTTCCTGCAACTACTTGTGAAATTAGCTTTCAGTCCAAAAAAGGATCACTTAAGGTTTTTGAACACCGCTGTTTTATAAGAGTGGGAACAGACAAGGCCTAACCTCTATTTCTGGGTTGTCTCTATTTGTTATTATTTGGTGTCC
>JAWWES010000115.1:90639094-90686759 GCA_035583135.1 Lophotriccus pileatus
CTGTTTTATAAGAGTGGGAACAGACAAGGCCTAACCTCTATTTCTGGGTTGTCTCTATTTGTTATTATTTGGTGTCCCTGGGTTCTGCTCTTGCTGTTTTAGAGAGGCATTGGATAAAGCTGGTTCAATCTTTCTGGTGTCTTTTTCTGAAAAGAGAGGCTTTTTCGGTGCTCTTAGTCATCTGTTTTATTAACATGTCTTTGTCTCCACCTTTTTTCTCTTTTTTGAGCTGGCACGACATGAGCTGAGCCCAGTAAACCTGCTGAAGATGTGCTGTTCCTGGGGCATCTTCTGCTTCTTCTCACAGAATCACAGAATATTCTAAGTTGGAAGGGACCCACAGGGATCATTGAGTCCAATTCTTAAGTGAATGGCCCTTATGGGGATCAAACCAGTGACCTTATCATTATTAGCACTGTGCTCTAACCAACTGAGCTAATCCCAGCTGCCTCCCATCACACCCACAGTGGTGTGGCAGGCTAGGGTGCTTGTAGACAACAAGATGTGCCTTACAAAATGTCTTGCTTTTGGTTTTTATGATGTTGGGTTGTTGCACTGGACTGTATCAGAGTTTCTCTGAATCATCAGAAAGGACAAATTTTGTCAGGGCAGAGCAGCAGGGGGTCCCCATGAAGGGGTGGCAGGGCTGAGCCTGGCCCATCTCACTGCCCCAGCTGGGAGCAGAGTGTTTGGGGGCACCAGGGCAGCTCCAGCCCTGCACATCAGGCACCTCCCTGGGGATGGGCTGGGGCCGAGCTCTGTGGGGCCCATGGCCAGGCTGGGCTGGGCTGTGGGCAGCTAGGACAGGGGATGGTGGCCCCAGGGTACTGATGTGGGTTCTGGGGCAGTGGGAAGGGACTGGTAAAGGCCTGTTAGTGCTGTGAGGCCCTTGACACGTTTCAAAACTTCACTGATCCAAATAGTGTTTTGACAATGTGTGAAATCTGCCCATTAGCACGGTAGTGGGTACCTGAAGTATCCGAAGATGTGGGTTTTAGGACGGGTGAGCAGACAGAGAGTGGAAGGCCAACTTTGCCATTTGTGCCAGGGTGACAGTCACAAGGAGGCTGTTGGAGAGTTTACCTTCTCCAGTTACACCAAATGGCATAACCTATAGAACTGGAAGTTTTTGTGATAGAGACACGTGTGCTTCAGCACCCTGTCCTTCTGCAGCACATCCTTGGATGGAGCGTGTAGGGATGTAAGGTTTGATGCCTGCTGTGCATCCTCTGCCTGGAGAATCCAGGGCACTTCTTTGAGACCCCATGGCAAGCAACCAAGCTGAGGTCTTTGGGCTGGAGATGGCTCCATCAGGCAGGTGTGCTTGTAAATAGCCAATGCTACTAGTTCAGAGTAAAATTTTGGGACAAGCACAAAATTGTTAAGGAGGTTGCTGCACCATGGCAATACATTTTGCTTTGTTGAATAAACCCACCCCCATAATAATCAAGGCTTGACATTTCCTCCCTGGTTTTGCCCATAGAAATAGGCTGAACCCTGCGAGGCTTCTGTGTTGCGTCATTTAGAACTGGGTTGACTTTAGAAAAATGCAATATATGGTAGAAGAAAACTTAGACCTGTGGGGGCATAGACAAAATGGCTTGAGAGGCTTCTTCCTTCGCTCTAGTTTCTGTGGTACTGGGGTACTGTGAGACTTACAAAAGAAACTTTTCCAAGTTACCATTAATCTGCACAGGCATTGTTTTAAAGCAGCACTGATTGATTTAGCCTTCCAGGGTAGATGTCAGGCACACTATTCATGATTAACAGCAGATAGAAACCAGGGAGATGAGCAGTGTTGATCGTAATGGATTATACTATGAGTGGAAAGAAGAGTACAAAGTAAATACATGTCAACCTTTTGGAATTTTATATACAATTTCAATGTTGGATTGAGTAATCAATCTTCTTATCAGTGTGTTTCATGCTGTAGTAAAATAGGCTTTAAGTAGTGAGAAGTTAATAGCTACTCTAAGTAAAACACACAGGCACTGGAATGAGACCCCTTCTCCATAACTAAGAACATGCAAAAACTTCAGGGAAGTTTGTTTAAACTTGAAGTGGTGAAAAATAAAACTGTCATTCATGCCAGTGATATTTACATTTTTTTCTTAAATTTTTGGTCAGTTCAAAGTAAGCTTGTTAAGAATACTGCATTAGCACATAGGAAATCTACATTTCTACCTTCAACAGTTATAGTTTAAGGCCTCTTGGTAATTCAGATTTTTGTATTCCAAGATTTTTCTCTCTGCGATTAGTTCTAGTAGCTTGCACTGAAGCTCTGGTTTGAACTAATAACAAAGAGAGGCTGGAGGCTTCTTAGCAACAACAGAAAGAAATACTGATGTGGCAAAATGAGGTGGTTATGGAGATTGCAGAGGGGAAGACAAAGAGGAACTGAGATCAATCACCGGTCCTCTGGGGCAGGAGGGGTTGGGAAGTGGCTTCAAGGGCCCTTTGGCTGTGGGACTAGGGGTGGGGGGTCTTCTGGCAGCTGACGAGGGGACAGAGGCATGAAGGGGGCTCAGGGTATTTTTAGGACAGGGAGGATTTGGCAGAACTTTGTGGCAGCAGGGTCTCTTATTCCCTCACACTTTCCATCCAGACCAGTTCTTCTCATTGTCTTCTGCACTGTCCCATGTTGTGGGGTGCCTCTTGTCATCTCAACAGCCGTACGTTTTTTCTCAAGCTAACATTTTTTCTTTCCCTGTTCATTGGCCCCTGCCAATCCCTCACAGACTTTGGGAAAAAGGCTGGAAGTCTCAGTGTCGCTTGTTCTGGCTGTTGGGAAGGTGATAAAGGGAGGTATGAAGAGGGGTGAGGGGACTGTGCAGAGGTGAGGACAGCGCTTCATTAATCATAAAGAGCAAGATTTGCTACTTGTGGAGTCCTGAGTGACATGGGAGCTGTACAGCAGAGAGGTATAGCAAGTCTGCCTTGTGCACGCTCATCTCTGTCCTTGGAGATGGTGTCAGAAGTACTGTGTAAATACAAGGTGCTAATCAGTGGTTTGGGATGTAGCTCTGCCATCCCCATCTTTTTTGGCGTAGGTAAAATCTACTGGTGTATGTGGACTACTTACTTACAAGTGTGCACGTTTGTGTATGGGCGTAAAAGGTGCTGAATGAAGAAGTGATCATTTTTTGTATGTTTTTGTATGTTTTAATTGGGAAGATTATCTAGAGGGCTCTAAATGTGTCTGTCTCAACATGGCATATTCACAGCTGTATATGTGCTGTGTGACAAAACTTGTAGGATATTTTAAGAAGATTTTATCTGTGGAACATGCTAGAAAAGTGTTTTTATTCAAGCTGTCTTTGAAGGGGAGAAATTGAGTTGTCGGAATGAAGTGTCCCAACTTCTGTGGTTGGAGTGTACATTAACACTGCCATTTGATTAGCTCAGAGCATTTTTGTGTATTTTAAAGAACACTTTACCCAAAGCTAATTTTTTGTGTATTTTTTCCTTTTTTTTGTGTACATTTTCTGAGCCATGGTGATGATAAAACATGTTCTAACTTGCCTGAACTGATTTGTATCCTACATCAACAGAAAGTGGAAAAAAAACCAAAACCCCAGAGCTCTAGTTTGAAATTAAGCCAACAATTTTCAAAGCATGCCAGCTTGTACTTTCCAAAATATAACAATCTGTACTTTCTTCATTAAGTAAATTATTTCCAAAAGTTCTTTTTTTTTTTTTTTTTTTCCAGTCAAAACTGTTTCAGCATATAAAAATGAGCCTAATTAGGGTGATTTGAAGACACACAGCAAGAGTCCATCTAGGCTCAGCATTTAACAGACACTTGGGAAGTCTTTGTTGTCAAGAGTACTTGTGCTTCTTTTGGTCTCAGTAGGTAATGCCAATTCTCACCCCCTTATGATCTCCCTAACATGTGGAGAGGTCAAGATAACTTTGCATAGTTGTATCAACAGTACAATTTATAAAATACCAGGTTATTGAGCTCAGTTTAATATCTTGTGGTATAACCCTTGGTCACTAAAGCGTGCAGAATTGTGCGAAGTACCTACTGCCTTCAATGTTCCCAGATGTAGTAATTTCTTTTTCTTAGTCTTTTAACCACCTGTCATCTCCTGGGCGTCTCTCTTGGAGCTGTGTCCCAGACAGACTCCATTAGAGAGAGATCTAAGCAAGGCTGTTTAAATAACTCTCTCTTTAATTACAGCTCTCCTTGACCAGATCAGCATGTTCCTCCTTACTTGCACTTGGGATCTGACCCTGGTTTTCTACTGTTTCCCCTTTCCTCATTGCACGTAGAGAAGATAGAATAATACTGCCAGTTAAATAAAAAGGCAGAGGAGAAAATAGGACACTGCAGCTCTGCTTACAGTACCTATGTGGAGAAGAGGGGGCAGACACATCTGTGCAATGACTTAAGGGATGGATGAATTATGCAGAACATGCCTTGAAGATGGAAGAGGTGGGAATGGACCACGCAGAACTGTTAGCTTTGTGAATTCATTTTTTTCTCAACTGTAGGAAAAGTTTCAAAACAAAAAAGCACTCTGTGGGAAGTGGCTCTGAAGTTAGACTTTATGCCCAAGACAAAAACCCAGGGGAAAGTTACATAATGTTGAACTTCCATTTTATCAGAGGTTTGATTGCCTATGGGATCTGGACAGGGGAGTCTCCAACTCTTAAAACCTTGGCCCTGATAGCACAAGATTGTAAGGGGCAAAGTAGATCACTGTTGGCAGAATATGAGCCTAACTGATTGTCAGTGTCTTGGGAAGGAGCTGTGTGCCTTCCTTCCCCAGGTGGCACGGTATTTGCCTGCTTATGACATTTCTGTTAGGAGGGAACAGAACTGGGTGAGAGAACTGCTGAGATATACCATGAGATTCACTGTCAAGTCATGAGGTAGAGCAATGTGGGAAAGTACAGCCGAGAACATTGGAGATAGAGTACGGCCCTTCATAGCAACTTAAAACAAAGGAAAGGTTATGTGGAAATGCAATAATAAAAGGTGTTAATATGTGGAAGAGAATTTTCAGAGGCAAACCACCTAATTATCATGCTTATTAGAAATTCTCACCAACTGGAAAGAAGTTCTCTTTGTCTTTCAGAAGGTGTCACTCGCAGAGGTAGTGAGTATCAAATGGCAAGCCTAAAAAAAAACCCCAATAAATTAAATGGCTTTCTGAGTAGCTCTGTCTGGAAGTTAAAAGAAAAAGAAAATGGAGAAATAGAGGCAATTAAGAGACCTAGAGGCATTTTTTCCTATCCCTGAAAAATAAAATTGAGAATCTTTCAGGTCCTATGTAGAATGACACAAGCCATGAGAAATTACTGATGATAAAATGTAGCTACGTGCTAGCAGTATATTAAATTGTGAAAACTATAGTCTTGCGGTATACTAGAAGATAAAATGATAAAGGAGTTTTTTGCTGTTTTCCTACCATGGAAAGGACTAAGGGGTAGGGAAGGGCAAGAAGATTTGCTGAATAGGAATAACAGCAAATTCCTTTTAAAGGTCCTGGACAATGGAGATTTATGTTTGTTATTCCCTGGTGAATTTTCAATGAGGAGAAAGGAATGTGATTGTATGCTCCTGTGATTAAGTCCATTTGCTGTGCAGAGGCCCACATGGCCATGGCGTGCTCATGACTGGGCTGAAATGAACATTGACAACTTTTGCCAAAAAGGGGAGGAAAGCCAGAGTGCAGAGGATTTCATTAAAAAGCTCAAAAGAGAGGACAGCTGCACCTAATTTTCAGAAGCACATAGTTGTCTTCAAGGAAGCCAAGCAGTACCAAGAGTAAAGCTTAATTTTTATTTCCTAAAGAGTACTAGCATTCCATTTATTTTCTCTTCTTTTCTTTTCTGATCTGGATTTAAATAAGTTATCTGCCTTCAGAAGAAGTTTTTCTAGCAAAGTAGAATTACTTCTCTGTATATGCATAGGTATACCTACTTATGCTAAATACTCACAATGGGTTATTAGAAGCTCATGGTTTGATGGTACCTGGGAGCAGCAAGTAAAAGGCATTCAACAAAACCATCCTGGAGCTGTCCAGTACAGAGCATTTCATTTGCAGAAAACCTGATTCTCTCTGCTCTTCTGCGCTTAACCACATGCAGTTTTGTATTTGTTTCATGGGTCACTATCTGATTTTTAAATAGAGCTGGGTGATACATGTCTTCTGCTCCTGCAGTTACTTAGAGGATGCCGTTGAAAAGTTGGACAACTGCAGGCAATGAAATCTTGCCCGGAAATCAAAGTGCTGTGAAAATTCTGTTATATGGTGATTTCTTCCTGAAAACTCTGCTGCACTAATACCAAAATAGAACTTAAGCACTGATTGTTGATACCTGAAGTAAAAATATAATCACTTTAAATCATTATCCTATTTTCTTGTTTGAATACACAGGAAATAGCTTTTGTTTGTAAAGAATATTTTGATACTATGGAAAATAATAATTATTATGACAATTACTGGGAAATAATCCTGTGTGCCTTTGTGACAGACATTTTGACACATTTTTCTTGAAGTGGTTATTTTCTAGTTTTTGTTTATTTATACCTTTATTCACTGGTTGATATTCTAAATCTGGTTTTGTTGTCATAGAAGTTTATTTTACAATATGGCTGAGAAGAAACTGGCTTTCTTTATTTGTTTATTTTCTTTTTCACCTTTAATAATATCTGAGAACCAATAATCATATGCATAGATAGAGTTCATCTTTAACAAGTTACTTTTAAAACATACAGGACAGCATTTGATTTTAAAGATCTAAAATATAAGGCAATGCTTATAGATTATGTTATAGTTGCTAGTTGTTATGGCTAAACTATAGCTAAATTGATTGTGAATTCTGATCAATTATACAGACCAAATAAGAACCAAGAATCTAATCACACATCTTGGAATACTGCTCAGAGGCAAGAAAATCCATTTTAGTTGGTGGACCAATTTTTTATAGTTTAAGTAAGAGGACAGTATATGATATTTTACACACCATCTTTGATTGTTGGTACTATACGTGGGAGATTCTTCCAAGGAGACTTTTTTTGGAAAGAGATGACTCTTACAGAGTCATTCTGAAAGTCAATCAAGTGCCAGAATACAAAGTCATTCTAATGCCAGAATAAACCCTGGAAACACTGTAAGCATTTGCTCTGAAACACTGTAATAGTCAAGATTTTGTGTTATTTGGAACACAGAATAGATTAGAAATCCCTCTTGTATAGAAATTCATCTTTTTAAATTAACCTGAAATCTACCTGTTTTTCTAAGAGGACTGATTTTATATTTTCTAAGAGTACCAGTCTGACATTTAAAAAAATAAAGCTCATTTCAAGTTAAATAGCTCTGGAATATGTCTGAAAATGCATCTGGCATCTTTAGAAAAGTCAAATTTCTGGCACAAATAATAACATATTGTATTCCTTTCACTTTTTGAAAAAACCCTTTTATTAAAACTTATGATAATATAAAGTCTGCTTTTTTAAGTTTGTGGTATTCCTCTGAAAGGTAAACTGTACACCTGTTTATTCAAGAAAACAGGACCTGTACCTTGTTGATGCCTGTCTAATACCATTAATATACAGTGTAAGCAACTTGTCATGAGCCCTAGTAAGTGTGCTATGTTGTTTTATTCATTCTTTTGCAACCTATATTGGTGACAGTAAACATTTCTTAATGGTCTCTATGGAAAATAAGTTACACATGTCTTGTATGTTTTGAGATTTGGGAGCTACTCTGGAAAAATTAATCCGACCTTTTGAAAGAAAAGATGTTGCCTATACTTCTCTAACTTCTAAACTTCTCTAACCTCTAATGGCCATTTAATGCACCTGTTGCTAATTTAAGTCAAGTTAGCTGATTCAGAAATGTGACCCTCTTGAATTATTTATAAATTCTAGGCCCTTTCATGTCAAAAAGAAGTAAAGAGCAGAACTGTTTGCACTGTTCTCTTGAACAGAAAAGTTGCGAGTGAAACAGCGTGAAAGAGAATAGAATCATAAAATTGTTAAGCTTGGAAAAGCAGTGCCACAGAAAGCGATCTATGGATCCTGGTCGACGGCAAGTTGAATATGAGTCAGCAGTGCCCTGGCAGTCAGGAGGGCCCAACATGTCCTGGGGGGCAATAGGCAAAGCATCACCAGCTGATCGAGGGAGGGGATTGTCCAGCTCTGCTCTGCAGGGCCTTGAGGGGAAGCCATATGAGGAGCAGCTGAGGTCACTTGGTCTGTTCAGTCTGGAGACGAGGAGACTGAGGGGAGACCTCTTTGCAGTCTACAACTTCCTTGTGAAGGGAAGAGGAGGGGCAGGCACTGATCTCTACTCTGTGGTGACCAGTGACGGGACCCAAGGGAATGACCTGAGTTGTGTCAAGGGAGGTTTAGATTGGATATTAGAAAAAGGTACTTCACCTAGAGAGTGGTTGGGTGCTGGAACAGGCTCCCCAGGGAAGGGTTCATGGCACCAAGCCTGACGGAGTTCAAGAAGCATTTGGATGACAGGCACATGGTGGGACTCTTGGGGATGGTCCTGTGCAGGGCTAGTAGATGGATCGAGTGATCCTTGTAGGTTTCTTCCACCTTGGCATATTCTGTGATTCTGTGATCATGAACTCCAGCTGTCAACTCAGCACCATCACCATGGTCACCATTAAACCATATCCTCAAGGGAAAGTCTTTGGCTGTTTACTGTATGGGTTGTAATACTGTAAAATACATAATCCGTCAGAGTAGTCTATGGTAGGTCTTCTGGTAAATAATATTTAATTATTGCTCAAAAGAGGGAGAAAAGTGCCTTATTTGTTCTGGTTCCCTTGTGCAAACCTAAGAGGGTGTGTGGGTGATGAGTGCTTATGACTGGGATCAGTGCTGAGTGTAGTAGCAAATCTCATCCCTGGGAGCCAGATAACTGTCTGACCCATATGTTGAAGATTTCTTCATAGTCATAGAGTGGGAGGAAAGAATTCACCTTCTTGCTGTGAGTAACCTAGCAAGATGGAACAGGATGGTGCCTTCCACCCCCACTCCATCCTTATGATGCCAGCTTGTGGGGAATTGTCTGCAATGGCTGAGGGATAATTTTCTGCAATTTTGAACACTGGGATTTCTAAGAATATCCAAGTGCATAACAAACTTGCGTGTCCTTGTCTGTTGGAATTGTTATAAAATCAAACAATTCTCAGTCTTGAAGGTAGTTCTCACAGTGCTCTGGAGATTTGGAGTTGCACTATTGCACTATTAAAACCTGATTAGTGAGTGTCTGAAGATTAAACAAAACAAGTGGCCAGTAGCCCAGACTGTCTGGAGTGAGATAAAAGAAAAAGCAAAGATATAGGAGGTAAAAGGTTGAAGTGGTATTATATGGTTCAGGGACTTTTTCATGGGGAGAGATGAGATGGTACTTACGTTTCTGCTAGCTTAGTAGTGGGAGAAGCACTCCCCAGCATCATCAAGGCTCATCGTAAAACAGGAATATGATATCTAGGCAGTTATGATACAGATACAGAGTGACATATCCAACTACAAAGTATCACATCTGAAAATTCAAGCACACAAAGATGTGGGGAATATTTTTAACATGTTGAAAGAAGCATTGACCGCTAAACAATGAAAGAGAAGAGCTAGTTAGTGTGAAAGGGCAAAAGCCATCACTAATTTTTAAAGAATCATATGGAATAAAAGGGCACTTTCTCTGCATTTAGGTAGAGAGGCTGGGGTTGGGAGAGAGAGGAAGAGACTCTGGTTTTATTCCTGTCTCCCACTTAGACTTGCACAACCCCGGAACGGTACTGAACAGGAGGACTACATGCAGCCTTTTCATCATCAGTCCCCACGACCCAGGAGTTCTCCAGAATCCTTCAGACATCTGAGCTCTGGTTCTCTCTCAGTGACCTGTAGCAATGCTCCTGACCCCCGTCCCCTCTTTCTCTGGTCCCTGCAAGGAGCAAAATTACTTCATTAGTGGTGATTCTTTTAATAATCAGAAACAGGTTTCTTAGCAGACACTGAGGGATATCTGTAACATCAGTGCTTCCTAGATCATCCAGAATAATCATTGTCATCAGTTTATTCTATGTAGGTGACTTCAGAGATGTTGTTTTTTTTGGTGTCACTATTCCATAGATAGTCACCTCAATATACACTGTTGCTCCAGTAGACCATCCATGTTTGGATGTTGTCCATGTGTGAAGTTGTGTTATGTTTGTGTGGCCAGGTTTTGGTTTTGGGAAAGTTACAGCAGTGGCTTCTCTGAGAAGAGAAGCTTCCGCTATGTCTGACAGAGCCCATGCCAGCCGGCTCCCAGACAGGTCCACTGTTGGGCAAAGCTGAGACCATCAGTGATGGTGGTAGCACCTTTGGGATAATGTAGTGAAGGAGTGGGATAAAATCTGTGCAATGGCAACTGCATCCAGAGAGAGCAGTGAGCTGCCCATGCAGCCCATGGAGATCCCCCTGCAGCCCCTCGAGGACCCTATTCTGGAGCAAGCAGATGCCTGAAGAAGCCTGTGATCCCGTGGGAAGCCCACACTGGAGCAGGCTGCTGGCAGGACCTGTGGCCCCATGGAGAGAGGAGCCCATGCTGGAGCAGGTTTACTGGCAGGACTTGTGACTCCGCAGGGGACTTGCAGTGGAGAATTCCATGAAGAACTACAGCCTGTGGGAAGGACTCATACTGGAGAATTTCTTGGAGCACTGTCTCCCAAGGGAGGGACGCCATGCTAGAGCATGAGAGTCTTCCCCCTAAGGAGGAAGGAGTGACAGAGACAATGTGTGATGAACTGACTGCAACCCCTATTCCCCATCCCCGTGTGCCTCTCGAGGAAGGAGGTAGAGAATTTGGGAGTAAAGTTGAGCCTAGGAAGAAGGAAGGGGAGTGGTGAAGGTGTTTTTAAGATTTGCTTTTATTTCTCATGATCCTACTCTGATTTGTATGGTAATAAATTTAGTTTTTCCCCAAGTCAAGTCTGTTTTGCTCGTGGCAGTAACAGGTGAGTGATCTCTCCCTACCCTTATCTCAAACCATGAGCCCTTTGTTATATTTTCTCTCCCACTTCCAGCTGAGGTGAGGAGTGATAGTGTGACTTTGTTGGGCACCTGGACTCTAGCTGGGGTTGACCCACCCCAGAAGTACAAGACTTTTGAGTAGAAATAGGAAATTAATCTGGGATCTTACAATAACTAAAATGAAAAAAAACAGCTCCCTGTTGAGATGCCTGCCTGGGACATTGGAAAATACTGGTGTTTTTCCTGTGTCAGGAAAAACAACATCCAGGGGAGAGGTTTGTTCTTCTGGCTTACTTAAAATTTTTTCATGATGCTACTTACCTGAGTGGAACAATGCTTGAAAGGAGAGAAATATCCAACCCGGAGACATGGGTTGAATAGCGCAGGACAGCCCAGGCCTTCTGCCCACCCTGCACCTCTGCAAAACCTTCTTGGTGTGATTTGTCCATTCATTAGTTGCTTAGCTCTTCAACTACTGTGCCCTTAGTTGCTTGGTGGACTGAATGAAAGCTATATGGTTAGTACCAGGAAGGTGCTTTATACTTTATAAATGTAATAAAAAAAATTGTCTTCATAGAATGGGCTATAAGAATCATCACAGTGTAAAGAACGTGAGAAGGAATACTTGCTGAAATATCTTTAGTCTTCTTGCAGGGGTAAAGCAGCTGGGCATGGAAATTGTGCATTGTTTTAATTTTTGCTTGGGATCATACTGGATCTGGAACTGCGAGTGTTTCTCAAAGTACCACATTTTGGATATACTTGAAACAGTAAATGTTTATGTTTTCCCCTTCAAGCATGAATGTACTAAATTTCTTTTTTCTTCCCTCAAAAAACTGTTTAAAATCTTAAGGGTTTGATTTAACTCCCCTGAATACAACTGGAATTCTTTCAAAGTTTTCACTAGCTCATGTCCTAAATTCCTTTGGAATTTCTACTATTTCCATTCCTTCAGCCATCACAGCCTCTTTTGAATGACTTTTCAATATTTTCAGTGAAAACAAGACTAAGTAAAAAAGACCCTATCATTTAAAAAACCATAGAATTGGAAAACCTAAAAAATCCTTTTTATCTGTTTGTTATATGATTCGTCTTCATTTGATGTCAGTGAATTTATATATTGGTGTTAAAATGCTAACGTATAATCAAATGGTTTAGAGGCCAGTCTACTTCATTATACCTTTCAGTGTAGTCTGAAGGATGTTGTACTAAGTTAAATGGAATAAACATCCGTTTATTCCGTTGTGTAAAACAATAACATCAAGTTTTGAAGCTTGAACAGATAGTTTAATCAGCTTTTCCTGCGGTTACAGACTGCTATTGGAAAAAAAAATATTAATCTGATTTCTCTTCTACTGAATGTTTCTGGAAATGAGGAAAAAAGAGGACAGTTAAAGAATTGCAAAAAAACAAGCTTTCAAATAAAGTTTTGAGACCTTTGACCAAAGCAGCGGTCCATGGCATCAGTCTTATCCTCTCCAGCATTTGACAGGACTTCAGTTAAAACTAATAGTAGCATTAAGTATAGTTTGTAGAAAAAGACACATGAATAATCCTATTGTGGTTGTTGCTGGAATGCAAATCTGTTTGAGGGTCAAACAGGAGAAAAGAACAGAAGAAAAAGATAGGGAGACAGAAAAATATAATTTCTGTTTCTGATGCTGGTCCTTACTTGCAGGATGCAAATGAAGCCCATAGACTTATTCTTTCCTTCACATAGTAAACTTATTTTATATTGCCTGTTGAGTAGTTTTTACTGCATCTCTCTTGTTTTCAAGGCAAATGTTGCAGTCATCACATTGCAAATAACATCTTAGCTAAGCCAACCTACCTTCCCTTTCTTAAAAGTGGAGAACAAAAATAAAAAGATGGAAAGAAAATAAATGTAAGGGGAAAAGAAAGAAGTGTGTGAGGAGCTATTGGCAGAACTGTGTGTCTCACATATCAGGACCTAGCTGAATCTGGTAACACTGCCAATGTTTTTGAGTCCTCGGCTGTGCTGTTTTGCCTTTCTGAGAACTTTGAGACCACAGCAGTAATGGACGAGCAATTATGTGTATCTCTTGTCAACTAGGCTTAATCCTAAAGTAGTCTCTTAATTGCATTATAATTTCTTATTTGGATCGAATCCATTTTTTTGTTGCCTTTATGCCTCTTTTTATCAACACTTGTTAGATATTGTTGTACCTTTCTCTCAGACTTTAGACAATTTCTATAGTGGTTTCATTGCTAAATGATATATAATTATGTGTAATTATATATAATTATTTTATATAATATCTAGTTATATGTTCCTCAACAGAAGGCACTGGCCCAATTGAACACTACTTTCCTTAGTGCAGACAAAATGCTCTCCCAAACTGTTGTACCGGGTAGTAATTTTTATTGAATTGTTGTCTGTATTTCTGTTAGGTAATATAGTTATTTGTAAATGTGCACACTCAAAACTGGAACTTTTGGATTTCGTGTAGGAGTAGGTTGAAACATTTCTTATGCAGAATCCTATTATCGCGTGCAAGGTCAATTTCAACTGTACAATTTCAGTGTCAGATTTTATCGTAATGATTAGCTGGTTTGTTTTTCTTGGGTCTGTCCAAAGAGGGAAATTTCTGTGGAATTCAAGATGCTTGATAAAGAGAGAAATAACAGCACAGGCTTTTCACAGACAGGATGAAATCACGGTTTCTAGGGAGACCTCAAATTAATTTGTTGCAGCCAGAACTCTGAGCTGCCAAGTGCGGTTACTTACATAAGTTGCCCATCTTATATTGTTTTCCTGTCAATTGTGTGTCAGTCAAGTAGCTCAAATGCTATGGTAAGCCTCCTTTTTCTTTAACTCACGCTAACTAATTGCTGGCTCCTGGCACAGCATTCTCTTGGAGTGGGAATAAATCCAACAAAATGCGAAGTGCCAGAATAAATTGGATTTAAAAATACAAGTTTTTTGTAACTTCAGATGTTGGAGCATGAATACAAAATTTCTCTGCTGTAGACTGGGGGAATCTGTGAGTTTGTGTGGTTTACTGAATCATATGAAAAATAAATGGTCAGCCCATCCCACTTAAGAGAATTATTTGGTTTCATAAATATAATGTCTTTCTGCTTGGGTTATAATATATATCAACTGCTTACTTTGGTCTTCAATGTAAAGCATTGAAGTTGGTATAAAGTCTTTATACAGTTGATTGAAAAAGCGTTCTTTCCAAAATCTGCTGAAAAGATGGTAAATTCTTTAATCCTCTCTACTCCTCTCTATATAATTTGCATAATATTTTATGCAGTGTGTGTATATATATATATCAAAGCTATAAATATGGACTGTAGTCTTACCATGTAGTATTAATTCCTGTGGGTTTATTTTGTTTATATTGAATACCTCTAATCATGAAAATTCCAATCATGTTGGAGAATAGCTGCATTTAAAGTACTGGCCTGTTGGATTTTTTTATTACCTGTCCCTAAAATGTCTTCAGGAGTGAAGATTGAAGTGGTTTACATTATCAGACTGTCAAGTCAACTGTTTTTAATGAAATATTTAAATTTTGGCTGTGGCAACAATGAATGAGATATCAAAAATAGTCTTGAAGTAGTTTTAGTGCCCTTACGGAGTTTTGAGGGGGAAATGCAAAATCATGTTTGAGCAGCAGGAAAAGACCATGAGGGAGCACAGAGGTCTGTGTGGAGACGGGTGAGATTGATTTCTGAAAATGTGGATGAAATGTGATGCTAATGTTTCTCTGAGGTTTCCAGTATTCATCCACATTGTGCAGATGCTTGGACAATGACTTTCAACTAACCTAGGTTGCTTTGCCATCAACCCTGCACATCTCCTGTTGCTGCAGTGGTGGGCTTGATATACTCACTCAGCTGCAAGGGGTCTTTGCCTAAGTTTGTCCTCACTTTATCATGTGTTTCTCCATCTCTGTTTGGAGATCTCCATTCTTCAGTGTGTCTGTCAAGTAGGCTTTTAGATTTAGTGAGAGAGGGCAAACGAAACTATGCCTCTTACCCTTGCTACTGTTGTAAAAAGAATGATAGCAAAGGTGAGGGAAATGGGCTGGACAGGCCAAGCAAAAGCCCCATTGGCCTCTTTTTTAAAGAGAATCCAATAAATGCTTTCTGCTTGATTTCAGGGTTAAGAAATAAAATATATCAAACTGTACTCTATGTATTTGTATTGCCATGTATTCTTATATGAACTTAATGCAGCTATTGCTTAACCAGAAGGAAACCATTTTGCAGCTACTTTTCATTGTTGCTGCACTAGTATGTACTTTAAACAAAAAGCCAAAGAAAACTCATAATATGTTTAACTTAAACACATGGTTTTCTTTCTTGACCCCTCTTAATAAAAACTGTAGTTATATGTTTAATGTTGTAGAACAGGCCTGGTATGAATGTAATTATACTGCTGATTATGCCAAAATGGTTTGTTCCAATGTAAAAATAGAAAGAAATGGTTGGTGGGATACTGATGTGCTTGTCACTGTAGGAGATTTTCATTTATTTATATGCAATCTTGCATTTATGTACTTATATGTATGTGCAAATTGAGCCTAAATTAATGATGTCTTCGCAGTCTCACCTTTGCCAGGAAATGCTATTATCCTTTTAAATGTTTGCAAATATAATAACCTCATTAGTTGTGCCCACCAAAAAAAAAATAAATGAAGAGGAACAAGATATGGAAAAAATGCAGAATGGACTGAAATCTAAGTTGAAATAAATACAGGTTCAGATGAATTGGTAAAAGAAACTGACTTAGAGTTAGCCTCACAGACTTTTTGAATGCTTAGGACTGGTAGTATAAGATAGAGTTAGGAATAAATAGTTAAATGTAAATTGCCCTAACATTTTATTTGTAAAACCCTTTAATTTTGAAAACTGAGAGCAAATATAAAAAGAAGGTGATGCAATATTGCATTACTTTTCCACATTATTTAGTGCGTATTTATCAGAATTTTCAGGGTTACTTTTTATGTACAGTTTCTTTAGTATTACATAATTTCTGGAAATGCAAAGAATCTCTTGTATGTCCTTTCAGTCATTATTGTTTTAATGTCTTAGCATTTGTCCCTTTGTAGGCCGAACCTAATGATCTCTAGTTGATGAGATGTTTATGCAGTGATGCAATATGAGAGAAGTGTTAATTTATACTTGGAAGGCTAGATTATATATATATAACCTTTAGTCTGGTTATTTTCTCAGAATGCTGGAAAGGTTAAAATCATACTATTTATGACTTCCTTAGGCTATGGGAAGAAGTGAAAGAAGGAACTCCTCCTTTCAGTGTAGTTCTTCAGTGTAGTTCTTAGTAAGAAATCTTCAGGCAGCAGAGAAGCCAGGGTTCTCAGAGAAAAAAAGTATGTATCTCTCCATTCCCCAGTTTGAATAGTGACAAAACTACACTGAAGAACAAAAATTTTTGATTCTGTAAAATTTCAAATTGCTCTAAATGGAAACTTTCCTCAGAGAGTGTTCCTGAGAAGAGTAAAATTATATATTTATCTTGTCGCTGAAAAAATGGCTATGGAAAGACTGCATCAGTAAACTAATCTTTGAATTACAGAAGGTGCTGCTTTTAGGTGTCATAAATGCAAAGTTGAAACACTGCCTAACCTGCTTAGGCACCTACATTTCCAACTGAAAACTTAAAATGGATGCGAAATTATTCTGCTGTGCATGCATACAGGAAACACTGTAGTGTGAACTTCTGTGCGCTTCTGTGTAGCAAAGCTGTTCTGGGAATCGCATGCCTTTGCCCTCTGTAACAGGCTGACAATCTTGAGTTCATTCGGGAATCAAGTGGAGGCTAATTGGTTTCAGTAATGGCTGTATCACATGTCCCCTGTATAAGAAACCTAAGTTCAATGTCCTTCCCAGTCAGCAGTGTTCAGTGGCCCTGTTGGTGCAAATGCTGTTGCACAGCAAAATTGCAGCACCCAGAATAAAACAAGAAATAAGGTGCAGGAATGTGCAATTGGTTAAAGCTGCCTAAAATGACACAGCATATGGGCGAATTGGGATATCACAATTTCCAAACTTCACTGAGTTTTCCTCCTACCTGTGACAAAAACTGAATGTGCACTGGGGAGGCTGTCAGCTGTCTCTGACCATGCACTCACAGGGCATGGGCTGATGCAGACAGGTTTTCCTCTACCATCTTTCCTGCCTTTAGTGAAGACAGAAATAATACTTTGCCAACTCTGCTTTGGTGGAGAACAGAGACTAGAACAGAGAACAGAACATGCACTACTACTGTGTTGGTCATGGCTCAAGGGCCTGATGCTTAGTAGCATTGCTAGAGTTTTACCTTTCATGTGCTCTGACATGCACAGAAACTTGCCTGAGTCTTGGTGAAAATGACTCAAAAATATAGGGTGTACTCTACAGCCCCTCATTTCAGGGGCTTGGAGCAGATGCCTTTACATAAACTGTCTGAGACAGACTGTTTTACGTCACAGCTATTGTTTGCAGATGCAGAGAAATAAGGAGCAAGTGCCTTCCCTGCACAATCTGACCCAGCTCCTACAGCTCCAGCAACAAAAGGTTGGCACAAGGACCCTGATTTCTTGTAGCAGCCAGCAGAGCTCTCAAGGGCAGAGAAAGCAGTAAGCACTTCCATGGACCACCATAGAGTCAACATTCTTCTCTGTTTCTCTTAAAAAACCTGGAAATGGTAGGAACAAGATCAGATTTTGGCTTTTGGCAATGTCAGTGGAGAGGTCGTGGGCTGATATTTGTGGTGACCTCTCCATGGAGGAAATAAGACACTTGGGCAAGTATCCTCTGTAAGTAATATCAAGTGCTTCTGTTCAATAATTACTGTGTTGACAAGAAACAGAAGTTTGGTCTCTGGAGCTGGTGGTTTGGCATCGCTTTTGACTATTAAACGTGCAGTGCTATATTATTTTCTTTCAAGTGAAGTGAACAGTAGATAGTTCCTGGAATCCTTGTTGACTGGTTGCTTAAGTTTTGAGCTTATCCTTTAAATTTTGTGTTCTATTCATTTTGGACTACTAAATAGTTGTTTGGCTTTATATTTAACTGAAGTTCCCAAGTGCAGGCTTTGTTGTAAATAAAATACAGAAGGACTCTGACAAATAGATGGGAAAAAAAGATCTGTCAAGGGAATACAATTTGGTTCTGCAAATCAGATAAACTTGTTTTACCAATTATTTTACTGATTCTTTTTAAGAAATATAAGTTGGAGTACAGTTTTCACCAAAAGAATCTTGCTGTGATGTCGTGGTTTCATGACTTTAATGTCTTTCAGCAGAAAAGACATACAGTGATGGATGCTGTAGCATTCATGATTCTCACTCTACTCTAGGACAGTCAGTAAAGGCTGTTTTCACATGTACCTCTCCCACAGTGAAGTATTAATGTTTCTGTGGAGCAGCTCCAGCAACAAAAGGCTGAAATTTTTCTGATATTCCGAAATCATGCAGTTGTCCTTCAGTTAGCTGCTATTCAAACTCCCACATAGATTTAATTTCGTATGTTCTTCTTTGGTATTGATCAATCTAGCCTCATGAGAGATCTGTTTTACCCTCCAGCAAACACTTGCCATGGAAAAGGCTGAAAGGGATTTTAAAATAATCAATCATACAAACCATTAAATTGGAAATAATCAATGTAAATTGATTAACTGCCACTTAATCTGTTTGAATTAAGATGGTATCTCAGTATTTGCGTAGCATCATTGGAACAGTGCATCTTATGTCCTATCCCATAGACCCCAAAGTGCTTCATCTGGTTTCTCACCCAATTTGACACAAGGTAGTATGAATAAAGTATGGGGTTACCTTGCAATTACCTGTAACCTGACGGAGAGATTAATAACAGAATAACAATGTTTTTGCATTATTAACTTCGGGGGATTATATTAGGTAGGAGTAGCATTTCCTGGATATGAACTTTTTTGCATTTTTTTGGTTGGTTGTGGAGATTTTTTTTTCCTAGATGGAATGAGTGCTGTATAAACAGTGGAAAAAGCAAATGCTTTTTCCTGAAATACCTGAGTAAATCAACTTACTGACTTGTAGCATGTCTCTTATTTGGCAAACACAGATAATGAATCTATCATGAATGAACCTGACACTGAAATTACTACCTCTTACTTCCCCCTGCAACTCTGTAATCCCTTTTTCTCATATAATTTTCCTAAAAATCATGTCAGGTAGATACACCTTTAGAGAAAAAGGTTTATGCTTAATTGCTGTAGAATTTTGTTGCAGGTAACAACTTACTGGCTGCTTGATGGCTGCTCAGTATGTTACAGTGATTAAGCGACATTCTCTTCAGTTTACTCCTTTAACTAATCTTGGAAAAGAAAACGGTTTCTTATTTCCATTTATCTATTTCTTCTCCTAAGAAGCGGCACTTGCAGTAGGCATGCTGATTTGTGTTTTGGTGTGTTTTTGGAGACCAGTATATTCCAGCACTACAGAAGTTTCAAAAGACCTGCCAATACCTGATTACTGGTATTGGTCACCTGATTACTGGTCATACAGTGGGCACCTTGTCTGTCCTGAAGAGTTCAAAAGTGAGGATCAGCAACATAAAACGGAGAAATACCAACAGCTTTCATCCTTCCTCGAATAAACATAGCTTAATTTAAGTAAATTTGTCAAATAGTATTTATAACAGCAGTATGAGACCAAAATTGCAGGTTTTTCTCACAGGGGGTTATAGTTCATAAACCCTGATAACAAAGAAGACATAAACAGAGGGAAAAAATCAAAAGTTGAAGATGTGTATATATGTGTATTTATATAATCTTGGATGCCATAGTACACAGTCTGCAGGGCTTGGCTCTGCTGGGGAAGGGCTGGGGCTTGCTGAGACCCAGTGACAGGGATGACAGTCCTGTGGTAGAGGAGGGGGCATTGTACCAGACTTCCTGAAGTAGCCAGGTGCGTGGGTTGAGACTGAAGTAACACTTCCCCACCAGTACCTCGTACATAAACTCTTGGCACATTTTGAATCAGGCTGTCGAGTCTTTTGATAATGGCTACAGAGTGGGATAATGTTTGGACAAGTGTGGCTGGGAATATAACCTACTCATGAATGTGCCTAGCAGGTAAGTGTATATATGTGCCTTGGTGAAAACTGAGCTTGCACAGAAAGGTGGGTGAGTGTTGTTGAATTCAGAATCTCAATTTTGGGCTTACATGCCTGACTGACACTTTTTGGGTCAATGTTTCATTGCGGGGTGGCCACATCTGGGCTTGCAGATTCGATTAAAAGTTATTCATGCACAGTTTTCAAACCAGAGAAGCTTGAATTTGTTTTATAATACCATAACACTTTATTTTCTTTTCATTTTTTCCCATCTAGTTTCATCTCAGGACCTTGAGAATAAAATACACATGGCACAGATCGTAACATTTTTTCAGATGCTGTTAGTTCTGCTACTTCATGATTACATCTCAGCTGAAGTTGGGGAAACAAGAGCAAGTAGGTCTTAATTTTTGCATTTCAGATAAGTGCAACTTCAAAGAATACCTTGAATTTTAGTATCCATTTTTGATGTTGATGGCAATTTTCTTCCAGTATAATTTTCCTGGTGAAAATCCTATAGTATGTGAGAAATAGCTTAAACATCTAATTTCTCCTTTAGGAAGGGAATATGTTTATTTCTTTTTTGTCTCTTGGAAGTGCTCAAGGGGGCAGATGGATCTGTAAAGCTACAGTCTTGATTTAAAGTTGTGTCTTGAGTATTAGTATTTTCATTTCTTCAGAAGTCATGTTCTAAATAGCTTAATGTTATGTGAGAAACTAAATAAGGAAAAATAAAGATTCCATGAGAGGAAGCTGAGATAACCTCAGTTCTGGGTCAGGTCTCTTTGTGTGTTCTCCAAAATTAGCATCTCAACCCCCATAAAAATCATGTTTTATACTCTAAATCTGGTTTATAGAAAACATTAAAGCAAGGTAGTTTTTTGAAAGACAAAGTGACTGAATAAAAGCAATGTGGAAGAGTTTCCTCGGGCCATAGTACTTTCAGAGTAAGTCTTTTTGCTCTAGCTTTGCTCTCAATGCAGCAATTTTCACTACTCCATATTAGCAATTTTCAAACTCCATAAAATTCCTTTTGGTCTCTAGACTTTCAGATACCAAGTTGGATTTTTGTGGCTTACACAAATAAGAAACTCCCCTGATTTTTTTTTTAAATGCAATGTATTTGTCAGTATAGATCCCAATACAAACAGCAATTAATAGTAAAATCATTTACTCTGGAAGAAGAAAGTAAAAGTGTTCATGAAAATATTAATTTGATTTTTACTATTTTTTAGGTTGCAGAACTGCTCCAGTGGATTTAGTTTTTATCTTAGATGGTTCTTACAGTGTTGGCCCAGAAAACTTTGAAATAATCAAAAGTTGGCTTGTCAATATTACAAGAAATTTTGACATAGGGCCAAAGTTTATTCAAGTTGGAGTTGTCCAGTACAGCGATTACCCTGTACTTGAAATTCCCCTTGGAACTCATGAATCCACTGAGAACCTCATCAGGGAAATGGAGTCCATACACTATCTGGGAGGAAATACAAGAACAGGAAGAGCTATTCAGTTTGCTTTTGATCATCTTTTTGCAAAATCTTCAAGATTTTTAACAAAAATAGCGGTTGTTCTCACTGATGGAAAGTCCCAAGATGAAGTCAAAGATGTAGCAGCAGAAGCAAGGAAAAATAAAATCACTTTGTTTGCTATTGGTGTTGGCTCAGAAATTGAAGAGGATGAACTTAAAGCTATTGCCAACAAACCTTCATCAACTTATGTATTTTATGTTGAAGATTATATTGCAATATCAAGAATTAAAGAAGTTATAAAACAGAAACTCTGTGAAGGTAAGTGCTTGTAAAATATCTTAGGTGTGTAAAATGTCGTTCTGTCCACGTATTTCTTAATTTTACAAGCAGAATATATGATCAATGTAAACTAAGGGACTTGATAATCTTTACTATGATCTTGTTTCATTTTGTCCTCAAAATCAAAATCACTCCCCAAAGTTCTGAAGTGGTTTTCCCTATCAAGCAAAGAGATATATTTGGGAAAGATATGATGTTTAAACCCAGTATGTGTTTCATTTCAATATGTATTCTTTTGCACTAAGACAATTTTTTTTTTTGCATTGCTGAAGTTTAGAAACACTAAAACAGTTGAGCAATTCTTTTACTGCTGAGAATATAGGGTTTACTTTATTGTTTTTCCAGTTGCAGCTGATACTCATGCACAATCTAGCATTTCTTCTTGACAGGTGGGAGAATAGCCTGCCATTACAAACAGGAGTTCTTCTGAATACATACTTCTTCTAGTATGTACTGAAAAATCCAGAAGAAAGACTATTGGCAAAAATCATAGAATCACCGAATGGTTTGGGTTGGAAGTGACCTTAAAGATCATCTAGTTCCAACCCCCTTGCCATGGACAGGGACATCTTCCACTAGACCAGGTAGCTCCAAGCCCCATCCAACCTGGCCTTGAATCCTTCCAGGGATGGGACATCCACAGCTTCTCTGAGCAGCCTGTTCCAGTGTGTCACCAGCATGACAGTAAAGACTTTTTTTCTACTATCTAATCTAATTTCCTACTGTCTAATCTAACTACTTTCCCCCTTGTCCTATGACTTCAGGCCCTTGTGAAAAGCCCCTCTGTAGCTTTCTTACCTCTTAGGTACTGGAAGGCTGCTCTAAGGTCTCCCCTTCTCTTCAGTCTTCTGTTCTCCAGGCTGAACAACCCCAACTCTCTCAGCCTGTCTTTATAGAAGAGGTGTTCCAACTCTCTAATTATCTTCATGGCCTCCTCTGGACTTGCTCCAACAGGTCCACATCCTTCTTGTACTGGGGGCCCCAGACCTGCACACAGCATTCCAGGTGAAGCAGATGCCTGGAGTTGTAGCAAACTCTTACGATCTTAGAAAGATTTTGTATAAGAATTAGGCAAGACCAACATGGTGAAGTGCCTTTTCAGCCCTAGGATGCTAGCAACATTACTGCATTGAGTTTTCTGTTAATTTTGTAAAACAATGGCTTTCCCATATATATATATATATATATATATATATATATATATATATATATATAAAAGGTAGCAAATTGCTTCTAAAATGTATCACTCAGACTCTATTATATCAGTGTTATTTTGTACATGTTATATTATCAAGAATTGATACAAGTCCTATTTCAGTTCTACCATATTTCTGCACTTAGTAAGTGAAAAATATTTTTTGTTGGCTCACACTTTGAGTATGGACTTGATTGAAAAATTATGGTGATACTTTTGTTGAAGATATTAGTGTTTATTTCTTGATACATCAAATGAAATCATAATAATTCCTTGTGGCTGATGTAGTAAGGTGATCAGTCCAAAAATTAAATCAGCAAAGTGCAGCTAAGTTCTTTAATAGAGCTTCATGCAGAGAGAAATTCCCCTAAATAAACACAATACTTTCTTTAAAGAAAGTTTAGAAGTGACATTATATTTAATCAAATTTCAGAATTAAGTTAACTAGTATCCCTTAAAATTCAGCTGCAGTATTTCACAGGAATCTGTGAATGTTGACTGCTTGTACAAACGTGTCCTTACTGTTTCACTTAAAGTGACCCTTTGCTTCTTCCCGCTGACATCGTGCGCTTCCCTCACATTAGCATTGAGATGCCTCTCTCACACTTGGCAGCTTCATTTCTAACCACAGTGTCTTTAGCAAGTGAACTGCAAGACTAGTAAAGTGGGGATTTTATAATGAGTTGTGAATGATTTTATTTATTTATTTATTTATTTATTTGCTGATTATCATGTTGTTACAATTTACTTTGACTGTGGGAGAGGAAGTTCCATGAGGGCCAAGCAGCAATGATGTGCTGCAGTCATCCACATGAAGCTACCTGAAAATTTTGCAATTCTCTCTTCATGGTCTTTGTTTAAATGTCCAAAAAAAAAAAAAAAAAGCTAACTTTTACTCTATGACATTTTTTAATTTATCATAAAATGAACATAAATATAAGACTACAGGGACAATATCTCCTTTCTGGACAAAGGAGGCTGAGGTTGGCTGGCTCTTGTAGCAAGTATTGCTATTAGAAATGGGCTTGGGGATTTTGCTGGGAATGTGCCTTTTGCTTCTAGTGTTTGTTTTAGGGTACCTGTGGAGTGAAAGGACCTGCTAAACATGTCCAAATATTTAAGGAATACTTAGTATTTATTCTGAAAGTTGAATGTTTCTGTAGTATCAATATTCTATAGCAAAAAAAGAAAAAAGAAAAGATTATGTGTCAGGAATGCATTTAAAAGAAAACTCAATGTAGACCTCAGAAAGTATGTTTGGAGGATGCAGAGAAAAGTTCCTTTGTGCTAGATACTTGGAGTTAACACCAAGAAGTTATTTCATGCTTTAGCAAGGAAAATAAAGCATACGGAAACTGTAAAAATACTAAAAGGCAACAAAATTTCAGAACAGGCTAGAGAGTTATGTGGCTGGTACTATGGACTAGAAATACAACCCCATATTCCATGGAAAACAGTTCTTAATTTTGCTACTGACCTCTGCATCCTGTGTAATGGCTCCGTTAGTTATCAAAATAGCCCTGCCAGAAAATGGTCCAGAAGACCCAAAAAAGGTCTAACTGACTGGGAATTTTTTATGTAATTCTTCAATGTACCATCAGAAAGAACAGTGCTTAATGTGTAATTTTACACATGCTTAACTTGTTTTGTATTGGTTTGGAACAGTTACTTTGGCATTGGTCCATAATAATGGCCCTCTCACATACAGTAATCCTATTTCTGCATTTAGTTTTTGATTTTACACCTATTTCTAATATTGTAACTGATAAGAGACCCTTGTGTTCATTTTATTGTCAATGTATATGTATATTATTATCTGTAATCTGATATGACCATTATTCAGCTCTGAAATAAAAGTTTAGAAATATTTCCATGATAGCAATGCACAGTTGAAGAAACCTGAAAAAAATACTGGTATTACTCTTACTTAATATCATAAGTATGTTGACTTAAATCCTGCATCTGTGTTTTGAGAAGAGTGACAAGGAAAATTATGCTGGACTTTGTATTTCCTTTCTTATTTGGAAGCATTCAGGAGGTAGACATTTTAATTTCCAAAATGTAGGCAGATTTCTTGCAATCCTTTCTTGTAGAACAGAGAGATAATATATTCTTAATTTGGGAGTCCAGGTGTCATTTTGCTGTGGGGAGAACAAGAAAACTAAGGTGAGTTTATGTGGCTTCTTGCTGCTGCCCCAAGTACCTGTGACACATCCCCTTAGAATGGATTGTCTTTTCCCCCACAGATAGTTTGTGCAGGCAATTAACTGAATTTTCTTGAAGTTTATGTATCCTCTCTAACCCACCAGAATGGGGTCTCTTCTAAGTGCCCTTGGATTGGTTGGAAAGGGAAGTCATGAAGCGTTGCTCATATTATAAAAACAAGCCAGTCTAGACCTTTGAGCTAATAATTCCCTGGCACAGGGACATGAGTTTTCCAGCCCATAGCTGGTCTACATAGAGATGAGAGAGCCCTTCTCCAGCCCTTCTTTGGAATGTATTCCTAACCTCTTCCCTGTTTATGAACTAATGCTTTTCTGAAGAAACAATGGGAAATTAATAAAGAAAATGTATTTATTATAACTACTTTAGCATAATTTTAATAAAACTAAAATTTTTCCATCAGTTTATTATTCTAATACAATGTATGCTATAGCATTGAATTTCACTCTCCTATCTCCTTTTATTTTTTTTTTTGAGACAACTGCCTAGTAATGTTTTTGTGTCAAGAGAATTAACCAGAGAAAACATGCAGTTAACTTAAGTTTCGACAGAAAATATATCATGCACTGTTTCTCCAGTGAGAGTAGCTTCCAGCAGATTTCAGTGTAACAGACAAGATAGCTCAGAGTCTATTTCATGTTAAAGAAGATGAAAAAAACCAGTTGTAGATAATTTTACCTTTGTCCATTTTCAAACTGATTTTATGTTTGGGAGGGATGCTGAATCCATATTATTAATGCACTGTGGAAATCAGCATATATAATTTTACAGTTAGTGACAATTCAAAATAGTATGTGAATGTAATTGCAGTAAAATATGACATCCTAGTATTCTTGCTTCAAGTCTCTGAGAATTTTGTGTATGACTTCTCTCATGTTGTACTTAACTGACAGTTCTCGGTTCTCTGTTTATTTCTTGAAGGGCAGATACAAAAAATCAGTTAGGTTGAAGCTTGCTTTTTCAAAGTTTTAAACCTTTTTTTGAACTATCTTTGCGTTTATTACTTTGCAGAATCTGTTTGTCCAACAAGAATTCCAGTGGCAGCTCGAGATGAAAAAGGATTTGACATTCTTGTAGGATTAGGTGTGAAGAAAAAGGTTAAAAAGAGAATTCAGATACCAACAACTAATGCAAAAGCTTATGAAGTAACATCACGTGTTGACCTCTCAGAATTGACAAGGTATTGAAATTTATGCTTAGTAAATTTTTATTTTTTGCTTTAAGTGAGAGTTATTTTAAGATTTATATGAATATTAAAGTACTGTTTTGTTTTTTCCCCTTTTCCCCATTATTTAGGAACGTGTTTCCAGAAGGTCTTCCTCCATCTTATGTGTTTGTTTCCACTCAGAGATTTAAAGTAAAAAAGACATGGGATTTGTGGAGAATTCTGAGTCTGGATAAGAGACCACAGATATCAGTCACAATTAACGGAGAAGAGAAAACGCTATCATTCACTACAACAAGTTTAATAAATGGCACCCAAGTTCTTACTTTTGCTGCACCTCATGTAAAGGTTAGGAGTATGTCATCTTCATGCTGGAATACTTATTTAAGTACACATTATTCCATTATTCCCCATTTGTCCAAACCAGTTTTTTAGTGTAATCTGAAGGTTCTCTTTTAGTCTTTCTTGAATAATTTTCAGTGAAGTATTCAAATCTTGTAAGAAAGATTGTCTTGGTTGCAGATGTTTTCACCATGGTTTATGATCTGAAGGGTTTGAGACATTATACCACTGCTTTAGAAAAAGGCTTCAGGCTGCATATTTTGAACAAATACAGGTTTGGGCATGTTCAAGATTATAGACTAAGGAGATCTATGTAAGTTATAAAATAGTTTTGAAATAGGGATTTATTATTACCAATTGTCATCTTCTGAGTTACTGTATTACTTGGCAGTAGTTTTTGCCTCTACAGTTTATGATTATTTGTATTTAAAACTCGTAACATTGATCATCTCAACCACCAACAGTAGTTTAAGTATTCAAGTGCAGTCTTACTGTTATTTAAATTGAAGACATTTTGTTTTAAACAACTCAGTTTTCTTTGTTTTTCTTAGACGTTGTTTGATGAAGGCTGGCATCAAATTCGTCTTTTAGTAACAGAAGACTCTGTAACTTTGTATATAGATGGCCAAGAAATTGAAAGGAAGCCATTACATCCTGTTTTAGGTATTTATATCAGTGGCCTAACACAAATAGGAAAGTATTCTGGAAAGGAGGAAACAGTACAGGTAAGCATTTGCTAAAACTACAATAATCCAGTAATTCTACTGTAGATTAATATTGCATTGGCGTCTTCTGTTTTCTTGAGCTTACTCTTCTAATTTACAGTAGACTGAAATTTATTATACAAAATTCTACTCCCTAAAGAGAGAACAAAAATAGTCATGAGGACTTAGCACAACTGACATATCATGTGTGATGGCTGCTTAATGGTCTCACTGATTTCAAGGGGCATTTGTGGACAAAATTGATGAAATGTCGTTGCCTGAATTCAGGAAACAAAAGCAGGGAATTTTCTTTGTGCTTTCCTTCCATCCTTCCATCCATTTCTTTCCTTCCATACCAGCATGGATTATGCTGGTAAAAGAGGGAGAAAACAAGATTTTGATGAAGTTTATTTCTCCTCACTTTGTAGTCACGATAGCTTAAAAAAAATGACAGAGGTTTCATTTTTTTGGAGTATAGCAGCAGAGCATAACAGCACGAACTTTGGTTTACCTGATGCCAGTGTTTTTATTGGTTGCTTTTTAAAGATTTACGTTGTACGCTAAACTACAAATGAAATTCTTTTAAGTATCAGAGATGCTTCTAATGCTTCACCAGAAGCATTTACTAATCCTGGATATAATACGGGCAGGTCAATGTAGGAGCATCATCCGATGTTGTTAAGGTAAAAAAGAGAAAAAGGTTGTTTTTGCCTGTTCTTGTAACTTGTTTCTGCAGTGATACTGGCAGCAATGTAGTTCATGCTGTGTATGTTTGGATTTATGGCAAAGAATTAAGGGTGGTGATTTCTGTTATTTTAGAAACAAAAATCTTGGATTGATTATTTTGCTTTAAATAATTTTGTTGCAGTATGTTTAATTGGTTGCACATATTAATCATTGTGAGTTGCCTGACTAAAAATGTTTCTATATCTTTAATTGATTTTTAACTGTAGTGAACACACAGAGCTCTAAAGAGTCTTTTATGTTTGGAATTATAGTTTGATATACAAAAACTGCGAATCTACTGTGACCCAGAGCAAAATAATAGAGAAACAGTCTGTGAGATCCCAGGATTTGTGAGTATGATAGATGAAGAGAACTGCTTGGTTGTTTTTACAAATTGCTGTTGAAAATTGACTTAATCAAGTCTTAAAATAAGTAGTACTACATTGTTTCAGCTGGTGCGAACACGCGCTTGTTACCTGTGCAATATCAAGTGACACAAACCTTGTCTGTTTTCGGCCTTATTTTTTCACAAAGCATTTAAAAAGTTTTTCTAGTTTACATATTTGATGGTGTAAATTTGACACCAGTATAGAAAAATCTTCTGTTAAAATTTCAGATTTTAAACATTACATGTTAATAAAACTTCTGTGTTGCAGTAGTGTAAAATTTGTTAAGTACAACTGTTTAATTTATCTGATATACTTTTTGCTACTTGTCAGGTCATTTAGACTCTGAAATTTTGGTACATAACTGACAAACCTGTATTTCTAAATCACCTTCTCCTATGCCTGAGGTCATTGAGAAATATCCTGCTATCGGAAATGTTGCCAAGATTTCCAGAAGTATGTTATGAATAAGACAAAATAAAATCCTGTTCAGGATTTTATGATTCATGTACACAATTAGGAACTTATGGGAATCCATCAGCCCTCTCTTTGTCCTGTACTTACAGTTAATAATGTAATAAAATATTAAACATGCAAACAGCTTGGGAAAATGTTCATGTCTGACAGTTGGAGCCAGATTTAAGCATTCAGGTCCCATGTCAAAATGTAAGCAGGAGATTGATTTATACATGCAGATGTATAAATACTCTCCTTTGTTTAGTGTCTAAAACAAACTAAGCTAAAGATTATCAGCCACCAGTGTCTTACTATGTAGGCCCATATTCTTAATGTTGTGATTTGATTTAGTATCAGGACCATTTTGCTGGTTTGACAATAGAACTGTGGAATCTTCAGCATCCAGATTTTTTTTTTTTTGAGACTGGCACAGACTGCCAGCTAGTCTGTTTTTCTTCTTTTTATTTGGGGTCAGCCAGTCTGTCTATTGCAGTCAACATCCTTGTTAAAATTATTTTTGAAAAAGCTCACAACTTTCAATTAAACAACAAGTAGGTGGCTGGATTATTAGCTGTTCTGAAGCCTGACTGAGTAGGTCAAGAAGTAATGGTTTCAGGAATGCTTTTGTAAAATTAGCTTTAAATCTTGAACAAAATACAGTATTTGGCTGTTTAACTGCACCACATATCTTTTTGTTCTTTACAAATTAAAAGTAGGATATGACAAGTAAACAAATGAAAAATATTTTGCATAAAGAAAGCAAGTGCTAAAAAGTCTGTCAAATCTTACATTCTCTGCTATTTGGCCAGGAGTCCAAGCCAAGAATTTGCTTTTTGACATTTTATTTTCACTTGCTATTGTTGTTAGTTAAATTTGGACTTTAACCATGAAATTCTGGACTTTTTCAGAAAATAAAAGTGTTGGATGATGTCCAAGGAGGAATATGCACTTTGTGGTTATATTCTGTCAGTGTGGTTGTGTCAGAGCTGCTGAAATACACAGAGGCTGTACATACTGATTACAGCCCAAATTCATCCCCTTTCCTGTAGATACCAGGCTGCATAGTAATTTTAAGCTCCTTTATGATCCACAGAGGAAGATTACTTTCTCTAGAGGTTGTTTATGCTAAAAAATTGAATACATAAGAAGCTGTCTCTGTGTGTGGGAAATCTGTGGTGGTTACATGCATTAGAAAATTCCTGCAGCTACTGGTGGCTACTAAACCATTAAGACAGACAATTTTGTGCTTGCTATGCTGAAATATTTGAGGATGGATTATTCTGTGGTGTTTCAGATACTGGGGAAAAAAAAAAATTGAATAGCGAAGTCTGATGCAGTCACATAGGAAAGCAAGCAAAAGCCAGCCTTGCCTCTGTGCTGCTCTGTGTTTTCCCAGATGTGAATTCAGGCAGACATCAGAGATTGCAGAAATATTTTGGTACATTGTCTGACATGAATGAATAAGCAGAGGAGTTTTTTGATGAGAAGTTACTCTTGGTAAGAGATTTGACCCAAATGTAGACATTCATTGTGTCAATATTGATGTGGTTTAGCATTAATTCTAATTTTGTCATTCCTTTCAAATATTGCTACAGGTAGCTCCTTTTGAACTTAACAACAAAATGGGCTAAAACTATTTCATAATGCGTTGATAGCAGCTGCACATAAGTCTGAGAAAGTCTAAAAATTTGAATTACAATTTCTTGGTAGTTACAGACAAAGTTATGATTGGTTTTGATAATGCTATTAATTCAAAATTAATGGATTTTGCTTTTTACAACTATTGCTGTGCTCTTAAACTGTGTTTCTTCTTGTTTCAGAATGGAGAGGTAGGCTCAGTCCTAAACCACTCAAACTCAGTTTAAGGTAGTATTTGACTTTATAAGCGCTTCTTATTATTCTAGGTAATACACACTTTGTTTTCAAAGGGGAACAGAGGTTTGCTAGTCTTAAAAGTGCTGGATTTCCATTAATTGAACTCTCATCAATAGATAAATTCAAAATAATTTTTCTGAAGCAATGCATCTCTGTTAGAAAAAGTGGCCTGATTTTTTTTCCCCAGTTTGATTCAGTTGCTCCTATTTGCAGGGCTGGATACTGTTGCCAAGGGATGGGGATATGCACGGTCAGGTAGCTGATACCTGCATCATGCTAATGGCACCTCTCGGAACAGGAGCTTGTCTGAAGGCTTAATATAGATAGTTTCCTTAACCTTCCTTGTAACTCCAATTGGTACCATTGCAAGGAAAATGTGGATTGGTGTTTTGATCAATCTTTTGACCCCAAGAAAGAATTCCACTCAGAGTGGAAAAAAATTCCACTCACTGTGTAAAAAAATCTTCATTGTTTTAGAAAATATGAGTAAAATGTTATGGAAAGTGTTTTAGATAATGAGAATCTGCATTTTTGTGGCTCGGATTCTTAAATTTTTGCCTTTTCATAGCTGGAACTTGCTGGGTGAAAAAGAATTCAGTGAGTCTTAATTCTGCATATAGATTTAGTACAGTTGTATCCATATTTTGGGTTATATTTGATATTTGACAATTGATCACACTTAAAATTATAAATATAAATTAGTTTAGGAAAAGAGTTTTTCATGTTGCAAGATTTTAAATTATCAAACCATATGACAAAATATTAGGGAAAAAAACCAGTTACAGGTATCAGTCCAGTATTGGTACTTTTTTTTGTTTATTTTTATTCTGGATAAAACAGTGAAATCATTCCTGAAAATTAGTTGGAGGGGAATATTCAGATAAGCAGAAGTTCCAGCTGAACAAAGGAGTGAAATCCAGGACCTAAGTTAAAGCCAAACTAGGGAAAATCAGCTTCACATAATGTTATGATACGTTTGTTGAAAGCTTTTGGCATATGTATTGATGGCTGGTTTCACTCTTGGTAGTGCATGAATGGTCCTAGTGATGTAGGCTCAACACCTGCCCCCTGCATATGCCCACCAGGAAAGCAAGGACCTCCAGGCCCCAAAGTAAGTCTTCATTCTGTCTTATTGAACATACACGACTTTCTTTTTTTTTAATTTTTTTTTTTTTTCCAAACCTTTTGTTGGCCAGCCATAATTAGGCAGATTGAAAAAGCAGGGACAAATTCTCCTAGTTCTGTTTTCTAGTGCATGGATAGAGTGATTGGGATCCTCAAGGACAGGTTTAGGTGCCATAACTCCTAATAAAACAAATATACCTTCTATTTTTTAAGGAAAATGTTCATGGATGTAAAATTGTGTTTCCTTGCTACTCTTCAGCAAATGATGTTACACTATTAATTGTTGGAGAATGAAATGATTTGCTAAAAAAATTCTTTTTATTGGGAGGGTTTTTTTCCTTCTTTGTAAAAGAATGAACTAGATGCTTACTGGGAGACTTCCACCTTAGCTGTTCTGGTGAGATCCCTTCAGTGCTGAAGAGCTAAAATAAGGACCGGACTGGAGTTGCAGATGTCTAACCTGGCCAACTCAAATCCCTAGTATTTTGATATAGTACCTTTCTCAATAACTGTGCTAAGCAGTGTGTACAGAGTTACTTACAAGCGTAGACAAGAAAACCCCAAACCACTTATCTTTTATTAAGCAAATGAATAAAAAAACGCCTCTACTCTCATTGTGTAAGAGGTTACTTACATTGCTGCAGCTACCTCAAGTCAAAAGGCTTATTGTTACAGTGGTAAAGTAATTACAGTGGTAATTCTGACGAGGGAATTGGAATCCACAATATGGAGATCATAATTATTATTTCTTGTAATAGAATTTTTGTGGGGTTTTACCTTCTTTTTTTGCTTTTTAGTGTATTTGAGAGAGAGAATAAAGTATTTATCATTAAAAAAAAATTTGAAAACTACTTCCTGTAAAGTATGCAGGAGTATGAAATGTCAGAATTAGGGTGACCTATACAATTTTTTGTAGGTTGCTGCTTCATGTACAATCAACAGAATTGCAGTATAGTACTTTTTTGGGGATAACTGAATAGTACAGGTGACAAGATGCTGCCCAACCCAGAAGGCTGCAGAAAAAGTGAAAAGGAAGCCAATTTAAGATTGAATAGGTTGTTTTAGTTATGGTATTTCTTAACTTTTGAGTACCAAACTTAATTTGTGTGTTTGTGATATTAATGGACTAAAATAAAACTAATGAAATTAAAACAATTAAAAAATAAAAGTAAGTGATATTTTAAGCTTTTGAAGTTAAAGCATAACATTTCCTAGTTTAAATAGTATATTTGAAAGCAAATTTATTATTGATCAATTGCCAAACCTGGACTTCTTAATTTGGATCATAATAATTCTGGGTAACCTATCATTAATTTAGCAAACAGGAACTGTTACACGTTTCTAAAGGGACATTGTTCTATATCCTTTCCCATTTAGTTCAGCATTATATTTCTGTGATTTATATGTGAAAAGAAGTTTTTTCACAGTCACATGGAAAGGTAGTTTCCTGTTTCCCTTCTAGTGTCCACCCTGTTTATAACAATTCTGCAGCTGTAACTGACTTTCTACCTGCTGATGGTTCAGGCTGAAGACATCAGTACCTGCTTAACACTCCTATAGAAGAAAAATGTTTTAGTAGATCAAGTCTTAATGGATTTTGCTGAGCTCAAGTCAAGGCTGTTAGTAAAATAGAGAAAGTTCTCTGGGAGGATATATTGAATAGGAAGTTTCTGCTTTCTTATCATAAACGTGAATCCTGAGGATCCAACTTTTATTTTAACACGATCATAGCAAAGGTTATAAAAATAGTTGCAATGGACTTTTAAGAAGAAATCTAAAAAAACTTATATTTTTTAGGCAGCCATAATTTGTGGGGAGGAGTTTGTATTATTTAGCAGGTTTTAGTCCTGTCACCTACCTTTACAGTGCTTTTGTGTTAAGAATTAGACAAAGCAAATGGGAGTTTTCTTCAGTAACTACTTAGAACTACATGATTAACAAGATTTTAACAAAGATTGTTTCATCCATTTGATGAAAATTGTTTTCATTTCTGTTGATTAAAATGTTAAAAAGCTTGAAAGCATTTGGGATGATGGGTCAAACTTGTGTTGTTACAATGTGGGCTCACTTCTCCAAATCCTGGGGGGAATTTTCCCAGAGAAGGGTTACAAGATCAGTTCTCTTTCACTTTAGGAATTACTCCACGATAGCAGGTATCTGGGCTTGTTTTGTGGAATGTTGTAGGGTTAAGGTTGCTCTGTGCTAATTTTGAAGTGCTGTTTCATATATTTTGTGTGTTAACATACTGCTTTCCATAGGGTGACCCTGGGCAGCCTGGGAATCATGGTTATCCTGGTGTGCCTGGTCCAGATGGTAAGCCTGTGAGTACTAAAAACTTAGTCATATATTGTAAATGTAAAACTAACGGGAGAAAAAACATGTACCAGGGATACCAGATTTTCAGATTTAGGTGATTTTGTCTTCATTCTTTGAAACTGTGAATGTCACTTAAGTGCTATCTGTATGGAACACTTAACAGAATATGTTAATCATATTGTTTTTGTTCCAAGCTAAAGTATTGTAAATATGAGTTAGGCACTGCTGTAAATCAGAGATCAGGCTATGAATGCACCTGTTGGTCTTTGCATAATTTTGCAGCACTTATCACCTTCAGTCTTTACTCCTTAAGAATTGGTTCATTAGAAACCACTTCAGGGCAGCTAAAATCCTATCTACTTTTTTCTTAGGGTTTGCTACTCATGTTTAACCTTGCTATATTTAGGTTCTTTGTAGGCTATGTCAAGTAAACCATCAAAATATGTAGATCTAAATGAAAAATGTTAAAAATATAGTTGTTTTTCAGATCTAAACATTGTGTGTTAAAACATACATCTCAAAATGTGTAAAAATAAATAAAAAGACTTATATTTCTCCGACCCTAGATTTTACTTTTTTAATTGTCATATTTTTGATATGATGCTAGGATGGTAAAGACTGGAAGAAAGTAGATGAATAACATATGTCTCTAAAAAAAAAAAAAACAAACAGATTTGGCAATGGCTTTTCTGGTCCTCAAGGTTAAAATTTTTTGTTGTAATAAAATTTTAATAAAAGCAAACAAATATGCAAAAGTAGTCTAAGGTTCATTTTAAAACGATATTAGGTCTCTGAATCTAACAGAAAGCCTCTAAGATATTGACAGCTATGCTTCTGTGTTGACTACAGGTTTGTTAGCATCCTGCAGTCTGTATCATCACAGTGATGATGTGCATGTGCCTCTGGTGTGTTAAGAGAAGGCAGGTCAAAAGCCAGAAGAGTTGACCACTCATTTATTTTCTAAGAATGTTGTTTACTATCCATTAGAAGCTATTTTATTTATATTAAAAAAAAAAAAAAGGAAAAGGGAAAAAATGGGATCATTAAAAAAAATTACTTCTGAAAATAGAATAATTTCTCTGCTTAGATTGGAAAGATTAATGATGATACTGTAACTATTGACAAGCCTTTACCAAATCTGCCCTTGATTCTAGTATTTAATTATTCCTACTAGCAAGGCACTACCCACCAACCTCGATGGCTTCACAAAAACAGCTAACATTCAGTTTTTGTTAAGAATTTTTAATATTAGTAACACATTCGTTTCTGTGCTACCTAAACAGTGGAGATTGATACTTATTTGGTTATGTTGTCTCATCAGGGTGATAAGTATTACCAGTTACAAAGACAAAACTGCATAAACCCTATAAAATGTCCACATTTATCCTGCTTTGTTCCTTAGCTATGTTTTGACCTTTTCTTAGGGATGGCATCTGGTTCATTTAATTGTGATGATTCCATTTTTAAGCAGAGCTAGTTTGACAGGAAAATAGGCACTGAAAACAAGAAATGTAATTGTTTCTAAAACTGAATAATTCCCTGTTTTAAAATATGAGACATTATATTGAAACCTAATCATGATGGCCCAGATGAGCATTGAGTACATGAATTTTTCAGTATTTTCACAAGCAAAGATCCTTATTTTTCCTGTGATATAAAAACATTTTTATACTTTTGCTTTGGTCTTAAACAGCTTTTGACAGCTGTTACCTTCAGAGTTATTTAAACTAAAATTAAAGAAGACAACCCGAATTGAAATTGTCAGTGCTTTACAATACTGCATTTTGGTTCTAAACAATCTTGAAAATACACGTTTTTAAGTATTGTAAGATGGGGAAGTGAATTTAATCAGAATAAGTTTTCAGTTGATAATTGGTGGTGCTTAAGCTTATGAAGAGCAGTTCTGATCTCTTACAAAGACAGGTATACAGGCTGTCTGAACCTGGAGTTGCATGGGAGAAGGTGTCCATCACAGTTTGACCATGCTGATTTCTGGAAGGAGATTGATAATTGTATTGATAATTGTAGCAGAGGTGTCTTTAATCAGCTAAGTCTGATGTTCTGACAAAGTGATATCATGTAAGCTTTAATGAAGGCAGAATGCACTGGGTGTCGGTTTCCCTTCTGTCTTAAAAAAAAAAAATAGACTAAGACTTCATTTCTGAAGCATCCAGTCAGCTGCAACAGTATTGTTTTAGAAACAATTTGTTACGACTCTTTCATACTTTTAGGAATGGGTTTCCACTTCAATGCTGTATGTCTTCCCATAAGCACTGAAATAGGTAACAGCATGAATCATGAAGGAGAAATAAATTGATACTGTAGAATTTCTGGAACTTTGTAAACTGGCAGTTACAGCTTTTTTTTTTTTTTTTTTTTTTTCTCAGCGAGTGAGTCATAATTTGCATAGATTAGCATTCTCTGAACATAAAAAAGATTACCAAAAGTATCTCAGAATGAGAATCAAAAAGCCCCATTAAAGGAGAAATGTTACCACTTTGCTCAAGTTCATATATCATTTGAAATGCTTACAGCTAAATCCTATACCTTTATTAACTGACAAATGTTTTTGAAATAGTGGCTGCAGTTTTGCACTTGTGCTTTTTAAGGGCATAATTACAAAAGGATTAGATCATCTGCAGGTCTGGCAAATACATTGTTGTTCCTTACAGTAGATTATTGAGTGCTTTCCAGGCAAGATTTTAGCCGTGAATGGTGGGAGACCCTTTAGATACACTACGCAGGAAAACAGATTCCTCTGTCTTTCTGTTTTACTTATGTATTTGCTAGTACAACTTGTATGTTTTCTGTACTGTCAGTGATTTTCATTATTTGAGGAAACTGTGCTTATATGAATCTTTTTAGCTGTATTGCCTGGGAAACTCTGAGAAGCAAGCTCTTAATTCAGACAGCACCATAGGCTTACAGGGAGTTGTATAGTCAGTCTTGTTTAATCAAGTGGCTTTTGTATGAAAAGCTTTTCTTGCAAAGTCAGTCTTTCCTGTTCCCAAACACATTTTTATTTTCTAAAGTTATTCCACTTTGCCTATCTGGTATTAATTTTCTTTGGACAGTATAACTAGTCAACAAAATGTTTCTTCCTCTGAGAAAGCTTTTAGGCATGCATTTATATTACTATATGTAACTGATTTTTAAAGTAAAACATCAGAGAAAATTTAGCTTGTTGTTTTTGGGCTGACTAGATTGTTCTCATATGTAAAGTTAGTTTTACTCCAGAAAAATTGAAAACAATTCCTGTTAATATCTTCAATCTTACCAGAACATAGTTGTTCACCTGGTGTTACCCAATAGAATTATTTGCTATATTTGGGAAGGTGCCCATAAACATAACTCAATTTCAATAATTTCTTAATTGTTCTTTATATTAGTTTTGTTCATAAGTTGTTTTTTGCCTTTAATGCCACCTCTGTTTATTTTCTGATACATACAGAAAAAATCAGTTAAAGTTACTGTAAAAAAAGTATGAAAGTGAGAAGCATAATACTTAATGAAAATACATTTTTTGCAATCAAAATTGTAATTCAGAACCTGAAATTATTAAAATGTTTAGTTAAGAGAAAAACATTGGTAAGTAAGTGGAAGGGTAAATATAGTGTTTGAATCTCAACTCAAACTTATTTTAATGGACATTATTCATCCAGAAGAAGCAGTTGGAGTGATTGCTGGCCCTGAAAGTGCTCAGCAGCCTGACTGTGTGGTCACAAAGCCATTTTTTTTTTCCAAAGGATACTTTGTATGTACTGGAGAAAAACTCAACGGGAAAAATAAATGATCAGAGCCTGCAGTGATCAGTTGTGGTTAATAGAGGTGATAGGTTATCAGTCTGCTGAAAGAAATTAAACAAACCCTACTGATTTGTCAATTTTGAACTGTGAACCATGCAGCTGGAAAATCTGGACCGTTTTCCAGTATTCCATCTAGTTTCATTCATTGGAACTATTTGCCTTGTCTTTGCAGTATCTACAAGCAATAAGCAGTTTAAAAATAATCTGATGAGACTGACTTTATTGATATATGCAGATAGAAGGTTCATAAGGTATCAAAGCCTCACATAATAAGTAATTTCTGATAATTCCAATATATTTTTAAAAAAACTATAGTACATTACTACAGCTGTGCTACCTAGAGTTTAATATTTGGTGACCAACTGAAGGCCAAATCAACAATGCTTTTGGAATGAAAATGGATAATGTTTTTATGTATACATAGAATTCACTGTGCTATTGCATGATTTGCCTGAGATTTAAGTTATTCTAAACCCTGCAGCTACTTTTCTCAGGAAAATTTCATAGACATAGTTGATAATTCATCCATAAAATATTGCTTTCAATTCCAGAAAAATTACATATTCCTCAGTAAAACTGTAATCTTCTTGTTACTAGAGGAAATACAATTGCTCCATTCTAATACAGTTGTGTAATGGCTTCCCTGAGACCTTCTCCTTTGAAATCAGAGCAATGCCTGATGCTGACTTGTGCTGCCTACGGCTTTATAGTTAGACAGCAGTATCCAAAGGCAGATGATATGTTAAGGATGAACAACGAAGCAGTGATATACTCCCCTGGCACATCATCTCATCTCACAACACTCTGAAGCTCAGGAACTTTTAAACTAGATTTATGACATTTTATTTAATGATCTTGATGGATCTCTTTTCCCTCTCAGGTATTTGAGAACATCATGCTCCTGTAAAATATACTGATAAGAGCTCTGAGTTATGAAAGCCTTGGCAGTTGATGGAGTAGTTAATGGAAGAAAGTGTAATGAAATGGAGAAATAGTAAACAGATCAAACAAGGCAAACCCAAAAAACCTACATGCCAATGAAATCCTTTTTCTTTACTTTTCCCATAATAAAGTTCACGTGATAATACGTGTTTGATCAGGAATCACCCCCAAATTTTTGTTGGAAGGTAAAAGCTTCCTTTAGCTATCTTTGTGATCTAATGCTGGATCTGTCCTTCATGTTCACGTCAGTGTGGGCTTCACTGCAGAGACAGTTCTGGTGGGTTGCAGAAATAAATGCCACAAGAAGTCCTTCTACAGGGCCGTGCTTTTTAACAGAGGGAGGAGAGAGGAGATGACTTATTCTGAGCTCCTGAGTTACCACTGCTTAGGAAAGTCCCAGAGAAAGGGGTAAGGCACAGGCTCCAAACAGACATACTGAAGAGGACCACTTGACTGATCCACGTGTCCAAAGGGGCAGGAAAAAGAAAAGCAGTAGCCAGATGAATACAGGCATAGTGAGGTGTTAGAGAAGATGTTAGGAAAAAAACCCCTGGTGAGACAAAAACATTAGATGATAGAAAAACTTCTCAGAGAAAGGCTAAGACACTTAATTCAAACACATGGAGTACTTTCTGTCATTCTGTTGTCTGGCAGGATTTTAGTTCCTGATATTGCCAGTGAGGAAAAAGGTCATAGCATGACTGCAAATTTGAGCGTAGGCATGGATACATGTCTGAATAGCTATGACACTTTCAGTCCTTTAAATGTAATATATTTTATGAAAAGAGTTCGGAGACTTGTCTTCTAATGCTTTAGATAATTGTGCTTTAAAGATTTTCTGCAAGAAACTTCTGCAAGAAGTCAGCAGACCTTTCAATGTCTTTTCCTAATACTAAATTAAATTTTTATTTTGCAGTTAAATTCCACTATGCTTTGTTACATCACCCTAAGTAGCTATGTTTACAGTCCTTGAATTTCTTCTGACCATTACTGTTGATCCTTCTTTACTTCCTAGACAAATTGAGCTTGCTTAATTCTGCCTTGTCTTTCCCAAGTAGTCCTATTGTCATGCCTGTGCCATTCATGTTGTTCAGTGACTACAGAAACTTTTCACTAAGGGAGTGCACAGGGCTGTTGTCATTGCCTTATCCTTATGTCCTCTTTTTTTTATTTCTATTTTAAATTTATCAGATAGGATACACATGTGAATGCTATCTGAACTTTTGTCCTTTAGGCATGCCAGTTCATTGAAGATATACTTCTGAGGTTTACTCCAGTATTGCACCCAAAAGTTCTTTGGAATTAATACTTGTCATATGTCCTTCTTGCTCAGTTTTTTTCCTTACAGGTAAACTAAGTTTATTTTTCCAGCAAGGCTCTTAATTCAATGATAATGACAGTATTGCTAATTTTTTTGTGTGTCCTTTATGTAAATTCTTTGGCCTAAGAAGTGTGTTCAGTTTTTTCCCTTAGAATTATTTGTACATTATTGCCATTTTCTTTAAATTACGATGTTTCATTTTATCCGTGATTACCTAGCAATCTGGGACAAAGCTAATCTCTTTATGACTTTGCCTTTATGGATTTTCAGGCACTAGAAATAGATCAGTACTGTTCCTACCCACAACAAACTGAGAAGGACGTTTGGTGCGATCCTGGTTTCAGTTGCACTGATGTAAAATAACGAATGAGAATATAAGCAAAGTGCTGTGGAGTAGTACTGATTGACAACATTGATGAAACATTATAGGTGGGATTCACTTTAAAACACGTACATTTACTGTTTAAATGGGTACAGAGACTCAGGATGTCTAAATTATCATATTACTCAGCACATATAGGATTTTTATGCTGCAAGGTATTTTGTTTTGCCCACAGTGCAAGACAGTGGGCAAATATTTTGTGCCACTGTCTTCTACCACTGGGTGCGTGTCTAAGGAATTTCAAATGGCAGGTGCTGCCCATGTTTAGGCAACTGGATTCAAAATCGAGTATCAAATTCAGAGTTAACTATAATACTTCTCACACTATTTGTGTGTCTTCTGAGAAGTTTATGAAAGAAGACTAAACCCAGATAACAAGTATTATTTTTGGTGGCAAATTTAGTGCTTTCACTGTATCTGAAAGTGAACCTTCATCCTGAACTCAGCAGTGTCAGTTGAAATGGGAATTTTCACTTCTGTCCCTTTTACATGAAGTGGCAGCTATGGCACTGCTGTTCTTGTAGCATATGTATGGCACAAAGGTACTCCTACTGAGGGCTTTGTCGTTAGGGAAAGAGGATTTGAGTTGACATTAGTCCAAAAAATTCCTAGGAATTAGCTTACAGATTGATAATCCGTACTGCAAAAGGAGTAGTGATAGTGACACAAAAACTTGCTCTGTTTTTATAAAATCCACTTTTCTTTTTATAGGTGTTTTTACCTTGTCCAAACAATTGTTATGTGATGTTTACCAGACACCAATTCTCATTTTTGTGACTTTTTGCAAATTTCCTTTTGAATCAACTCTGTTCCAGCTTTTCATTAACAGAACACACTGAAAATGTGTTTGATTTGTGTTGAAATGACATTACAATATGTAGCTCTGAGCTAAATATGCAGTTTTGTAAGCTGAAAACTCTTCTGCCATCCTCTATTCATGTTGTGAATTTTGAAATTCAGTTCAGCCAGGAAATTGTACTCCTCTACCTTTTCCCCTTCTCAGTTAGAGGGAGAAGGGAAATTGCACTGCAGAGATCTGAAATATGAAATAGAGGTTTTTTTATGTATAATTATATTATACAGAAAGTCATACAAACCTTTTGCCTTTTTTTTTTTTTTTTTTCTTTTTCCCCCAGAAGGAAAAAACCTGATAAACTTTTAAAGGCATTTTTTTCTGGTTTGGTGAGTTATTTCAGCTGCTTGGGAGGCCTATAAGCAATCTGGGAATACTGTACCATTTAAAGTTAAAGCTGATTTTGCTAGAACTGCCTTGAGCACTGAAAGTGGAATGCTTGATATAGGATCCATGTATGACGGAGACCTAGAATTCTGTTTACTTCTATACTAAACATTACCAGCTGGCTTATTTGGCATCTCCTTAAATGTCTTTTGGGAAGAGGGCACAGCAAGGACTCTCTTGTATCTAACCCAGCAAATAATTTTAGCTATTTTTATTGTTCCTAGGAAGCTCTGACTGATTTAAAGAAGATATCAGACATACATATTGCCTTCCTTGTATTGAAAAGGTTCTATTAGCTCCTTTTTGACAGTGTTGTAATCCCCCCATTAAATTTTGTAATAAGTTTTTAAGACTGAAACTCATTTAGAAATAGGATTATTAGTTCTCTCAGGTCAAATAAAGATCAAATTCTGGGTATTTGAAATTGGATAGTTCATTTACTGGGATTTATCAAATTTAGTTTTGTCTGCATGTTGAAATGTCTGAGCCACATAGCCTCAGAGTTTTATAGAGCAATTTCTCCTCTTATTTTGAATGTTTTCTCATAAAAATCCCTCTTCGTAGTTAATTTTCTCCATTGGAATGACATGTTTTTAATGGAGCTATGTGAAATTTTTATTCTTCAGTAACTTTCCTCTGTTAAAGATTCTTTAAAGCACTTGTTCATTTTGCATAAAAGCTGGCTATTTTTGCTGTAGTAATTGAATCAAATCTACTAAAACTTAGACATACACTTTGGCTTCTGTAGAGGTTCTCTTGTTCTGCCAATGTTGATTTCTTGTAAAGCATTCCTGAAATTCTCTTTTCAACTTATGAATTATTTAGTATTTATTTTCATAGTCGCAGTCATTTTAATTGATTTTGTTTTGTATTTGCACAGCCTGTTATATACCTTCAAGTTCTCAGCTAAGTGCTTAGTATTTAGAATGGAATTTTTACTATTTAGAGATATTGCAAGACTAGCTGCATAATGTATTAGAACATACCATATTTGTTAAAGCTTGTTTCTGCAAGTAGGAATAAGCCATTAAAAATCCTGACATTTTCAGCTATTTTTCTTGAGAGAGAGGGAAAAAATGTGTCAACATATGTGGATTAATTTCTTTTTTCTTTTTTTCCCCAGTTGAAAATAAAACAATATGTTTGTTATGCTTTCATGTAACAATTCTACAATGAGTGATTTTAACTAAAGTCTGAAGGCTGCAAACTTCAGCTTTCAAAGGCTTTCATATCTGCATCTGAAGTGTAAATCCCAAATGTATGATTGTGATAGCAGTTTCTAAAATTTGTGACCTTCAATGACGGGCCTGTGACAACAGTTCTCTGCTAAGCAGAGGGGATTGTGTTTTCTTTAAATAGATGTTTGGAAATTTCTATATGTGACTTTTAAAAAGTCACAAGTTTTGGTTCTTTTCCTTAGGGATATCAGGGATCTGCAGGAACTCCAGGCATCCCAGGAACTCCAGGTATTCAAGTAAGTTTCTGTTTCATTCCTAGATTTTGAGACTAGATCTGAGACAAATCCTGCCAAGTCTCTCTCAGTATCCATTGTTTTTCATTGAGAGTTGAGGTTGGGGATCGAAAAGGGCTTAAGTGATGTCATGAAATCAGGGGCCATCCATGGGTGAATTGCTTTGGAATTCACATGGCTTTGGGGTTTGAAAGTAGGCTGACAATTAGACTGGCAAATTTAAGCAGTGCTAGGTAAGACCTGTAGAAGATGGACTCAGCTGCAGCTTAGACATTTTTGTCCTGGTCCAGAAGCTGAAGAGTAGTTCCTTCAGTTTTTCTATGAACCACTGGCAGTGATCTGTAGTCTTGTCATGGAGATGGATTACCCTCAATGCACATGTCCAAAACTAAGTTTCAGATAAAGCTCAGTCTGATGGAGGAGAATTCATTTTCTTTCTTTGTTATATCAATTTAGTAGTCCTTTCTGAGACAGTTGTTAGAAACCAGTGCTATATTTTACTTGTGGCATGATCCATTCTGGCTGATAGTAAAGGATTTACTAATATGTTGAATTAAACATCTGAGAGAACGCTGGGGCCAGGAGCGAACCTGCAGCATGGCATATGTGAAGGCTGTCTGATGGACATTTGAAGGCGACATTGCTGGGCTAGTACAGCCTATGTGACATTCTTTTTGTCCTTGATTAGAACAAAAATTAGTTTCAGTCCTCCTGAGTCATGGGTTGTGATGGTGTCCAGTATTCATACATGCTGGATGCATTTCATGCTTGGTTCTGCCTTTGTGTCCAATTAGAAAAATGTTGTAATCAGCCAGCTGACACATTGGTCTCTGGGTCATGTTGTATTACATTTCTGTGTCTTGTTCTATATCAGATTGAATTAGTATTTGAGCTGGTTTTCATTTTTTTTTCTCACTTTAGGGACCCCGTGGCTTGCCAGGTATCAAGGGAGAGCCAGGACAAGATGGGGCAAAGGTAAAAAAACCCAACCAAACAAGAGAAATAGTATCAGTTACAGTATCAGTATTTTCAGATGAAGCTTCTGTGATAATTGTTTGTTAGAAGGGTAATAACAAAGGATTAAGAATACTAAATTTAAATTCTGAATCTGGTCTGCTTTATTTAATAAAGGTCATATAGGCTCTAGCATTGTCACTAGCAACGTTGTGGGACTGAATAACGTATATTCAGAAAGCATATCTAAGTCTGGATACCTGGAAGCACAATACAGACTTCTGTCAGAGTGGTTCCTTTTTAACTCTTTTCACCCTTTTTCTCTTTAAGTAAGCATCCAGGTGACTTAGGTAGGAATTTTTGGATGGCACTTCTTATCAGAAAACACTGACTAATTGAAACCAAAGCTTTTTATGGAAAATTCTAGCTGAGGTGTAGCCAATAGCTTGGAGCTACAGACAGATGTGGAAGCTTATATGTAACTCCCTTCTGATAGTCAGGATAAACTTGACTCTGGATCTTCTGTATGCACAAAGAATAAACTGGCCATTGGCATTGCCAAGTTTCACTGATATGTAAATATCCACGCACAAATTTCTGCCCTATGCTTAGAAAAGTTCTAAGTTGATTGTGATAAAAATTATTTTGGTTTTGGTTTATTAGAACTAAAAAGCCTTTTCTGTAAAACAAACACTTGTTTTCCCAACAGATCTTACTTAGAATTTCTTTCTGAAGTTCCCAATAATAAAAACAAGTCCTTAAATTCATCACTGTTCAGCAGAATTCTCAAATGCATGATTAGGGCTGAAAAATGTGCTTATGTTTTCTGTGCCTTATTCATCCCAATCTAATGGATTTTAGATGTTAATCTAATCAGTCAGCATTGGGCCATGTGTAGAAATTAAGATACTGCTGATGAAAAATTATATTCTCCTGGCAGTGCAGTGTTGTGACAGATAGAATATTTCCTATTGCTCAGTCCAGCCTTGTTTAAAATGTGCCAAGAAATAGGGCTTCCACCACTGTTTCAGAAAACTTTTCCATTGTAAAATAGGTCTTGCCATTAGAATTTTTTTCCTGGAGATTCAGCCCAAATTTTCATCTCTAAATTTCATCCCATTACTTATAAAGTTTCTGTAGCAACTGATTCAAAACTGTTTCCAAGTGTTTTAGTTTATCCAGTAATTGAGTCACCACTTCTGAGTAGAAATTGAAACTCCAATCTTTTTCATTAAGAAGCAGTGGATGCACAAAGTGTTTATTTTATAAGCTTCGATGATTTTTTTGAACTCCATCCCTCCTGTTTTCAATATTTATTTGTTAAGAGATACTTTGATAGCTTTAACCCATAGCTGTCATCCTTTGGTTGTGTTACTGTCTTCTGCAAAATATATGACAGAACTCTCCATATCTGCTTAGACATGAATGGCTTTGATAAATAGCACTGAGATATGTTGTCATGCTTAACCTTTGTCTTAGAACTTGAAATACAATATGGAACAACTTACCAAGGATAGTTTGCTATTCTTTTTTTATGACTGAAATAGATGAAACAAATTGAAATGTATTGTTTAATATAGAGTTAGAAATGAACAGAGAGAAAACATTTTGATTGACCAAAAATGATTTTGTGATTGGCTGTTTGTCCTGTGTGAAGTAGATCTTGTCTGCTGAAACAAGCAACAAAGCTTGGTTTTATTGCTTCAAGTCAAGTTATAATTTAGCCTTTTATTGTAGTTGCTCAAAGGAGCTTGCAGACAAATTGTCAGTTAAATATCTTCAGTACCAATAGTACCAGCAAAAGTTTGGAATTCCTGATGTCTAACACTTCTGAAAACAATAAAAAGAACTGATGATTTCCTTGTCTTTTCAATTGCCAAATGCTTCTACCAAAGTGTATTCTGTCTTCCACAGAAATAAGAACTCATTTGTCCAAGTGCCAAAGTTGTTTTATATCAGTCTGTTTTGGTTTAATTTTGTTTGTTTTTTTAGAGAAGGTACTTAATTCCTTATTTTTTTTAATACTTCACTCATCCAGAGGAAGCTGGTGAGAAATTTGATAAGGTCAGTAGGTCTGATATTTTCAGTAACAAATCGAAGCAAAGCCATTACAGATTTATGGAGTTTTCTTATTTGGGAATTAGGAATGGGTGGTAGAATTATCACAACTCCTACAGAGATTTTCAAAGCTTTTTTTCATCTTGTTGAAACTAAATTACTACTTTTGAACTCCCATAAGATTTATTCAGAAATTACAGTCAAATTTATTCTAAAATTTAATTATTGTTTTAAGGGTTTTTTTATGTACTGAATCTTGTTTGAAGACCAACAAACTCTCACCAATCATCATAGAATGTTAGGAAATTGATATGGTGGTACATGACATCTTTCCACTATTTATTGATCATAAGGATATGAATGTTATTATAGTACATTACGATTTTTTCAGATACAAGGATTTATAATATGTTTTCTCTTTTAGGGTGACAGTGGACTACCTGGTTTTCCTGGATTACATGGGATGCCAGCACCAAAGGTTGAAATGAAATACGTCCTGTTACAATATTCCTGTGTTTCAAGTTGTTCTGTCGTTAATTTAGGGGAAAAATAAGTCTGTATACAATACTATTACTGTATTTGATGACCTACATAAAATCAATGGACATGATGCTGAAATTTAGGGAGGATACATGCCATGGGACTTCATTACATAGATATCAAACAGAAAAAAACAGCTGTTTTTTCATTTTTGTTCTGCTCTATGGGATTTTATATTAATTACACTCCATGCTAAATTTCATGAGTTCGTGGTGAGCTGTTGGGAACAAGGCGAACTACCACCCGACCTTCGTGACGCAGTCATCATCACCTTGTACAAGAAGAAAGGAGATAAATCAGATTGCTTGAATTACCGGGGTGTTACTCTGCTCTCCATTGCTGGTAAAATCCTGGCAAGAATTCTTTTGAACAGATTAATATCCACTATAGCAGAAGACCTTCTACCTGAAAGCCAGTGTGGTTTCAGGGCCAACAGGAGTAACACAGACACGGTATTTGCAGGCAACTGCAAGACAAGTGTAGGGAACAGAACAGAAGTATTTATGTAACCTTCGTTGATCTCACCAAAGCTTTCGATACTGTGAGCAGAAAAGGCCTGTGGCAGATTTTGGAACGT
>JAWWES010000115.1:90686859-90698138 GCA_035583135.1 Lophotriccus pileatus
TATTGAGGCCATGCTGCTGAGAGCACAGCTGCGTTGGGCAGGGCACGTCTCCAGGATGAAGGACCACTGACTCCCCAGGACTGTGCTCTGTGGTGAACTTGCCACTGACTGCTGCAGGAGAGGAGCCCCAGTGAGGAGATACAAGGACTCCCTGAAGTAATCCCTCAGCGTCGGCCAGGTTGATCATCACCATTGGTCTGCTCTGGCCTGCAGTCGGGAGGCCTGAAGACAAAAAATCTATAACCCTGCTGCTTCTTTTGAGAACACGCGCAGGATCACTCTCGAGGAGAAGAGACAGCGCAGAAACAATCGCGTCTTTTCGATGTCACCTGGGAAGTCTTTCTGCTGTGCCTTTTGCAACTGGACTTGTCTGTCTTGCCCTGGCCTTTTTAGCCACCAGCGCGCTTGTAGCAAGTGTGGGTAGAGCCCTTCCCAAATCTTCGTTCCCGAAACCTAGCCATGATGATGATGACTTTGATTTTACTACTACTACTTAGAACCTTCTTCATCACAAATAATGTGTCAAAAATAAAAATAATTATAGAATTTTTCTTTAATTTGTTAAATTTGGGTGACAGCATTTTGAAGGATAGTTCTGGTCTATCCCAGCAAGTCTAGTTCGTGTGTGTGTTCTCTAAAACATCATCAACCATATCTTTTTTCCTTTTATGTTAGTGTTCAACTGGTTGTATTTCTTAGTTTTTCCAAATTTGTGTTTTAAACTTTTCAAATAAGGTCTTCAAAAAAGTGCAGCACATTTCAAGGAACTGAATATTCACTTAGGGTCCTACCTATATTGAAGCAACAGGAATCACAAAGTACCTTCCATTAAAAAGTAGAAACATTAAGCCTGCAAGCTGTGGATTGCCTCACCATCAGTGTTGGACATTCTGGGTTTCTACCCCTAGGAGAGTTTGGAAAATTCAGGATTTGCATTTACTGTCTTGGGCATATTTTTTATATTACATGGAACTCTGCCTGCTTTATTCTGAGTCTGATATATGTGTGTAATTCATATCTTTATATAACTGCTTCTATTTTAAAAATTAACTTGTTCACACACTTTTTGTCTAGGGAGAAAGGGGTCCTAAAGGAGATCAAGGAGAGCCAGGAATATATGGAAAAAAGGCAAGTGAATTTGTAACTATAAATTAAAGCAAAATATTATTGGTATCTATGATGGGGTGACCTTGGCTGACTGCCTGATGCCCCTCCAGGCACTCTCTCATTCCTCCTTCTCAGCAGTACAGGCGGACAAAATAAGATGGAAAAGCTTGTGGGTCCAGATAAGGGAGATCACCTGCCAGTTAGTGTCAATTTGGGGAAAAATTAATTTAATTTAATGAAAAGTAAAATAAATTTGGGTAGTGAGAAACAAAGACAAAAACTAAAACACCTCTCCCAGTTGAGCCTTCTTCCCAGGGATGGGGAATAGGGAACAGGGTGGGGTGGTCAGTCCACAACAGCTCTCTGCTCTCCTTCCTTCTCATGTTCCTTCCCTGCCGTCAGCTCTGTGGCATGGGAACCCTATGGAATATAATTTATATTTTTATAATATATATTCACAGTTAATTTAATTCTATAGTCATAACTCAAAAAAGATTTTCAGTGTTGTTACTGGATGTACCTATGTTTAGTATTACCAAACTTGTGCTCGGCATATTTGCATGTTTGGAGAACTGTCTTCATCCTGTTAATGGTTCACTGTAATTCAGTTTCACGACACAAAATGCGTATACTTTTTGCAAGTATGTCTATGGGGTAACACACCATATATGGGGTATGTGTAATAATTGTATTGCAAACCAGTCGGTACTTTTTAATACATAGAAATGTACGTATAATCAAACAGGAGCAAGGGAGAGTAGTAAGGGGAGTGAGGAGAGGAGCACACAAAAGGATTGAGGCTGATAGTGGCTACGAAGAGAGATATTTTAGTCTGCCATTTATATAAAGCAGAGAGCATATTTTGCCTGTCCAGAGTTAACAGCTACATTTTCATCTACCCTTATATTTTCTTCATGTGTTTATTGCTCTACAGTTTTAAGCAGTTTGAAAGAGGGTCTGTGTTAGCATTTCTATATTTTCTAACATATTTACGTTTCTGTAATGCGGTAGTTATTAATTGACAGCTGCCTGTACTAAGAAAGAAACAGATCTCCTGTACATTTTCAAAATTAGAAATAACATGCTTTAATTATAGGTTAAATATACTGAATTTGCAGTGTAAACATTGAGCATAACTTACTTTTCCTTTGCTGTTTTTCTCAGGGTTCAAAAGGAGAGAAGGGTGATATGGGGTTTCCAGGAATGCCTGGCCGATCAGTAAGTTTTGTGAAGACAATTTGTCTTTAACTTTTGCTTGTTAATTCACCTACTGATTAGTGGTAATCCCCTGTTCCTACAGGGAGACCCTGGCAGAAATGGAAAAGATGGATTACCGGGAAGTCCTGGTTTCAAGGTACGTAGAAATATATATTCATATCTTGCCAAAGTCTTCAATAGCATTGCTGTTGATCTAAATATAAATCCAGTTGATTCTGTGAAGAATAACTGGAAATTAAAGTAACATGTGGTACTAGGAAATGCAGAAGTTTACTGCAGCAGTGAGCAGATTTCATTGTTTTCAGTTGCTCTGTGAGCAGGGGCAAATCCTTTATTAAGAGTGTATTAATGATGCTTAGAGATCGTTTATACTTTGCCTTCCTTATGCTTTTGTGTTTATCTAAATCTGTGAATCTGTTAATGAGATTTATAAATAAGCATACACTGTAGAATGTAATTGCTTTTGAAGGGGGATGCAGGAAAGTTAGGGGAAAGCACTTTCAGTATTGGATGTTTGTGTTGATACTCTCTTCACTGTGCAATGCCCTTTATATTGAATTTAGAATAGGTTTTCAAGCTGACTGAGTATCTGTCTACTGTAAAGAAGACTACAGGATCTGATATTTCTACAATGCATAACAGTGTGTGAGCTCACTGGACGTTTTTCTTGCCAAACTGCGCTTTCTAGTTTGTGAAAAGGTGGTACATTAGCCATATCAGTTTTAAGTTCACAGGGAACAAAAATTAATAATATGCAATGTAAATGTTCAGTTGAATTGACTTAAACAGCAGCTTTGTTTCTATAATATTTTTCTTAGTAATAAGGTAATTTAGGGCTGCTCCAGAGTAATGTTACTTCAGTGTCAAAAAGTACAAGTGTACTTTTAAGTGCATTTGTCTAAATTCCTATTGCTTTAGTTGAAGATGTGGATCTTCCATTTCATGACCATGCTTGTCTAGAGCAGTTGGGGATGCAGTTGGCATATCTGTGACATCTGCTACAGCAGGGAGATATGGCACAGGTGATGTGTAAGTGCCATTTTAGAAGGGTGTAGGTCTCCTCCAGGTGGTACCTCCCAGCCCAGTGTAGAAGCTTTGGCTGCACTGGAGCACCTCAAATAGCACCCATCATTTGTGATTTGGTAGCTAAATCAAGCCTTCATTCATTGTAATGGGGTCTTAGTGCCCTTACATTTCCCTAGAGAACTTTGGATAGAATAGCATATATAGGTATCTTAATTCGAAGCTAAAGGGATGAGTTATCACTTAAATGCAATACTACAGCACTGTTACCCAGAAAATTGCCTGTCGTGGGTTTGCAAAAGTTGCCTCCCCTCTTTGGGGATTCTAAGTAGTTTGTCCAGGTGAATTTCCGGGGCAAAACCAATCAGAATCTTTGGTAACGCCTTTACCAATTACATATTTAAGAAAATGGAAAAGAAGGGTTGTGGCGCAGAAGAAATTGAGGAGCCATGTAGGGAGGACGCAGCCAGGCCCAAAGGGGGGCCAGGCCTCCCTCCTCCCCCTGGCCCTGGGCCGGGGGCAGAGGCAACACTGAAACCCTCCAGACTGAGACATGTAACAGAGTGAAGGAAAAGACTTGAAGGAGAATTTGGACAAGAAAAACTCCAGACGGAGAGATAACAGAGCTTTCAAGGTTAAAGCTGGCAGCCGGAGGAGAGAGAAGTCTGAAGAGGGGGGATCGGCTCCTTCTCCTCCTCTTTCTCTCTCCCTTCAGCAGGGAAAAGATTGAAAACTAAAAAAAACCCCTGCCACTTGTGGAAGATTGTTGGGGAGCAGAAATAACCCCATCTGCAGCATGAGGAGCCCACACCAGAGCAGAGCTGGAGCAGATGAGTGCATGCAGAAGATGTGACTCTGTGGCAGTTTTGCTGGATTGTGGCCACAGAGAGAAGAACCTTATGCCGGAGCAAGGAAGCCCAGGTTAGATCTTGGGATCCCAGAGGGGAATCGATGCTGATGCAGCTGTGTTTGTGACCCTGACAGACAGCAGAGAATGGAAGAACTGTTGTCCGAGGGGTAGGCCCACGTCGGACAGGTCTGTCAAGGACTATTCCCATGGGAAGGGACCCCACAGGAAACAGGGATGGACTCAAAAGCCATTATTCCCTGTGATCCTGTGGTGCAGATCCATGGAAAAGCAAGTGTCTCCTTGCAAGTGTCCATGGGAAACCTTACAGGACTCTGGGTAACCCCAGCCTTTGGCCTTAGCCCAGGAGGGAGGTAGGCCCAGCCCTGAGGTCGACACAGAGGAGAGAAAGAGACAAACTGTTCCAGCTGCAGCGAGCCGGAGATGTCGTCCCAGAGATAACAGAAGAGAAGTTTTCAAATGCTGCAGAATTGTGTAGAAGACCTATAGCTTTGAAAGTGGAAAGAACATTGCTTTTCCTCCTGGAGACTGATGCAAAGGGGGGAGGGGTACTTCTGTAAATACGTGGGGCTTTTACTTAATTAGAATTGTTGTAGATATAGTTGTTTAGTTTTTTATTTTACTAGTAATAAATCCTAATATTATTTCTCCCCAATCATGTCTCTTTTGTCTGCATAAACCTTCTCTCAACTTAGAGCAACTTAGAGCAATTATGTTGGGGGGTGTGGTAAAAATTGTCCCTAGACAAACCCATGACATTGCCCAACTTCCATGTATAACTGAGCATCCTGCAATTCAAAGATTTATTAGCAGAACACATCTAAAATAACAACCTTTAGAAAGTATGTATAAAATTTAACTTTTATAAATAAACTCAAGTATTAAACTCGGATAAATGCAGTATTTCCTATTTTGTTTGTTCTCCTTGGAAGGCCTAAGGAGACTGTGCTAAAAGGTAATGGAGTAACTTTATTTTGTGTGTACTCCTATTTTTTTTCAACTGCCCTTATTTACCATATTAAAATACGTTAGTAAAAGAAGTTGTAAATCTTAATTATGGAAAAAATTTCTCATTGCTCATTTTTCTGAAGTTAACTTCAGCAACCAAGAGCAGATTATTTCTACAATACTAAAGGACTTTATTTGTTGCTTGGTTTAGTTTTAAATACTCCTACATTCATTTAATTTTCATCTTCAAATCCCATTGATACATGCTTACAAATTGTCATTATGAATATAAACACATCTCTAACTCTTGCAAATATGTCAAGCAAAGACAATTGAACAGACATTCTTAAAACACTCAGCTATGTTTGTGTCCATGGACATACTGGCTACCTGTGTTGCCATTGAAGTCAGTGCAGGTCCAAATGGGAATGCCAGAGCTGTCAAAGAAGGCAGACTCATAGGTACCAGTTTAGTTGTGTACTTAAAAAGCCTGTGGTGCATTTAAAATGTATTAGTGTCCAAAGCATCCTAAGGGAGCTGAAAAATATGACATAAGTCCTATGGAAAGCCAGTGCCTTTCGAGAGTGGGAGTAGGACCCTAGACAAGGCACCCTTGAGTATCTCAAATATGACCAACTGTCTATGTGTGGCCAGTGGAATTCAGCTTCTGGTGGCTGATAAGCTGAATCAGTCCTCCAATAATTGTCCAGACCAGACTTCTGTTGTCTGTGACAGGAGCTTAGTTAGCTTCCATGAATTTACGTCAAACAAATCCTCCCTTTTATATATGTGTATCTACACACACACACACACAGATATCAGTGGTGGAGAAATGCCTTTTCTGATACTATAGAACATAGGAAAAAAATTAATTAGGGATTGATTTTTTTTCTTCTACAGTTTTTGATAACATGGACAGGTAGAAGTCACAGTCAACATAACTAGCATAGTTTTAACTGTCAGTGGTGGCCATTTAGAGTGAAGCATTATGTTGCTGAAGGATGAACTTGGAGAGTACTTTGATCTGGTTTTATGCTTGTAAAAAATATACAGAGAATTCAGTATATTAGTTGTGTGAACGTGTGTACATTTAAACTGAAAGATATTTTCTGTAAAAAAGAAATGGTTGTACAAAAATATGACATTCTCATTAGTTTTTATTAATTTTATAATACAGCTAACAGGAGCTGTATTCTTCATTGAAATATTTTGTCAGCCTGACTTCAACATCTGCTTGCTATAAAACATTGTTTCATTCTGGGTCTATAATCAAATTCAGAGCAGTAACAAACATGCTGTCTTTGAAGGAAATTTCTGTTGGAGCTTTCCTGTTTTTTTACAATATTCATTCCAGGAAAGAATGTGGAAAAAGCATGGCTTGAAACCCAGATGCTACCCATTGTTACTTACAGTCCCGTTTTTATAATTTTAAGTTAATTATTGAGAGATGATTTTCTTTATATTTTAATTGATTTTTGCATTTGTTTTATGTGCTTTTATTTATAGAATTATTCTTTAAATTTTCAGAATTGTATCATACATATTTTGAGTAAAGGCATAAAGATTTGATCATTTCTTTTACTGCTGTATTCTGAAGTGCTTTGAAATATTTTTTCAGACTATTAGTTGTACTAACAATTAGGCAGTAGCAGTTTATTAATGTTTTATGCATTTCTTCAACCAGAATTTGCTGTTCTAATTGAAAAGACAATTGTCTCTCATCTCTTTTTGCAAACTGTTTGACAGCTGTCTGTTGGACACAGGATGAGGGATTATTGGATTGACAACACTACTTACTGTGTTTTAAACTACTTTCAAGTGAAGCCTTGATTTTGTGTATTAGTTTGACATTTTACTTATATTAAAAATAATAATTTACTATTTGAAATAATTATTTTTATAATGCAAAGGAAATTTTTTTCTTAAGTCTGTTTTTTTATTTTAAAGGGAGAAGTTGGACAGCCTGGATCTCCAGGCCTAGAAGGACATCGAGGAGAGCCTGTAAGTGATTAAATGTCTGACATATCATTATGTACTGATTTATTAGTTTTTTTGGGTCGTGAGGGTTTTTTTTGTTAATGGCTGTCATATTTCACGTTTCATTTATATTGATTTGAATTGGTTGATATGCCCATTTTTTAAAAAGTGCTTGTTTATTTTCTGCTGTTCATCTTTAGATTTGATTTTATTAAAAGAAATAAACGAGCCCTTAAAGATGCCTTAAAAGAAAGGATTCTTAACTGTATTGCTGTTATGTATACTTATATGTATATATGTTATAAAATTATCTCAATATTGACTTCTTTCCTGTTGATATGATATAGCTGGATTTTAATAATTACACAAGAAAAGGTTATGGCTGATTTTAACTCTCATTTCTGCAACATGGTGTATCTTCTTTCATATACTTGTTAATGTCACTTTTAAAGTTATTTTTTTCCCTGTCTACCTCCCTCTGTCCAGTTTTATTGGTCTTGTACTTCCTTGCATCTTGTTACACTGTCTGTATTACCTGTATCTCTGTTCTTCTTGCTTAGCTGGGGACCATGCTGCTGCATTTTTGTTTTGCTTATTTCCAAAGACTGTTCCTCTATGATATTTGGGCAGCTCCTCAGGGCAGATCACTTTTCCTTCTCTTTCAGTCTGATAACTTGGCTTTGTCCTCCTTGTTTCCTTCTCTCTTTAATGCCAGCAGGCTGCTTGAAGCAGATGAGCCAAGATATCGGTAGAAATGACTGAGAGCTTTGAGTAGTGAGGGACAGCCAACTGTCCTCAAACCATCAGTAATCCTTCTGTAGGCCAGTAGCAGTAAATGGAGCTCAGTTGGTACATTTTGGGAGCTCACTGCTACATTTTGAATTTTAAGAGGAGGAGATACAGCTTTATACATTCAACAGAAATTTTGTGGTATTGAATATAATGAGAGGCAGTATGTGTTACATGGTACTGAAATCTGGTAGAGAGTTTTGATAACTAGGAAGTAACACTTCCAGCTGAAAAATTCTCAAACTCCTTAATTTAAATTTAATATACCTTTACAAAAAGCTTACTGAAAATCTGTGAGTAGACTGTGAAGCACTGGGAAATCATTTCCAAGGTACTTTCTTCCTACTTGACAAGCTTATGTGAAAAACACACATAATTTCTCCCATGGATTTATTTTTTCCTCTTTTTTCTGCTCCAAATAACTGTGAGGTGTTTTAACCTTTTATAGTCTGTCGTATCATCATATGTAAAAGAGACTGAAATTAAAAATCATACAATACAACTGAAGGAGTTTTGATATACTTTTGGTTAGTACACCATAACAAATGTGTTAAGATAAAAATGAGCTCTGTTATTGTCCCTATCCTTGTTTTGTCTTTTTTCATTTTTACCAAAAAGAAAAAAAAAAAACCACAAAAAAAACCCAAACCAAAAAAACTTAGTTGGTCACTGTGATTTTTTTTTTTTAATTAGTCAAAAAAATGGAAAAGAAAAGGCATTTCTGACCTAGGGAAAACTAAGTATTTAATAGTGTAACAGCTCTCTTTCTGATCTGATAGCATTGGTTAAGTATGACCTGTATCTACTAAAGAAATATATTTTGGTTTAAAATTAATATAAACACTTCACAATATAACATTTTAAACGCAGTGTAAACTCATAAGTCCCATAATTTTGCTTTAAAGAGAAATGAAGTGGCAGACCTCAGACATAAAAATTACTAAGAAGTCTTTGAAAATCACCAAGTAGTATGGAAGGAGACTTCCAATGTATAAGCAACTACAAAAGATTTAAACAGTCCTAAAAGGGCAAGTCAGATTGCATTGTATGCTTCATTTATAATCAGTGGAGGTTCTGAAGAGCAGAAAGTGTACATGCTGACCATGAAATTGCCTCAAGGTAAACAGTAGGAAATGTAAGACACTGAGTCATCCCTGTTCATCTGCCTCTGCTGGTGTAGGACCAGACTGCATGTGTAAACATAGTGCTCCCATCTATTTAGAGCCTGGAGGAGGAGCAAAGGGCATATCTGTGCAGCAATTTTCTGGTAAAAGTGTGTGTTTGGGCTGTGGAAAACAAAAGTTATCCTCAGCTGTTGGATATATGGGCTCCCCTATTCAAGAGGGTGATTGGCTTTCATATCTTGGAAAGTGGGATGGGTTATTGAGGGCTATGAGGGAGGTCTTGTGCAACTTACTGCTTCCATTGTTCCTGTTGTTCCTCCAGTGTGTACACTGAGGAACATAATATGTACAATTGAATTGATGCATAACATGTAAACAACTCCTCTCTGCTTCTCTACTGTGGAATTCAGTGTGATCTTCTCTGGAGAGATACCCTAAGAGTTATGCCGCTGACGTGGAAGAGAGGGATTGAATTCTTCTGTGCCCTTCCTATGATAGCCAAATAGGCTGCCTAAGCTCAAGACAGGCCTTGGATTGTACTGTGGAAACTGTATGACTGTATCACTAACCAACCACATGCATGGTTAGTGGCCTTGGAACAGCTCAGCGTGGATATCCCACCCACACAAACATACATGCAGATAGTCCATTTTTTCTATTCAGCCACATTAGTGTTTGACATAGCCTAATTTGTTGAGCTGATCTTTTTAGAAATAGCCATCTTATGATCCCTCTTGCTTTAGCAAGTAAGAAGAGCATGGTGAAATGAATGCATCTTGAGATAGCGTCTAAGGGGAAACTGATTACGATGGAGCACTCACTGAACTCCTATTGCCTCTAGCCTTTGAAAGGTGTGATTATTTTTTGGGCAGAACACTTTCTGGGATATTATTACTCTTATTAATCCCCAGAGTTATAAACAGGAAAAAGTAGGTTGTAAAGCTAAGTAAATAATTCCAAGTCATGTGGTTGTTTTCCCTCAGTAGTACTATTTGGAACTTCAGTTAACCAGGCCATCCCAGTTCTACCCACTCTGTGTAAGAGTAACATGACAGTATGAACAGAATAATTTAGATAGCATTTAGCAAAGGTAGTAGTCAAGCTCATTTTGCTGATGACAAAAAAAGGCCATGCTGTCACCTGAGTAGTTTAGTGGCTAGTCATCTATCTTACTGATGACAAGCTGTTTTGATAAATGACTTCAATACATTTTTTTTTTTTTTGAGGGGCCAACTGTTTAAACTATAGAATAAATCAAGTTTTATTTGAGCTTAATTTCAGCCTGACTTCCTTTTTTAACATAGGTAGAGTTTTGTCAAAGTTTGGTTTCAGTGGAAGCTCCTTGTGTTTACAATTATGCAGATGGGAACTCTGCAGTGAGTGCTTGCGGGTAAAGCTGGCAGGACATTTATAGCACTCTTCTAAGCCTAGCATATGCTCTCCTGCCACAAGTAATATGTCTGAGCATTTGCAACTGCTCATGTTTACTCTCCAGAAATCATATTTTTCAGAAATACAGCTGCAGACACTTAAAATGGTGGAGTTTGCCCTCAGTATTTAGGTCACATCACAAGACCTCAGATGTGGCCTCATTTGTGCCAGTGATAGCAAGATATCACTACTTTCAGCTTCTGACCTGGCTCCCACTGTTATGCCTGTAGGTTGTCTGTTGATCTTTTGTAACTGCATCAGGAATGGCAGACCTAGATCAATGCATTCTCTGAAAAAATCTAGGTAATGGTACCAGAATTCTTTCTGAAGTGTGTTCAAGATACACTGCAAGATACAAAAGAAGTTGCAGTATTTTATTCACAAAGCAGAAATCCTGAAAATAAACTGGTATAGCCAGGTATCCTGTATGTTTGGAAAGCAAACCTAAAGTTATTTATAGTAGAATTAACCCTAAGTTAATTCTACTATATCTAACGCCCTGCTGAGATTGACAGAAAATAGGAACCAAAGAAAGAAGATCCCTGACGTAGTTGTATAGTAGTATGAAGATCAAAGTTTTTTTTTTTTGTTATTAATTTCCTCTCTGTGTCATGTAATGTTTTGCTTGATGCACTGTATGTTGATATTATATTGGTTTGTACCAGTTTTAGTTAATAAGATGACATTTGCTTAACATTTGTATTTTATATTTGCGTTTACATAATGGCCCGTCTTCGCGAACGAAGAGCCGGGGAAGGTCCTTACCCGCATATGCAGATAAGGCCTTCGAGCCT
>JAWWES010000115.1:90704376-90736529 GCA_035583135.1 Lophotriccus pileatus
GCGTTACCAAAACTTCTGATTGGTTTTGTCCCAGAAATTAACCTGGACAAACCACCTACAGTCCCCCAGAGAGGGGGGACCCTTGCAAACCCACGACAAAGTATGCTTTTTCAAGAAAGGATCAGTAATACACAAACAGTTGTATTTTTCAGATGTTTAAAGGAACCATGAGAACATATGAATAGATAGATGTCATTTGTGAATTTCCTTCTATTGCTATAATTCATGTAATGTCCTTTAGTGTCTTCCCAGAAGCAGAGTCGCAGATTTTCCAGAGTGGAAGGAACTATTTGATTGAAACATAATTCAGAGAATGCATATAACTAGAAGAGTCATCTTTTTATCAGAAGAAAATATGATAATAAAGATAGTTAAACTAATGTTCTCTACATCTGCTTGGGAAATTCACTGCAAAGCAGTTAGATCAGAAGAGCTTTTGGAAATACTCTATAATTTTGCATCTTCCAGTGATAGAATTTTATGATTATGGATATGTTACTTGTAGCCTAGAAACTCCTACTTTCCATGGCAGGGTGTACTGTCCTGCACTGAAGAGATGGGGAATATTAAAGGCGGTAGCAGAAAATGAAGAATAGAATAAGCTAATAAATACTAATTTTAGGAGTAAAATAGGTTTGGTTTTGTTTTGTTCTGGAAAAAGGTTTTGTGTGTGCTTTCTTATGCTGTTTGCAAGCATAAAGTTAAACATGAGTGGGATACAAATAATCCATTATACTAGCTAGAAAAAGTGGGAAGTATTTTGAGAATCATAGCTTGTTTCTTAAGTAAAAATGCTTATCCCTGGTTGATCTGCATATAAAGCCTCAGGCAGTTTCCTTAATGGATTTTTTGTGGGGCTGCATGGAAGCAAATCCAGCTGTTTAATGTAATCCAAAATAAAAATAGACACCTCATGATTAAAGAAAATTTTTCTAGGTATTGTGAAACCATGTTCCTCTCATAGTTCTAGGTATTGTGAAACCATGTTCCTCTCATAGTTCTATCCATTCTATCTGCCAGATATTATCAAAGAATGGAAGATATATTTAAGTTGCTAAAGCTGGGATAAAATAGGATATTTATACAGAATTTTATAAGTGTCATAATTGAAGCTCATCATCACAACAGAAACAAATCCGTACTTTTGGGTGTTCTGAAGTCTTAGTGGTGTAGGGGACTTCAGCTCAGGAAGACTCTACAGCTGAGAAAGACTGTATTCATGGATTAACTTTTATACCAAGATGAGCTTCATTCTGCAGTGAAGTTTGAGACAGACAAGTAGACATAAAGGTTTGTGGGACTTGGTTTCCTGGGGATTGGCCCCAAGAGCCATTGGAGTTGTATGAGGGCAACTGCAGCATCTGACATGCATGACAGTTTTTAGAGCAGAGTGACATCTTTTCAAAGGGTAGATATGCTACCCCACAGCACCTTCAGTGACACCAGAGATGATTTCAATGATCTACATGTCATTCAAATGTCTCTTTAGGTCCTGGGGGTACTCTGCAAAGCCTCCCCAGGTCTGTAACCAGAGCTTAGAAAGCTGACAGGCTTCTAGGTACACAGGGTTGACACAGGGTGGAAGACAAATGATTAAACAAGCAAAGGAGGCTGAATAAAGGGTAAGGACAGCAGTGTCTCAATAAATAAAAAATCTTGGTTAGCTGCCAGACTAATACATGATCACATTAGTTTTTAGGCACAACTCAGCAGCATGTGATAAAACTGCAGCTGAGAATCTTAAGATGGTTTTAAACCAAGGAATTGGATCTCTTGCTGGCTTTAAATTTCATGTGATTATAGCACTTGCTGATTAAGGTGAACATAATGAATAGTATTACAGGCTTTTATGGTGTAAGGGAAGACTTCCCATTTAAGGGGAAATTTCAGATAAAGGAGGAAAACATTTGAATAAATTAAAGGTAACTGACAAAGTTAGATTCATGATGCTGAAAGAACTAAGGCAGTGCTTAATTTTAAATATGTATAAATAAATTTTAAATATATATAAATAAAAACTTAATTTTTAAATATGAAGAAGCACAGCATGTGTTACATGAAGTTTGATGTAAAAGTAGAAAGGGAGCAAATTTCTTGATTTGGAAGTATAAAGGTAATCCAACTCATATAAAGACAGAAATCACTACAGCACAGTAGATGTTTTGGTTTTTAGCTATTTTGGCTAGAAATGTAATGCTACATTTTATTGGTATTAGAGCTGCATATATGATAAGTACAAACCATCTAGCGTGTTTTTGGGAAAGAAAAGGAAAAGAAAATTTAGCATTACAACCCCTTATTTCATATGAACAAAATGTTGCTTGATAGCTTTGCAAAGGACATCCCCAAAGGCGCTGTTGGCCAGTGAATCATGAATTATTCCATACCATTGATTCTGTAACTCCCAGTGAGTGGCAGTTTTCCCATTTGTAGCAGTTCCAAACATTGTTTTCCCTTAGTGGCAGAAAAATTGCATGATTAATGTGTTTCATATTAAGTTTTGATTAAACACATGCATTTGTGATAATTTTAGTTGCAATACAGTCTTCAAAAAAAAAGACATTTTTATTTTGCAAATGGAGTAAAAGTGGTTGCTTTGCAGCATACGTTAAAATAAAAATACATTTTTTTAAAAATTAAAGTAAGGTTTCTTTGACAGTGTAGTTGGTGTTCTGTCACCCTATTAAACATAACTTCCTATTAAAAGTGCCTCATTACTCATGGTGGACCGAAAAAATGCACAGATTCTGAGGATCTGTACTGCATGTGAAATCTCTGTTTAGTAACAAGATATGTTTCCAAAGCTTGATTTGGCTTTTGACCTGGAAGTTAGGGAAGAAACTCATGCTATCTAAATTACTTTTTAACCTTGTCTTCTGAGAAAGTGCAGATAATTCTAATTGGCATAACCAGAGATTATCCATGTAAAAGAAAGTAATAGACTGAGATAGATCATGAGAAGGAACCGAAATTTAATTTTTTTTAGGCATTCTGGAGCTGATCCTATAGAAATTAGTCTTTATAAATATTGAACCATGGAAGCTACATAGAGAAATAATTCTTCTGGGAAATATCATTCTTTATGACCAAATTAGCCACTTCATTCTCCTCTTTTTGTGCCAACTGACATGTGGAGAGTAATTGAAAATCCCCACATATACTGTGGGAATCGCGTCAGCTTAAGTGATAGATTCATTCTTAGCTGAGTGAATGTCAGTGAACCATAAGAGAATTTTAAGGGTTTGGACCAGCTCTCACTGAAATAAGAGCCTGAATTCTGTATACTTCAGTAGTGCAAACTCAATCCGAAGGGGAAAAAGAAAGGAAATATGACTTACTTTTACAATTATTTTTCTCTGAGTTTTATCTTTCTTTGTTACTCATATAAAGTTAAATGTCTTGTACCAGCAATTTATTTTAACCAAGAAAGATCAACACAGCTCAGCAGGACATTTTGTTTCTCCTTCTAGGCATGCTTATATAGTGGTAAATCATTTGCTGTGTTGGATAATTATGTGGAACTGTCCTCTCAGCCCTCCAAACTGCATAGAGATGTAACCATGGAAAGCTTTGGTACATTCTTTCAGGACAAGAAGGTTGCTGCCTAGTGGGAGGTTTTTTCAGCATATATGAAATTCTGTTTTGTATTCCAGGTACAGATATCATAATTTGAGTTTATATTTTACAGCTACAAAAATAAATAATTAAATAATTAAATGTTATATTAAATAATTACACTGAGAACTCATGGGCGGGTCTGGAAGTTCCTAAATGTGGTGACAAATGTGCCCATTTCCCATCTCTCTATTTGTGCAAAAGATCTATAGGAGGGTTTTGGACAAAAGTTAAGCAAGAAGAGTTGTGTTACATAATGTGAGTAGAAGTCTCAGAATGAGGCATTGTTTTCAAGTTCTTTTTATTACATTATTTGATCTCTTTTTTAATGATGACTACATTGGAATTTTGATGACCTGTAAAATGCTGAAGTTGTCATTGTTAACTCAGGTGCCACTGACCAATGAACTATTTCTGCTTTTGGGGTCATTATTAACTATAAGTGAGTGTAAACTGCAAGAGAATTGAACTGTCTTTTGCACAGATGTAATCCATATGGAAACTATCAGTTGTTACATTCATGTTATTTTTTTCCCATAGAATGCATTTGTTTTGGTGGTGTTTAGAACAGTTCTCTTGTCTTCACTGCAGCATATTCTTTTCAATATTAGATTTAAAATGCAAAGTCTTGAAACCAAATTCTTGCTGCAGATTAATGATGGTACAAGTAAGAACAGTGTCTGTCCAACAAATTTAAATCATTTTACCTGAGAGAAAAAAAATAGACTAACTGAATGTAGACTACAGTTTGAAGCATACACAGAGTTTTTTTTAAAGCTGAATTATGTTCAATTAAATGGTCACTGTAAGAAAAATGTGAGATATACTATGGAGCTGAAAAAGCAGTGATGCTGAGGAAATGGCAGAGATCTTCAAGTATGTATGGAGGTGGAAGCTAGTGCATCTCAAATACAACTGTAGCTATCTCTTTACATTCACTGTATTTTAGATAAGAAAATATGATTTGTAATACTGATGGTCCTATTGACCAGAGCTTTTGCTTTAACTTACGTGGGAAATCTTATGGATAATGTAAAGTGGTTTCTGTCCCTGTGTCAGGCTGGGTTTTGAAGCAAGAAGGAGCACGTGAGCCTGCCCAGAGGCAGACATGGACTCCTGGAATGAAAGCAGCGGGGAGCAATGGAATATTAGTGTTTTACCTCAGATTATACAGTTTTCATGTTTCCACCTGAAGCTCTTTTCTCTCATATGATTTTTTGGTGGTTGGTTTTTTATTTTGGGGGTTCTTTTTGTGTGTGGGTTGTTTTTTTAGTGGTTTGGAGTTGGGGTTGTTGTTGCGTTGTGTTTTTTTTTTTGTTTTTGGTTTTTTTGTTTGTTTTTGTTTTGGTTTGGGTTTTGTTTGGGTTTTTTTTGTTTTATTTCGTTGTTGTTTTTGTGTTTTTGTTTGCTTCTGATTTTGTTTTTTATTTTCTATTTCTGCCCATGTTTGGAACCCAAATAATATGGCAAATGCTAAATTTATGAGGACATATATATTTTCTGCTGACACTGTTCCATATATTTAGAAGTTTTTCTTTTTTTTTTTTTTTGTTTTCTCAGGGAATTCCTGGAATCCCTGGAAATCAAGGAGTCAAAGGACAAAAGGTATTATTAATTGTTCATAACACAGTAAAAACCTGCACATATATATACATCCATTCCAAAATAAGGGTTCAGTCTGTGCTCAGAGGAGAGTTTTCGTAGATATGACATCAAATACAAAACAATGGAGATGTGCTCCAAATTCTTTATGACATGTTCAACAATCATTAGGTTTTATTTCAGCTATTTCAGAGGGAATGAATATTTTAAAAGTAACAAAACTAATTTCATAATACTTTCAGAAATAATCTTAGCTAACGGAACCTGCATAGTTAAAGAATATCTGAAAAATTTGTTAAACGTACATACATTAATTACAGTATTCTTCTCTTTCTATAAAAAACAGGGTGAAATTGGACCACCAGGTCAACCGGGAGCGAAAGGGTCACCAGGAGATGCTGTAAGTTTGCAAAAATTTGTTATTATGGACAAATAATTCTGGTGTTTTCATTCTCTACTTGTCATAAACAAGCAAGCAATGGAAAATACAGGAGCAACCTTGCATTTTCAGGTTGGAAAATATGATCTAAGTCTAATCTCTGAATTTCTCCACAAGTATTATATACCTATTTTTATTTAAAATTTATGATTTTTTGACTGCACATTTGATAAATACAGCAAAAAAAAGTCTGAATTTAGCCTCTAAATTAATTAGATTTGAATTGACTTTGAAAGTACTGAAGTAAATTTATTTTGAAAGTTAATTCTTGACTTAAATATTGTCATAATGGATTTCTGAAGATGAATTTCAGGATGCTTTTGCGATAGTGCTCTTTTGACAGACTGTGAGAATAGCTGAGATCACTGAATTCCCAAACTGCTTAAAGAGAAATTTTTGTTTTGAATGAGGGAAACTGAAAATAGTTCATTCTTCCTTGAACAGTCTGGGTTACCACATCTTTGTTACTGTCTGAGTAGGGTGATTTCTGTGTTCTTTTATAGTCCTTTAGTCCTTTAGAAATCAAAGTAGCAAAGTAATTGTTCGGAAAGTTGGTGAAAGTATATATAGACTTTAAAAATGGAAATTTTAAAGGCAAAAGGGACAGCTACTTAAAACTAGTTACAGGTCTTTCTTAAGTTAATAGGAATTTCATCATTGGTTGAAAACATATGCTGCCTTTAAAAAGAATTACCTCTTCTGTTGAGGAAAACATGTTTCTTTAGTTCCATTACTAATCATCCTCACTGTTAACGTGTCTTTTTGCAGTTTGCCTTTTGTACTGGAGATATTTTATCTTCTTTCCTGACTAAAATGGTTCTGAGTTTCCTGGGAGATACATGGTTTAGCATAATAAATAAGCTGTTTACTACAACTAGTTAATTAGTTAAAGAATCTATGTTTCAGCCTATATTCAGCCTCAAACAGATCAGTATAAACTATTACTGGTATAATAAAGTAAATACTGTAGAGAATGATGACATGCTATTATCTCTATGGAAAAGGGACTACTACATGACTGTAAGGCTTTACCTTCTAAAAATTTGGGTTTTTTTCTTAGGTTATTGAGCCATATGGTAGTACAAGAGATTTTATGCAGTTCTACTCAGTCTACAGAATTAGTATCACTTGTCAAGGGAAGAAATAGGTAACACTTCTTGGTTTGCAGCTGAATGGCGTATATAACTGTTGTAATATATGAGAATAATCAAAAAATGACTTGATTTTTTTTTACTTACTACCTTATCTTGAGATTCATTATATGTTATGTGTGTATGGGCTTGTCTGTGCCCAGTCCAAATAGATGAAACTTCAGTTTCTCAGGAAGTCAACAAAGCAGCTCAGTGAAAATATTTTTATTGTCCATTGGTGGAAATTTTTTCTCCATTTTTTTTGAGCAAAGTTGAACAAAATGCCAGAGGGAAGGCTGTATCATCAGCTGTAATAAAGCTGTGTGGGATTGCAAAATGTACATATTTATTTAACTCACCTACCATGTTTTCTTCACATTTTATTTAGATAAATAACATTTGTTTCTTGATAAACTTGCAAATAATTTATTCCTGTTTCCTGTCAAGTCACTTAATGTACTTTTTGTCACCTGATAAATTAAATAGGAAATTGATGCATGGAATATTTGAATATGTTACATGGCGTTAGGGAATTTCAACCAGAAAAGATAGTGGGATTTTCCTTGTATTAGTCACATTTAATATGTTTGTTCCAGGAAAAACAGATGGAAAGCTTGTGGATGGTCTATTAATACCTTGGGAAAATTATTCAGTAACAAGTTCTTCTTCAGAAATAACTATCCATATTACATTGCCAACACCAGCAATTTATTAAGTTACCCGTGATATAAATAGTGCCAGCTCTGGAAAATGGAGGAGTAATGCTTCATTTTATGTCCTTGAATTGTTCTTCACTTTTATTCAGGACACGCTCTTCTCTTTTAATTTTAATTGTTTCCAGATTATGTTCTCAAGCTTTTCTCATATTGCATCTGAAAGTTTTCTTCTTGCAGCATGCTGATTTCATGTAGTTGCCTTCCTATTTTTTTTTTAATTAAATAAGTTAAATGTGGCCTAGTAATGAAAGAGCAAGAAAGGAAACCAGGCCAATTGGGTTTTATTTCTACCTTTCGTGCAGATGTATGCTTGACCTTTGGTTATACTAAACATATTTTCTGATTTGCCTTCTCTAGTATATGTTTGCATGTCAGTGTGGATATATACACATAGCTAATTCATTAATTAAAAAAAGCTATTCTTTACATATAGTATTTCCACTTTACGTAAGATAAATGAATGAGGGACATTTTTGCTGAACATACACTGCTTCTGTAACCCAAGGACTGATGTGGGTGTCAACTAGAAGTGATTTAGTGGTAGGCGGTAGGTTCTCAGTGTGTTACGTGTCTTGAAACACAGGTCTACTCTGAGGTGGCAATGTGAAAGGAGTCAGAAATCCCCCAGTCACATTTCTTGTCCCTTCCCACAATACCTCCCTAAACTTGTGCTTGCTTTTCTCTGCTGATTAATGCGTTAGTAATGAGACCAGAACAGAAATCTGAGGAGTAGAAAATTGTAATTTCATAATGCTTTTTGGAAAAGGAAAGTAGTCAGTGAAGGCAAAAAAGATCGCACAATGAAGAGGGCTGTGTTTCAGAAGTAAGGAGAACAATAGATAATATGAAATTTGATTTCAAAGAGCCAAACCGAATTAAACCTTAGAGTGAAATGAAAATTAACAAAACCTTAATTTTCCAAGTAAATAAAAAATGAAAAACTGAAGAAGTAGACCTCATGTGCAAATGAATTAAGACAGCATTAATGTAATCAAGGTTAGGTTACAAAACCAAATGAATATTTTGTTAGTCTTGTAACAAAGTTGGTGCTGAATGCAGTCAGTCCATAAGCAAAGGGTTAATGGGAATACACAGTCTCTTAGGTTATGAGTGTAAGAAGTCCTCAGAAACTTTAATCCATTTGGAGAAGAATTGGTAATTCTATTCCAAAATTATGAAAGAAGTGGGTCAGGGTATAGCAAACCTTTGTTTACCAAATAACAGATTACACTAGATTAGCTGCATCTTCTTTGATAATCAGAAGACTGATTTTCTGTGTAAGAAAGAACAAGCATCAGGAAAGTTCTGGAAAGTGTTGGAAATTATTCAATGTATGATATTAGTTAATTTAGAAAAATTGAAGATTTAATAGATTTTTCATGTGCAGATGACTGACCAGGAAAAGTTTTAGACTGAGGAACATCGGCAGCAAAGTTACTCAAGTTTTAGCCTTGTGCTTGATACACTTTATTTGTATTCGCAGACCTGCGTCTCTGGCCTAAAGAGTAAGTTGCTGCATTTACTGATGAAAAATTTTGGTGACCAGTACTTTTTTACCATACAGCAGGAAAGAAACCTGAATTAATCCATGGTTAATCTGCATTAATCTGTGGTTAATAGTAAAGCACAGGTGAAATGCCAGAAAACTGATGAAATCTTGAAAACCCTGGCTACAGGGAGTTACTTCTTGTTCCAGATATTCTGAATTTTCTTTTCTTTTTGCCAACACCCTTTTAGTTTTAGCAAATAAAGAATTTTTTTGATTTTTTTTTTTTTTTTTGGCAAAGCTGAATTGTAGTCTGTGTAACAAATTACATGGTTTTAATTCCATGTAACCTTGGAAAGAGGTCTGAGATAATGTCATGCGAATGAATTGTTCCTAACATTTAATACTAAATGGAAGGTGTTTTTTTGATTTATATGAAAACAAAGATTAAATAACATTAGTAACAATGGGTTTTGAAAATATTATCAATTGGAATAATTGATAAAATTTAATCTCTGACAAGTTAGATTTTCAGGCCTTATTTAACTATTCAACTTTCTGTATTACTCTGCTTTTATTTTATGCTATCTTAAGTACACTCTTATAGTATATTGCCTTTCAGAATATTTATGAAAGTCCAAATAAAACAATTATAATATATTGTTTTTATTGATGCATGCAGCTTGAGACTAGCTTTAAACAGAAATTAAGAGCATCATCCCTTTGATGATTTAACACCCCTTAGCTCTTATTTTTTGTATGGAACAAAGACAGCTAAACATGCCCTTGTCAACATGATCCCATTTGAGGAGTCCAAGGGAGTGTCTTAGTGATGCTCTGACTGTACATGTGATGAAGTGTCATGATGTGAAATGGCAGAACCTATTGGGTCTTGAATGAACAGTTCAACCCTGAAGATTCTGCAGAAGATGCAAAGGTGTGGCCCACCTGAAAAATCTCCACAAAGCTTGCAAAAGGAGTCAAGGCCTGGCAATCTTTGAGGGACACATGGTCAGAAAGAAGAAAGAGAATTACGAAATGCCACATATAGTATTGCTGGTTTTGGAAACACTAAGTGGAAACCAAGAAGCTTTTGTACCACTTTCAGTTGTAGCTAAGGGACATATTACGGACAACGTTTTGAGTTGCTGAATTTTTTCTTTCAGGAGTGTTCTATGACAGTTCTTCTTTTCTGTATGGAGTTTTTTTCATTGCACTGTAGCCCTTCATTAGACCATAGAAGGTCTAAATAATTCATTATACTGTATCAGAACTATAGCCTATATAGTAATATGATGAAAGACATTGTATTTCCTGTTTATTTCATTATTATACTATACTGAAGCCATTATTCCTCTAGTACAGAGATGTCTCTGCCTTTTTTATTAAATAAATAGGGTTTGATGGGACCAGAAGGATCACTTGGTCTACCTGGAGCTCCTGGGCCTAAGGTAAGTGTTTGTGTTAATGTGACTTGGGTAAATGACTGCTGTATAGATTCTGCAGCTAATTTTTTGGTGTATTGAATATTGGCGAGTAGCTGTATGATTTTCCTGTATTACTTCCTGTGGTACTTCAATCTCAAGAGAGGTTAATATAACTCAGTGAATGGTGCCTGTCGTCCCATGAGGTTTGGAACAATTGCAGAAATGGTCATGAGACTGTTTCGGCTTTGCAGACCTGGAAAATGTTCTGCAATGCTGGGAGCCAGATAATTCTCAGTATATATGTGAACTTTCTTCCCATGTTACATTTATTTATATTCTAATTGTGTTAAATAATGTTACGTGCTGTTTTTTCCACCCAGGGAGCCAAATTTATTTCAGATGTAACTTTAGTGACTGTACTGCAGCAACATCAAAAATTAATTTGACCCGTGCTCTCAGAAGTTAAAATAGATACTATAAATTCAGATTGCTTAGTGTAACCTTTTAATTTAATCCAAGATGAGTTTTGATCAATAAACACTGAATTGTGTGTCCTAGAGAATATTTAGGAATATAGAATCTATTTCCCAAATGATGTATTTACATTTAGATCCATTTCCACCCATACATTATTTTATATCCAAAAGTAGATATGCATTTAATTAAAATTGTATACTGAAGGTAACATTTTTTCAAGTGGTCAGTGGTTGCTATTGTCTAGAAGATTGAAGATTTTACCTATGAATTGACTAAAAATTGAGTAGCTTTTTTTTTTTTTTTGTGAAAAATGCTTTTTTTGGTATATTTACCTCATTCAGAATATAAGCTGGTTCTCAGAGAATCATTCTTAATAAGCTCATTCTTACATAAGGTCATAATGAAGTAGTCAATAATTATTAGATTTTAATGAAAAGTCTCAAGCTTAATATATGTCTAATTCCATAAACCAAAACAGAAATAAGTATTTTGACTTGGACTGATCCTAAGACTCTCAGGGTTTTATTAAATAAGATGATGGAAATGTGAAGTCAGTATGCAGAAACATGGAGTGATTGGGCAAGGGAAATGAGGCAGGTAGGGACAGGACCGGTGAGCAGAGGCTCGCAGATCATGTTTTGTCATCAGTATCTTACCTTTCCTGAAAGAAAGTTACACCTTCAGGCTTCCCATAAGGGAGTAGAACTTTAGCCTTTCAGTCACTACCTGTGCCTGTTTTTAAGTCAGTTTCTCAACAGTGTCTGTTTATGTTTGCTAGTCATAGCACATGTGACAAAGCATAATGGTATCAGCCACACTCTTACATAACTTTTATATAGGGTGATAAAGGCGAACCGGGAATTCAGGGGAAACCAGGATCGTCAGGAGCCAAGGTAAATATGATTCTGGAAGTATTGTCATTGAAGAAGGGATTTATTTACTTTTTTACAAGGCGGTTTGTTTCACAGTAAAACAGTAGTTAACATCAAATTACATCAGAATCCATTTGATTACTTATTCTTACTAATTTTATGCGAGATTTTAGGCAATGTAGCTCAAGTGCTCATTAAGTTCAAAGCTGCAAACATTGCCTTTACTTCAGATAGTAGTTTTTGTGTAATTTTCAAACATCAACATCAACTGTATTAAAAGACAGTTAATAAAAATAGATAGTGGAAAACTGAGGTTAAGAATTAGGAATCCCTTTTGTGGCTTCTCTGTGTTCAACATCCCTTCACAAATTTTCTAGACATTTCAATCATCTTCAATTATAAAATTTCAAAATATTGTAGCCAAAGTGTATCCTGTGAACTTGAGAAAATGTGCAATATATATTTTTACACACAGCATATCACTGACACAGAGCTATTGTATTACTCAGGGAGAACTAGGTGTACCAGGTGCTCCAGGTGAACCAGGCTACCCAGGCATTCCTGGTACCCAGGGCATAAAGGTAAGTATTTTTTCCAGTTTTACATTAATTGCATCTTTTATTGGAAGTGCTTTTCTTATAAGTAATTATTATTAAACAAAATCCTTTCTCTAAACACATCATTATATTAGAGAATAGGACACATTTAAAGCAACAGTATGTGCATCATGAAAATTTTCTTCTGAAGGATGAAGCCCTTGATGTAAAGGCATTTGTGGTGGTTTGACCTTGGCTGGAGGTCAAGTGCCCACTAAGCTGCTCTGTCACTTCCTTCTTCATCAGTACAGGGTGCTGAGAAAGTAAGATGGGAAAAAACTCATGGGTAAAGATAAAGGCAGTTTAGTAAAACAAAAGGAAGGCCATGTGTGGAAGCAATGTAAAACAAAATATTTATTCTCTACTTCCCATCAGCATGTGATGTCCAGTCAGTTCCAGGGAAGCAAGGCTTCAGTACACATAGAGGTTTCTCTGGAAGACAAATGTCATAATAATTAATATCCTCCCCCTCCTCTTTCCCTTAGCTTTTGTTGCTGAGTAGACATGATATGATATAGAATATCCCTTTGGTCAGTTTGGGTCAGCTGTCCTGGCTGTGTCATAAATCACAGAATGGTTGTGTTGAAAGGAACCTTAAAGACCATGTAGTTCCAGCCCTCCTGTTGTGTGCAGGGACACCTTCCATCCACTAGACCAGGTGGCTCAAAGCCCCATCCAACTTGGCCTTGAATACTTGTAGGGACAGGGTATCCAGAGCTTCTCTGATCAAGCTGTTCCAGTACCTCACCTCCCTCACAGTAAAGAATTTCTTCCTAATATCTAATCTAAACCTGCCTTCTAAAGCCATTCCCCTTTGTGCTATCACTACAGATCCTTGTGAAAAGCCCCTCCCCAGCTTTCTTGGAGGACCCCTTTAGGTACTGCAAGGCTGCTCCAAGATCTTCCCAGAGTTTTCTCCAGGCTGAACAACCCCAACTCTCTGTCTGTTTTCATGGGAGAGGTTCTTCAGCCCTCTAATCATCTTCATGGCCCTCTGTTGGACTAGATCCAGGAGGTCCACATCCTTCTTACTCTGGGGGCCCTGGAGCTGGATGCAGGTGGAGTTTTATGAGAGTGAGTAAAGGGGGAGAATCACCTCCCTTGACCTGCTGGCCACACTGCTTTTGATGCAGCCTAGGATACAACTGGCTTTCTGGGCTGGAAGTGCACATTGACAGGTCATTTAAAGCTTCTCATCCACCAACACCCACGAGTCCTGCTCAACAGGGCTGCTCTCAATCCATTCTCCACCTAGCCTGCATCTGTGTCTCCTCTCAAGATCTTGTCCATCCCGAGATTACTGGTGAGGAGGTGGATTTAGAGAGACAGCTTTGATGCTGTGGGAGCTCTGCTCAGCAGCAGCCAAAGCACTGGTGTGTTATCAACACCTTTCTAGCCACCAGTGCAAAGCACAGCACTGTGAGGGCTACTATGGGGGAATGAACTCTGTCTCAGCCAGACTCAATACAGCATTACAGAAGCAGAGTTGAATCAGGCATTTCTTTTCCATAAAGAAAGAAAAGTTTAAGGATAAAGAGGCAGTAAGATAGGTGAGTGGTGTTATAATTAAAGTTTTAGGAAAATCGCATACAGAAGTATTCCATTAGACTTCAGCTTCTGCTCCAGAAGGGCACAGATTTCCTCTACATCCAGTATTGTATATGTCAGCCATGTATAAATGTCTTAGGTGTACTAGAGTACTTTGCATGTCATTAGACACACATATGGAGGTGCCTTGCACTGCCTAAGAGCATCTTAAATACCTGTGTTTAGATACCTGGTCAGTGGAAACTAGAGAGTGATCCATATTTAGTTGAGGTTAGCTCAGATAAATGAGATAATGGAACCCCAGTTACATTTTTCCAAAAGAAGATGTAGAAAAATTAGTCTTCTGACCAGTTTTGAAATAGGGATTTGCAGAGCACAAAAAGACCAGTAAAGAGTGACTGGAGTCAGTGTCATAACAATAGTTTATTAGTTTCATTATCACTATATGTTCAGTTTCAATATCTAAGGGTTATGTAAGGTACATGTACCAAGACAATAATGCTGCTTTTATGAAAAGTGATTTTGTTACAATATATGCAACTTCTCTAAATTTTAACTGATGAAGCTTTTTCAAAAATCATTCATTTTATATGAAGATGCAAGTTAACTGGAGTCACGTCATAAGTATGACAAACTTCTGAATTATTCAGGAAGAAAAGTGTGATTTGGGCATCTGACAGTAAAAGTGAAGCCTTTCAGCTGTAGATTATTTTAAAACTTGAAACCAACCAACTGAATACAGTTCGCATAAATGTCTTCTTATGTTCTGGGATTTTCGATCAGGAAAATATTTGCTATGGCAAAATGTCCTCTTTGCTACTGTTTAGCATTAAACTAGATACTCTTTTTTTTTTTTCCCCCCAGAAAACACACTAATGTTTGGCTCTTACAACCAAACTGATTTTCAGTCAGAAAACTGAAAAACAAAGCCAAATATCTCCATTCTAATTATTTTTTTTAATTAAATGCAGTTCTACACACCCCCCAAAGATCCGTCTTTGTTTCCTGAGCTGCGGTGTTCTTGGCCCAAAATTTTGATTCGTGTCTGTTTAAACAGAGTCACAAGGATTTAAGAGGTCAGAATTACAGTAAGAGCCAGCTCACATAACTTTAAGTTTCCTTTTCAATCAATGAAGAGAGATGGGCACATTTTGTGAGTACATATTTTATACCTGTATTGTTAATTGGAATGAATAATTTTCAAGCACTGCCTGTTTCTCTCCAGTGTCAATTCGATGGTGTTCAGTCAAGTTGGTAAACCTAGATAATGAAGTTTTAAGTACCATTTACACCATCTGATTGTAAATTCCCCCCCACTTATTTACTATAAACATTTCAAGTCAAAAGAAGTGGGAGGAAGTAGAACTTAGTCCTTAAACATTTTGATTACATTTAAATATAGGGGTTTTGCAATTCAAAAAATACTTTTTCTTTGTATTGTCATGTATAACTTCTGCATGAAGTGTGTTTATAGTAAGTGTTACAGAAATTATTTATACTCCAGTCTCTATGGGTGAAGGCAAGCATACTTGAGGTTGGCATTCAGCTGAAATTTAACCCATGAGAAACACTGCCTCCCTCCCTGCTTACATTCTCTCCGCTCCCATGCACTGAGTGGATAAAATCCTGCTGGATTTTCCACCTCATTATGTCATATTTTTTAATTTTTTACTTGGCTTGTGAGTATCCTTTTGGTTTTTTTTAATCTTCTTTTGATGACAAATTCCTTTTTAATATAGTTTTCTGGAGTTTTCTCAGTGTTGGTGCACATGGGGATAAAGTGACTTGTTTTCATTCACTATATATATAAGCGAATAGATGCTTCTCTTGTGTTAAATTAAAATGCAAACTACATGTCTTTGAGATGAATGATGTTGAAATGGAGACTTTTCTTCTAATATTTCACAGGGGGACAAAGGAAACCAAGGTGACAGCGGTATCCAGGTATATCAACTTTGTTTCTAATGAAATCATTTGGCAACACTATTAATACAAGTTTTAGGCATTAATTCAGAAACTTTTAAGATTAAGCTCCACAGAAAGTTTGCTTGAATAGCAGCAATAACTCTCCTTCAAGGAAATCTGCCCAGTATACCCAGTCTGAATTTCCAGCCGCATTTCTAGGGCCTGAGCAGGCCTACCTACTGTACAGGCCTTCCTACTGTACTGTAATAAGTGGAATTTTCCTCCTTGTTATCTAAAATCATGGTAATACCTACAAGAAAAAATATCATGTCACTGCTCAGATCCTGACTTGGTTCCTCTGTGTTCATAATAACTTTTCAGACTGATTTGTCCTGGTTAGGATGATGTTTCAGGGTTTAACTCTTTGTATTATTTTTCATAGTTTAATTATATGTACCAGAAAAATGTATTATTTTAAGAAAATGTGCTTCTTTTCTGAAGGGGCTGAAAGGAGAAAAAGGAAGACAAGGAAATCCAGGCTTACAGGTACTGTTAAAATAGGGATCCTAGTTCAAGAGAGCCATAGTGATCCTAGTTCAAGACCATGACTCATATTTGTTTCTTAACACTACTTCCATCAACATGGATAAGTCTTTGCATCACGTGAAATGTATTTATGTACTACATGATTACATAGTTGTATAAATTACCTCTTAAACAACCTTAATGTCTTTAAAATAACAAATACAAAACATATAGAGAAGATGGAGCCACATTTTTCTCAGCTGTGCCTGCTGGAAGCATGAGAGGAAAATGCACATGAGTTGGAACGCAGAAAATCCCAACTTGATATCCAGGAAAAGCCTTTTGCTTTGAGGGTGGTCAAACACAGGATCGGGCTGCTCACAGACATTGTGGCAAAAGCTGTCTGGGCAGTGTTTTGAGTTGATCAAGTTGCATCTGTTCTGCAAAGGAACGTGAACTCAAGGAAATCGCTTCCAGCCTACATGTTTCTGTGGTTCTGGGATATTATATCTTGAGAAACAGATCATGAGTGCGTTTTTTTAATTATTATATTAAGTCCTTAATTATATAATCGTTTTATAAAATAGCTATAATAAATAATATAAAATGCAGATAGCACAAAGTGGCTTTTATGTAAAGGTTATAAGAGTAATACATGTGATGTTAAGATTTTGCATGTACCATGCTACATTTTCATACAGTTCATTATCTCCTAGACATTACTGGGAGTTATTGACATCCTCTGTGCTCATAAATTACAGATGTTTCCTGTTTTAGCTGCAAATCAGTGAGATACAGTTGTTTCTCTTTAACTCGGGGCCAGCGTATTCTGATTGTGTCATAGTTGGCTATCTTGTTGTACCACAGAAAATAACTGTTAGTATTTATAAATACTTGTTAACTGCATACTCTGTCGTGTCTAAACAGAGAAGTATTTGTTAGAGGTACATATCTAAAACTAGGCTTGGAAGGAAGCCACAGCTGCTTTTTTCAGAATTACGACATGGATACAGCTGCCTGTCTAGCCAGAAGGAGCTGATTCCCATGGAGTATGGACAGGAGATCTAAACTATGTTAGTTAACTCTCTCAGGGACCTGAAAGTTGACAGTAGTTCAGTATTAAAGCTGAGCAGATTTTTTTAAAAGAAGTAGTTGAAACTAAGAGACCAGTCATGGATTTTAACCAAATGTGATGTCCTACTCTAACATTTGACAAATTAAACATCCTGGTTTTTCCTTTTGCAAGTGATGTACAATTTTTCCATATATTTATTATTTTAATCATGAGGTAAAACAAAGTGATAGTGAAAGGAAACATATTTTTTCCCTCATAGAATGATGCAACTTGAACTGTTGTTGCTTGCTTGCTTGCTTTTTTTCAAGAAAGCTGAAAAAATAATGCAGAGTGAGTCTAAAAGTGTTTCCCATGCTTTCCTGTTTTGGTTGGCAACCAAAAAAATCAGTCATTCAAATACTTCTGATAGACAACACTAGGTCTTTCCAAGGTTTCTCAAGACTCCAAGACTTCTTAAAGATACAATACAGATTCCCTTGCACATAAGAGTGTATCACAAAAGTGAACTGCCAACTTGCCATGGAACTTAGTGGTCAGTAACACCATTGAAGCATTTGGCAGAAGTGACTCCGAAATCATTTTCTAGCATGCAAAATCTGGCTTACCACTGAGTTTCTATTTAAAAGGCTCTGAAATTAATTTATGCCTAGTAAGACAGTAATAAACAGGTAGAATCAGGAGTTTTCTGTTGCTACAACACAAAGTATTATTTCTTTTGTCTTTTGCAAAGTGAATAAGATTTTGTCTCTAAGTCTGTTATGTTTATTTATTTTTAATAAGTAGGATATATTTGCAACTTATCCTCTTCATATATAATATTAACGGCATTAATGAATTGTTCATTCACCATGATATAAATTTTTCATCATTATATGCAAGGGTTTTTTTTTGTACAATAGCAATCACAGAATCTTTAAAAATTGCCATTTATTGAAAACAAAGGATTCCAAGTAATTTGGCTCAGCCTGCTTTTTAAACTTTTTTTTCATATTATTTCTTAAAGGGATTAGAAGGATTGAGTGGAGAACGAGGAGAGGTAAGTATTTTTGTAATGACAAATACAGTATTACAAAATTATTCTATTTGTTTCTACAAATTATGTGATGTGTAAAATGTGTGTTTATAGTCTTGCTTCTATTCTCAAATGTCTATAAGCAACAGAAGAGAAATTAATTAAGACATATCGGAGAAGAGAAAGAAGTATTAGTTAAAAAGAAACATAATGAAATATATATTTCATTAAATGAAATATTTTAAAAAATAATTAAAGCCAAGTATATACTTTAAGGGAATTAAAAAGCCAACAAACCCAGCAAGAGAAACAATGAGAAAAAACTGGTTCAGGAAAGGAAATACTTAAAGGAAAAAGAATCCAGAGATTCTATGGTCACTGTAAAATAAAAATACATTTATAAATATACAGAATAATATTATAATATTATTCAGCAGTAACCAGTAATTGAAAGGCACAATATAGAAATGAGGAATAGGACACACAAAGAAGATCCTTCTTGTACACCTTCCCTTCCTTTAGGGAGTCAGAAAATTTGGAGCATATAAACTAGAGATGAAGACCATTGCATTCAGTGACAGTGTTGAGTTTGCCTGATTCCTTTTGAGCTCTGCTAATAAACTCTACTTTCAGCTTCTATAAAAATCTGTAGTAAGGATTTCCACAGATGAACTGTTTGTCTTGTGTGTTTTAACTGTCACCAGTGAGGTTTCTTTGTGTACCTTTATTTCAAAGCCAATGAAAAGAATTATAGCAAAGCCCTTACAAAGATTTTTTTTTTAGAGGTTTCTGTTTTTTGAGACTGACTCAGAAAATGCAGGGTAGAATTTTTTCTCTCTACTACCAAGTCTGTACAGGAATAATTCAGCCTGGCTTGAAACTTGAGGGGCATAAGGGAAAGTGTTCAAAACCAGGCTGGATGCAGCTCTGAGCAACCTGGTTTAATGGAAGGTGTCCCTGACCATGACAAGGGGGTTGGAACTAGATGATCTTTAAGGCCCCTTCCAACTTAAACCATTCTATGATTCTATGAAGGCTGCTTGGACTACTCATGATCTGTCAGAAACTGCATTTGTTGCTCTCCAGGATATTTTTAGAAGTCCCATATTTTCTTTTTTTTTCCCCTTGTGTTTGGCTAATTATATATATTTATGGCCAGACTTTTTAATCTTTATGTTACATGTTGTTTAAAAATTGGTATTTAAAACATTGATTTTGTTGGTTATTTTCTATTTATTTCAATGTTCAGTGAAATCAGAGTACAAATTTATTTAGAGATTTCTTTGTTCAGCACTTTTCATTAAAACATTGTTGCATATCAATAGCTGGATACATTAAATAGAAGCCAAATTAAATCATTGTATGCGTTTTAACATATGAACTGTTTCATATGCTGTTGTCATTCTATGAAATTCTTAAATTACAGTTTGGCTTATAGGTGTTTTGCTAAATCATTGCCAAAACTGGTAAAAGATTCCTTGTATACTACTGAACTAACATTTTTAAGTATTTTAAATCAGTAGTATGTTTCTACTGAAAACTCATTTTAATAATTTTCTTACTATATGTTAATGTATAATGATGTGGTGTTTATTTATCAAACCTATAAAATTAGTTGATTTTCTATTTTCATAAAATATGTTTTTTGTTAGACTGACTCCTCAATAAAAAATGTCTTCAGCCTTTAATTCTCAGCACTTATTGAGCTCTTTTCCTTTTTCAAATTTTCTTTCCCAATAGCAAGGGTCCACAAACAAGGCCACACATGGGATGCGGTTGAGCATTAAAAGACCAAGATATGCTGCAGAAAATGTTCCCTCTGCAGTTTCATTTGCTCTTTGGCAAGTTCTTCAGGCAGTTTCTGCTGATGCTTCCAACATTTTGTCCTGATGTTTTTATACTGGCTTCGTGCCTCTAGTGTTTTTCTACAGTAGATGCCATTTTTCCAATATTCACTGGGTTTTAATGCTTTCTAGCCCCTTTAGTTCAAATAGATCAATTTGCAGATATCTTTTATGTAAACTTAGGCCATAGCTGTAAAAGTAATTAAAATTAAAATTAAAACCAAAGCAAAACAAACAAACAAAAACCAACCAAAACCAAACAGCTCCTAACTATAGGAACAGAATGGTTTTCAGGTCTCACAGGCAGCTACATATGGTCCATGTGCTTATCTCTGAGCCTTGCTGACCGTGGTAAATTTACCACCTTTGTAATTATGTAATTTGCAATTATGTAAGAAATGAACAAGTACAAATCTACATGATGTAACTAAAAGAATTAGTTTTCTGTTACTGCAACATTCAAGATGACAGTATCAAGAGAATAAAATGCTATTACAATTTTGGAAAAAGTTCTGATTAGTGTATAACTTCTGCAGGTATGTACTGCTGCTGAGGTCATCTTTCCAGCAGCACTCTTAGTCACCTGACTGATACCTGTTTCATTTTTGTGGTTTTTTAAGTGGATAAACTACCTATCTGATTTTAGTGCCTAGCTCTCTGCATAAAACTGGGTAATCCAATACTGAATTTGAAGCTTGCTACCCTGCAGTAATTCATGTGGAGAATTTTGGACATTGTTACTAATTTAGACCAAGCCAGGAAACTTTGAATTTTTCTGATGTGAAGAATTTTGATAAGTCATATAGAAAATTATACAAAATAATATAAATACCATAGTTTAAAATTCAGTGTAAGTATGAAAACTGTATGCATGAGTATTTCTTAAACTTCTATTATGTGTTTCAGTAAGTTTTGTCATATATAATAGTTCTGTTCCCACAATTTTGTCTAAAATAGTTGTAAAGGGTGAAAGAAAATTTTGAGGCAACTGATAATATTTTGCAGAAGCTGTGAAGAAATGGAAGGAAAAAACTCATCACGGAGCAAATGTAGTATACTGACTTTAATCTTGGGAACATACCAAATTACATTGTACTGATGTTTGTTGGCTCCAGAGTGGGGAAAGAGTTCCACATGAGCTATTGCAGTAGGTAATTACATACATAGAAGAACCATTGCTTTGATGAAGACATATCGAACTATTTTCCAGTATTATTTTAACTTTTTCCAGTTAAGCAAATGGTCTACAGTTATTACCAATCAGATGAGAAAAAAAGAAACAAAAAAATTGCTAACTCAAATAAACTATTTTTTCCTTTGTCTTATATACTACATACATATGGGTCAAAGGCTTGATTATTACAGTAAGTTTCCAAGAACATCAGTGATGCCAGAATTTCACCTCTAATTTTTCCAGCCTTCTAAGGAAGTTAACATACTGTGAAAAAAAATTCTAATTCTCATGCAGAAGAGAATAAAGCCTTTACTTCCATATGGTAATAATGAATACTAATTTAAAATAGTATTTTCTAGATTTTCTCAGAATATGTTTGTGTGGTGCTGCCTAGCTTCTGGATGATCACTGAAGATTGGCTTTTCATTGTTTCATTCCAGAAAGGTGAGAAAGGAGATCCAGGCATTCAAGGCATAAGTGGACAAAAAGGAGAATCTGGTGTCCAGGGTTTGGTTGGACCTCCTGGTCTCAGAGGTCAGCCAGGAGATAGAGGACCCCCGGGACGACCTGGATCAGATGGAAAACCTGTATGTATAGGACCTCAAACTTGCAATTTTGAGTACCTTAAAAACTGCAAAGAAATGCATGATCTCTCTTATTTTAACTGTTCTCTGTTCAATTCAGGCACGAGAATTTTCAGAAGAATTTATTCGACAAGTGTGTTCTGATGTGCTGAGAAGTAAGTTTGAAACTCTCTTTACCGTTTTTTCCTTGTTTGAAGTGCTAAAGAAGTTTCCTGATAATTGTAAAGTCTCTTTCTTGAAAGCAAGTTCCATATTGCCGATTTACAACTTGTTTTCCTACAGCTGTGGGTACGTTTCCACACCATACGTTCCATACTTTATCATGTTATTTTCTAAAGGTATTGTATTCTCTAAAGAGATGAAACTGATTTTGTATTTGCGGTTAGGGGATACTACTTTTATTATTTCAACACTCTAATTTTTTGTTTGAATTCTCTCAGCCCAGTTGCCTGCCATTCTCCAGAGTGGAAGACTACAAAGCTGTAACCATTGTCAGTCTCAAAGTGCTCCCCCAGGACTTCCAGGACCACCAGGTCCAAGAGGCCCTGAAGGACCAAGGGGGTTTCCTGGTTTACCAGGGAATGATGGCATTCCGGGGCTGATGGGCATCCCTGGCCGCCCTGGGGCTCGTGGGACAAGAGGTACTGTGTGCATATGTCATGGTGCAAATGGCCTTTGCCATTTGCTTTTCTCCTTCTAGTTTTGAAGGGGGTCAATGCAGCGTGGAGGAAGACAATAGCTGTGCTTGTATGACAGAGTGTAATTGTGAACATGACACAGAGTGGATGTTTCACTGCTTTCAGAAAGCACATGACAGAAGAAGAGAAAATAGAAGAACTCAGCAAGATAGCTAGTGTTCAGTTCTACTGTAGTCAAACTGTTCTGATCTTTTTAGAGAGTTCTTAGTCTCATGCAAATGTTTCTAGCTGTTTCTAGGGTTTAGATTATTTTTTTATATCAAATATGCTTAGACATAGATTTCAATTCATTTTTCTGTTTTCTAGTTTCTTTTCTTCTAAACTTGTTTGTTTCTGGTATTTTAAGGAGCAGTATTGATTCACTGGCTGCTTATAACTGCACTGATTTTTGGCATGTGGTGACTTTTAGACTCCTCCTAATTACCTGAGGTTTTGTCCTTTTGTTCTTTTTATCTCAAAAAGATTTTTGCTCCTTTCCTTATACTTTTCTTAAACATTCTGGATTCTTTTTAAGCAAGCCAAGGTTTACACTTTCAGGTAACTCAGCTGTCCAAGCATTCCAACTGATTTCTGTGATGTGTTTGCAGACCTTATGTAGAGTATGCATATATAGTCTGGAACTAGAGAAAGAGACTGGTTGAATTCCCTAATTTGGTAACTGGTAGGATCGAAATAATCAGAAAAGCTGTATAAAATACAGCTAATTAGTAATGTGCCAAGAGTAAGCAGACAAATGGTAAATATTTACTTTCTTTTTGACATTAACTGTGACCTAAAACATCAAATTCATTCTGGATGTAATGATGACTTGCCTGTAGTGCTTTATAATTTCCTCTCCAATAGGAGTAGAGTGTGCTGTTTTCATCTCGAGCAGACACTAACAGGTCTGGCTGTTCCATGAGAGTTGGAAAACATGGGTATATGTCTCTATGAAGAAACTGAATTTACTGGGTTGTACTAGTGTAAGAGAGCTCATATTTTTACTCTCTCAGTATTTCTTTGGTGGAGATTTAATTCTGCTGTGTGTTGTAGAAGATTGTCTATATATTCGGTATTCCACATGGACTATGGTGAATAACTCACACGTCTTTCTTACAACTTCTTAAAATCTTTGCCAGTTGGAAGGCAATGAGAGCAAATCTTTTTAATTGCCTGTCATCTATTCCCTCAGCTCATAGTGACTGTTTGCTCAACAAGGGCCACATCAGTTCTAAACTCAGTTGAAATGAGGATAATTTAGAACCCAATCACACTGTGTAGGTTACAAGAAAATGCTTGCTTTACATCGTATTATTTGCTTTTGAAATATTAGCTCTTTTATTCAATAAATTTTATCAAATGCTGACTTCCTAGTTTGTTGGATGAAAATAGTGTGCAAACATATACCTGTGTTTGCTAATTACAGGACTGCCAGGGAAAAACGGTGTGAAAGGCAATCAAGGAATTGGGGTTCCTGGGATCCAAGGCCCCCCGGGACCTCCAGGTGAGGGGATGGCTCAGCTGTGCAGATTCAGTGCATGCTAATAATTTAAAAAAAAAGTGATTTAGAAAAAACATTGGTATAATTTGGGAAAAGCTTATGTAGTTTATACATATCTTAATTTCCATATGTGTTTTAGGGCTAATGCCTGTCTCTTGCATGCCCTTATAAATTGTCATATAGTACATAATTTAATATAAGACATGTCTTGTAGCGGTTGGTACCTGAGACTGCTGTTTCTTGATAGATGGACCCTGAGAACTGAGCCCTGATATGGTTATGTGACATGTATGCATTGCTTACTGAGGGAATATATTCTTCCTAACTTTAGTGTATGCATAAAAAATGCAAAGTTGGCTGTTTGGAACAGATATTAGGGCCTGATCCAAATCCAGAGAAACAAACAGAAATAGAGGGACTGATTCATTTGATGGTGTTCCAGATTATATGATAAAGTATAACAGTGTACTAAAGCAGATTTTTATATTTTCCTTTAAAAGCTATTTTTATTTAGTGTGTTTTCCATGTGCTTTTTAAAAAATCTTAGTAAGATATCATGTTGTGTATATAGACATATAAGCAGTTTGTGACAAGAGGTGTCTTTTTCAGGAAATGAAGTTTTCTTTATCTGCATACCTCACCAAAGAGCCGGGGAGTGTGTAGGGGGGTGGATCTGTACTTGCTCTTGTTTTTATTTCAATAGTAATGTATTTGTTTATTGCATGTGTGTTATTAAGGTCCTGAAGGTCCGCCAGGTATGAGTAAGGAAGGACGTCCTGGAGAGCGTGGGCAGCCTGGTAAAGATGGAGATCGTGGCACTCCGGGAATGCCTGGACCAGTTGGACCCCCTGGAATTTGTGATCCATCACTATGTTTTAGTGTAATTGTGGGGAGAGATCCATTTAGAAAAGGACCAAATTATTAATTTGTGATATGATAATTTAGAAGAATAGGTAAGGTGCTTTTCTGTTATGGTCTTTCAAATCTCAGGACGGTGACCAGCAATAATACAATAAGCAGGAACAAAAGTACCTCTGACATTATAAACATTATAAATAATGAACCCAAAGGTTATACATTCCTTTAGACAAGAAACTCCCAAACTCCAATGACTTTTTTTATATCTTGCACTGGTTGAATATCAACTGTTTTTAAAGAGATCATTAGTTTTATTAGGAATTAACTATAATATTTGATAGTATTTAAGTGTCCTATCATTCTCCTTTTACCACTGAAGTCCTTGGCAAAATTGCTGGAAACACCACTGGGAGCAGGATTAGGTCTTAAATGGCATTGGTCAGATATAAATTACTGTGAAAGTTTTCACATGCAGCCAACATACACAGTATTTGATTTTGAAAGAATGTGGCTGGCTTTGACTTCATATGTGTGTGAATTTCACTGGCTTGTGTACATTTCATATGTCATAGCTCCAGCTGTTCTGTGAGCAAAAGCATATATCAGATTCTTATAAATTAAGATAAATATCTTGATAATCATGGAAGAAATATCACCTATTTTGCCATGCAACTCTGCTTAAAACTGAGGTGAAATGCAAGGGTAGAACTACTCGTTCAAGGGTCAAGGTTTTATTGAAGATGGTAGTGTCAGCCACTAAAGGTTTAAAGGTTCCATTTGGGTGATTCAACTACATGAAAATAGCATTAAAAATTAAAAAAGAACGAAAGACTGATACAGCTGACTGTGATACAGTAGCTGTGATTTGACAAAATTAGAGATTAAAAAGTGTTTGCACAACCCCAATGTAATGGTTTTGTTTAATGAGTATTAAGTTATAAACCCTTCGCTGTTTCTCCTCAAGGACTGTATTGCCAAATTGAAGAAGCAGGTTTTCAAGGAGAAAGGTCTGGTTGGTGGTTGACCAGCTGCAATGTTTGTTATTCAGTTTCCTTTTTCATTTTAAGCAAGCTGTGTATAATTTTCATTTTAAGCTTCGCTGATGAGTTGTATTGCTTGCTTTCACATAAAGAGCAAAGCCACAGTTCCCATGACAATTTAAAATCCATTTCTTAAATTAAGGCAGAGTCTTGTATAGAACTTAACTGATGTTTCATAAGTGACTTCTTCTAATGTGTTGCTTTTCTGTTGTCTTACTATCAGAAACTGGTAATATGCTTGACATTCAAGGTAAAATAAAATTTTGTAAAGAACTGGTGGTAGTTTGATGAGCAATTGCAAGAGTTGCCTTTCTTGTGTGTTGCAGAGAAGAGTGATGTCTGTAATACATGGAGGGGTGGTTCCACCTGGCAGCTGTGCCTTTCCAGTGTCTCCATTTTCTCTGGAGAAAGCATTGTCCCTTGGAGCAGCACCTTTCTGATGGGCTCCTGGTGCTTGTGGGGCAGGGCAGGGAGTGCCAGAGCAGCCAACTGTGCTGTGCCTGATGGCTGCAGCCTTCCCAGAGCTGTGGCCCATGGAAGGGTGCTTGCAGTGAGTAGCTTAGCCAGCCACAGCCCTGGTTATATTGGAGTGCAATCATTAGCATCTCAGAAAATCTAGTCTAAAAACCTCCAAAGGGATTCATGAAAGCAACTGACGTGGACCTGAGAAAATAAGCTGTGCATGAAGTTTTCTCCCCAGACAAGTGATTCTCGGTACACAATGTAAGACTGCTCCTGTGTGCAACCAGTGATTGAATTTGTGGAAAAAATAATCTAGAAACCTCTTAATTTGTTGTGTTAAATCCCACACTGTTTATTTTTCGAGAACTGGTAGTGAAATGTTACAAGGTCAAGAAGGAATCAGGATCTCAGCATACTTGTAGAACCTTTCTAAGCTGTCTGCACTGCATGCTATTTTAAATCCACATTTAAGACACATTTTTCAGTAAGATGTATGGCGGTGGGAATGGTGAGTCTGAGAGGAAGCAAAACCAAAAACAAAAAGAGAAAGTCAGGAGGACCTCTGACTACAGTGAATTCAAACAGAAAACCAGAATTCCTTACTTGTAGAAAAAACTCTTGCTTTTCAGCCAGTTTGATTGGTAGCTTTGGGTATGATTTCATTTGATCAAATCAACACGTATATCAAGCTTCCATATTAAACGTAGTCCTATTGTCACCCCATTAGTCCTATTGGGGGGTGGTTTTTGAATGAGGATCTACATGTAATTTCCAGTCTGCATCTATTAATTGTCCCTTTCATGGTTTTTTTACATGTCTGGCCAATTTCTGTGTGAGCTCCGCTTTTGCTTTTCTGTCTGCATTTCTGCACACCCTGACAGCGCCCTTGTAGTTGTCACAGGTTTTTGTCTGCTTTTTCAGCTCTGGAATGCTTCTATTTTGAGCTGACTCAGAAGCTCATGCTGAAGCCAAGGTGTTCTCTTGCTCTGCCTACTTCCCTACCTTTAAAACTGGATGAACTGTTTTTGTTCTTCCAGGAAGAGAGTTTAGAAAAACTCCCAGTACTCGCCAGCTCCTTCATGGAAGCTTCCTGTGAAATGCCTCACAGTTTAGCTCTGAGAGAGCTGAAATTTGCTCTTCTAAACTTTAAAATGTTCGTTCTAATACTAATCATCAGCATGGCCAACAGGATCCCAAATTCCATGGTATTATGATCACTGCATCCAAGGCTATCCCTAACTGAGATGTTACAAAGCAAATTTTCTTGTTTTGTGAGCAGCAGGGCCAGCAGTGCCTTGTTCCTGGTTGGCACATCTAACATTTGTACAACGAAGCAGTCCTCTACACATTCCAGAAATCTGGTGGGTGATGTGAGCTGCTGTATTGTTCTTTCAGTGAATGTGTGGGGCGGTTGAAGTCACCCATGAGAACCAGGTTCTATGACCCAAAGCTTGTTTAAGTGATCAAAATACTTTTCTGTTGGTCTTACTGTCTTGATTTGGAGGTCAGTAGCAGATGCCTATTGTAAGATACCCCTTGGAGATGACCCCTCTGATCTTGACCAAGAAGCATTGTGAGACACTGGATTATTATATTAATTATTGGCTTGGATCAACTACTGTGGGGGTGGGGGGAAGGGACAAGTCAAATTTCACAAAGGTGAGGTGATTCCCTGCCCTATACCCCAGACCCTGTGAGCCTCATTGGGAAAACCTGGAGAAGCTGTCAGTCAAAAACAACCTGGGGGTACTGCCCTGTTCCACACCTCGGAGCCCCTAATACAGTATGTTATAAACTGGAGTACTATCAGATTAATGATCCACAGGAGACAGACTCTTATTTATGATCGATGCAAACTATATAAGGCTCTTGCATATGTTGATCTGCAATCAGAAGCTGTGAATTAAAAAAAAATCACAGTGAAACGTGTCACCATCTATCTATCAGATATTTTCTGGAAACAGTTACTAGAAACTGTGTTAACTGACATTTGCTTACTCTCTTGATGATAGACTTTAAAACTGGATCTCGGGCTAATTTTTAATCAGAGGATAAGATGCATAAAAAATTTCTGGACATTTTTTATTAGTATCTTGTTGGGTGGCTTTTAGTTAAGAAATATACTTCCTGGTGGGTCTAGTGCCTGTTGGTGTCAGTAGAGGAGCTATGATCCACTACACTAAATTTTTAATATAACTTCATCTCATAATTGATTTAACGTTTACCACTTTACAGTGGTAAATGAGTACAGTGTATGAGGCATAACTTGGACATAAAGAGGCACACTTGGACATAAAGATGCAGAATTGCATTGGGAACTGGATTTCTTAATGAAAGCTTAGTGCTGTATGGAGCTCAGCAATTTTCACCTCTGAGAATCATGATCTTCTTAGAGAAGTTTGGAGTAAATACATGTGGAGTGATATGTCTCTCTCTGTATATGTATATATATATATAAATGTATGATTTAGTAAAAGACCAGATGTCATAGATGGTTTCCACATGTGCAGATTTATTTAGTGAAATAAATGTGTATATATATTGTGTGCATATATGCATATGTATGGTTCTCTGAAAGATATCTTAGTCATCCAAATGAAAATAGAAAGTAAAAGAATAAAATCGCAGAATCATAGAATGGCTTGTGTTGGAAGGAACCTTAAAGATCCTCTAGTTCCAACCCCCTGCCATGGGCAGGGACATCTTCTGCTGGAGCAGATTGCTCAGAGTTCCATGCAATCTGCCCCTGAACACTTCCAGAGATAGGGAATTCACAATTTCTCTGGTCAACCTGTGGCAGTGCCTCACCACTCACAGTAAACCATTTCATCCTAATATCTAATCTAAGCCTACTGCTTTCAGGTTAAAACCATTCCCCCTTGTCCTGTTACTAGTCTTTCTTTATCTTACAGGATCCCTTTAGGTATTGGAAGGTTTCAATTGGGTCACCTCAAAGCCTTCTCTTTTGCAGGCTGAACAATCCCAATTCTCTCAGCTTTTCCTTGTAGGAGATATGCTGCATCCCACTAATCATCTTGGTCACCCTCCTCTAGACTCATTCCAACAGGTCCTTCATGTGCTGGGGACCCCAGAGCTGGATGCAGCACTCCAGGTGGGGTCTCCACTCTACTCTAGAGTGGAGGGGACAGAATGACCTCCCTCAACCTGCTGCCACACTGCTTTTGATGCAGCCCAGGATACAGTCGTCTTTCTGGGCTGCAAGTGCACATTGCTGGTCATGTCCAGCCTCTCATCCACCAGCACCCTCAAGTCCTTCTTGGCAGGGCTGCACTCCTTCTGTCCATCCCCCGGCCTGTATTGACACAGGAATTTGTCCTGACCCAGATGCAGGACCTTGCACTTGTTCCTTTTAAACCTTATGAGTGCCCCATGGGCCTGCTTCTGAGAGCTTGTCCAGGTCCCTCTGGATGGCATCGCATCCTTCTAGACTATGGTCTAGTCTAGAAAACCTAGCCTTTTAAGAACTGAATTATCACAGTCCTGTTACTGCTTCAGAGCCAGGGTGTCATTGTCAGCTTCAGGTGTAGCCAGTAAATTTCAAGGTTGGTCAGCCTGTTAGAGGAAGAGCTGAGAATTGTTAGTTGTTCATCTTTCAGAATAGAGAATCTCATTTCTTAGAAAACTCAAGGTGTATTAAAATGGAATTTCTGACTATCCTGGCAATGACCACTGTCAGGAACTGTCACTACAGTTCACACAGATTGAATTAAACCAAAGTGAAAAGAAACTGCAACTTTTTTTTTTCTGTAGGGGGAACACACAGATAATAAATCAAAATACCTCTTAATCCATATTCAGCAGAGATAGTAAACCCTTTAACCAACTATTGCTTTCTGGGGTGATAGTGCAGTGTTTAAATCTTGAATCAATATTAAAAAAAATTATGAGTTATTTTGCTGATAAGCAAGATTTCCTTATAAAGTAAATTACCTACTTGTCTTGAAGAATCTAAGTGCATTTTTATCATGGGGAAATCATTACTCTGAAATTCCTGGTTTTATCTTTACAAGCATCTTTCCCCTCTCAGTATTTGTTACCTTTGCATAAAGTGCTTTTTGCTATCAAAAAAATATTCTGGTGACATTTCAGTGTATTATTGTACTATTCTGCTTTATGCTTTTCTTGCTTGGAAAAAGATACAAGCATTAGAAGATGTTCTTCCAGAAGTGATGTCTGGCCACTCAGCCAGCTCCCCCAAAGGTGTATTGGATTGGAAGCTCAGTTGTCTGCCGTGGTCTTGAAGAACTTCTAAAGTGCTGTGTATTGATTTTCTGACACTTTTTCCTAATTTTCTGCTTTTAAAAGTATATAGCATTCTTCCACTTAAGGAAAAAAGTAGGCGAGAATTCATCAGAAAATTTAGCCATTTGACTGTTACAGTCTCGTATATCCATAATGCCTGCAAAATGTCTTTCTCATGTTGGAAGCTTATAAACTCCAAAGAGTGTTTCATTTGTTGTTTTCTGATTTTCCTTTTTTAAAGCATGAAAAAAATTCATAGTATCTCCACTGAAATCACATATTAAATATAATGCAAAACCCCCAATAATGCCTAGAAACTGTGTTTCAAATCAATTTTATTGAACTGTTGAAAAACATAATGCTACCTGAGAGATGGAGAAAAAAAAAGCTCTCTTCTAACTGAAGGCTTTTACTGCAAGGCTTTTACTGATGTGGGAGTGAATGTTACCTTTAATGTAGCCAATGGAGCCTGAAGAAAAACCTGGCTTAAGCAGTACAGTAGCCCGGGTAGCAAGTGAAAGAGCAGGAAAAGGTAATTCACTTTGTTCCTTCATTCTAATACAATATGTATCTAATGAATTGTGCTTTTCCTTGTCCTTATGAAAAAAAAATGAGAAAGTACAGACTAGATGTGAAGTGACAGACCTCCCAGAAGGGAAAGCTCAAGATGAATGTGCCAGTGATGAACAACAGGAATCTCCAGAAGCTGAGAGCAAAGTTCTGGATGAGAATTCATGGGATCATAATAACTATCCCACCCTGATATTATCTAACTCCTGCTCTGGAAATTGGCAGGCAAATGCTAGCACTTAACAGTGTTTGTGTTACGAAAGTTTAAAGAGGTTTTTTTTTGTGTACACAGTAAGTCCTTTCACAACAGTTCTTAGGAAAAAAAAAAGGAACAAACCTAGAACTTAGGAAGAAGAACCTGGATTTGTGTGTTCTGGTCACAAAATCTCATACTGAATATCCAAAGCCATCTGTGCTGGACAACTGGGTTAGTTTGCTTTCCTGAGGAAGAGGCTGAACCGGCATTCATAAAATCCTCTCTATTTTCTTTTTTCCCCCTGCATCAGAGCATCTTTCACACTCAGGAATCTACCAGCCATCAGCTTTCTCAATGGCAGTTCATTCTTATTCAACAGAAACACAGAGTTCAGGACTCCTTTACTGTTTAGTATTCACTGTAAACAAGTCACTGCTAAATTATGAATCAAACCTTTGGTGCACACTAGTGTCTTTTGGAGATGCCTGCCATATGCCAATGACCTCATACATAGGTGTCTAATGGTGGTACCCACAAAGTACCAACTGACAGAAGTAAG
>JAWWES010000115.1:90736629-90757183 GCA_035583135.1 Lophotriccus pileatus
TGCCTGCCATATGCCAATGACCTCATACATAGGTGTCTAATGGTGGTACCCACAAAGTACCAACTGACAGAAGTAAGCAGCTACTAAAAGGTACTGTCAGTGTTCCTGTAACAGATAGATGTAGTAGATAATAAGAAGGAAAACTTACTCATTTAGTGGATAAACTCAGACAGGGTTTGCCATGAGAAGGTAAACTTTATAAAGCTCAAAATAGAAGGGGATTAATACTATTTTTCCTCACAATGCCATAATTGTGATAAGGATTCATTTATATTATATGCATACTGTCAAAAGCTTGAGAAACCTTGGAGTAATACTTTGATAGTAACTTATTAGTAAATCATTATGATAAGTTTTTGTCATGGTTTGTTTTGTGCTTTTAAAGTTAAGTTAAAAAATTTGTTCCTTTTCCCTATTTGTGAGTGGGGGAGAAGAACTGGTTGAACCGGTTTTCCTTCAGACCCCTGATGGCTCACATTAACAATCCAAGCCAACAGTATTGATATGTTAATTGCCTGGTTTTGTCTCTTAGAGAAGCAGGAGGAGGGGCTAGGAGGTTCTTTGGGGCAGTGGGAGTGTGTCCTGGGTGGTGAAGTTTCAGTTTCACTCTCGGCAGAGTGCTTGTGGAGTGTGGCTGGGGGCTTTGCTGGGCGATCGGGCTGCTGCTTTTTCTCTGGATGAGCGGCGGCATTTGGAGCTGTTCTCATTTGGATCTCCTTTGGAGCGGGGGACAGAGAGACATCGCTGCATGTCTGGGATCAGCAGGAAAGAGTGAGTTGCTCCAGTGGTGGGAGCGGCGTTTTTCCCTTCCCCCTCCTCCCTCCCTCCCTCTCTCCGGGGAGGGCTCCATTGTCCAGCTTGCCTCGGAACACGGAGATCAACACGTGGTGACTGCCGTGACCCAACAGCGCCCTCTGCTGGCTGACTCAAACAACTGCAGGCGCTACATCCCCAGTGATCCAACAGCGCCCCCTGCTGACTGACTTTAAGAGCTGCAGGCTCTACATTCCCAGCGGCTCAGCATCACCTCCTGCTGACTGTGGTTATAATTGCCCAAAAGGGTACAGATTGAATTGATTTCTTTTCACCGTTGGATTTGTTCGGTTTTTGTCCTACCAGGGGTTTGTTCTAAGTGGAGGATTATTATCCGGGTGTTTTACTAGTGCTCTCTTGTTATTTTTGCCAATACTTATAGACCTTTCTAATAAAAGGGTTGTTATTCCTACCTGGATATAATTTGGTCTCCTTTCCCACACTATTCCTCGATCGGAGTCCATTAATTTCGGATTTGTAATTGCTTAGGGGGAGGAGCTTTTGGGTCTTCCTCGTGGTTTATTCTCAGCAAAACGCTTGTGTCTCACTCGAACTGAGACAGTTTTACTGGTTGAGAAGTTGATAATGTAGCTCTGACTACTCTAACATCTTTTATTAAAAGCTGGATGAAGGGTGAGTAAGCCAGTGTTTAATGTTTAAATGGTGATCAGCTGACAAGAAGTATCTTGGAGCTGTGCTTGATAAAGGGATGGGTAAATGTCTATAAACGTTCTAGTGACTCCTGGTGGGAAGGCTCAATTCCTGTCTGTCACAAGCTTGAGCCCTTACTACAGCTGCACATGGTGAGAATCACAAGAGATTAATTGATTAATTCCTAGCAGGCTGAGGGATGTTGCTGCTGAATGTAATGCAGCTGAACTAAATTCCCAGCTGTAACAGAGAAAGAGAGAAAGCAGTAAACTAGAAAACAGTTATCAGAACTAATAATTTTGAAATGTTGAAAGGTTTTGGTAACAAAGAATGGGTCTGTCACAAGACTACATGTGGAGAATTTTGGTTCATCTTTGGTTATGAGAGCTTTGCCTTCAACAAGTGTCTTTGGGGAAGAGTTAGTTTTCATCTGAGTTGTTAGCAAACTGGTTAACCTTATAGACCCACTGAAAAAAATGGTAAACAGCTAATAAATGGCAGCTGTCTTTCTGCCTGTGGAATGAGTATTTTATTTATATATGTAGCTGGGACAATATAGGCTCTATATCTGTGAGAGTGCTGTTCAGCTATCTAGCCAGGAACCTAGTATAGAAATATATGTCCTGCTGACTGGAGTCAACTGCATTAAAAATAACAAGCCTCATCATCTCCTCCTCTAGTTACATGTAGCATGGGAGTATGACTAGAGAAGAAGCACTGATGTGATAGAAGAGAGAAGATTTGCTGCCTGGATAATCTTTATCAGAAGCTAACTCTCAGCTTTTAAGGGGAGTAGAAGGCAGTAAGGGCAATGTTACAAATGAGAGAAGCAAATTCCACTGAAATTATAAATTTCATACAGTTAATACTGTTACAGTGTGAACTCTAAGAAACAGTTTTCATTTTGGGTTGGCATTTCTTCTGCTTTTTGTGGTTTAAAGGCCCGGTAATGTCTGTAGGGTGATCTCCTCCAAAGTATAATCCATAGAAATGTCATGATTTTTAATGGCTTTCTCTCTCTTTCTTTCTCTTCTCCCCTAGGTCACATCCATAGCCTGTCTACTTTGGCATCCATGTATAAGAGATCCATTCACAGGGTCCCTACAGTATATTCTTTCCTTTCACGTGATACTGTGGTACTTTATTTGTTCTTTTTTCCCCCTTCTATTTGCAAATGACTTTTTTCTTTAATCTCACTTTAATTTTCGTGGGTTTTTTTTTAATTACATTTCTGCTTTTTTGAAGCTGCCTCACACTGTCTGTGTGTGTTTTTATCCACATCTTCCTTCTACTTCAGTCTCTCCTGCTTACAATGCTCCTGTAAATAGGAGGTGCAAAAGCCAAGTATTTTCTTGGGTCTTGAGGTATAGAGTGAGTTACTGGCAGATGTGCAGCCTGTAGCCTGGCTGTTGGGAGCTGTGTGCATAATCCATTACCACCATGTGATTGTTCTCTCTGGTTGCTGAGCTGTGTGAGAGAGCCCTGCTGGGAGGAGGTGGCAGTTGCTGAACAGATGTGCTGAACTGAAGGACTCACGTAGCCAATGTTGTGGGGAATCTTTGTGTCATGGGAAGGAGCTCTGAGATACTGACAGGAGAAAACTTCACTGCTTTTGTCTATTTTGTGGCTGTTACCAGAGATGGAAGAATCTGGTAGTAGAAATAGTCATTCTCAGGAATAAAGCTTTTGTCTGTTTAAAGCTGGTTTCTGATATTGCCCATATGGCAAGTACAGCTCAAACCCCTTACTGTGTATCCCTTCCTTTACTACTTAAAAATTGAGGCTGTGTTTCTTTTATTAAGCAAGTTAGAGCTGGCTAGAGGTATAACTAGGTGCAATATAATTATACAATATCATTTATATTGTGCAATATAATGTAGTCTAATATAATTGCAATTAAAAATGTGCAATATAATGTAAGTGGTGAGGCACTGGAACAGGTTGCCCAGAGAAGTTCTGCATCCTTGGAAGTGTCCTAGGCCAGATTGGATGGGGCTTTGAGCCATAGGCAGGGACACCTTCCACTAGACCAGGTTGTTGGAGAGTGCTCTGTTACGCCTCAGTGCATATGATATGAACATTTATTCCTTGCAAGATTATGCAATGTATGCGTTGATGGTATGTGCCATTGACTTCAAGGAAGTCAAGAAGGAAAATCTTAATGTCAGTTCCAAAACTCTTCAAAACTGAAAACCACTTTGTCTCAGCATTACAGGCATTGCTCACGTTTACTCCATCTGTTGTGCCCATATGCCAAGTAAAGAAATCCTGTGTTTGGAAGAAGTGACATTTCAGTTTCCAGTGAAATATTTGGACCCTGGGGAACTTTACATATACACGTAGGCAGCTTGTGTGAGAGGCTGTCACTAAACTATGAGATATATGAAGCCTCAAAAATTACTTGCTTTCCTTACTTTTGTTATTGCTTATCCATTGGATCACTGATTTGGTGAACCACATATGTACATGTAAGTAGATGAATAAACTCATTGGGGCTATTAGACCTGGGAGTACTCCTGGGCTTCAAACTAGATATGTATATGTACGTTATTAGTGGCCATCTAATTAGGGGTATAAATATTGCCAAAAGCTGTACATATGAAGCAGTATTTAATAACAGCTTTGTCAAACCCTCTCAGTGCTGGGGAGAGGAGCAAAACATCCATCCCATTAGCCACATCTGAAGTTAGACACGTGAAGATTTTCTCTTGATACCTACCAATATGATTGTTATTTCCCTTTCCTATAAAGTGGGCTACGTTTGAAAACACTCATCCAAAATACAGGTGAGAGCATTTGATTTCTGCTTAGATTGAAGGGTTCAATTTTCCTGAAAGGAGTAGGAGGGAGAGAACTGTACAAGCTGGGGGGCACCTGCCCAGAAGTTGTGTGGGGAAGTGGAAATACTGCTGCTGCCCCCGGAGAAGTTATGTCTGAATACCCATTGCCTGCAGAAACAGGTTTTGAAGAGACCTAACTTCACTGCTTTCTGTGCTGTCTTAAAGTCCCAGAGAGACCCAGCTGCACTGTCTTAAAAGTCAGACCACTGTGTTGTGCTCCCACACTGCTGCAGAAATTTACAGAGCAGCATGAGTTAAACAAGGTGTGAAAGCACTCTCAGGTAGTCTTTAAGCTGGTGTTTTGCTGGGAGCTTGAGTGTCTTCAGACCAAGAGGGCTGAAACTCCTTTCTGATTGCTGGATGTTTCCTCTAGTGCCTGGGAATGACAGGTGCTGCTGCAGACTTTGTAGATGGGTTGATGCCCTTTGAAGGACATTGCGAGTGGCAGACCTGGCTGCAGTGGGGATCCTGGAACAAGGGTCATGGCAGGATTTCTCCAGGGGACAACCCAGCCCAGGCAACCTGCCTGGCTGAGAAACAAGCCATGTGCCGAGTTTCTCCACTAGTGTCAGAGAGCTCCTGGCACATGCTCTGCTGCTACTATCCTGCCTGCTGGAGCCCACTGAGTCCTTCGGGCCGAAACTGCTACCTCCATGCCCCCTCCCACGTAACCCAAATTTGAACTGACAGCACATGCAATGAAGAGGGGAAGTTTCTGCCCCCCTCCTGGGGCAGAGTGGGGAGCTCTGAGAGCATGGTACCCCCAGGGGTACCTGAAATGTTTGGAGGTATCTGGGCCAGGCACAGACCCTGTCATGGAGCCAGAAAGGCTGATTTTTGCTAAAACCTTCTTCTTGGTGTTTCCTCACATGGATGGTGGAGATAGGGCTTGATTTCAGGCACCAGATCAATTTCATATCTGTTTTTAGGAAGCAGTATCACTACTGTCTAAATACTTGGGGAACTTCAAAGGAGAACGTGCAGCAGCGTGGAGTCTGGGCTGCTCTCTGCATCAACATTGGCTGGCTAAGGGGGATTTCAGCATCAAGGCTTTCGAGTGAAACATTCAATTAAATGTGTTGAGGGTTTGGCCAGTTCCAGCCCTGGTCCTGGGCCCAGATGAGGGCCCTAAATTACTATACAGATAAAAGACAGAAAGCTCCACCCACAGTTAATAATTGCCATCCTAAAAAATTCCTCCATTCTGAAGGAATATTAAACTGTTATGTTTCTTCTGTTTCACAATCTGGTATGTTTTTTCATTCCTGAAAAATCAAACGAATCTTTTACAGTAAAAAGATCAAAAGAAGGGGGTGAGGGAGTAGGGGGAAGAAGTCAAGAAGGCAGATAAACCCATTACAATCAAACAAATAAGATGCTAATGTGTACACAAGTGGAAGGTATTAAAAAAGGCAGTCAGAAGGCCCAAAGCCTTACTTTCTGCTTCACCCCAAACTTTTGTTAAAAAACATAGCACAAAAAACTAGCTGAGAAATCCATACATAAATACCTAATTATTTATTATTTAATTATGAGAAAGAATCTACATTAAATGAAAACCACTTGGGTTTAGTAGCTGAAGGGAGTTGCTATTTTCTTCAGCTTTATTTTAGGACAATGAAACATCATTTCTGTGATGGAAAAAGCAAAGACTGTTTTACTTCTGTCCAATTTCTCACTCAGATGTTTCATTCCTGCATCTGTCTTCCAAATCTTCTCCAGACTGTATATAGGTTCCTCACTGAATGTATCTTTTCTAAAATCTGTGGGTTAAACTGGTCAGCTTTTCCATACTCTTCATGATTTTGTAGTTCACTACCACATCCTTCCTCAAATACCTCTTTTTCAGTTCTTAATCTACTTAATGGTCTTTTGTATAGGAGTCTCTCTGTAACATCCTTATTGCCTCCTTTTCTGAGCTTTTCCTAGTTGTATGATATTCTGAAAAGCAGGATGCCATGGCATGATGCAGTGTTTTATGTTTTTTGTATTGTGTTCACTGTTTTATGATGTAACTGGGGGGGACTGGCTGGGCACAGAGTGGCTGGAGAGCATCCAGGCAGAAAGGGACCTGGGAGTTTGGATCGACAGGAAGCTGAACATGAGCCAGCAGTGTGCCCAGGTGGCACTTTTGTTATAGTAATTTGACTTTTGTCTGTGTCTGAGCTTTGAGTTAATGTTTTCACAAATAAAGCAACTCTGAGGCCTTTGAGATGTAATAAGAAATTCAGACACATCTTTCTGTATCCGTGCTCAGGAATTATCTCCCCCCTCGGCTTTCGCTTACTGAATAATGGCTTTCACCTTCAGGCAATTTAATAGCCTGGTAACTCTTTCTAGTGAAAACTATTTATTGCCCTATTCAGCCAGTCCTAAATTTCATGATCCTGAGTGCATCTGTGTCATCTGTGAACTTGGAAACAGTTGTGATCTCATTATTTGTTCCCTTTTCCACATATATTCTGAAAATATGGAGCAGCAAAAAAAGCTTGAGAGCAGATTCTTGCTCTCTCAGTCCCTTTATTTATTGTTACCTTGCTTTCTGTCTTTAACCAATTACTAATCTCCTAGAAGACTTTTTTCTCCTAGTGGGTGAGAGTTTCTTCGGTTTAGCAAGGGCTCTTGCTGAGAAGCTTTGAAAGATCATGCATACTGCATTCCAATGATTACTCTTAGCTGCATTCTTATTAAATTTTTTTGTTGTCTTGCTCTTGGTGTATTTTCCCCTCTGGTTACATGTTGAATTAGTTATGTAAACAGTTTTCTTAATTGAAATATTTTTATTTTCTGCTGCTGTTTACATATACTTACTCATTTTCCTTCATTTGCTAAGATCCTAACTTGCTGTTCAAAAGATCTCCATCATGCCTGCAAACCTTTTTAGCCATTCATTTTATTTTTTTTAATGATTCCGCCTGTTTAATTGTTCTCAATCAAGTTCAACTAGAGGAGATCTGGAGGGATTGGAGAGGAATTCTTCCATTCTACAGGGCTGCTGAATGTACACTCTGCTATGCCTTTCTGTAGCTGCATTTTGATTTTTGTCCTACTAATTACTCAAGAAAATCTGTAGCTACATTTTATGGATTGTTGGGGGGTTTTTTGTTGTTCTTTCCCCCCCCCCTCCCCCTAGATTTTGGCAGTCACGTGGCCATGTCTTGTTTTGCTTGAAATTTTGTATTTTTTCTAGTTCCTCCCCAGACCATACTTTGTTATGTAAACTTGTGGAAAGCATGAAAATAGTAAGCAAGATTTTCTTCATGTGTTTTGAGACTTCTGTGTTACACAGTCCATATATACTATGAAGTATTAATGTTATTATCCAAGTCAGTGCATTTTGTCTCAGATAACATCTTTTAACAATAAACCCTTCATATTTCTTCTGTATTTAATTGTGCAGCATAAAATACTTTAAATTATATATTTAAGGCATGTCAGTTTTATCTCCAAATATAAGGACTATCCTCTGTGCTCTGAGGATATGTCTGATAATGTACTGATGTAGAGAAAAAGGGGAAATATGGTAAGATACAAGAAATATGAAGTATTCTTCAATGACTGGAAAATTCAAAACATCCCACTGCAAGCAGGAAAAGGCATATTTCTGTGCTTTAAAACGGGAAAAGTGTGAGGCAAAAGTACACAGGAGTAGGATCAGAAAGAAGAAGATTCAAATAGACTTAAAATTCTCAAGAGGCAACATCCCCCCATGTTAATAGAAATTTTGGCTAAAAGTAAATGTTTTATTAAAATTCTTACTATGAGTAATGTTCATAAGTATATGGGACAGGAAAGGAAAAAAGGTCAGTTAGTGAATATTTAGATAAATTAATATATTATGAGACTATAGATCTTACTTTGGGAACAAGATGAAACAATTTCTGATTCATTGTGCTCTTCCTTGGGGAACTCATGGAGGGCCAAGGAATCCTTGAGAACTGGCAAAAGGCAAAGAAATTGCATTTAACATAGAAGGAAAAGTTGTATTGAGTGGGCCCTATTTGCTGAGGGAATAATAAATTGATAAAAATGCAAATCTTTGCCTGTCAATATCTCAAAGAAATTTAATATTCTTCCTTGAGACCAAGTAGTACAATGGACAAAGGGAAACATCATTTACGATACAACTTGTTTATAAAGGCTTTTGGTCTCCCCCACGTGGGACTGTCAAGAACAAATTAGGAAGTATGGTTGATTGTGACGTGGATACAAAATTCTATGGAGACTTTCAGTCAAAAAAGTGCTAACTGGCTCTTAAGGTGGCATATCAATGAAGTCAAATCAGCTCTTCCCGTGGTGTAGTGCCTAAATTTGCATGTCTAATGTGTACTTGGCACTGTAGAAAAACAAGATTTTTTCAGAAGAGGGATAACTGACAGAGGTTATAGAGAACATGGTTGCAATTCAAAATGTCTTTTCTAAACTGCAGGAATAGTCTGAAATAAATACGAGTGATTACCTGGTAATTTCATGGTCACCCTAACATGAGTTGCCTTCTAGATTCTAATACTTGGCTCACTTCTGGCTATTTTAGGAACACAATATAACAGCCATTCTCTTCTGTGTCCATTGCACTTTGATAGTTTCTCCTCTATGTGAAATTCGCCTGACCATATGCAGACATAAACATTGCAGGCTTTTGTATCTGAACTTGTCAGAAGAGAGAAATAGGGTGTGATTTTGTTTCTGATTTTAATGTAAATGTCCAAATTAGGCTAGATTAAATCCTTTACAAAAATGCCTGTTTTCATTTCCTGAGTACTAAGGATTACTGTGTTGGGAGTAGCATCTACACTGAAGTTATGTTAAAAACAGGCAAGATGAACCCTTCTCTCTGGCTAAATCTGTACTAGAAAGTGAAATGCTGCCAGTGAATGTTTTTGTCAGTGAACAGCTTGAAAATTCCCAGGCATGATGACTGATGTTTTCCCATATAATTGCCAGGTATAGTTCAGAAGTGAAAACACTCCAAAGACCTTCTCAGTGAGCCCTGCACATATAGGCACCAGATTTTAGACACCAAGACAGTTCATATGATTAGACATTGCCAGCTCCATCCTGGTTGACCTTGCTGTCTGGGGAAGTCATTAACCCATTTGCCTGGGAAAGTTAATAAATCATTAGCTAACTAGTATAGGAGTGTTAATTTTCCCTTTCTATTTTAGAGCTCCCATTAGTACCAGCCCTTCTACTTTGGACGTTTACTCTGCTTGCCCCCACAAAAGCTTTTGTCCACCTGTTACTGTTTTAAGTGTCTGTGGACAATCACTGCTGTCCTTATCATGAGCTATTTCCCTCTTCCCTAAATCCTGCATGTATGTATTTCTGAGTAACACCTAAATCATCTTCCTACTATATTTTATTTCTGAACAAGTGAAACCTTTGTTAATGCTATATCCAATAAATCTCTAATAATATTCTAATCAGGTAATAATTTTGATAATATGAAGGCTCCCAGATTTTGTTAGGGTTCCTTGCTTTTGGATGCAAAGCTTGAGATATTCAGCAACTTCACAAATTAACTTTGTTTTTTTTTCTGGCTCTTATGCCACTTTAATCAGTAATCCTCAGTGAGTGAAAGAAATTTCTTCAAGAGTTTTGGATGACTGTATCCAAATAGTAAAGTATTCTTTTCTTTCTTTTTGGGTGTTACACCATCTTGCACCATGTCTATACAGCAGTCCCTTTGAAGCATAAGGAAGGAAGCCAAAGTGCTACCAGAATAGGTATGCACACAAACAGGGTGTATTTTCTCTTTGCTCTGTTAACTGCTGTTATTTTGCCCTTCTGTCCCTGAAAGCATGTGTATATATCATATTATCCAAAAGAGGTCAGCCATTGTCTAGCCTTTTCATACCTAGGAAACAGTTGAGGAGAATATAATGTCAGCCTCTGGTTCTAGTGATTTCTGATCTGCTAACTTTTAGTCCCAGAGGAACCATCAGTCCATATGTGGGTTAGCAATGTGGTGGAGTGGTCTGTGATTCAGATGAGCCCTGGCAGCTTTTCTGTGAGTGGACTCAAGGCCCTTTGCAGTGGTACTTTCTGATACTTCACAAGTCAGCAGATCATTCTTCCAGCTTCCTTAGCACTGAGTCCCAGAAGGACTGCCCTTTGGAATGTATAAGCACCACTACAAAGAAGAAGCAGGGGCCTTAGGGCTTTTTTTTTTTTTTAAATAATTAGGTTAGATTCCTCGCAGGTCACCAAGATAGCTGTCGGCTATTGGCCTTGGCTGCTGGGACTAAGCAAGCAGCATTTCCTGCCTGAGGAGCAGACACATTCCTTCTCTCCTGGTGGAGTTGCTTCAGATTCCCTAGATAAGCAAGAGCCTTCACACTTCCAGATCTTCCTCTGCTTCAGGCAAATACATATTTCTCGTATTTCAATCTGGCCACTTCCTCCTCAGGCTCTTCCGTTCTTGAGAGGATCTACTCCTGCAACAGACCTTTCTATTTTCTTTTACTTCCTGACTTTCAGTGGATATCTGCATCAAAAGTCTGCATCAGGACATCCTTGCATTTATTGGAATCCCTGTTTGAACACAGCTTGCACAGAAGCAGTGGAAGATCTGCTAAAGAAATGCCTTCAATAAAACATTGAGGACCCGTCATTTTTGTCCTTGCACATTATTTTGACCTTCATTTTCCTGTTTTGTAACTCTGACAGGAAACTCCTCTGAACTATCTTTTCACTTTACCTTTTTCGATGGTTTTCTTTAGGTGGTTACAGAGAGAGAAATGCTCATTGGAGCCTAGAGTATGTTTCTGCAAGATAGGGATTATGAAAATGCATACAAATAAGTGATTATTATAATTATGTAATTTGGGAGGTCTAGTGAATTCTAGTACCAGGATTAGCTTGCAGGACAAAGAAACATTGAGTAGTTTGGATTAGAAAGGACCTCTGGAAGTAATCTGGTATCTCTACTCAAAGAAGGGCCAACTGGAAATTAAAACCAACTTTGAAGATAGATCAAGCTGCTGAACCATAAGATCAGAAAATTTTAAAACCCTTTAGTTATGGACCATGCTTCCTATTTCATGTGATGGCAGAAGTTTTATTTTTTATTAATATTCTGTATCCTGGAATTTTATTTTTACAGATGTTTTATAGATTCCTGTAATTTGATGAAGAGGATGCAATACTGGATACATTACAGACATGAATGGACCATAAACCAAACCGGAAAAGATACCCAGGAGCAACAGAAAAGAGTAGGAAAAGAAAAACTGAGTTAATGTTATAAACCCACTCATCACCAATCAAGGCAGATGTTACAGAGATGATAGATTCAGAAAGCTTGACTTTATTGACCTTTTGCATCATTGGAGGGCACAGTTCCTTCACACAAATCTAATTCTCTAGCTATGGTATTCTTGAGGGAGAGGCGAGAGAAGAAGGAAATAGGTAGGGCTAGTCTGAGCCTGGGCAAGTAATAAATATACTGGAAGGGTTCCATACACACCACATGTTCCCGTACAAAACGTGCATCAAAACAGCCTTGAACTTTTTGATCTGCTACAAGCATCTGTATTTTGTGGGCTTATACAAAATCAATTAGAGCATTCTCGTATTTGATGCTAGTTGAACAATTATGCATTTGGTTGCATAGAGTTCTGTACAGCTAGTTCCCTTCTGCTTTAGCTTTGTTGAAGTCAGATCAGGATATTAAATATATAGTTGATACTCAAATCTACTTCTGAAACTAACAGCTACTGTTGTTCAAAGGAATAGCTAGTATCCCAATAGTAAAACTATTTGCTGGTGACATGGCAGCAAAAACCTTTGGTTTCCTTTTGATATCTCTAATTATCAACCAAAGTGAACACTACCTGTTTGCAAGAATTTACATCATAGTGCCACTCTATCATAGAATATTCCAAATTAACCATATTCCAAATATTCCAAAGGAACAAGACAATGCCATAAGCCTATCAAAATCAAACCGTGATCTCAGAACACAGTTACAGCCATCCAAGTCCTCAGAACTTGTAAATAACCTCACTCATCAGAGTTGGTTGTTAGCTAATACTGAAGATTATTTAACTGTAATGTATTCCAATGTACTCTAACCCTCGCTATTTTTCCTCTCCTTTTTTTTTTGTCCTCTTTTTTTTTTTTTTCTTTAATTGTTGAAATAAATTGAGGGCAAAACAAACAAGAAAGTTACTTAGCATATGTTCTTCTGAGCACTTAAAATTGCCAGGAACCATTTAATTTTTAGCCAAATTATTTGCACAGTTTGTTGACTTGGAAAAAAGTACATGTAGTTGACACAAAATTAAGCAGCTCCTGTGTGCAGCTGATCTTTGGTGATTTTTTCTTAAAATCTCCAAGCTAATAGAACTACCATATGTGTTGGCTACCAAAATGCATCTTGTAACTTGTTGCTGTGGCTGTTGCCTATGGAAACTTACTTTCCTGCCTGATATTAAAACATAGAGCTTCTTTCTCTAAACGTAGTAAGAAGAACTGGAAATTTCCTTACTAAGACACATTACTATAGCCTTGGACTGTGTTTTAACGTGATGTGGTCTAAGCTCATGTACATTGCCTTCTTTGAAGATGTGGTTATAAATATACTGCCTTGCAGCTGAAACACTCCCTGCACTAATGGCAATATGCAGCAATGTCTGTTTCTTCATTTTTTTTTTTGTTCTTTCCAACCTGCATTGATGTCATCAGGCTCTTTGAAGAATATTTGCCTTTAAAGAAAATCATTTAGATGATGCAAGGATAAGAAAACTTGTCAATGCCTTACTACTAGAATGAAAGATGCATATAATACTTCTGGAAGCTGATTATGTGGAATTAGTCAGAGAAATACAGAGGTCTTTTTGGAGGAGCATAAAAGGAACACTGTCCTTTCCTCTTGAATTCTTAACCAAGAGGAAAACTGGAACTCTGCACTTTTCTAGTCATGGTGCTCCGGGGAGCATCTGATCATTACTGTGCACCTTATATTGTCTTTAAATCAATTTGCTTTATTTTTAAGATTCTACCAAGTCAAAATGGCAATCACTCCATTTTTACTTTTCATTCATATAAATAACACGCATAAAAGAAGTAATGCCATATTGAATCAGATCATCTGTCCATCATGCTTGTTATTTTGTACTTTGCAATGACCAGTAGCAGACACTTAATATAAATTTTATACAAATAAAGTATGCTAAACCTGCTCATTTTCCTGGAGTCAGTTCTTCATTTATGATGATCAGGGTTGTAAGCACTTCCTGAATTGTGTGTCTCATCTGGACTGTTGTGCTGTGTAGCCTCTGATGGATCTATTCTCCATGAGAGTTTTTTAATGCCTTTTGGAACCTTTTGGACTTCTGACCTCCACAACATCCTGTGATAATGAGTTCCACAGTTTAATTTTGCATGAGTTTTAATTATGTGTGAAAAATTACTTCCTGTGTTTGTTTTAAACTTTCTGCCTGGTAAATAAATTGGGTACTCCCTGATTATTATACTAAGAAAAACAGTGAATAGTGCCTCTCTATTCAATATCTCCACATATTTCATGTGTTTATAGATCTTCAGAACATCTCCCTTTTCTTATCTCTGTCCAAGCTGAAGAGACTGTGTCAACTCTTCTTGCATTAAAATGACTTAATATCTTTTTTCAAAGATGTGCAAGGATACATAATGATAGAACAGTGAAGGTGATGTTGCTATTTATGACAATAACTCACACTAAAATGGCTGTGACTCCATTCCTTTTCCAAATTAGAGGGACTTCTGGACAGCCAGCCCTTCTGACTACTAGGCCGTTTTAAAGTGAATCTCTGCTTGTATGCATACTTTTCTTGACCTATCCCTAACAGGCAATTTCCATGACTAGTGCATGACTTTAACCTCAGAGATTTATTAATAGTGTTAAATTTACACTCTGGAATTACTCTGTCACCTTTACTTTCCTCTTTTTAGCCTACAATCAGTGTACTTACTTATGATTTTTTTTCTAATCTAATAATTAAGAAGTGCCATTTAATTGCTAGGTATTCTAGACAACGTCTGACCCGGTTCATGTCTTCAGGACCTGTTTTAGTATTAATGGGTTAGGCAAGTACTTGATTAACAGAATTCACACCTACAGAAAATGAGATGATTTCTATGTCCAGTTGCCTCATGTTATGCAGCAAAGATATGCCAGTCACCTGATTTGCAGCAGGGCATCATTGCTGATAATCAGAGTTGTGTGCAGAAGGAGTTGTGGGAACTGGTGGAACTGCAACTTCTATTAAAAGTGCCACATACAGAGAAGTACCTCAGATCCCAGATGTGCTGTGTTTTCTTGTATTTCCAAACATGGCACTTTCATTCGTAACCAAAATAATCATAACTGGAATAAATCCTATTTTTGTCATATGAATGCTTTTACCCCCTTTTGGTTAAGCATTATATTTTATTATAACATTCATCAACCCTTTGCCATTAATGTTTTTCAGGTGTATACAAGTTACAATCTGCTAAAGAAGCAAGTACAGCACTGGGGGGAGGGGGGGCAGTCACTGTCTTGGTGACAGTGAAATGCACCGACACTTTATCTATGTGAGCCACTCTGGGCTTCGGCTTTTGTTTTATTCTCAGGCTAGGTTCTCTAGGTTTTACCAATCTTTTGGTGATTCTTGGTCACGTTCCATGAAGTTGGAGCCAAGCTTTAAGTGTTCTGGAAACTGGACTTGGTTGAAACCTTGGAATAGTTTATAGTTTGGGAAAACTTACTTTGATTCAGTCAGAATTTGGTGGATTTGGAATCTGAAGCTCATGATACATATGTTTGTGGAAGAAAAAAACCCCAACAACCTAATTTTAACTAAAAGTGCTAGCTGGTTTTTCCCATTTCCATGAAGTAAGTAATTTTCTACCATGAAGTAAGTAATTTTCTACCATTCTACATTGTAAAATTAACAAAGTTCAAGGATCCATTGCAATATAATAGTTTCCTGGCAAACTGAGCTGATGTTCTATAGGATCACATTGTGATCTTCAATTATTATGTGCCCACAAGGGCAAACATATGTACTGTACACCTACCTTGTCAGTATGAATCTCTCCATGATTCTCTTACATTATCTAGAGATAATGTAGCACACATACTAAAAAAACATCTGTTTTGGAGTGGAACATGTTCCCTCACACACAGAGTTTGGCATGTTTTTTTTCTTGCAAGTTAAAATGTTTCTCACTCAGAGAGAGGTCACATAGACCAGCAAAAGACAGTTTGACTGAAGGCCTACATCTGAGGGAGGGTGTTCAATTACAGAACTCCACAGTATTGTCACCTATGTAGATGTTACTGGGTAACCTCACTGGAGGTTTTCACCTCAGTCTGAAAACAGTTCCTGGAATAAAAAAGAGACCCCAGAAGTCTAAAATGTAGTCTGTGCAAAAGTCTATTATGTGCCTAGTGTGGAGTGGCTTGTATATAAACAGGCACAAGGACCTGTGTTGCTGGGACCAATATACACTAGAAGGTGCTGCCAGTGTAGAGAGAAGACATCAGGAGTCCAAAGGTCACATACAGGATCATGAAGGCAGTATGTACATAGGTACAGTTAATTCTTGTCTGCCAGTTGAAGTCAGTTTGCAAGATCAGGTCTTTTTGACTTTAGATAGTTTAACGCAGAAACAGACTGAAGATAATGGCAAGAATCCTTTTAAGTGCAAACTTTATATCTCAGTTTGCTTTATAAGGTGCCTAGAAAAAAAAAAAAGGTTTCTCAATCTAGATGCCATATTTATTTAGTAATTTGTAAAATTAATGTTGATCAATGACTTTTGTAAGAATGATTACAGCTTGTGATACTAACAGCTGCTTCAGTTTAAATTGAGAGGATGACAGGTGTGTTTCTTTGAAAATATCATAGCATCATAGAATATACGGAGTTACAAGGGAACCATCAGGATCATTGCGTCCAACTCCTGACCCTGCATAGGACACCCCAAAAGTCACACCATGTGCCTGAGAGCATTGTCTAAATGCTCCTTGAACTTAGACAGGTTTGGTGCTGTGACCACTTCCCTGGGGAGCCTGTTCCAGCACCCATCCACCCTCTGGGTGAAGAACCTTTTTGTGCTATGTAACCTAAACCTCCCCTGCCATTTCCTTGCATTCTGTCACTGGTCATGTGGGTGGAGGGATTGGTACCGGCCCCTCCACTGCCCCTTGTTAGGATGTTGAAGACCACAATGATGTCTGACCTCAGTCTCCTCAGGCTGAACAGACCAAGTGACCTCAGCCATTCCTCATACAACTTCCCCTCAAGGCCCTTCACCATCCTCGTTGCCCTCCTTTAGATGCTATCTAATAGCTTAATGTCTTATATAATTGGATTTCAAGGCTTTGGAATTGTAATTAATAAATGCTTCAATCAATGTTCTATAAAATTTATTTAGTCAGTCTCTGGGATGCAAAACAAACAAAAAAAAAAGAATGCAAGCACAGTTGAAATGAACTATTACAATATTTTAAAATAACCATCTCCCTACAAAAGGGACATAAACTTTTAGAAGCCTAAAATTCAATGGCATTTAATCTTATTGGGAAAAATTTTGAAAGAGGTTTACAAATGCAGATAGAGGCTTGAATATTTGTATAGAGGTCCATCAGGCTGAAAAATGTCATAATTTACATTTTTCCTTATTAGTGAAGATAAATTCACCTTGTAATTTATATATTTACATCCAGCCTGTATATTAGATAACTTTGCCTCAACTGAGTCCTCAGTAATTAACTGCAGATTTCTTGGGGGTGCAATTAAAACATATTGTAAGTGTTGAAGGTGTTATTTGATCTGCTGTTTTATGTGAATACAGAGACTACTTGGGTAAAATTTAATATTTGGCCAGGTATGCCCAAATATGGTCCAGGTATGAGAGAAGTCACTTCTACTGAAATTCTCATTCAGGTTTAGCATTAATATGCTGGAAAGTAGAGATGGCGGTACTTCAGTTTTATTCCAGTATGTGTCTCAGGAATGTCTCTATTAAATTAATGACATTTATGATGAGATTACCTATTTATGATAGTGTTAATTATTTAAACTTTACTCTGATTTTTTTCTTTGTAATTCAGAATTGTATTATCTTAAATACATTATTTATTCCAAAAGGAAGAACACTTCTCTGCTTCTAAGACCACACAATGATTTCTACATATCCCAAATGTCACTGGATGCCTGTGTGAGGAAATGTAAATTGAATCATTTGTATTACTGAAAAAGAATGAAAATGTTTTCTTTTAAGATATCTTATTTGAGAAACAGAATCATGTAAATCAGGTTTACATTCTGACTTAGATATTCCTATGTCTTCATCTATGCTATTAACCTAAGCTCCTGCAAAATAATTTAGCATTGATTGTTCAAACATTTATCATAAGGAAGCCTTCAATTCACAGCGTACACACAGTAGTCACAGCCTTATTGCTTTATCCAAAATCAGCATAGTATAGCTGTTGCTGCTTCCTAATCAGAGAACTGTTTGGGGGGAAAGCTGTGGGAACTCACGGGAAGCTCATCTGGAGTCCTAGGCAATCTGCCCCAGTGTTACTACCTAGTGAGTTCAGCTGATATATTTCATCCCCAGACATATTAAAGCAGTTGGAAAGACTCCAGTAGACTCCAATGGGCTTACATCAGGCAATTATATGATTGCTGGAGAAGTGGAAATTAATACACTTTTACTTTAGCTAGAGATTCTTTTGAAATCAATGTAAAATGATATGGAAGTTTCTTAGCAGATATTTACCTCAGTGACGTGTGGTTTCCCCTAAGTACTGCCATGCTGAACATGAATGAGTGAACGGACTTGAGGTTTAATCAAATATTTCCTTCTAACCAGCTGGGTGGGGATGGAAGCTCTGCAGCATAGAAGGGCAAGGGAGCTCGTACTGGCATGAGACCGCGGCTGTCTGCAGCCCTCTGCCTCACGCACGGGCAGTGGTACACTCGCTGAGCCCTCTAGGCACTGGAGCAGTTATTTTCTGAAAATTCTTTCAGTGTTACATTTCCACTAAAAGAGTTTCCTTTCTATTGACAAATCGCAGGTGTAATATTCATTACTTTGTAAAAATAATTTAAATATTTGCTATCTCAAACAAGTCTTAGTGCTCTGTGTTCCCCAGATGTCAGGTTATTATCCAGACTCCTTACCTCTCTGTGTCTGAAGGAATGAATTAGACTTCCCTGTGGACAACTGGGAACAGCTCACAAAATGTAAATGATATGTTTGAAACAATTATCCACTTTTCATTTTCTCCAGGGTGTTCTGAGCCTTCACACTTAAACATACTCAACTGCCTTATTGAACTCAGTGAGACTACAAGCAAAAGTTTTAGAGTTGAGCCATTTGTAATAAGTTTGGTCTTCAGGGTGCTCTCGTTGATTTATTTCTATTTATAAAGGAAATTGGTCAGTATATAAAACACTTCTGATGTAATATTAAAAGATGAGATTGTGGTTTTGGACAATTATTGGCTAGAAATTTTGAGATTCAGAAATAAATATACTGGAGGCAGAGTCAATCCAAGAAAGCAATCCCATAGGCATGCTTGTTTCCCAGCCAAGCATTGTAGTCTTCCTATACTGATGCTTTGTGTTTAAGTTTAGGGTTTCCCCAAAGGGCAATAACTTCTAACAAGACAGATTTTTATTTCTGTCTTTTATAGACTCTCTAGCTCTCTCAGGAATGCCAAGATGATGTTTTGCTGGATAAAAGGTTAAGTCATGAACCAGCATTGACTATTTCAAATGTTCTGGTGTGTAATGTTCTACCATATATACTGTACAACACACAAAGAGTTAATACAATTCATATTATATGTGCTGACTATAAGGAATTAGTGTTGACATTCATGCAGGCTTGTTTCTATAAGGAAGTACTTCAGTTATTGCCTTTGTGTCCTATTAATTTCTTCTCCTTATTGCCAAGAAGCATGGTTTTTTTCAAATGAATCATCAATTTTTTTCCAATGTGATTATTTTGTTTAGCTAAATATTGAGGCTCTCTTAATAATGTAGAAGGAAATCTTGACAAGAAATGAAACAGGTCATGAATTAGTTCTCTGAAGCCATTTTAACACTTCTTTAAAAAGACCAAGGAAACCTTTCAAAGGAGTTCAAAGAGAGGGAGTAGAACATTTGGTGCAGATGTGACTTTATGATATGTGACTGCAAATGAATGGCAATGCCAAATGTTAATTTTTACTATCAAATGTAAACAATTTTGTTTCTTATTGTTTCAAGTGTAGTTTTTCTTAGGATTTCTCCTGTGTTGAATGTTAAGTATTAATTATACTTCACTATAGCTTTCATTCAGTTGCAATCATTGTAATAAGTTATGCAGTATTAATAAATTATAGTAGCACATAGCTCTGCAAACCATTTCAATCAGGTTGAACCTCCTACATATTTGTCTTGGGTACATGTTTAATAAAAGCTGAACTGATGCTGAGGCTTGGAGGCATTAAAAAAAAATCTCCCTTCTGTTGATCTGCCTATTTCCACCAGCTTCATGAGCTCTTTGTTAAATTTGTTTAAGTTTTGGTTACCTTGAGATCAAAAATTTGCAGGTAGGGTGCAATTGAGAGTATAGTATATGTCTTATTTTATTTATTTTTTTTTACTACGTATCCGTACAAGAATAAAGCCAGCACTGAGCCTTGTCTTGCTGTTATATGTCCCCTACTCTCTCCTCAGCTTTTGGCAATCAATATCTTAGGGATTTCCTGAGCTAGAGACAGCATCTGGACCATCATATTTTAATAGCCACTGGTGGACTGTTTCTCTATGAATTTGTCTAATCTCTTCTTTAACTCCGTTTATGCTTTTGGCCTTAACAACATCCTGTGGCAATGAGTTCCAAAATATAATTATGTGTTGTGTGAAAAAGTACTTCCTCTTGTTGATTCTTAAATACTTGTTATGGGCAAAGTATATTCTCTGCTGAGTGATAACACTGTTTACTTTACTGTGCTTGGAAGCAATCAGACCCTGGACAATAGGTGTTCCCAGCAGTAGATTGGTGTGGTTGTATATGGGCATCAGTGAGAAGAGTGACAGAGAAAAGAGAAGTGTGGAGTGGCCCCTGGTTTATTTGAATTTGTTCTGTCATGAGACTGTACATGAGAACACGTACATGCCCTTAAATAGGAGTTGCACTGCTGAATCATTTGTTGATGATGTTTAACAAAGTGGACAAGTGTTTACTGTAGGCTCTTCCTCTTCCCATACTTTGCA
>JAWWES010000115.1:90757283-90782589 GCA_035583135.1 Lophotriccus pileatus
GCTGAATCATTTGTTGATGATGTTTAACAAAGTGGACAAGTGTTTACTGTAGGCTCTTCCTCTTCCCATACTTTGCAAATATACTTTCCATATACTTCCCATACTTTGAAATATAAACTCCAATTGCAAGTTTCCATTGCTATGTGTTTGACAATGTACAGTTAATATATTATGCACTAAACACTGGTGTTTGTAACACAGATAATGTAGTTGCCTAACCCACGTGATGTATTTACTGCATCAGGGTAATTTTTTTTCTGGCCAAGGGCTCTGAACTAGCAGCTGCATTGAGGGATGTCATTGTGAAACCATGCCCCTGAGCAGCAGGATCAATACTTTTATTGCTAGCGACGTGTTATTTGGTAATAAATATTTTCCCAGATAAGGTGATTTAAATGAAATTGTTGATTCCTTAGAACTTAGGCTTTTTACTTATGCAGTGAAGTAAGGATACAGGGAACTGTAACCTGATATTACTAAGGAAACCAGGCCCGAAAGGTAGGAAAAACTTTGTGCAGCTGGATCCTCTTATTCGTATCAGCAATCTCCCAAACAATTAGGAGAAAAATAGGCCTTCAGTGCTTGCTAATCTGTATCACTGTGAGTTAATTTTGGATTATATCAAGAAGTTTAGTGCAAACTTGCATTTGCGGAGCAATCCTTCCACATTTTTTAAGAGGAATATTCAAGAACTAATATTTCTGTAGCTGATGGTCGCCCTTTTCACATGGGTTTTGAAGACTAGAATTAAATTGTTGTAGGGACATACTTGATTGCACTATAATGTGCTCTCCTCTTTAATTTGTCATCCAATTAAATACCTACCTAACTCTCAATAGAAACAAAATGTGCCTGAGGAAACACTCTATTTGTAAAGGAAAACGTGATATCGCTTTACACTCCACTGACAAAGACTCTCACAATGTCACCACTAACCTGTGAAAGTATCTTCGGCTAAAGCCATGGAAGTGCAACATAGTCTGTATTACTACAATATGTTTTGAGGAGGAGACATATTGCTCATTCAGTGTTGTCAAACTGTAGGCATCTCCCTAAGACAGGGAGTAGTCTGCCTTCCCATATATTGACAATGCTAAAACAGGGGAAGGTCTTCAAAGAGAAGTGTTTAAATTCAACTCCTATGCCAAAGAGAGACACTACTATAAAAGGTTATCCATTGCTCCTATTCAGAATTGCTCTTTGGAGGTGCCTGTTTCTTTCTCTTAGTGTGATGTTTGGCAAAGTGAATTTCCTCCCTGCAGGTTTCACTTCAGGGAAGTGTTGTGAACTCTTTTGCAGGTGCAAAGGGAACTCAGAATAGTACAGAAATTGAAAAGAGGGAATTTACAGCATTCACATGGACTGTGGGATTCAGTTAATGAGGATTTTGCTTCCTTCTAGATGTTTTTCAAGCCATTGAACCTACTGCCATGATTCATGCAAACTTATGAGGTCAGAGTGCAATAACTTCAGTGAGTACCATTTAACTTACATTTCACATGCAAAATCGTTTCCAGTGAAAAGTCTTCTGCTTTTGCTTCAAAGGAGACTAGGAATTTTCATGTTGGTAAAATATCCAGCATTGAGACAGTTGTTTACAGCCTGGCTTGTGCAAGAGGCTCTAGAACTGTGCTTAGAAATCTTTAAAACACAGTGGTCAGAGGAATCAGGATAGATGAACTACAGCTCACAGTAGGGTACCATGTAGTCCTCAAATATGTATAATTGACACTTTCAAAATATCTAGCTTTTAAATAAAAATTAAAAAAAAAAATCCCTGTATTAGGAAGAACAGAGAGGATTTCTTGGAAAATATTTGTGAGTGTTCAGGACAGGCTTAAAACCTGTAGCCATATGGGCAAAATATGCCGACATTAGCTGAAACCAATTGGTAGTTTCCACTGTCCAGGCACATAAAATTTATTTCGTAGTTGCATTTTTATGTCAATAATTGTAAGATATATTTCTTCATATCAGTGAAAACCAGTTATTTGTTTATTGTCCAAAGTAAGCAGAAGGAATGAGCACTTGCATTAGCAAAACTGAGTTGGCATCCCATGCAACTCAGTTTCAGAGCCCAATTTTTTTAATAACAGAGAGTGATATTTTGAGAAAGAAACAGTAAGAAAAAAAAACCATGTTGGTTAATATATGCAAAAAAATGGAGAAAAATGAATGTGGTTTTGAAAATGTAAGTTTTTGCTTGGGGGGATTTGTTTTGATTTTAAATAGTGTATGTCTTTGTGCATAGCTTTTCATTTTAAAGGGATGCATTCTTGTCTTTTTTCCTAAGCTACTCCTTCTACAAATGTGTTGTGACTTGAGAGAGGTACATCATGACATTAACAATAGTTCCTGGTATCTTGCTCCCGGAATGGACCACTTCTAAAAGGAAGATGAGTTTAAAGACGTAATCAATCCTGATTTAGATTAGTCTCAAAATTATTACATTTGAAGGGTACCTGATACATTTTGAAAGGTACCTTTTAATTCTTAGCAGAATTGTTTCTACTGTTACTTTATTTGTTGTAGTTTCACATGACCTGGAACTATTTCATGCAGAAAGAAGTGCTGAGATCCCACATATGCAATCTGTTGCATCATCCTTAGACTGACATGTGTGCTGCCACAAAGCTCCTGAGGAGCAAGGGGGGTTGATTGGTTGGTCAGTATGTGAAGGCATGTCAGGAGCAAGATAGCTTGTAAACAGTGTGGGCAACCTGGAAAACAAAACCCCAGAAAAAAATGTGGACACACTCAAAATTGGTCTTGTACACATCTCTACATGTACTGATGTGGGGAGACATCAGCCACTGAATCAAAACCATAACATTGTGGTGGGTTGTCTGGATGCCAGTGCCCACCCAGCTGCTCTATCACTTCCCTTCCCAGCCAGACAGGGGAGAGAGTAAGGGAGGAAAGTAAGAGGGTGGGAGAGAAAGTAACAACTCATGGGTTGAGATAAGGCAATTTATTAAAGCAAAAACAAAGCAAAAGCTTGCACATGCAAAAGTGAAGCAAAAAATAACGAGGTTTATTCTCTACTTTCCATCAGCAGCGGTGGCTGGCTGCTCGTGAGCAGCAGGGCTTCAGCACATGTAATGGTTCCTTAGCAGACAGCCACTGGAGACAGTGAATGCCTGCCCTCCTGCTCCTTGCCTCAGCTTTTATATCTGAGCTGTGGTTAGTTTGGGTCAGCAGGCCTACTTGTGTCCCCTCCCAGCATCTTGCCCTCGATTGAGGGAGGAATGTTACGGTGCCAATGTTGGTGCTGTGCTCAGCAGTAGCCAAAACACCGGTGTGTTATCAACACCCTTCCAGCTACCAATGCGAAGCACAGCACTGTGAGAGCTGCTCTGGGGAAACAAAATCCATCACAGCCAGACCCAAAGACACAAATGTATTTCATGTATTTAAACACTTTCAAAACAAGTCCAAATAGCTGAGTGCTTCAGTTGCTGGGGAGCTTTTAATTTCCTTTTTTCTTTTTCTGGGTGGAGGTTTGTTCATTGTATGATTTTCCAAGTGGGTGAAAAGTTCACAACTCTCTGCAATGGATTTAGCTACCTGATTTTTTTTTCTCTATAGCCATGTCTGTATACTTTCAGGTGAGATATATTTCTCAGGGACTTTGGAAAAGAGATAAGTTTACGTTCTCAGATATAAGACAGATACTGATTACTAGTAAAACTGTTTCAGAAGGAAATTCATATCACCTAAAATCTTTAAGAACCTTAGACAGCATTTTCTATCTCTGTTCCACAGAGCCCAGAGAGATGCTCTGCTCCTAGCTTCATGCACACAGCCATGATTTTGGATTCAAAAGTTAAGATAAATAAACATGGTCTACAATTTTCCATTGCATTCATAAGCAGATGAAGAATTTTTAGATGTAGTGCCCTACAAAGGCTTTCTTTTTAGAAAAGATGTATGTTTAGGTGGCCCTGAAATAATGAGAAAGCAATGCATCCCTCAGCAAGCAGAAGTAAAACCCATACCTGTGGTATAAATTAGGGAGCAAATGAGACCTGCAGTTCTACAGTGAAAGCATGGAATGTGCTATGAATCAGAATAATACCTGAGACACAAGATGAGCAGTGATCCCCTAAGGAAAAAGCAGGATTTTTGTTTTCTGCTGGAATGGGACTCTGATATGGGACAGAATACACACTTGTGGCAAGCGGGGCTATGGTCTTGCTGGGTGGAACTGCTAAAAGGTGAAAGACAGAAACCTGTATTTTCAGGGAAACAGTGAAAATCCTGTGATAAGCAGGATTAAAACTGGCTTCCAGCTGCCTGACTAATATGAGGCCCATGGAAGAGACCACCAGGGAGTTTCCCAGCCATGACTGTGGAAAACTGAGACTTGATCAAGACTGTGGAAAAAAAACTTGGATCCACACTCAGTATCTGATGACACATTAAGTCCCTTCTACTGAAAGACAAAGATCACATGAACTGTAAAGGAAATGTTGGTGTCTGGAGATGGTGAAACTGCAGTTGCTGGAACAAACATTTGTTTGGATTTCTCTTTGAGGGGAATGATGTAGTTCTCATCCCTATGTTTGAAGATTCACTTCAGTTTTCTTTGCCACAGAAAGAACAATGGTAAAGACAGTTCAATGCTTGGAGATGAAGTTAGGAATTTCTGTAAGAAAGAGTTTTAGTTATTATGGTAATCTGTTAACTACTTAATTTGATTTTTAGGGTTAAACCTCTCTTTACAGGATTGTAAAACATACAGTCACCACATAATGCTTGTGCCGGTGTGATTTAGCTGATAACTGTGTTACTGCTGAGAAGAAAAAAATCTAAGAAATACATTCAAGATTTTAAATTTTTTTTTACATTGAAGGAAATTTTTAGTGTTTCACATATGCAGTGACTACTTCTTCTATTGAATATTGCTAGGCACCTTTCTTTGACAACTTTTCAGAAATGACAAGGTTTAGTACGAGGCTGAATGTTTTTAGATGAACCCCTATAGACTTACTGACTCACAGCTGAATGCTAATGCTCTTTTACTACAACTTTTTGTTCTGAGAATCCTTTTTCATTAGACTGCTTTAGAATTTCTTAAATAAAAAAGTGCCTACAATACAACATATAAACCTGAAAGCTTAAGCAATAGGAGTATATAATAGTAAAAATTGTCCTTTAAAATAGCAAGTGGAAATCCCAACATTTAGAAAGGTCTTTGCTGAGAGTATCAGGTGGAAAGTCAAGTGGAATCTGCTCATTCGAGCAGTTGGATCAATGTCTTCTGGATTAGTCTTATTTCCAGTGACAAGTTAAGTACTCAGCAATAAGCAGCAAGGATCTAATGATCTCCATGAAACAGTTCATTAAGGCATTTTTAGGAATACATTGCCACCTGGTGTACAAAATTTTGAATATGTCAGTTTTACTATTTAAAATCTAATGTCCTTGGACAGAAAGTCTTCCATCATTTGATACTTACTTCCTGGAATCAACCTATTGGACTCAGTGAACTAAAACCTGCAGTACTCTTCAATGCAATTGTTTCGTAAAGGTTTTCTGAACATCTGTGAGTTCACACAATGGAAATGATACATTTCAATTGCTACAGAGACTACTTACATGTTGGTGCTATCAGTTCCCTGTGTGACTGGAATATCTATCTTGTTTTATCTCCAAGCTAAGAGATACTATCTAATATAATCCTACCAAAAAAATTGTGCTTATATTAGTAAGACAGGCACTGCACTGAGGTGCAGCATTCTTACTGCTTGTACCTTGTGCAAAGGGAAGTTTAAAAACTCAAAAAGCAGACCTTCATCCCAGACAGATTTTAGGGGATGTGTCACTGATTTAAATTAGGTAAAGGTTTAATTCCTAATTTCTAGTTTGAAAACACAGGCGATTTTGAATAGTGGTTTTCATTTGGTCTCATAATAAGCAACTCTGAGTTTGTATTAGTCCTTTAGTATATGTCTTCTAATCTTCCATAAGCACTGATCAAGGGTGATCATGGTATTATGAAAGCTAGTAAAACTGGCTCCTCAAATATCACATTTGTCACATGGTAGGCATCACAAAACGATTTTCCTGCTATAAATACAAGCAATCTGAAAAAAAAAAAAAAAGGAAAGATGGGCTTCTTAAATACATACATTTTCTGAAGTGTAAATAAATTTCTAAAGTGTCTTAAAAGCAAGAAAAAACCCCACACCTCTCAAACCCCAACCCCCAGTTATATCCAGTTAGACAAGGAATTGAGCAAACACAAAATCACAGAATATTTTGAGTTAGAAGGGACCCACAAGAATAATTTTGGGATTGCTTCTGAATTTCCATGTAAACAATTTTTTAAATTGTTCTAATGAAGTTTTAAAAAGTTGTCTTTTTTTTAACAGTTAATTTCTAGTTTGGATGAATTTAAGGTAAACTAGTTGAGTGACTTTCTAACAATGGCACTATACTTGTTGCTTTGTGCCTCTACAATATCTAGTACAATGGAGTCTGGGTCTCCTTGGTCATGAAAGATTGCCAGGCTAATAAACATGTTTAATACTAATCTTTCTTATCTTGGATTTCTGAGGACCTCTTTTTCTCTTCTCATGGAATCTGAGGAACAAACACACGAGGTTACTGGGTCAGGCTCTAGTTCTTCTAACAATGAACTTTGATTTGTTTAATTCATCTGTCAGGATTTGTTTAGCTTTACGTAATTACTTCCAGACTTATCTGTGGTAACTTAATGGCTTACTTTTGTTGTGACCTTTTTGGTAAGATTGTATATAAAAAAAATTACCCTGATTGCTTAAGAGGATGTAGGAAGTACTATAAAAGACATTTGTTTGATTAAATGGTAATTAAAAAGTGAATGTAATTAAAAATACAGTTATGACCAGCTCTTGTTCAGTGGAGCTTAAAAGTCAGTTTATGCTATTGCTTATAGTGGTTATTGCTATTTCTTATGTGTAATCTACAGTAAACACTGCACAAAGAAAAAACTACAAAACTACAAAATAGTTATTACCGTCCCTTTAGAAAAAATAATTGTCTAAAGTAAAGTTCTAGTGGACTGCATTTTAAAATTCTTCCTATTATTTATCCTGAAACTGCTTTCTGCAGTCAGGTGGGAACTCACAATAAAAAGCTGAGCCTTAAAAAGACAGTAATTTTCAACAAAGAGAAATGTTTTGGCACATGCTGCAGAAATCTAGAGTTGCTTTGATTTTTCTACATTCTCTTTTGGGATAATTAATACTTCAAGGGAAACTAGTCCCTACTGTGTATGAGCATATAAAGATATGGTTGCACAAGTGTGGAAAGACAGTGACTGTTTGCACCTCCTGATGTAAAGACTCCTGGGATCCCCATCTCAATAGGACATCTTTGTCTTATCCCTATTAAACTATGCTTTGCACCTGATTGCTGGTAAGTCAGGAAAAATGAGGAAAACTTGGTACAAATTAGAGCTGTTTAATTATAAATATAAGTAAGAAAAAATTAGGCTGTTTGATTAGGCAAAAGAATCAAGAAAAAATGTCAGGTTTAAGATCAAGTACAGATTTTTATTTCTGCTTCATCAGGATGATTTGCAACACTGTCTCTAATTCTATGATCACATTATAATTTTAAATAAGACAGCATTCTGTGTTTTTCCAATATACCCATGGAATCATAACAAGTTAATCAAGGCATAAACTTATGCATTTTGTTTTCTCACTTCACTGCCTTTTCATCTGGGACAGAAGCTAAGATTGGAAGCCTTGACGTCTTGATTTCTGTTTCCACTGTTTTCTTCTTGGTCAGTTTTAATATGTTTTAAAACTCTTATCCTATGAAGCTTTGCAATATATCAGACATGATTAAAATACATTTAACAATGCTCTCAGGGGAATAGAAAATCAAAGTGACACATTCATCTAGAAACATATTGCATAAAATGAAAAAACTTCCAGATTGTGGAATAAACTGGTTCTGTCTATTATTTTCAGCCTCTTTTTTTTTTTTTTTTTTTTTTTTTTTGGTTGTTGTTATTATTATTTTGTTTCTGCATAGTATTCAGGGGAAAAATATTTTTAATCTCCTTCCTCCATTATGTTATCTGTGAATAGTAGCTATTTGTACTTTTCTGTTAAAGATTTGTAATTAGCCTTGGATGACAAGGTAGTTCAGTTCATTTGTGTTTAGATTTTCAACCAAATAACACTCTTAATGAATCTGATGATATTTAAAAGAATAGTATTTTTTCTTCAGGCCTTGCTAAAACTGGATTCCCTTTTGTGTGTTCCTAGTAGTTTTAGCTGTAAACTTATCATGGTCTATGTCTTTAAATAACTTTAATATTAGAGTCCTGTTCCTAATCTGCTGTGCTAGTCCCAGATCTAGATCTCTCCTCATCTATACTTCTTCTGGAGTTAAAATCTTAATTCAGACCAGCTGCTTAGGTAGCTGATGTCTAGGTTTTTTTTTTTCCAGTGAAAAATAGCAAATAGTAATAATCAGCAGTTAAGTCTCTGCTCTAAATCAAGCATGAGCTGTACCATCTGTAGCAGGTATTCACATGCCAGATGAATCTCCCAAATATTTCTGTGCTGACCTTTGGCTTTAAGTATGCTCCGAACAAGTCCGTAGGTTTGAGGTGCACTAACAAATTGGGTGTCTTCTATAATGTTACATCTGTAAATGACAGTTATTGTAAATTGCTTGAGAAGCTCCTTAGTGGAAAATGTACCTTCCTGTGTGACTTGAGAGGATGGAAGCTTTGAGACATAAGTAATGCAACTTTGGCTGTCCCCTCCTTTTTTTCCTGATCATTTTCTGTTAGGAGAAATATGCAAAGTTTGGATGTGAATACAGAACAGTTTGTTTCAACTCTTTTTTTTTAGCTTGTCATGCATAGTAATTGGGCAATCCTCATCTGAATGTTTCAATGCTAATTCAAGTCATCTTCTAGTGTGCACTGTGTCTGCTGAATTTGCCCCCATCCTTACCTGACCACCTGAAACAGCGTTGTTCCTGGAAGAAACTGCTGTGGAGTATATAGGGACTTAAAGTTCAGAAAAGGAAGTTTCAGGTGTTTTTCTTGTCCCTGTTTCAGGATTAGAGAGTTGAAAAGATTACCACAGAGCAGAGAGCTGGATACTGCTGTCATACCCAAGGCAGAAATATTTTATCATCCAGTAGAAATTAGTTCAACCAATATATTTGATTTGCCGTTGTTTTTATATTTGTCTGCAAGATTTAGACTAAATACTTAGACCATTGTGTCCCTTAAAAAAATGTGGGTTTGAGCCAGACAGGGACAGTAAACAAATATTTCCCTGATGCTTTTAGTCACTAGGGACCCCCAGGAAGCAAAACAAATAATGCAACATACGCATGCCTGGTTAGCCTTACACTGGGATTAATTTAATTTTTACTGTAATAAATAACCTTCCCATGTAGGATATATGATTTCCTTTACTGCTACTTTCAATATTATAGAAGACAACTAAGTAAAACCTAGACTAATATTAGTCAGCTTCTCTGGACCCCAACCTGTACCTACCACAGGGTGTGGCAGAGCCCACAGATGAGGTGGGAGTGCCTTGGGGAAATTTATTTAAACAGGGGCAAAGCCACTGTGGGACACACAAGGGGAGAGAGAGTGAGGGAGAGAGGAGGAGAAGGGAACAAAGGAAAAGACAACAGAGGGAATGAAGGGTCAGAGGAGTAGGAGTTATACTATGGCAAAACTGGCACACCCCAGAGGGATTGCAGCCCATGGAGGGGACACGCCAGAGAACAGGAAAAATAAAAGAAAGAGGGATTAACAGAGAGGAACCACTTTGCACTAAACTGCATCCCCTGTACCACCCATCACCTGCACTAAAGGGACTGAATAGACCCATGGCAAGAACAATGAAGGAGGAGAAAGGACTGCAGGGAAAGTGTGACATGGAGAACAGCTGAGGGGAGGAGAGATGCCTGTGAAGGGGAACTGAGCCTGAGAGAGGATGAAATATGGTGGGTTTTTTTTCCTTTTTGTTCTTTGTTGTTTACATTTTTTCCCCAGTATCTGGATCAGCTATTAAATGTTTGTTTTAACTGACATTAAATTAAGTGTCTCAGCTTGAATCTCTTTTGCCCAAGACAGAGCCTAGTAGTTGATCTCCCTGTCATCAGCTCAGCCCACGGGCTTTCTCACTCCTCTTTGTCCTATTTCCTCCCTGGTTCCACTCGACTGGGGGAATAAGCACGTGGGTGTGTGTGAGCTTATCAGGGAGTTGGGGTCAACCCACCACGCAAACCCTTTCATAATGGTTGTTGCTCTGACACCACGGTCTCTTAAACCTTCATCTTGCAGGTGAGGCCTTGTAGCCAGATTTAGCCCAGTTCTGGTGTCAGTGAGGGATTTCAGAGAAAAAACACCTATCTAGTCAGTGGCACAATGAGGATAAAAAGTCCAGTTTAGATAGATCTGAATTGTGAGTCTTCATATTTGGATGTGAATCAGAACAACCTCTTCTCTGCTGAATTCAGGGTTACTGAATCTATCACTGGCCCTTCTTGGTGCACAGTCTTTGTGGATTTAAACTGCAATTTCCTTTATTGCTTGACTGTGGGAATGCAGATGAATGTTGCGGTAGCTCTATTGAATTCTTGTCACTTTTCTCCAATAAGATTTCCCAGCACAGCTTTCCAGGGTACACTTCAAGATCACTATTGTGACTGTGTCTGTAAGTACAAGAATAATATTGTATCTTAGGACTGACAGTTCTGATTTTTTTATCTAACATATCAAATCCGTTTGAAGGGATCTAAAACTCCCTAAAAGGAGGTTGTAACCAGGTGGGGGTTGGCCTTTTCTCCCAGGCACTAGTGACAGGACAAGAGGACATGGTCTTAAGCTGTGCCAAAGGAGGTTTAGGTTGGACATTAGGAAGAATTTCTTCACAGACAGGATGATTAGACACTGGAATGGACTGCCCAGGGAGGTGGTGGAATCACCATCTCTGGAAGTGTTAAAGGAAAGACTGGACTGGCACTTAGTACCACGGTCTGCTTGACTTGGTGGTGTTTGGTCATAGGTTGGACTTGATGATCTTAGAAGTCTTTGCCAACATAATTGATTCTGTGAAGACCAGCCAAGAAGAAAACTAATGATTAGATATGCTACAGTTATGGTGTCATCCGGTTTTGTTTGGACTACATGTAAAATTGTCATCTCTGTATACTGGAGTAAATTTTTTTTTTTTTAGGTTGAGCATACTGGATTTAATAATCTAAAAGAAACTGAGAGGATTTTTCAAAGCACTGGGCTGTTATTTGGGAGAGGTTCTAACCAGTATATAGGCACATTGACTTTTAATCCTTTGTGTTTGACAGCAAACCATCTCAGGTTTTTAGTTGAAACTGAAGTCACTATTCTGAATTCCTCCTTCAGATTGCCCGATATTATGGCACTTTGGTCCTTGGTATGTACCTGATATGCTTAACTTTAATTATACCTTGAAGTACTTCAAGAGGTAAATTTATGGTAATAAACACATCCAATGTTTAAATTTTTCATTTATAGAATCAAATATTAATGACAAGTTTTCTGGTTAAATACATTGAAGAAGATTTCAGAATTGAGCCTGGTTTTTTTTGCTAAAGCAAAATACTTGCTTTTCCAGTCAACACAAGTATTTATCTGCAGCTTCTGAGCATCAGGGAAGCCGTGTGCCTGAAGGCAGCCTGTGAGGTGCTTTCCCCGCTAGATGGCAGAAAATACTTTGGACCAGAATATTTAGCAATTTAAACAAAATACAGAATTACTGCACTTAAATACTAGATTTTTCCCGTAAGTGCAGAGATTTTATTTATTATAAGTTTTTCTGGGCGTATATTATCCAGATTCCTTTGAGTATACAGTCCCACGGTCTCTCTACAAATACATGGTAAATTTAAATTACAAAGGTTTGATTACAAAATTCTCTTGTTACTTATGTGGAATTGAAATCTGAAAGGCTTGTAGAAATTTCTGTATAGAAAATCTACTTATGCAAAATACCCTGCAAAAGTGCAATGAGACTGATGCAAATGCTGTCATTACAATGTTTCTGTTATAACGTGTATCATGTTTTGAGTCTGCATATATAATATACTATATGTATTTTAAGTACTTTGTCAATACAAAACATATTGAGTTGGTAAGCTTTTTACCCTGTAAGAGTTTTCACTAACATTTGGGTGGATATTCAGTTTAACGTGGTTTAGGTACAACACTGTGACAAGGCAGTAATTCCTTGTTTTGCCAGCTCTTCCTAGAGCATTTGCAGCTCCAGTAGCTGGAATCTTCATTGAATAATGCAGCAAGTATGCACCTCACATATACACAGAAATCTCCCTCTCTCTTACATACATGCATGCATGTAAATGTGTGTCTGTGCTTTGACTTATTTTCCCCTAAGTGTTTCTCTCAATGAATCACAGAATTTGCTGAATTGGAAGGGACCCACAGGGATCATCAAGTCTGACTCTCAGCATCAGGAAAACTTCACAATTGTTAATGCAACCACTTACTGTGAATGTTTTTCATACAAGTTTGGCTTTAATATTGTCTGCAGGCTGGAAACACTGAAAAAACTAGCTACCTCTCAGGCTGAGGCTGATAGAATGTATTCTGAAATAGTCAGTGGAAAAGGGTGTCAAAACCTTAAATTGGGCAAAACTTACCTTATTGTTTTATATCCACAGAACACATGAACTGCTATCAGTAGAAAGTTTCCAAAACACTTGGACCTCAGTTTGCTTTGATGAGCTGATAGTTAACTTATACTTGTGACTTAAAATATATTCTACATATTATGCAAATTATTTATTATTGAGACTAGTTGAATCACCCATGTTTTTAATATTGGCAGTTCTAACTCTCATTTTTCACTCCCTTGTGATTTTCTGAACTGTAACACTTTTTCAGGGCAGTATTTTATATCCTGGCTGTGCCTCAGGCTGAACTTTTTGGAAATTTTTGGCTAAGAATGTTTAGCCATTTCCAAGAAAGCCTGGGGAAAATGAGTTATTTGTTCCATATTTTTTAAAAATAAAATAGAGTCTGGGATATTTTGCTCTGAATGGCTCTTGCTGCCTTGTGCTCTGGAGTTAGGATTTAAAATTACACTGAGAAGGAAAAGGCAAGGAAAGGCAGTTTAGAGTCAGAATATGACCTTTGCTACTCATGGGAAAGTGTGTTACAGGTCTTTGCAAAATCTTTCTTGCACATAGGCTGTATAATCTCCATTGTTTTTCGGGTTGAATGTCTCCAGGGAGCATACTTATCCATCACAGGTCTACCAGGGAGGGCGCCTCCCACAGGATGAATGAGCACATTGCCCTCTGTTCATGGAACTGTGGCCAGATCTGGGAAAGAAGCAGGCTAGATTCATCACTCCACGGTGTCTGCATCTATGTCAGTCACTGTGTGTGTGCTGCTCCCTGAACAGGCTTTCTTAAGCATAATACATGTTCTGACCTTTAAATATGTACATATATATATATATATATAAAAATGTACATATATATATATATTTCTAATCTGACCTGATGACTCCAGTGAGAGAATCAGACATGCAGTTCTGCAGAAGGAAAACTGAGCAGGCTGAGCACAAAAGAGCACATATTCTCAGCATAAATTTGTTTCAGGTACAATGTTTTGCTTGGCAAAGGAGACATCGTTACAGTACCTGAAGGCACCTCAGTACTTCTGGCATTTGGCATTCAGAGTAGCTTCTGGAGCTTAGTGACAATCCTGTGTTCCAGTTCCTGAAAAAGGCAGTTTCCTTGGAGTATGCTTGTCCATCTTGTATAAGAATTCATTGTTCCTTACGAACTCCTAAACTACTACATATTTTTAAGAAATCTCTTATTCTGTTAAGATAAAGTTTTAAAGATTTATTTAGATGAAAGAAAACAGTTACCAAAAGACAAGACAGCGATACGTTGCTGAAATTTAACTGTGCAGTTTTCTCTCTAGCTTGTTGTGAGCCTTAGAAGGAGGTTCTTCACGAAACAATTGCAAGAATTTTTTCATGAAGAATGAAATCAGAAAAAACTACCCTAGCACTACCCAAAAACTTCTAAATTCTTGCTTGCATATGGAAGAACAAAGCACAAATGGTTTTTCAAAGGAAGCCCTTCCGTCTGTTGTGTAGTTTGAGGATGTCCACTGTCTTACTTTAAACTACTGAAATGATACTCTGACACAGGCAAGTTATTTGTAACTTACTGGAAATTTGCCCTTTATTTTGGATTTTTCTGTCATTTCTTCATCCTTTTATCAGGCAGAAAATATAAACATTGTCAAACTTGTTTTCTTTATTTTAACTCATGTCTCTTGTAGAAGCAATTTTCTGTCTCTTAACTATATTTCTTAAGTGAGCTCAACCTTACCTTCTCAGCTAACATTTTCAGATCTACTATTTCACAAATCATCTGTCTCAGGAAATGATTACTGTATCAATATCTTAGCAACACTGTAGAAATCAACTGGACCTCAACAGCTCATAGAGACCAATTAGGCTAAATAAACATATTTTATTCCTAAATTGGAAGAACATTCTCTGAATAGTATAATGCTATTACCTCTACATTGCTTTAGGGAAGTTTTTCAGTGGGGTCTGTCATACAAAATGGTATCAGTGCCTATAAATAGCCTTTCTTGTGTATGTTTTAATATATATAAGCCATTTGAATATATATAAATAACCGTTGAAAAAATTGCCTAGGTGATTTTTTTTTCTAGTTTTCTATTTTTAAACCAATTTCTATTTTTAAAATTTTTTCTATTTTCTATTTTTAATACAGAGGGGAAAGTGTTAAACAAAGGGAAATTTCTTCTGTGGTAGCTTCTTCTGATGACATTTCCAACAGATCAGATATCTGCTATGATTCTGGGCAGGTTAGCAGATGGTAATGCTGCTTTGGTTCTATGGACTGTGGTTCTATGCAGGTTTTAATGCTCTTGCTGATACCATATAAATATTCCAAGAAGGCTTACACTTTAAACCAGTTAAAAAATCAACTGTGTCACTTGGGGGTATAATTGGGCCTATATTCCCTTTGTTGTTGCTGTAAAAGATAACACAGCACTCCTTTAAATATACGTTTCCTGTCTCCCATAAAAATCTTGGCTCTTAGTTTGCTTTCATGTTAGCAGAAGAGATTAGTTCCAAATGACATTAAGAATCAAAGAAGCTCAGCAAATTAAGGTGCCTTGAAAAATATGTCAAATAAATCCAATATAATGGGTTGTTTGGTCTTGATAGCAAAACAAACCAAACAAAAGCAACATCCTGTGTCTGCTAAAATTTCAATACGGTGCTGGAATGGAGGTCAGAGCTTCCTCGATATGAAAAGGAATCCTGTTACAGGGATAAGTAATCAACCACCTGGGAGAATATAAAACTAAAATGAGAGGTGTCCACGGAGACACAGCAGTGCTGCCAAGTTAAAGATTTAAATCCAAATAAAATATTACAGTAGTCTCAGGTGATAGCATCCATAGAAGTTTGGACCTCATTAGGGGAATTGAAAAGCTTAGAGCTGTTTCCAGTAATAACACTCACTTTAGTTGGTTAAATTAAAGCCAAACTAATCTCCTTTCCATGAAGTGTTTGAGCAAGTTGTAGAAAACTCCCCCATCAGTTTTCTTGTAGGAGAAAGAAGTCTCATATAAATAGTTCTGCAAGACTGAACTGAAACTGTTTGCATCAACCTGGCAATTCTCACTTACACTTTGGTGTGGTCCTATCTCTTCACCTATTGAACAAATCTAAGACCTTGCTGTTTCGTCTTTCATCAGGTCTTATAAAACAAAATTTCTGGAGTGTGTTTGGGTTCACAAGTGTCAGCTTTACTCTCATAAAAAAGTGGTGAGTTAATGATTTTAACACAAGCTGATGGAATTTGGTTTGAAGAAGCTGAAGTAGAGTTTTCCTTTTCATGTGGCATCCTTGATGTTTTTTTCATGTAGTCCTCATTTGCTTATAAAGATTCTTAGAAACATTTAACTAGCCAGAGTTAAAATGAAGAGAAGACTTTAAAGGAACTGTTGAAGTAAGGAATGAAACATGTTTGATATATTAGAAACCAGTATTAAACTGAAAATTGAACCAAACCAAGCAAAATCTATACTTCCTCATAATTCAAGGAATATCAATTGCAGAAAATGACTCTGTACAGTGTATCTGAATATCCTTCAGCAAAGACTTTTCTATGAACCATACTGACAAGATGACAGCAAATTGTAAATTTAAAATTTTTATTGGTGATTAAACTTAATCAGTCAGTCTTGTTCTACCCAACCTTAAACAGTATTATTGCCTCTTGCCCTTTGCATTTTTCCATGACAATTCTGAATCAAGTGTCAGTGGTACACCAGATTTGTTTTTCCCATTTTCCTCAGCATTTTTGAATATATGTGAAGCCAGACTGAATAAGTTGTCTATGTTTAGATTTACCAAGAATTTTACTCTGACTAAATTTAGCAAATATGAGCTTGGTATCAACATAATAACTAGTTGTGGACATCATGAAGGCAAAATGACCTTGCTTTGCATACAAAGTTTTGGTAAATATGTATAAATAAATCTTGAAACTTATGACGCGTCTCTTGTCCTTTTTTGTTACTTTCTGTGTTCTACAGCTTATCCTGGATTCAATAAAGTGCATAAGAGGAATTAACCTCAGTTGAATTTCTGCATGTGTTTAAAGGTTAGCATATGCTTGAGGGCTTTGTTGAACTGGACATCTTGCTTGTATCTTGTGATTTATCATGCTTTTATTATGCTGTCTAAGTTTCTCATGCTTGTCACCTTTGCTTTCACAGCTTAGATAATTTCTTACTTTAAAAATTCACTTTGCTCTAGATAAGTAGTGAAAAATGTCATTTTTCAAAGTAAAAAGTGCCCCATGAAAACTGTGTACAGCAGGAACAAAAAACAAAAGATGAGAAAATCAAACAGAACTGTTGAGTCAGCAGGACTGAAATCAAGAAACTGCTTTCTTATCTTTTGAGATAAGGAGGCATTTTACTACAAACTGTCTGGATCCTTCAGTGTGCTGCCACCATCATGTCAAAAACTCTTCAGTGTGGTCCGTTCAGAGCCCTTTGGATGCTTTTGAAAATGTGCTAAATGTATTCAGGGTTGAGGTTAGAGTAACACAAATCTGAAGAAATGAAGACATTGCACCATTAAAAGATCCAGACCCCCGCAGTACCCCTGTTGGGCAATTTATTGTCACTTTCCATAGGAGAAGTAGAAGATTACATGAATAGAGCATGGGTGCTTGAGACTGACCTGTCCAAGTCCCTGTTGCTCTGCATTTGTCCACAGGATATATAGGTCGTGAAGTTTAGCTAAGATATGCTGCTGAAGAGGGCAAGGCTGTTGACTTCAACTTGCAAAACTTCAGCTTGATATATCAATCTTGCAGGTATGGTCATGTAGTCACTGAACAGATTATAGTGATTTCTGAAAAAAAAATAAAACCAGTTTCTGCTCAGCCATAGATGGGAAACAGAACTTTGGGGAGGTGCTGTATGGACTAGACTTAGCAACCTGGAGTGTGACAGGAGCAGAAAGGCACATTCTCAGGCCACGAAAGTTCCCTTGCCAGCCAGCACAAGCAGACTATGACCAACACCTGCTAGTAATACCCAAAGCCTTGAGTAACCTACACATGTCTAAAATCTATGATTACAAATGCCTTAATTGCTTGAAAAGTTATAGAGAAGAAATTAATTTACTGTCTCACTTAGAAAATCGAATAGCAAAGAACAATGCTAGAAAGTTCAAAGGTTAGAAAGTTATGATATTCCATTCAGATACACCCTGCTTTTTTCAGGGTACAACACAATAGTTGAGGCCATTTATGCTTTTCAAAGTACCTTGTGTTAAAGTAATCTGTTACATAACATAGACTTAAAAGCAAAATGACGTTGACTCGATTCAGTGGGGTGTTGTTTAGTCAGTACTCTTTTCCTTTCCATACCTTTTTCCACCCCCTTATTAAATTTTCTTTTTCCCCTTTACTAAGTCCACTTATAACAAAATAAAGTATCATGAGGTAATCAAATAAATTTCTTTTTTGGAAGCAATTGATCCAAAGGCTTCTTCAATACTTATTCTAGATAACAAGTACTGAAATTAAGCTGCACTTACTTAAAAGCTACCCTACAAACAGCCAAACTTAGTGTTTCTTGCTGAGCCAAAATCCAGTGGAACCTGTGCCACTGAAAGGAATGCACACGTGGACCCCAAATAATCACAAAATTATATACTGACTTGATTTTATTCCTGAAATTGCTAGTCAAAAGAATTAGATTATAGGTATAAACCATGTGCCTATGGAATACAGCACATTGTGAAACTAACTTCTCATTTATGCTTTATTCCTATTGTATAGAGAGTCTAGAATGCTATGGATTTTATTTTTTTTAATAACCACGTATAGCCCTCTTAAACTGTGAGAGTCTCTTTGGAATATAAGCCTGTTTATTTTATTGTGCTCTGTTTAGTTATTCTAAAAAAGAGTTACAGACACATAATTGTAGCCATCTGTTGTGTTTTAAGTCCAATCTAGCCCAAAAGTCAAAAAAGTCATGGCAACAACTTATAAAAACAATGGCAATAATATGAACTCACTATGGTTACTGGTGAACCTTTATTTCTCCTGTCAAATGAAGTAAGTTTCCTCAGAGAATTATTTTAATGTTTGATTTATTTCTTTATTAAATATGCCCACAGTACGACCAGCTTCTCTATCAAGATTGTCATATAGCTGTCTCCTTGATTGTAAATCTGTGTTTCTCCAAAAACATGAGTTCTATTATTATAAAAAACCAATCTCAAAGTGAAACAGCAGTGCTCGCCATATATTACTCTAGCATAAACCAGCAAGCAGGATTAAGATTGTTTAAGAAAATTTATTATTGGCGATGAATAATATTTATCATATCATATATTTAACCCATACTCTGACAGATTTAAAATTCATTATTTATAGATTTTAGATATTTGATGTATTAGGTTTAATAATTCACTGAGATATTTAGTAAATAGTTTCCTCAATTAACATAATCAAAATGTCAGTGACTTTTATGAGACATTGTTAATTTTCAGTATGATCCTGTCTTCTAGACATGTCCCATTTGTAAGAGTACCACAGTTATTTTAGCTAGGAGTGATGCATTTGTACTTGTACAGTTAACAATAAATGGCACACATGTTGAAAATGACCTCTAGATGTATTGGATAAAGTCAGATAGGTGCTTTCCGCTACCAGATTGTTGACATGGTATATTTCATTAGTTTCCTTTTCTCTATTTTAATGAAAAAAAGAGATGATAGAAATCCGTGCACAACTGTTTTTTATGCAATCATTTACACACCTAACTCCTGTTAACAGAAAAGCTGGAGTGTTTGGGGAGAAGTGCTGTCCTCTGAGGAGAATTACAGGCTACAGAATTCTAGTAGCTTATAATTTCTTGAGAAGGGTGGGGTTGCCTGAGGCATGAAATGTATCCTGGCTAGACCCATTTCTCTCTTTTGACTGTGGAGAGCATAGCCTTACAATGATCATAATTTGGAGCCTCATGCAGTGCTTGCCATTAGGCTGGATGGATATGACCCCCAGCCATCTCAAGAGAGATGGTGGCCCACTGAGAAATTACTGTCTGTCCTACAAAGTTCCCTAACAGTCCCCAACAGGGAACTAGCTTGTTTCTGTCAAACCAAATCGGGCACTGCAACGGTGAAGTTAAGATGAAAAATAACAGAGATCAGTTTCCAGTTGTCCAAGCCGTCTCCGTGGGAAATAAGAGGACATGCAAGAAATGAGGCATCTGTAGATTGTTTTATTCAGCTAGTAATAATCTAAATAAAATGGCAGGTAGTTCACATTGCTGTAAATGGGAGGTAAAATAAGAAACGTAAATGATAGCGTCTGTGCAAACTTCCCTGACAAGTATAAATGTCATGTAAAAGCCAACTGCTATTTTTTCACTTCTCATTTATTGAGTTAATTATGTGTGGATATCTTTGCTTTTACTCTTGGTTCTTTTGATAAATATGTCTAGTGAGCATGGAAGTGAACCACTGTCATTAGTATCTGCCTCATACTACCATTAAAAGTGGCGGTGGAGACTTGTTAATTTTTTTCCGAGGGTCTACAAAAAGTGTTGGTTTATAACCTAAAGATGGCATATTTGCAGTGATAGCAAGGTTTGGTCTAAAACATCGACTCTGATAATTATTTTTTTTTCTGAGAAACTTCAATTGAACAGTTATTCATATTGCCCTGTATTTTCTTGAGCTACAAGGAAAAAATTTCCATACAACATAATTTTCTCATTTAGGTGTCCTTGGAATCCTCTCCTTTTTTCTCTCCTACTTTTGCTTTTAACAGACTTCTGATTTTCTCCCATTCTAAATAATTTTCCAAATATTGTCTTTACTTTTTAATTAAGTCTATTAAGTTTGTGTATGCAATTGTGCAAGTGTAACTGTCTGTAGCCATTGCCTTTTAACTCTTAATACCTGAAATTATCTGGTTTGATGCATTCCTTTTATCACCATTTATCAAATAATACAATGACTAAAAATTACCTTGTGGTATATCATCCATACAAAGCACTCATTTCTTTACTAATTTATCATACAAATATTTCTCAGACTCCAGGTATTATTTCATTACGAGCAGGCCAATGGGTAAAATTAGGACAAGACAGTGGTTCAGAAGGTGAAAGGTATATGAAAGTCTGTGGAAAAGCTGTGCTAAATTGGAATCTGATAAATAGCACTATTGCTAAGCTCACTTGGTCAGCACCCACAGGCAGCTGGGGCTGCCTCATGCAACTGCAAGAGTTTCTGATTTTATGGATACTGTGCCATCCCCAGCAAGTAAGGGAAATAATTTTAGAAAAACGAAAGACCTTAGGACATTCTCAGTGTTTAGCTCAGGAAACTGAAATACTGGTGACAATGCAAGTGGAATGGTTTCAGATGACTTAAAAACAGGGTTATTTCTTTAAAAAATTAGTACTAAAGATCGGAGACTTAAATTTCTAATCAGAGATCTCATCTGTTAAGCAAGTGAGAGTGAAAAAAAAATTTTGAAAAGTATTAGTAAGATTAAAATATTGCAGTTGTGTGTTGCAGTGCTTGGAATGTCATTTTGCCCTAAATCTCTCCCATTTCATCTCTTTCAGTCTCTGGTAATATTAATCCAAGCTAATGGTGCAAACATTCTGGGTGTGAGGCAACAAGGCATAAAAGCATGTTCATAATTTGGAGTATTTGAGTTATCCTTTCAACCAATTAGCATATGATTGAGTGCTCTGCTGGAATGGGGCCAGAGTACATTTTACTGATAGTTCGAATGAGTTTGCATGTCTGCTGTAACACATTTTTATCTGCCTCTACCCCTATGCAGGATGGAGTTGGTAATTGTGGACAGTGGACAGGAAGGAGAAGAAGAGAAAGAAGAAGAAAATAGGAATCACGGAACCATGTTCTGTGAGTTAATAAAGAAAACAGGCCTACTTCCACACTTCGCATGAAGGAAAAATCTCCCACTGACTTAATGAGGTGCACTGCCTGACTAAAGCCTGCATGATTTGGCCAACATTTCCTATCATTCCAATGTTATGACAGAAGTCACCAGAACAATTCCAGCTGAGAAGTCATGCTCCATACTGCATTAGGAGAACAACTGGAAGATGACTGCAGAACCTGAACACATACTGACAATAGCTAGTGATAGCACATAATCCTGTTACTCAGCTCCTGTTGAGATTTAATGACTCTTGTGTCAGATTTAATGACCCTTCTATTTACACATGACATGAGACAGAAAAGGTTTACTGTCAGGTAAGCAAAATGAAGCGTTTGTCCTAAGGTCTTGTATATTTGGTATAGAAAGCTCTGTTTTGAGAAATCCTGTAAAAATGGTATTATATTTCCAATAAAAAACTCTTAGGATTTTATTCTACCTATTACAATTTTCCTGTTATTAATACCTGGTGGCAGATATTTAGTTTTATTAATTTCCTAGTTGCATATCATTTTTGTAAGACTAATATCTAATTCTGGTTTTCCAACCATCACTCCTAATAGTATTTTTATTATCTCTCTTTTCTTCTTGAGTAGCCCAAATATTGGCAATAACAGGTTCACACTGCAAAACACTTCAAGAGAAAAAGCTGTTGGTGATCAAAGACTTCTGTCTCTTGACCACAGAAGACAGAATTATACTTTGCTTTTTCTGACACATCTCCTTTTCTGTAGGTTTTATTTATGAAATACATGGGTTTTTTTCAAAAATTTTTTTGCTGCTATTAAAAGGCCTTATTAAATTTCTTGCTATAGCACAAGGTAATAAAGGGCTGCAGTCAAACACATACTCCTAGAGTAGAGAGACTAGACTAGAGAGAGTCTCTACTGGTTTCTGCTTTCACCTTTTTTAGGCATCCTTTTCTGGGAATTAGAAAAAGGCTTCAAACTCCATAAAACATGTGGAATTGATAAACATGATGTCAAGGCAATCAGTCTAGTCAGTTTGGATAAAGGAGTCAGATGATGGGACTGTTTTTTTTTTTTTCTTTTTTTATTGTCACACACAAAGCTGGTTGTTGGTCCCTCTCATTTTCTGAGTGATGAAATATTGCTCGAGTTGCGTTTGGAGGTGTTTCAACATACAGCAAAAGCAGAGAAAAAATTATGGAACTGAACCTACAGCAGCACCTGCTGCAATAATTGTTCATTAACAATCCTCAAATCTACTGGCTTTTCTAAATCTGGTGGTTGCATCCCACCCTGATTCCTTGCTCTCAGCACCACAACTCTGCTTAGGAGGTGCTGCGTGCCTCCACCTCTGGACAACTTGAACAAAGGTTCCCCTTCCCTCAGATAGCAACAGCTGATTGGAACTTGCTTTAAATCTCACCTTAAAAGCTTCCCCCTTTATTATGATTAAAAGCAGAGAGCAGGTCAGCATCCAGAAAATCATTCACCCCCACAATAAACAGATTTTGCTCTATCTAGGGACCTCACGGGACCTTGGCTAGATGTGGGCATCCTAGGCTCAGACTCCAGCATTTCCAGTAATCCCCATAGTGCTTGTTCATCAGTTTTCCTGACTGAGCATTATCATTGAAGCATGTTTTCCAGCCTTTTTTCCTCACACAGTTGAAATCAATGCCACCTAATAAATAGCTGGTGAAGAGTGATATTTGAGATACTTGAAAGCTCAAATATAGATATTTGAGAAATATCTGTGGTATAATCTCTGTGCATTTTCTATCAGTTTCCTTGCTGTTTATTTCTGTCTTTACTTTCTCTTTACTTTGGATTTGTTCTCCAGGGACAAAAAACAAAAACAAAAAATATTTTCTCCATTTTCATTCATATGTTTGGCCAAAATTATAAGTCTTTTGTAATGTAATCCTGCTTACTGTTTCAGGACCTAAAAGAAAATCAAAAGACAAGGCCACTTTTTTCTAGCTTTTTTTTTTAATCTCCCCTACCATGTAGTGGTAGATTGTCTCCTATGATCTTGTCCCTCTGCTCCATTTGGAAGATACAAAAGCAGTGAAGACTTGTTGAAGTTCCTCTTGGAAGGAGGCAAACTTCTGTAGGAGAAAACAGAGAGAGATCTGCTAGTAAGGCTAGTAAGGCTCTTTTGTCTCTTTTCTTAGTCTGGAAGTGTGTTGGAGAAAAGAAAGGAAGTGACATAATTAACTTTGATAATCTCTCTGGTTGGTAGATACTCCTGGGGGAAAATGACTGAATAGTGTTTGTTAGAGCAGCATTGTTCCGAGGCCAAATAGAGAGAAAGAAAGGGGCTAGTGAACAATTCTTTTAGCTGAGTTTTTGCTGTACTCAGTGCCAGTCAGGCACAGAAGAAAAATTAATAATTTGAGAAAAATATTCTGTTTGTCCTGAACTGCTTCCATTCATATGTTTTTTTCCAGTTAAAAATGCTAAATGGTTCCATAGAAATAATTAATACATGCGCCTGTTAAATTTCAGCACATTAAGTTACACATATGCTCTTGTGACCTACTTAATTTTGTCCATATCCATAGGTCCTTCTCTGAATATCTAATAGCCTTTACGTTTTTTCTGTCAAGATTAGACACCTAGCACTTGTGGACCATACATGTAAAGAGCTGGTGCCATTTGTCACTGTTGGCTGTGGGGGATACATGCTCCTGCAACATGAAGACAGAAATCAAGAAACAAAGGTAAAGCCAGAAAAGTGAGGGAGGATGTTTGTAGCAGCAAGGGCTGCAGAGGTAAAGGGCAAGGATGAGGCAGGCAGGGATGTGTGGCTGGCAGTGGCTGCTGAGGATCTGCGGTGTTGAGATGTGGCAGCAACCCATGTGGCCTCACCCCACTGCCTGGCTGGCTCTCCCCCCACTACAGATAAAGACCTGATGTTTGTCAGGCTACAGTGTGCCCTTTTTTTTATTTACACAACATGTAAGGACCTTATATGCAAGTAGGAAATACAGCTTGGTGCCAGGAATCGAAATTCTGTGTAGCATATCAGCAGAGACGCCACATGCTGACATGATGCCCTCGTCAGGGCAGCATAGAGATGGTCTAAGTATTTTGGTATCTCTGGGAAACAGTCTGTGGTTCCTGCCTAGGGCATTAGGAGAGTATCACCAAAGAACATGCTTTCTTATGGAGGGTCTGCATGGTACAGATTAAGGCAGATAAAATAGATGTTATAGTATTATACTTCTGAGAGACCTAAACTATAAACCTTTTCTAGTCATAGATGAGAGGAACAAAAATCTCCATTAAAAAATATAGAACAACTGAAGTCATCAAAAGACAGTTAATAATGACCTATAAAATGCATGCAATCTTCCGGTCAAAAAATATAAAATGTATTTAAAATATTTGACAAAGAAAGACTACTAGAGGCAAAAGTATCTTTTACAAGAGTGTCCTGGCAAGAGGGGCAGCATAACAGTCAATTATTACAAACAAAATCCAGGTTTCTTAATTAAAATACAAAATACTGGCTCTGCTATATAGCCTGTAATAAGTTATGTCCTGAGAAGACTGTAATTATGCTGGCGCCTGCTAGTGCTGCCATAGTTAAGTTTGTCACCATTTCCATTATAAACCCCATTTTTAAGCAATTTATAATGTAGCCATAAAACATGATTTTAGATTGTAACTTACTTGGAAAATAAATTCTTAGACTGAAAAGTTTTGTTTCTCTCTTTCTTTTTTTTTTTTTTTTTTTTTTTAATACAAATAATATTTTTTGTAATTTATATGTTTTTTTA
>JAWWES010000115.1:90782689-90835690 GCA_035583135.1 Lophotriccus pileatus
ACAAATTAGAGGACTGGGCAATCACCAACTGTATGACATTTAATTAAGACAAGTGCTGGATTTTGCACCTGGAATGGGGCAACCCTGGATGTGTTTGTGAACTGGGGAACGAGACAGTGGAGGACAGCCCTGCGGAAAGAGACTGAGAGTCCTGGTGAAAAGCAAGTTGAATGTCAGTCAGCAGTGTCCTGGCAGCCAGGAGGGACACTAGTGTCCTGTGGGGCATCAGCCAAAACATTATCATCTGGTCGAGGGAGAGGATTGTTCCACTCTGCTCTGGACTGGGGTGGCCTCACCTTGAATATTGTGGCAGTTTTGAAAGAAAAAGAATAAAAAGAATAAAAAAAATCAAGACCATCCAAAAGAGGGCTATGAAGATAATGAAGGGTCTAGATGCCATATGAAGAGTGGCTGAGGTTACTTGGTCTGTTCAGCCTGGAGGAGACTGAGGGCAGACCTCATAGCAGTCTGTAACTTCTTCATGAGAGGAAGAAGGGGGCAGATATTGATTTCTTCTCTCTAGTGACCAATGACAGGATGCAGGGTAGTGACATGAAGCTGTGTCAGGCGAGGTTTAGCCTGGATATTAGAAAAAGCTCTTCACTTAGAGGGTGGTTGGGTGCTGGAAGAGACTCCTCAAGAAAGTGGTCACGGTACTAAGCCTGACAGAGTTCGAGGAATGTTTAGACCACAGTCTCAGGCACATGGTGTGATTCTAGAGGTTGTCCTGTGCAAGGCCAGGAGCTGGACTTTGATGATCTTTGTGGGTCTCTTACAACTCAGGATATTCTGTGATTCTATGATCTTATGGTTCCATGAATATCAGCTGGGCATGATTTGATGACTTGGATGATTGTGGGATTTAACACTTTGATGATTGTGCATTGGCAATGCATGATGCCTCAATTCTTCTTCCAGGCATGATAATTCCATGTCCTGTGGGCAACTCACAGTACTAGGTGAACCTGCTCTCTGTGGGATTTCCTAGCTGATGGCTCTCTGGAACCTCTTTTTTATTCCCATCAGAAGTTGCCCACCTCTCCCCTGACAGCCCAGCACTAATCCTAACCGTTTAGTCTCTACCGCAAACAGAGGGTAGCACCAGCAGAGGGTAGAAACAAAAGGTTCCATGAGAATCAGTGCAAACTTTTGATGTAAGTATGGGGTCTGCCACAAAAGCAGAGAGAAGTAGAGAAAAAGAAGAAAGGAAAGAGAGCAGGCAGGTCCAAACACAATATCTGGACCTTGCCTCTGCTCACCATTAAGCTTAAGGACAATCACAACCCTCTTAGCTCACTTATATGAGGAAGTGAAATGGTCTATCTAGTGAATGCGCACTGTCTCACACTTTCTCTTTTCCTAACACTATCAGGGACATCTATCCCTAGTTATTCTTACTTTAAATTCTTTAAATTTAAATTAGATAATTTTCCAGATTTGGGGATGGTGCATGTATCCTGGGGATACAGCCCCATTTGATTAAAAGCAGAGTTTCTAAATGAGCAAATGACAGATCAAAGATGGAATTCTTAATTTGTAATAGAAAACCTGTTTTACCAACAACTGGCCCTAAGCAAATCCGTAACAAAATATGTACGTTTGTACATTCATGTTCCTGTTTCAGTTCTGACTGTTTCTGAGTGTACATGTGACTCTTAGTCACGTGCAAAAGTCCTACACACAACACCTTAAATACCAGGGAAAGACAGTAACATTACAAAATCTAGTAAGACTGAATTTAAAATGAGATGACATGCCTAGCCCTCCTATTTTAGATCCTTTGAAAGTTAATGGCCCAGTTTATGTCTAAGGTACTGCATCATTACCTGTATCAGTGGTAATATTACAGGACTTTCAACAGACAAAGTAAACTATATTGTAAGTGGTGACAGAGAGCTTGTTTGTCCTTAAACATACACCTCCAAAAGAAGCCATTATAATTTTGTTTTGCAGAAGATGACCATACTACATGGATTGCTTCAGGTAAGAAATCCAAAGAATTTGAATATCAGAAGTTCTTACACAATCACTGTGTAGGCATTTCTTATTCAAATGAATGTTAGGATTTTTTTTTTTAATTGCTGATATGTCAGGATACCTTTTAAGCCAGATAATCCTTTTCCATTCTATCTATATCTTTTTACATGATCAACCTAAATGTTTCAACTTACATAGGGAAACTTATCCTGCAAAAACTCTAGCTGGTGATAATGTTTTCAATTTGTTTGGCGTCCTGAATCTCAAAAAAAAAATTGAGAAAATTAAAATTTTGTGAGATCTGGTGCTGTTTGTATACCTAATGTTACTTTTTACTCCCACACTTTAAAACAAAAAAGAGAATCAGAAAGGCTGATCTATTTTTTGTTTTGTTTTGTTTGGCTGGTTGGGATTTTTTTCGTTGTTTGGGATTTTTTTTTTCCCCTTGGTTTTTTTTTTTTTTTTTTTTTTTTTTTTTTTTTTCCATGCTGCTCTAATAATAAGCGGAAACAAAATCTGAGCTCAAATTTTGGAGATGTTGGATTCTCAATTTCATGACTTTTAAGGTATATGCATTGTGTCATATTTTCTTCTTAGTGTGCACTGATGCAAGTGAAAGAAAGATGCCCTATTGATACAGTTAATAATAAAGTAAACTTTCTATTAACTACATGGCTGTAGTTAATGGCTGGAAGGAGCAGGATAATGTGGAAAAACTTCATAAAGTTATCATGAAGTATTTCTATTTAATAATATACATGTATCTCTTTGAAAACTCAAATAGAAAAAATCAATGTTAAACTTTTAATTGCATTGTAAGGACTCTTACTACAGTGATCTCACTGTAATATGTGTGAAATATCTGCCATACTGGCACAGAAAACTGCACATTCAAAACAATAACCACGTGGCTATGATGCAAATGGAAGGTCTAGCTCAAAGTCTGTCTGAAGGTTTTATCTCAAAAGTTTATTAAGTCATGCATCTCAGTTAATTGATGGATCTTTAATGAATGTTAATTTTTTTGCAAAAACAATTTTGGACATATTTATCCATGAGTATTTTCCCTTTTAACGTATTGCAAATTCAAAGATGAAGGCTAGAAAACAGACTGGTTTTGAGTCATGAGTTCACATCCTCAGGCCTCAGTCTTCCATGTCAACACATCCAAACATATTCGTTCAATCTACCTACTAAGAAATAAAAATTGTCAGAATCACAGAATCACAGAAAAACCACAGAAATTTCATACAGACTTACTTTTTAAAGTTTTGTTTGTTTGTTTGTTTGGTTCTGGCTTTTGATTTTTTTTTGTTGTTGTTGGTTTGTTTTGTTGTTGTTATTGTTGTTGTTGTTTTGTTATTTTTTGGGGGGTGGTTTTTTGTTTGGTTTGGTTTGGGTTTTTTGGTTTGTTTCTCCAAGATCTCCACAAGCTTTTATTAAAAAAATTGTCAGAAAAAACCAAACCAAACAAATAAATGGACCAGTTTAATTTGGTTACAACAATTCTTCAGGGAGTACAGTGAATGATCACAGCTCAGACAAACCTGGGAAAGCTGTGGCAGTGACATAGAAAGTATTTTCACTCTAAGTGGGAGGCAGTGTTCATACTCGATGCAATTGCCACATAATACATTTTGCAAAGTGAACTTTCCAAAGCAGATTGAAAAGCTTTTAGTCTGGAGGAAGGAGACAGGCAGCTTGCATCAGAGAATAAACTGGGAAAATTAACTTTTCAGGAAGAGAAACCAAAAGCCCCTTGGGTGGAGGAGGAGACATACAAAATAAATTAATAAATTTATAAAAAAATAAATAAAGCCATTTCTGGAAACAGCAGAGGTGAATCAAACTGCAAAATTCTCTGTGACATCAGCAAGAGTTTGGATTTCAAATTTTATTTTGAGGTGGACCACACATAAACACACACTAGATGTTCAGGCAGCATCTGAAGGAACTCAGTGTAGGGTGGACAGAGTTATGCTGAGACCCTATATGGGATCCCATACTTATGAAGATTTCTTTTTTAATCTCTGTACACAGGGGTTTCACCAGGGAAACACTTCATATGCAACAAATAAAAATATGCTTTTAAAATTTTCATGCTACCTACAAAACTCAAGCAAAATAAATAAATAAGTAAGGTCACAGTAATTATATGTAAAGTGCATTGTTTGAATGTGACTTCGACAAATAACATTTCACATTTAATATGAATAGGCTAACAGAAGGACTTCGTGATTCTGCTGAGCTCTGCAGACTATCTGGAATAGTGGTTTGCTGAGCATATCATTTATCTACTTCATCTGTGCCCTTATTGATTACTTTTTCTTTTCCTCTTGCATCAGATTTTCTGATGTTCTTTCTGCTGCTGTTGTAAATTGCCTTGTAAATATATATGCAGGAAGAAATATCTTTCTCCTAGGGAAAAAATATTTGGCTTCCCCTGAGAAGGTTAAACGCTTACATGCTATTCTTTCAGGGTGCAAAATTTTCAGGAAAAATAAAGGCAGTTTTCTCAGGGCTGGGTACTAGTACACTATCTAATAACACTATTAAAAAGTCAAGGGGGTTAACAAAGATTGTTGGGGAAAGTTGTATGAGAGGAGATAATTTTAAGAGAAAGTCATATCCTTTAGAAGATAAGACTTATTACTCATTTTCTTGTGATTTCTTAGATGAATATCATGTACTCTCTAGAATTTACTGCTCTTATCTCTGTTCTTCTGTTACAGAATCCACTCTTCTGCCATGGCTAACATTACCATAGCCAATCTATTTGGTTTCTTTATTATGCCTTATGCCTTCTTTAAATATTCTGACATGACATTTAGATAGACTTTGTACTATCTGAAGCTGTGACACAATTATTAACATCTCTTTCTGATATACACAACTCCAGAAAAATTTCTAGATCTACTTCAACAACAATTGATAAACAATAGATCCCATGCTAATGTTAAGCCTGAATTAGATTTCTGGATTGTGTTGATTGTTTTTTGTTTGTGTTTTTTCCTTTCCTAAAAGTGGGATGTGACAAATGTGTTAAAAAGCTAAAATTCTTTTCCTCTGTCAGATAAAAGCCTGGATGTCCTTTAAGTCAACATAATGCCTTCTTTTCATTCAAATGTAACCAAGAATATACAAATATTACCAAGCAATATGCTGGTTTCTACCTTTATTTTCAAAAGTTAGTTTAATAGGCAAGCGATACGTTTCTTCACAAACATTTTTCATGAAGTTTTGTAGATTGTTTTACACCATTTTAGAACTGGAGTTCTTTTCCTCTCCTTGTAGGAATATTAAAATAATTTTGGATTATCAATGGAAGACTCAAATGTACTAGATTTATCCAAATAATTATTTCAATATTTGATATTATTTATGAAACCACATGCAACAGATATAGAGAATTTGGAAGACGGAAGAACCAACTTTGAAGCAGGTTACAGTATAATTTTTTTGTGAGAATTCTTTTGAAAAATACTGTATTTTCAAAGTAGCAAGTGTTACATGAATCAAAAAAAACCCCAAACAAACCCAACCCTAAACAGGTCATTTAGTCGTTAGTTTAATAGACTGCATGTACTTGCTTACTTACAGTATACCAAAAGGCTTTGTAGCAATTTGCATATTAGATTCCTTATTTGTTTTAAACTACATCATACTTATTTGTTTTAAACTACATACTACTTTTTATATAAACACAGTTTTAGAAAAAAAAATTAAATTCATGTAATTGAGTGCAGCGTCATTCCCTATTAAGTCATTAGGTTGCAATTTATATTAATTATCCCTAACTGTTGCTCTCATTAAAAGTAGTTTCTGTTCTAAATTTACTGGAAGCTGTTTTCTACTATTTTGTCTATTAAGAGTTACCTATTAAAATAATTTTATTAAATAAATTTATGTAGTCATATGTAATTCTATTTCTAATACTGCATCTGGAATAAAAAAAATAAGGTGAGTTCTTAATTCTGTCACTTATGTAGCCTTTTTCAGAATATTTTTCATTGTTTCTAGCAACCTTTTTGAATCATGACGATCAATAATAGCTTAATTTGAATTAAATTCAGAGGGATTAATACTTTTTACCTACACTTGGTGGTTTTGAGATTGCACATTTGGTTTATCAATGTCATTTTACAGTAATTTCAGCAATTTTTTCACTTTGATATCACACATTTCTGTTAGGCAGATTACCACTATTACTGTATTTAAGGTGAAAATCCAGGCCCAGTTTTCACAATCTTTATACATATTGGGATTTGTGCAACCAAGCAAAAATGAAAGTGAAATCTCACTAATCAGACTTGACAGTTGTGCTTTTCTGGGAAAACCTGTGACACAATTCCTTGGTGAAGCCAGTGGCAAAATTACAGTGGAATTCAGTGAAGCAAGGATTCCTTGTTCAATTCTAAACTGCACCTGGGAGCACATCGAGGAAACATGCAACAAAGAAATAATAATTAACTGCACACACAATCATAAATGAGTGTCTTTTTCTTTTCCAAGGCATGTAATTGAACAAGCAGCTTTAGTCTCTTGTTAGAAGTCTTCCTGAGTTAGGAGAGTTGCCAGTGAGACAGAAATACAGTTGATATCTGTAATGTTTTTAGTTTTTATTAAAGTTTTGGATTAGAACAACAGTTATTTTGTTGTTTTCCCCAGTGTGTGTCTCACTCCAATTAAAAACTAGTATTTCATTACGTATTTAAAAAAAATCATAGCACAGTATAATATCCCAAATGTTCCTCAAAAAGGACAGAATAGGGTTTTTATATCATATACTAATTGACTGTATTTTATATGAATAAACCCCTATTATAATGTGTTAATGAGTATTATAACAGAATAGAGAATATAAACACTAAAACAATGGACTTTTCAAAAATTGTTTTCTCTGATTATGTGCATAGGATCTTAAAAAGGTAGTTGCAGAAAACACTGTAGGTCAGCATAAAACTTGAGTACTGACTTTGTAGACCAATAATTTTTGTTTTATATATCAAAATCCCTCATAAAGAAACAAGTAGGCCAGAGGCAGATCAATTTATGGTACCATGACACAAATAGATGCTTCCCTGGAATGATGTGCAATTAGAAAGGTCAGCCTTACAAGTATAGACATGTGCTACCAATTTATTTCCATGCATCCTTAACAAGTACTATTTTGTCTCTCATCTGGTGCTGAAGAAAGGTATTGATTGCCAAAAGGCATTCTGGTTGTTTACTCATAACAGAGGAGCAATCTGGGACAACTTATCTAGCTTATCAGACATAAATGAGCCATATGAAGTCTAGAGATTTGACACTGAAGGTAGGAATGGTTATATAAAGCACCATTATTTCCCAGTTGCTGCCCACTGATACCAGTAATTAAGGCAGCTACCAACTTTCTCCTGTGATTATCTCAATGCAAAGTGAATTCCCCAACTCTCCTCAACAGTGGACATCAAGAGGTTGTTAGCTTTTCAAGTTACTCATATTTATTGATCTTCTGTCTAAAAAGCATCAACAGGTAAAACATTGCTAGCCTGCAGATGAATTGCTTATGCTCTTCTGGGTAGTGAAGGTTTTTGAAATGAGTATTGTTCTCATAAAGCATGCACTACACATGGTTTAATCTAAAAGTTTCAAGAAACGTACACTGTCCTCATGCACCGCTTCACAGACAGATCCATCTCCAATCACTGCTGTTACAACAGTATGTCATCAGTCATACTCCTTGGCAGTAGCTGTGTGCTCACATGTACTAGGTCGTGTAGAAGCAAGAAAATCCTTGTTGTCCAGCAGTTTAGGACAACAAACAAACTGGTTCATGTAACAGAAATACAGTTGCTGCACAGCAGACAAGCTGCTGACCTGAATTGAAATTCCTTAGAGCATTAGTGAAATAGAACACCTAATAAGAAAGTGAGAATAACATCACTTTTTTTCTACCTAGCAGAGATGATTATAGCAGGAATGGTCTCTTGCAGTCCTATCACTTTGATTTGTGTATTGTGTTTGCATGACAAGGTTTTAGTTGCAGAGGAGCTACAGAGGTGGCTTCTGGGCTGAGGCCAAGCCCATCAGTAACAGAGGTAGCACCTCTGGGATAACAAATTACAGAAGGAGAAAAAATTTACTGCACAACAGCAGCAGTCAGAGAAAAGAAGAGTGAGAATATGTGAGAGAAACAGCCCTGCAGACACTAAGGCCAGTGAAGGAGTGAGAGGAGATGCTCCAGGAAGAGATTCCCTGGCAGCCCCTGGTGAACACTATGGTGAAGTAAGCTGTCATCCTGCAGCTCATGGAGGCTCATGGTAAAGCAGATATCCACCTGCAGCCCATGAGGGATCCCATGCTGGAGCAGCAGAGTGTCTCTGAGGGAGGCTGTAAACCTGTGGCCCTGAGGAGAGAGGAGCTCATATTGGAGCAGGTTTACTGGCAGGGCTTCTAACACCTCCCCCTGCCACCGCAGTGGGGGACCCACTTTGGAAGTTCCTACAGGACAGCACCCCATGGAAGGGATCCATGCTTGAGCAGTGCCACTGGCTGCAGAACTGCACCCCCTGGGAAGGAATTCATTGAAGAAATTCGTGAAAGAGTGGCAGTGACAACATATAATGAACTGATCACAGCCTCTATTCCCTGTCCCCTCATGCTGCTGTGGAGGGAGGAGGGAAAGAGTTCAGGAGTGAAATTATGCTCAGGAAGAGGTGAGAAGTTTTCTAAGATGTGGGTTTATTTCTTATTACCCTACTTTGATTTGATCATCAATGATTAAACTAATTTTTCCAAGTCAAGACTGTTGTGCCCATGTCAGTAACCGGTGAGCGATCTCTCCCAGTCCTTATCTCAACTCATGAGCCTTTTGTTATTCTTTCCCCTGCCCAGCTGAGAGGGGCAGTTATAGAGTGGCTTTGGTGGGCATCCGGCATCCCATCAGAGTCAACCCCCTGCAGTTCATTAAGCACTTACTTTTGAGTAGCACAATCATGTTCCCTGCAGCACCTTTGAAATCACATCTGCAGTCAATCACCTCCGTGGCTTCACAAATTCTACTGGTTTTTGTACAGTTCTGCAACAAAACTGAAATGAAAGCTTTTTTTTTCCCCTTTTTTAATTTTTTTTTTTATTCCTATTCTCTGATAACCTAATAGCAGCTCCAAACTATGCTTGGAGGAGTAACTTCTAAGAGCAACCTCCTTCCCTGACCTAGCAGGATACTGATGAAGTAACAAGCAGTACTATAACATCAAGATAGTTAGGGGTGAAACGTGGACCAAGTAAGGCACAGTATTTTTCTAATTAAAAAGATTATGGCTGGAAGAACAAATGAATGCTGGATTATGCCTGCTTATAGTCAGACAGGATGCCCTGTAAGAAGCAGTATAACACCTTTTACTCTGATAGGAAGCCCAAATATTGCACGGAACCTGTACATGTCAGTGCAGCATCAAGCCATATGTAGCTGACTCCTGAAAAAGAAAAGAGGAAAAAGGGCATCCAGGAGTGTGGTGAAGTCTGCAAAATGCGCTTTAATTAGAGATGAATAGCAACCTACAATTTGTGTCGATCTGGCAAAAATATTTCTGTGGTGTACTAGTACCAGCACAGCTCATGTGCTACCCAGCTGCCTGTGCACTGATCATAAACCAAATACATGAAAAATGACTAAGGCTGGCACAAGTGCTGGTGGAGTACAATGCTTTTTATAACATATATCAGGCATTCAGAGAGTTTGACTTGTCTACACCAACAACATCCCTCAATGCACACAAAGAAGACAAACTTCCTCCTGGTGTTTCTTAGATTCAGTTGTGACAAACTCTTTGCCATTCCTAACAGTGATAGTTAAGACCATGGCTGAGATGCATTGAATAAGAAAAATCTTCATAATTATGTCAGTTGTGATCCATTGAAACAGTAAACTCTTCAGTTGTACCTGCAGGAAGACACCAACACTAAGAAAGCACTAGAGTGTGGTTTTTTAAATTATTATTATTATAATCCTATTAATTCTCAATGAAAGGTTTCATTGTCAACAACTGCATAAAGATTGAAAATGTTCATAGGGAGTCTGTGACAAGTTTCATTTTATTCATAGAGTTTTCTCAAGGCTAATGACAACGAAAATTTTGACATATATATTCACATGCATGGATGGTAAGCTATTTGCTAATGAACAAATATTTCACTTAATCATTGCTAAAATACGTGCAATGAAATTTAATTTTCAAATTTAGTGGTATATCAATTAAAAAAAAGGAAGCCAGCTAAGATTAAAAATGAAAGAAACCAAAATGGTTTTTATTTCTTCAACCAAGATCATTCTTAACAGTTCATCAGTATGGCTTGAAATTTCTTTACCGAGTTCTAGGAAGGATTTAAAATTCACATTAATACTAGATCAGATCCAAAGGCTAGTGATGAATTCTGATACCTTTTCGATGACATGGTAGAAGTGGAAATTTGATTTAGATCAACCCTGTTGGAAATTTGTATAACCTGAACATCAAAGCCTGGACTGAAAACAGTGTCTCTGTTTTAGCTGTAATCCTCCAGAATAAGCAAAGAAGACTCTAAATCCAACTGTAAAAGGATCAATTGATGGAGATTTTATAAAAAATAGAGGGACCAGAAAACTGATTTAAGAAGGAACTGAAATGTCGGTTTTCAAAACATCAGCTTTCCTCTAGTATTTAAATATATCTTCCAAAACAGTCAAAATGAAGTGAGTGATAAGACTAGTTAAAAAAATCCAAAATCACACTCAACAAGAAGTTTGGAAAATTTGTTCATCTCAACCTCTTAAAAGAAAAAAACAGTTCATTTTACCCTCTTTCCAAAATCCATGAGCCTAAATTTGAATATGTTCTTCATTACAAAATAAGGAATAAAATACTAATTTAGCTCCTCAGATTTTGTTCTACTAGTTAGTTCACTTAGAAATGCAGCATGACAGAATATAATAGGTGAACTCCTTCCATTCTCAGCATCTTATACAGTTTTTATGATTTACATGAGATCCTAATACTCTTCAGCACTTTGATTTTAGACCATCATATTTATTCAGCTCTGGCACTCAGGGCAAGTTGAATTAAACATATAGTTTAATATAGACGGTCCCCAGAGCTATACAGTAGGTAAGTAGAGAGTGACCACAGGAGTTCTTTTACCGCATTTCTTCATCCCATCCCTATTCCAGACTTCAGAAACAACAAAAGTGACTAGCAGATTCAATAGCTTTACTTCCCAACTAGGAGAGCTTAGCTCAAGACACAGAAGCAGAGCAGGGTTCCCTCTCAGGTCTCCTGTTGTAAGCACAGGATGGACTCCCCAAATTTCTGTTGCTCTAAGCACTATGCTGTCAATTTTCCTCAGAAGAAATCTACATTAAGAAACCATAATGCTACCTGAAAATGGACATTGCAAGCGTTGCTATTAATATGCAACTGCCTATCGAGGTCAGGCCATATAGTCTGTGATTATTTCAGAGCCTCATTGGAATAGTTCTACAAAATCATTTAAACATTTTAAAGTTTTATTAGTTTTAGCATAACTTAGCTGCTTCTGGACATTTGAAAAAAAAACAAACCTTAAGCAGCCAGTATCTCAGCTATGTAAAGTAAAGCTTGTATACATTCCCTTATAAAGATTTCAGGCTCCTATGAACCAATCACAAAGATTTTGGGAACTGGTAGGTAAGAACTCTCCTGATATACTTACAAGTCCCATTGTACACTCTTCTTAAGACTAGGAGAAAAAAAATAAGTCAATTTCTTCAAAACTGCAGAAAATATAAAAAGTTGCCTTTAAATGTGAAAGAAAAAAAATTGCTAATTTACTCTTGACAAGACTGATAGTTACTGAAGGAAAAATAGCAGTATGCTTTGGCTTTTCTGACTTGCTCGTATTTTTTAGTATTCTGCACCTCTTCTGCATTTGAGGTTTGCTGCAAGAGTGACACAAGCCAGAGAAGAAAGTGAAGCTGAAAGAAACTAACAATCTTATTAATTTATTTATGTATTTATTTATTTATTTAGAACCCTTTTGCTCATTAAGCAATCATGTCGGAAAGCAAAGAGCATCACTAAATTCATGGACATTAAGTGACTTCCTGGATTGAAGTAGGTTGATTGAATAATCAAATTCTAAAGCCTAATGGAAATAATAAACCTTATTCAGTCTAACATTAAAAAAAAGAAATCCCACAACCTACTTATAGTTTTTATTGGATACTATTTTATATCAAATGCCTAATGAGATGGTAAGCATGCATGAATAATTACTTTTACTTAGTTTCTATTAAAGATGAGTTATAATTCTTTCAGTCAGAAATAAAAATTCTCCCTTGATCAGTAACATTAAATTAGCTTTTTATTTTTATTCAAAGAAATTAGCACATTTAAATTGAGCTTCAAACAGGAAAAATAAATATGTGTAAAAAAATGAATGTTTTCCCCTCTCTTTTTAGTTCTTTTAAAAGTGTATAATGGTTATGGTGGAAAAATTTTCACCTTAGCACACACAAAAAAAAAATCAGAAAAACCTCACCATTCTTGAAAGTGTAGAAGTGTAACTGTTTTTTTTCAGGTATCAGCTGGCATAGGATTTCAGTTTTTCTGTGATAACAGCTATACTGCTAGCAAGTCCAAAATTTAATGTAGAAGTTCAGAAATCTCAGTACACTTTTTAAGGTGAACACGTTGCACTGACATTGAACAAGCTAAATCTCAATGTGGAGTAAATATTAGTGGATAAGTATCTGATTTTGACATTAAGTGACTAATATGTCCTATTTTGTTGAACTCAATGCCTTTAAATCTTTCAATCCCTGTGGCAATGGAAGACTCTTTTTTTCTCCTATAGCTATCCTGTAGCTTGCATACATACAAAGGGCTCAAGAAATCTTCTGTGAGGTTTTTTTTTTTTTGGTCTAAAAATTGAAGCTTCCCAAAGGCTGTCACTCTGACACAGCTGTAAACCAGAGAAGCACTAAGAAAAAAATTAGCACACATATTTCCCATAAAATTTTAGTATATAGTATTTTGTCAAGAAAAAAAGGGATATAATCTTATGGCCCTCCAAAATTTAAAGGAGGTTTATATCAATGATGGAGAAAGACTTTTTACCATGGCCTGTATTGACAAGAAAACTAGCAGTGGTTTTAAGCTGAAGCAGCGTAGATTTAGACTGGATATAGGGAAGACATTTTTAGTTATGAGGGTGACAAGACTGGAACAGATTGCCTAATGAATCTGTGGTCATGCAGAGTTCTTTCTTCTGTATTTTTGCTTTTGTATAAAGGTTTGACTTTTTTTTTTTTTTTAATCAGCTAGCTGTCACTAAAACTGTTATTCTGAAACTAGAGATCTGCTCCTTGGACTGAAAATGGAAGCACAATTCTCCAATTTTGTGATTATACATAATAAAATTTACTCATGGGCATATCACTTCAGGGAAATTCTAGAATAAAGAGCATAATGCCATCCTGTCTTTAGGCAGAATATCTTGCAGAGCCTTTCAGGTATTCTATAGCTGACAGGGCTTTCTACAGAAAAGGACACTTGAAATGAGCCTCCTCTGTAAATTTCTATGTCCTATAAAACTCTGAAAGTTTAAAAATTATTTATTCCAAGGTCTTCTACGCTTAAGTGCTAGATGGAGAGCATTGCCGTTCAGCTTGCTTGTTGCATCTCTCTAGCACTACAGAAAAATTTTCATATGCAACATAAATATCATCTCCCCACTTATGAATTTGACACTTTATAACAGATACATATCTGTTTCTGTGCTTTCTCTCACTATTTCAGAACTTCCTATAAGTTCTTTCAAAGACTCCTCAAAACACTCTCTTGTTGTGCTGCTTGCACAAAACAAACATCAATTAGGTACTGCTGAGATCACGGACCAGTGTATTGATCAGTACTGCCTTAGTCTTGCACTGTCTTGCATGTCTGTTTCCAGCTGCTGGATCATCTCAGGCATACATTGTAAACACCTTGGGAAAGAGAGCTCTTACTCTTCTTTCATACACGGCTCAAGAGAGCCTTGAACCATGGCCACGGTCTAACGACAGTGCAAATAGCAATATATTACACGAAAAAGGCATAAAAAAGTATCACAAAGCAGAACATTTCTGAAAGAGGTAATTATTTTGATTGTATTTTTAAAGACCACAATCTTATTAGACCCTGATCCTTTCAGATTACGCAAGCAATACCTCTTCTTCCCAACATGATATTTTCTATTAGAAATATGTCCTAATAGTTATTACTGAGTATTTATGTCTGCACAGAATTAGTTTTCCCAAAGCAAGCTGCTCTATCATTCCAATTACAATGAAAGAATAAAACTAGAATTGCAGCTGTCTGACAGTGGAAATAATTACAGAAGGATTTCATGCTTCCTCTACTTGAGGATAACCAAAGATTGGAACCATATCACCACCCTGAATTCAAACCAGTATTTAGGTAGCCATGGTGACCATGAAGAACTGCTAGAAAAAAAACAGTCACCACCACAAATCACATTCCCAAGTCCATGTCACTGATGCTAACTGTGGCATAGGTCAGCTTATAGTATGTGTCATTGTGATGCATGGTATCAAGTCAAGAACCATGTGCTTACATATCCCCAAAAAATGCATCTGTGACTCAATACTGATCTTTAGGAGATCCACATCATCTTTGTCATTTGAAAATATTTTTTAGCTAGGAGAGAAGACCTAGTTATACCCTAAAAAAACCAACAAAAGGTTTAGCCTTGGGAGTAAAACAGATTTTGGCAAGAGAAGTTTGAAGGATGACAGAAGCTAAATGATGTGAAAAAAGTTAGTTTAGTTATCCCAGGATTAAGGACACCATAAGGCACTGCTTGGAAGAGAAGATTAAGGGCATGACCAAAAATATGGTCACCTAGATTTTTTCATTAAATTTGGTAAAGATGACTGAGTATAGTATAGGATATAATCAACAAAGAAAAAACTTACAAACTATCAGACTTTATCTTGTGAAAGTGTCTGATGTTAAAAATTCAAAAATGTCTTTATTTCCACATAAAGAAAATTTAACTGGACAGCACAGAAAAGACTATTTCATTAAAGAAATTACAAAAGATCTGGAGCTACTTAAGTCTAGTGTGTAGGGAGGTCTGAACAACAGGCAGGGACATTGTGGTAATGTTTCAGTCACTCCTGTTTCTGAGGCCTTCTTACTCTTTCTCCTCCCACCTAGCAGGAGGAAGCAGAAAGGGAGTTAGAAGGAAAATGTTAGAATTTAAGGGCAGTAATATGTTTGAATATTTCTACAAGCACTCCTTATTTTTGAATGCTTGTTCCTTTTTAACATTCAGTAAAATAGTCTTCAGAAGTTGTTGCCTTCATTTTAATATGTGGCATAGATAAGGATATGCTGTTCCTATAGCTCATTAAAAATATCTTCTAGGAATATTTTTTTTTCAGGGGAAAAGCGGTCTGTGGAGATTAACATCCCTCTCACCAGAGAGTCTTATTAGTGAAGTACAAAAATAAATCAGATTTCTGCATCACAATGAGAGCTGTGAGCTACAACACAGAACATCTTTTTCAAACCATTTTTTTCACACGATCTTTATTTTCACTGACTTGCCAACCACACAAAAGCTTACACAATGAATATAAATCATATCCGTGAGGAATTCCTCTCTTTCCTAAAGGCTCGGAGCAGACACATACATGTTGTTTTATTCTTCAAACAATGTGCTGAATATTTTATGAGGTATGATGCTCAGTCACTTCCATGAAAGAGACTCCAAAGGAAGGCTGAGTCTCTGCCCTCCCATTTCCTCTCTCCTGGTTCACCTCCCCCTCTTCAAAATTACTTTTCATATATCTATGAGAAGTAGAACAGACTGTGGTCATCCATACCCCCAGGAAATCTACTTGTATGGCAGTAACTCGTACTGTGTCAGCTACATTTGTCTTTTGCTACATAAAAAAGTACTCATGCACTCCTAAACTGTTCTGTCCTTGGGGAGGCCAAGGAAGGTGGCTGTCCCAGAACAGAGAGGATTAATGCCAAAGGACTGAGAATATGGGCAGGTAAAGTTTCAGATCACTGCTGACGAAGCTCATGTGATACATTACACAACAGATTGGAACAATTACCTGCTTGAAGCTCCTTGAAGTATTGTTTTTTTTTTTCCTCCCAGCCTAGTTTTGACTCACAGGAAACTATAGAAGTTCATAAAACATGGATATTTCAGACTCGATTCTTCCCTACTAAGCAACTCATGCATGATTTATATCTGTATATAACAGATGTAAGAGAACAAGACTGAACTGATTGCATTTCATACCTGCTTTTATCTGGGTATAAAGGACTGCATAAATAGCAAAATATGAAGCATCAGGCTCATTTTCTTAAATGAGTAGCAGAAGAATCTTTTTCCGAAGCTCAGTTCCATGCTGTCAGAGGGGAAGTCCAATAATCACTGCACTGAGAGAAGATCCCATTTTTCACTGATCATTGGGGGAATTTTCGTGTTTGTAGAAAGTAAAATAAAGACAAGGAAAACTATAAATACATATCCTTTCAGTCCTGATGTGGAAACCAGTGATCTTCCTAATGTAAAACATGGCTCCTGGTTCAGTCACTTTCTTTTTTTTTTTTTTTTTTTTTTTAATACAAATAATCTGTTTTGTCATTTCTATGTTTTTTTAGGAGAGCACTAAGTAAGCCAGAAGTTTTATGATTTTAAGCTTTCTGGCCATTCTGTAATATAAACATATTTTCTTTTTTCATCTTCATTAAAAGGATCAATCATTGCTTAAAAGCAGAGAATTTTAGTTCTTTGAAGGACCATAAATACAAGAAAACAAACTTCACAATTCTTTACAGAAATAGTGAAGACTGATTAACTTTGAATTACGATGAAGAAATGAGGACTTAGTTAATCTTGGGCCTCAAAAGAAATCATTGCAAAATGTTTCTGCCATGAGATTGACCTTCCCTTTCCAGACCCTTTCTCTTGCCACAGGAAGATGTGGTCAGAGCTGGAGGCAACAGCATCTTGAAGGTGGAAGCTTTCCTGGCAATCCATTGCATCTGCTTCCTCTAGCAAATCTCATGGAAGCACACAGAAAATATCTGCCCAAAGTCATACAAAATTCTCACTGATTTGTCCTATTGTACATTTTATCACCAAAAACTGATTAGGAGAAAAGAAACACAGAAGATATTGGGCATCTGCTCTGAGAAATCACCATGAGAAGGTACACCTGATCGGGCTATGCAGAAATATATTTATCATGTGTATCATCTAATCTAAGCTATTAATGAACAAAATTCAGGATTTTTTAATGATTCGAAGCTATGTTTGTAGAGAGGCAGATTTATGCTTTGATGAGTTAGCTCTGAACAGCAAATAGCAAAACCAGTCCTATGAGGAGAGGCTGTGGGACCTGGGGTTGTTTAGCCTGGAGAAGAGAAGCCTCAGGGGAGACCTCATCACTCTCTACAACTACCGGAGAGGAGGTTGTAGCCGGGGGGTGGGGTCGGTTTCTTCTCCCAGGCAGCTCTCAGTTAGACAAGAGGGCATGGTCTGAAGCTCTGCCAGGGGAGGTTTAGGTTAGATGTTAGGAAGAAATTCTTTACAGAAAGGGTAAGCAGGCATTGGAATGGGCTGCCCAGGGAGGTGGTGGATTCTCCATCCCTGGAGGTTTTTGAGATGATACTGGATGTGGCACTGAGTGCCATGGTTTTGTAACCACTACTGGTGGTAGCGGATCAAGGGTTGGACTTGATGACCCCGGAGGTCCTTTCCAACCCCACTGATTCTATGATTCCATGAAAATATCATTGCGAATCCACTTCCCAAAGGAAAAGACTCTTCTGCAGTCTCAGCATTTGCAGCTGTCTTATAATTTGCATGGTTTAACTAGAATTCCTTCAGGAAATACCATTTTTTCCAGTTTAAAGGTCTAAATGCTAAGGAACAACTACTGAAAGTAATAAAGGTAAGGAACCAAAAATGAAGGACTGGTCATATATATCTTCCATGTTTAGATTAAAAGGCAGTTTCAGCTGCTAAAGTTGCAATGTGAATCATGCTCTTCTTGCCAAAGCCTGCTTTACAAGAGACATGGATTAGACTGTTAAAGATCATGCAGATCATGTTTTCAGCCTCTGGCTACATAAAGGGATTTCTAGACCAGCAGCATAAACTGGCTTTTCACTTTATTCCTTTGCCTTGCCAACTTATCAAATTCTGGCTTGAATAGTAGTAAATACTGTCACGGAGCAGATCATCTTCACAGAATCACACGGCATGTACAGGACAACCAGGGCCTCAGGCCCAGCCACCATGAGTTCATGAAATATAGGTCCTGCTTGACCAACCTGATCTCCTTTTGTGACCCACCTAATAGATGAGGGAATGTTTGTGGATACAATCTACCTGGACCTCAGTAAAGCCTTTGATATTGCCTCCCATGACATTCTTCTGGAAAAGCTGGTAGCCCATGTCTTGGACAGGTGCACTCTTTGCTGGATTAAAAACTGGCTGGAAGGCTGGGCCCAGAGAGTGGTGGTGAATGAGGCTGCATCCATTTGGCAGCCAGTTATTAGTGGGGTTCCCAAGACTCAGTACTGGGACCAGTCCTGTTCAATATCTTTATCACTGACCTGGATGAGAGAATTAAGGGCACCCTCAGTCAGTTTGCAGATGACACCAAGTTGGGCAGGAATGTTGATCTGCTGGAAGGTAGGAAGGGGTTTGGATAGGCTGGATTGATGGACCAGGGCTGATTGTATGAGGCTGAATATGGCAAATTGCCAGGTCCTGCACTTGGGTCACAACAACCTCATGCAGTGGTGCACACTGGGAGAAGAGTGACTGGAAATCTGCCTTGCAGAAGAGGACCATGGGGGTGCTGGTTGACAGCCACTGAACACGAGCCAGCAGTGTGCCCTGGTGGCCAAGAAGGCCAAAGGCATCCTGGCTTGTATCAGCAATACTGTGGCCAGCAGGACCAGGGCAGTGTTTGTCCCCCTGTACTCAGCACTGGCGAAGCCACACCTCAAATCCTGTGTTCAGTCTTGGGCCCCTCACTGCAAGAAAGACATTGAGGTGCTGGAGTGAGTCCAAAGAAGGTGAAGGGTCTGGAGCACAAGTCTCATGAGGAGTGGCTAAGGGAGCTGGAGTTGTTCAGCCTGGAGAAATGGAGACTCAGGTGGAACCTTACTGCTCTCTGCAACTACCTCAAAGGAGGTGTGGAGGTTGGTCTCTACTGACAAGCAACAAGCAACAGAACAAGAGGAAATAGCTTTAAGTTGCATCAGGGGAAGTTTAGATACAAAAATTTCTTCATAGAAAGGACTGCCAGTCACTGAAAAAGGCTGCTCCAGGGAACTGGCTGAGACACCATCCCTGGAGGTATTTAAAAGGTGTGTAGATGTAGCACTTAGGGACATGGTTTAATGGTGGACGTGACAGTGCTGGATTAATGATTGGACTTGATGATCTTAGAGGTCTTTTCCAACTTAAATTATTCTATTATTCTATGTAGAAAGATCAGTTAGCACATACCAAGGATTTTAGGGTGTGCGTATTCTAGCACATCTTTTTGTTTGACAATCCTACTCAAACAACAAGAGATTATTAGTCTCTCAAGGACAGCCTAATTCATGGTAGTGCTCACTTTTGATTGAAAGTACTGGAGCAACAGTTCTTTTTTTTACTGCCTGAGAGGTCAGCTGATCTCTTACTAAAGGGGAAACTTTGCTAAACAAAGGAAATAATTTTAAAAGAAAAAAATAACATCTGTCTACAGATCTGTGGGAAGGGAAAGAAGAAATGTGAAAATGGAGATGGTGAAGGAAAAAAAGATTTAAAGTTTAGAAAGATGAAAGTCCATGTGGGATCAGAGGCAGCATATCCAAGTGGCAGACTAAATGTAGAGAGACATAATGGGAGTAAGTATGGTGAAGTGAGGAAGAGTATGTATAAAATGAAGCACAGGAAAAAGGCATAAACCCCTCAAAACTAATTTAGAGATTAAGACACTGCTGCATCACCCCATTGCCAGTAGAGGTGCTATAGCCATGGCTATGGAACATTGTAACAAAAATGCTCAAGGAAAGAAATAATTCCTGTATTTAGATAGGTAGAGTATTTCACAATATGAACAATAGTGCAGTGCAGCTACCTAGAAACAACCTTTTTAAAAAATAATTTCTAGATGTGTCTGTAGCTGAAAACAAAAAGACCTCCAGCAAGAGGCAGAAGAGGTTCCCTGAAAAAGTGCTGCAGCCAGCCTGGGAACAGCACAAGATACTTCTGGCCATGCTGCAACCAGAGAACAAGGAGATCAGCAGGTACCAGTTGGCAGCTGGGGCACAATAAAACCCTTCTACAAGCTGAGCCAAGAATAATCTTCTTTAAAAGTGCTTTGCTACTTACAAATGTTGCTCATGTCCAAGTGTTTTGTATTTGCCTCAGCGCAGTTCCATTCCTTTTTTTTTTCTTTCTTTTTTTCTTCTTTTTTTTTTTTTTTTTTTTTTTAAGTTAATTAGAGGCTTATTGTAAACCAAAGGGGATTTCTGGGAGCTCTTTGGATTTGTAAATCATGCAAATGACAGCACTGTGATGTTGGATCATATTATTAATTGTATATTTTGCAGTTCACATACTCTCATACTCTCAAGCATATGTGTGAAACAAGTTTTTCTTTTTTTTTTCCTTTTTTTTCCCCAGTCCTTGAGCACAATAAGTTTCAAAAAAAGTCCTCAGGCAGATTGCTAAATTATTTTTCTTAGTTTTCTTGATGTTAAAGAAAAGTGTAGTTTCAGTGCTTCAGAGTATTCTGTGCTGATAGATTTATAACATTGTGCATGTACTACGAATAAAAAAAAACCTCCACAGATTATTATATTTAAAACTGGAGCTCTTTCTGTAAAAGAGTGCTTACCTTCTAGGCTGGTTTGTAATTTTGCCTGAGCTTTTGTAAACTTGGATGAAAAACTCTTTTGCTACAGGAAGCTAGTTGGTAACTGAATAAATAGCACTATAATCTAAGTATTGAACACTTCCACACAGTGTGTTATTTAGCAAAGCATTCCTCTTCCTGTAGCATAAAATGGAAATACTCTCTCTATAAATAAATAATACCCTGAATATTATATCAATATGCAACATTTACAAAATATGACATTTAATTTATGCCTCAACTGCCAGTTTCTGCAGCTAATTCTACCAATTTTCACAGCGTCCATTACAAATGAAATTCCCTTTGCATTAGGAGACACATCTTTCATTGATTCAGAAAAATATATTTGTATTTCTTTCTTATGTTGGCAGGGTAAGAATGGAATTGTCATACAACATCTAACTCAATAAAATAAAAAACTAAGAGGAAGCTATCATACAGGATTCGTTGATTGGACATTTGGAACATACAGACATATACATGTCCAAAGCCTAAAATATACATCTCATGCAGTTTATATGACTGCAAATCTGACTTGGATACAGGTAGTATAACAGGTTTGCCAAACTGTGGTGTCAGTGTCACATTTTTGCCCCAAGAGGAGTCCAAACTATTTGCTTTCTTTTTGCTGGGGAATCCGAAGTTTTAACCACTAATTATTCTGCTCTCATGAAACCTTTTTATAAAAGTCTTTGTCCATGTACTTTTTGCAACAATAGCCATGCAGAGATGTAACAAGGACAGACTTAAACATTTTTAATGCTGGATCATCTGTTGATGCATAATATTGATTTGAATGCCAAATTGAGCTGGTTATTAAGAAGGGAAAGTGCCGGCAGAATCATTCAGTGTGCATGCATAGATTTCTGATTTAGACTGCAGATGTCTTAAAGAAGGTCTGCATTTTAGTCTATTTTGTCATATAGTTGCAGAGAATCATTGCTGTGGGAAATCACCCTCAGCTGATGCGATATTTAGAACCAGAGGGATTCTGCCCTCAGTAGCTATCCACTGACTTTTGTGTATTTTTGAGTAGTGGGCATTGCCCACGAAAACATTTGCTGGGTAGCTTTTTTCCATCACCTTTTTTTCACCAATTTTTTTCACCATTACAGTGAATGGTGATCCACTGGAATCTGAGATTGGCAAGATCTGGATCCCAGATCTCATTACTTCCCTTATGATATTTGCTCTAACATTGTTTAGATTAATACAGATGTAATGGGCTCTGAATTCACTCATCATGTGCGTTCATGCCACATTGTTTAAGAAATCATGCAGCTGCTTCCTGTCTCGCTCTGCCAGGGGTGCCTGCACGATGCTCTGCTGCTTTCCTGCCTCTGAGACCCTGTTCTCCAGGTGCTCCTCTGTCTGACATCTACCCCTAATGGGAGCTCACTTCTAGAGGAATTTTAGTCTTCCTTTTCTTTTCAAAGAACTGGATAAGGGCTGGTCAGGTGATTTCTTATGTTAAGCATGCTAACCCCCAGGTTAAGCATCCGGGGAAGAAAGGTCTATCTGTGTGTATCTTGACCGGTTGAGATTCTACATGGCATTTTTTTCTTTAGAAGTATGTTGTTTTCTGTTGGAAATACAAAATGGAATATATGAGCTATTGCAGATACCTTTCATTTCTTTAGCAAAGACTTTCAGTTTTAGAGCTTTGTCTCCCCTGTATAAGATATCCATGCTAACAATTGTTTATGTAAGAGGGGTTTATAAGAAAGGACATTGTATTTATATTAATGAAAACTTCTTATTTTTATATTTCAATCAAGGACATTTAATGTCTCAGTGTAGGGTAGGTTAATGTAAAATAAATCCTTTGTGTATAGGTTACTTGTTTAGTTGTGGCTCAGTCAAAAAATAACAGGAGCTGTTTTCATCGAACATATGATTACTAGCTTATATGTGTTCTTATTCAGTTTCTGTCTGGAAAGATGTTTACTACATAAAAGCATCCTCAAAATTGAGGGCATTTTTTGTCTTTTTTAATGCAAAAAGATTAACTAAATGTGGACCTCCAGACACTCTAGGATAAGCACTTTTTTACAGAAAGAGCTCCAGCTTTAAATATAATATTCCGCTGAGGAATCAATCCACTGGCTTTTATGAGTGCTTAGGGAAAAAAGGAAATATATTGCTGGAAAAGAGGAAAAAGCCTTGTTGCAGGATGTGTGATGGCCAAATTCAAAAAAAGACGTATTTATGGTGAAATGTGATAAACCCTTAGAATTGTCTGAGCAGGGCAAGTGAAAGGAAGAAAAAAGCAGGAAATAATACTTTTTTTATAACAAATAGATTTTAATGGAAAACCTCAGTGAGGAAAGAAAATGTCTTCTGATTGTGATTGCTCTTCTGCTAGAACAAGACTTTTGCTAAACAGCTTCCTAACTTTAGTGTTAAATCAGCAGGTCTGGCATGAGATAAATCCTTCCTTGGGAGAAGCATTGTTTCATTACATGTGCTGATTTATGACAGAGAATCAGCTGTATTTTAACGATGACTGGACTAGGCTGTAAATATAAACTAGACTCACAAGTATGAGAAAAACTCATTTGTGCTTAATATACTAGATAAATTGTTCCTGGCTTCTTAGGGTGTGACTATACTTGCTGTCACACCCGTAAGTTTACTCAAGAATTGTGTGATTTGCCGAGTAGGTGTCATGTAAAAGAAAACCCGATGGGATGGATATTATATACCTGTTTTTTCCCCAATGTCATGTTGACAAAAACCCTTTTTTGTCTCTTTTTTCTTCCCTTCATCAAAGGAAAATCCCCTCAAGGCTAAAGGCAAATGACAGGAGCAAGGAAAATGACCACCAATAATCTTAGCAGTATGAAATTTATCATGGTGATTTTGTTTTAGTGAGAGGAAAACACCAGTTACTGGCTGTCGAAAAATTCTAAGTTGAACCTTAATTTCATGGGCAGCCTCTTTAAAATCTATTTAATATTTTTATTTCTTCAGTTAAGCTGTTTCCTTCTCCAGTTAATAGCGGGCTGTGGGATTAAATCCTAGCTTTTGACGTTTACTGGGAAATGCAATATAACCATTTATGAGTAAAAATGAACTTCGAATAAATTATCATTGCAAATTACAGTTTATGAACGTTGTGACTGTAACCATTATTACTACATTGGCTGTGCACAATTTGAAATCTTGCTTGCTGAATAAATTTGTTCCATTCAGATTGCATTCCAAACATTTTTAGAAAAGAGTGAATCAAGCCTCACCAACAAAGTTTCCTACAGAATTTATTAAAAAGTCACCTTTGTGTGCTAAACTTATCTAAAACATAAACATTTCTTGGATTAATGAGATGCTATTTTAGTCTGTTATGAGAATTTCCTATTGAAGTTTACTAAACCATAGACTCATAAGAAGACTCACAAGAGCCTCTGTGTTATGCCATGCCTTTAGCTATCTATATGTCCTGAAATTGTTACAGTTAAAATTGATTCTGCAAGCTGTTAGGAAAGAAACAGCCAATAGCCAAAATTAGGTATATTACTGTAAATTGGAGAGGGAGAGAGAGGTTTAAAGCTCTGTCTGGCAAGAGAAGGGTTAAGGACTTTTTTGCTATACCCGTTTCAAATTACAATGAGAAGCCTCTTCTTTCCCAGCAGGGTTGTGCTTACATTAGTCTTTAGATCTCTCTTGAAGAGAGCTGTTATATTTGTGCCTGCTACAGTTGGAAATAACAGTTCAGAAGCTGAAAAGGGTTGAATGGATTTACAGAAGGTTATTTTTTGCGAGTAAATTCATGGCAACACATTAATTTGATTAGTACATACTTTAGAATTACTTGACACTCAAGCGATTCAAACGATGTTAAAGTTATCACCAGGCTGCTGGACAAATATGTGTTACACCACCAAGGTACAGATCAAGACAAATCTGTGACTCAGGATTTTATCTTGGGAAGAGCGCAAGGTGTACGAAGAACTCAGAATAACAAGGGAAGATAACTCTGGGAACTACAATGTGTCAGAAGAACAGCTCTTGCTAATACAGCTCCCCACCAAAGACCTGGTTTTCTAAGGTTTATATAGGAATGCCTAGGTCAGCTGACAAAATACTGGTCTTCTGCTCCATAAATGCAGAAAAACTGATAACAACAGTGGAAAATTGGAAGTCTGAATTTCAGCTTTCTTAGAAATAACTGCAACCTGACACATTCCATAATACTTAAACAGGGTGGGGGGAGAGGAATCATCAAAGATGTTACGTTTAGAGATGACATTGACATGAAGAATAGGTAAATTTTGTTTTTCAGCTACTGGGAAAGCAGACCTCATAGGAACTCAGAACAAGTAGGAGAAAAGATTTTTTTTTTCTTTGTTCTTTTGCTTTTCAAAGATGAACCTAACTGCACTCAAAGCTTTCGTGGGCTTGCTCTGGAATTGCTGGGTTCTGGTGGGTCACGCACAGGGAGGTTTAGGAGACAATCATGTCCATTCGAGTTTTATTTACAGGAGGCTGCGGAACCATGAGAGAAGGGAGATTCAGAGAGAGATTCTCTCTATCCTGGGTTTACCTCACAGACCCAGACCATTTTCACCAGGAAAGCAGGCTTCTTCTGCACCCCTCTTCATGCTGGACCTGTATAATGCCATGACAAATGAAGAGAATACTGACGAGCTGGAGTATTCACTAAAGGGATCAATGGCAGGGGAAAGCAGAGGGATACGGAAAGGATACCCTGCCTCTCCAAATGGATATTCACGGAGAATACAATTATCTCGCATGACCCCCCTGACCACACAGAATCCTCCCTTAGCCAGCCTGCACGACACCAACTTTCTGAATGATGCTGACATGGTCATGAGCTTTGTCAATTTAGGTACGTGGAATTTTTTTGTTTGTTTCTGCTCTCTTTGGCAAACTGTTAGCTAGCTCTTGTGAGGGGCAAACCTCCCGGCCAGACTGTAACCTGTTCTAAAACGGCAGGATCGGGCCCGGGCTGCTGTGCTACTGGTAAAAGAAAAATCAGACTGATGGTGAAGTAGCTACGTTGTAGGTGGCCATGGAAAAAAGGGTTTTCTCACTGTTTATATAAAGTCAGTTTCTATAACTCCCCTTTGCTGGCTTCTGTTTTCTTTCTTTCATTGATGTAATGAAAATTTTAGCCTTAGGCCAACTAACTCCGTTTTTTTTTTTTTTTTAATCTCCAAAAATCAAACGCTTATGCCTATTGCTTAGTTATTTCCCCCACTGTTTTTCTTAAACCTCACACATGAACAAGCATCAATTGTTAATATTTTAAAGCCTAGAAATTTATAAAAAGAGAAAAGTTAAGCCATTTAAAAAAAAAAAAAATTCTTAGGTTATTTAGTGGCTTTTTTTTCCTGCTAGTTAGAGTCAGAGTTTTATTATCTTTTCAGCTGGATGGCTGGATTTTAAATAATCTGTTGCTGTTTCTTTGTTATTTCTATTTAAAACTACAGACTGTGTTTTATTATACTGCCATGGTACTCAGAGTCTGCAATGGTTCTTATTTTCTGTGTCATAAATAAATAACAAGTAAAGTATTAAACATCAGAAACAGGCACGCAAAGAATGCTTTTGAAAATTATATCAATTCACACACAAAACCTGATAACATAGAATTACATTGGCTTCTGAGTGTAATAAACATGCTTACCAGTTACAGTGTAGTTTAAAAAAAGCAGCTATGGATTTCTTTACTAAAATGCAACTTAAATCTCATTTAGAAAGCTGCAAATAATTCATGAAATGCATTTACTGTTTTTATAAGGGTGTTAAATGTTGCAGGACTCATAAATATGGCTAAAAACCCTTCTCATTTGACCTGAACAGTAAGAGTTTTAACTGAAAACTTGAAGTTTCTCAATAAACTGGTACAAAATCTGATGAACTCTTGTATTCCAGGATAATACTTTATGTACATGTTCCAAAATACTTTCAGATTCTCACACACATTCTGTACCTTTTATGTCTACCAGGTCTTTGATCCTTGCTGCAGAATTAAAAATGTTCCCAAACACTAAAATCCTTAGTAACTTAAATTTCTAGGAAAGTGACACTCTATAATTTAGTTCTCATAATAATAAAATCACTTTTCATTAATTATTTGGCAGACAAAGAAGTGTTCAGTTTTGAGATCTTTTTCCTTAAGAGTAACATATGTCCACACCTCTAAATACATTTGCTTGTTGCTCTTGCTCCTGAAATAGCAGGCTAGGAAAAAATGGAATCTGTTTTCTTGAAAATGTGTTCCTTGTCCTTAAGAAACAGTTACATATTACCCATGAATTACTCTTAAGTTAATATTGCATGCCTCGATTTACCCAGAGAATCTGGAGTCAGCTGAATTTAAAATGGCAACATAGTACAGGAAAATAGGAAATGCTCTGATCTCCGCAGCATTAGTCAAGGCACTGATCCTGTAAAAATTTTCCTTGTGTGTCCTGAGAAATGCCCCCTGTAAATATGTCGCAGACCATTCAGTCAGCAGCCCTGAGGACTCCTTATATGGGACCTAGCCTTTGATTTCACAAAATGTTTTTTATTTCAAGAGGACTTCTTTCAGTGAAGAAGTAGAAGTTTTTGAAGCTCAGTGTCAGATATGTCCTAGACTGATCCTTCTGCACTTCCTCAGGCACAAACCCTGTCTGGAAGAATGCAGGTTTCCACTGAGTGTCTTACCTTGTGTGGGAAGTTCCTAATATTTGACTCACTTTGCTGAGAAGCCAGTATTGCCTTAAGAAAGTAATTCTGAGAAGCTAAAGCACATCTTATGTTTCTAAACTGTGAAAACTGGGGGTAAGATGCTGTATTTTTCAGGTGATTATGATTAATACACACCATTAACTTATAAGAAAATACTGTGTAAATATCAGGTTTTATTCGACATCTGTAAAATTAAAACATGTCTCAGCTCCAAGTTAGTCTAAGTCCTAATTCACTTTAGATGCCTTTCCATACATGTTGGATATTGTGGTTTATTGCACATTCTGCCATGTAACATGCATAAAAAATATTGATGACTAATATAGATTAGCTTCAACATTTTTATTAAACAATCCTATGTTTCAGTATAATTAACATTAAAATAAAATAAATCATGGAAACAAGCAATCCTTTTATATGATTTATGCAGTATAAGACTGTGACAGATGAGGGCAAGCTCTTTTAATGTAGAATGGGGAAAAATATGCAGTGATAAGTGAATGCTAATGCTGTACCTTAAAATCAATAAATGCTGATGCAGTATAGTAATAACTCAACTGGTTTTAGATTTGAAGCTTCAGTCAACTTGAATCAAATTAATGTGCTCTGAAAATAGTATTCATCATGTTCATACTTGCACGCAATTAATTACAAAAGGTGTAATTATAAAACTCTATTAATCATCATGATATTTTAAATTGAAATTTTTGTATGTAGTTGTAGCCAGTTATAACAATTTAAGATATATATACTAAAACAGTAACTATGTAGCTGAGATGTTGGATAGAAATTATTAAGCACAAAATTGAAAAGACTGAATAAGGCTAAAAGGTAAAGTAAAAAAGTAGACAAAGACAAATAATTTTGTATTAAAGAATAAAAATTGAAAGTTGCATGCTAATTTTGCTTAAAAATCAAGCTGTCAGAGTTGCAAGTGCCTGACCTCCAAAAAAAGAAAAAAATTAGAAAATAATCATCAAGGGAGCTGCAATCATAATTCTGTCAAGCAATCAGGGAGAAAAATAAGAATGCATTTACTTCTCCTGAAGTTAAAATTGTAAACACCTGTTCTTTCTACTGGAATTTATACAGAATTTCCATCTTTCTTTCTTGAAAGATACAACAAGACAGAGCCTATGTCTTGTCTTGTGTTTTGTATAAGACTGTGTGTGTTGGCAACTCTCCATAAATATTGATGAGTGTAACAGAGGAGTTAACTGGGCTTGGTCCAGCAGTCAAAGAATAAATCCTCCACTAGACACACTGGGGTTTTCAAAGATCTGATTATATCACCTACAAATTCAGAACTTTGTTTTCCTCACTGACTGTTTTTTTATCCTGTTATTGTATTTTATTATATTATTGCAAAGCCCTGACTGTTTAGAGTTCTGGCATCTTCTTTTTGGCTGGTCTCCCAAAATGACATATATAGGATACCTTGCTCCTCAGAGAACAGGCAAATAATGTTCATGTAGTTCTATTCACTTTTCTGCTCACTCAAAATTTAGTAAGGGAAGGACTTTTTTAAGACAAATGTTAGTGTTGCCACTCTTCACCTCTCACCGAAAGAGGGAGATTTAATAAAAAAACATGTACACATCTGAGGCTTGGAGAAACAGCAGCGCTTTTGTAAACTACATTTAAACATTTCAAATACTGGTTTTTGCATTGTCATCAAACTGATCATTAAATCTACTATACTTAATGTTCTTTTTCATGCAATTGAAATGGCCTGTATTTTCATTTGTTTACAACATATCTGTTAATTTTTCTTCTAGCAGATTATTTCAGTAGATAAGCAAGTCTATTTGCTTTCCTCCCATATTCCTGTTAATTGATACAAACCTTCTATAAAATAGGGGATAAATATATACAAGTTTTGCGGTTTTCTGTTATGTTTTCTTTCTTAGGACATAAAGTTAATGTCAGAAACATGAAATAAAATTTGTGACCCTGTCCTACGTGTGCTAAGAAGGATACAATACTATTGAGGTTTTTAAAGTAACTGGTACGCTCCAGAAAGACAGCTTTTCTTCTTCACACACAGCGTGATTCCACAATCATATAATCCTCAAGACACATGTGCTGCATTCAGTTCTTAAATCAGACACTGAAATCAACAGAAATTTTGGTCTGAGACACAGAGGGCTGTTCATATTTCTCTGTCTTCTCTACCTGAAGTTTGTACACTGTCTTAAAGTTCATATTCTTTTTTAAAACCTGAATCACTAAGCGAATGCATAAATTCAAAAGATTTACAGCCCATTTTGTACATTGGAGAATGCTAATATAGCACAGAACAACTTTTTATACAGCTACTTTGAGAGGCCTATGGTATATCGATCCACACCGAATATCTGTACAAATATATTTTTGTTACACGTGAAAAAGAAAGGGTTCCTAACTGCAATCAAACCTTGAGCATATGTAGTAGCTCATTTCTTAAATTAAACTAATTCAGTTTCTACAACCTTCCACTCACAGCTAACATATCATCAGCAAGGGATACGGAGTGCTAAACTATAAAATGCCAGGAGCTGTGGAAGGGGAGCTGGGATCATAAACTTTCCTCCTCAAAGCTCAGAAATGAGCACATTTTCTTCCTTTCTTTTCCACCGGATTTCAGAGGTTGTTGTCTTAATTTTAACTGTACATGAATTTCTTTGGCTGTAGTACAGTTTTAGTCCATAAAATGCAGGCTTCTAATGAAAATATTGACACAGCCTTAACTAAAGTGATAGAAATAGTGCTATTGTCTTGCCTTGAACAGAGGGATGATATTACAGAGATAAAACTTGTTAAATGACAAATAGACCCCATGTCTTTAATTTTGGAATGGGATCGATACTAAGAAAAAAATGAGAAAACATTTGTGACTTTTTGTGAAAGGCAACCCAAATCATTAAGATGTCATTTTCCACTCTTTTACATAAAATTTAAAGCAAAGTAGATCAAGCAGGTCTCATTTAACCTTCATTTGAAATAGACATCACTTGGCATCTTGAAATACTAAGGGTTTTTTTTTCCCTTAATAAAATTTTTGTCACCCAATCAGTGAGTGGAGTGAATTTCTTGTAACCTAGATATACAGTCAGATATTAGAAATAGCTATTAATTATGAAATAATTTCCTATTGTCAAATTAAATATTAATACATCTTTTTGCGAAATAAGTTATTCATTTCTAGAACAAAAGGACTTTACCCACAGAATGATATGTCCTAAAAAATCCTCATGCAATCCTTACAATACATTAGGCAGTTTTAACCAATTTTTGTGCAATTACAGAGTAGGTTGTTAGGGTTTGCTTTTGTTTCTGAGCAAGAAATATTCTCCATATTCCATTTTGGAATTATACTACATTCGTTGTTTTATATTGAAATATTTTATATTTCCTTTGAAATCTCTCAAGTTACATGAATCTTATGAACTGTATAGCTCTACCTCAAAATAGGTTTGTGTGTGATCCATAAATATCATCTAACAAAATAATGTTTTTATAACTGTCAATTAATTTTTTTGCCAAAGTTAACACTTTAAATCCAAGTAAATTATTATATCTAGCCAGCCAAAAAACTGTCAAGCTCTCCATTAACTGGGATATAAAATTGTCTGACTTTCTTTGCCGACAGGTTTGAAAGAAATTGCAGATAACTGAAGAGAAACTGATTTAGCAGATGGTTAGACGTGCATGGTGAAAAGCTATATATATATATATATATATATATATATGGATGGATATATATAAATATATTATTATTAATATTTTTCCCATTGGGAAGAACGGCTGACCCAGTTCTGCTTCTTCTTTAGGAAGTGCTCCTTTCCAGACTAAACACAGACTTTGGGTGGGGTTGTGGGGATTGTATGTATTGTACAGTGCATATTTTCCCAGGAAAACACAATCTTGCAGTGACTCTGGCTAGCCATGAAAAAGAAAGAGGGAGGGTTGTGGAGACGCCTCTGTGTGGAGGGCATTAGAATTGGATGGAGACCCTCTTGGTGTGCTCCCTAAACTCTGTGTTGTTTGTTCAGATAACAGGACAACTTTGGCCCCTATGTGATCTCCCACACTTATTGCCCCTGTTATTATTTTCTCTGAATGTTAAATTATGCAAAGAATTTTACCATGGCTACCTGCCTACTTACTGCCTGAGTTACAAAGGTAATTACAACAGGGCCAGTTCCTTTTTTTTCTCTTTTTAACCACGGTGGTTCCTTTCAGCTTGCTTTCATAGGCATACAAACTAATATACTTTTGCAGAAAATTGATTGATTGCAGTCTGATCATTCTAGGTGTCATCTGGCGTTTCCACATAGCTGAGAATGAACAGTTTATGAAGTGCCAATTGTAGCCTCCAGCTAAAGAAAGGCTCCCCAGGGCTTCAGGAGGGCTCTGGCTGCTACCAGACTTTATAATTACTTCCCACATTTTTCCCTATCCTCTCCTCCTTGTCCTTTCCCTTGTCTTTAACCCCCACCATCTAGGCAGGGTCACTGAACTTCAGTTTTATGTCAGTGGCATTTGGCTGTAGAAAGGATTAAAGGCCAAGAACTGGTGAGATTAGGCGACAGTGTGGGAAATGAAGAGGGAAGGGATGAGAGCGGGCGTGAAAGAAAAATAGGGAACACATCTCTCTTCTTCTCAGTAGGTAACAGCCAACATGGGGGGCTGCATACAGGCCTGCTGGACATGGGTAAGGTCCATAACAGAGAAACAGCCTCTGCAGGAACTGGTATTTAGTCCTACTCTGCTCCTCACAGGCAGTGTGATGTTGTAGCACTTGAGAGCATTTCCCATGCCAGGAGAGTTACAAAAGTTGAAGTTTATTATGGTAGAGAGAAGAAGTTGCATGCAGACAGAGAGAGGACAAGGAGCATGGTAAACAGAGATAATGTACAAATGAGAGGAAAATGAGTCCAGGTGTGGGTTTCTTCTCTCAGTAAGCCTTGAAGGCAAAAGGAGCACTTTTCCTCTCACTCCCTTGTGGCAGACAAACTGCTTCAACCTCCCCAGGCGCTTGGCTTCCTGGGCAAAACTTTTCATCCTTGCAAAATAAAATGCAGCTCCTCCCACCCTTCAGTATGTGTGTGCAGGGCGTACACAGATGGGCTACTAACATTTGCAGCCATAAATAACTTAGAAGCAAGCTTTTAAAAACCACAGGTTAAAGGATAAGGGCTGCCATGACGCACACAGAGAGGCTGAGATCAGAGGAGCAGCTAAAAGGGGTCAGGAGGAACAATGAATCCCCTTGTTCTGAGTCATATTTATGAGTGCTCAATTGCACCTAAAGTTCATATTTATTGGCTAGGCCATGGGGTTTCCCCATTTGCTCATCTCTTAAAATAACACCCCTGGTTAAACTTTCCTATAAAACACAGAAATACTACAGCAAGCAGACCTTGTCAATCCTGACAACTACATTATTTAAGTTTGTGGGTGGGGTACACAAAGTAGGAGCTGGTTTGTGTACTGTACTGAGTTATGAATTTGTTTCTATACAAAACATGACTGTAAAACAAGTAGAAAAGGGCAGGTTTTACAGATCAGCTCTCTACTCAGAAACTTCTCACTCTTATTGAGGGATGCTCCAAATGGTGCATTTAAATGTTTAGTTTCCAGCTCTTTTTGAGCAACAGCTCTGATGCAACAGATCATGGACTTGACTTTATCAATCACAACTCAGTGGCATGTGTTGTACCTCACCAAACGTGGTTTTACTTTTTTTCCTGCTGCAATTCAGGGCAAACTGAGACAACAATTATTAATGAGTCAAAACCTAGAAAACTAACCAGGACAGCTAGTGCTGGTATGTGAAATATATCCATAGCTGGACAATAAGTGGCTTTGCAGAAGCAAAATTTCACCCAACTCTCTTTTTCAAGGAGAATTAGAAAGAGGAAGAAATTTGAACAGGTGAAATTTCTGTTAGATTTATCTTTACCTTACTTAACAATATTACTTATTCAGACCCCATGAGAACATAAGAGTCTTTTCCAACTTCAGTGATTCTGTAATTATACTCCTTTGTAGACTGTGTCTATTAAATTAAATTATTGTTGTTTTAATGTCTAGGTATTTGACTGTAGTCAAATTATTAAGCTAAATTCTTATGCTATGGTGAAACTGTATCTCTATTCCAGAGTATCTATTATAAATTAGGAGCAATTTGGCTAAGTATGTCCTTTCAAAAGATTCATCTTTTAAAAGTGAAGGGGAATTACAGGTGGAGTATGCAACTATAATGTATGGCAAAATAATTTCAAAAATATATTTTGTTTGACTTTTACAATTGTGAATGGCACTGTTTTTGGAGACAGAGGTGTTAAATTCTGTTCTGGCAAAAAACAAAATTCCGGCAAAAAAAATTCTGTTCTGGTCTGTTCTGGGACCACAGGAAAAAGGAAGAGCGGGGATGCTGAATGAGCAGGGACTCTGATTTTGGAGTAGCAGGCAGTTGGTGCCTGATGGCAGCTGGTGCCTGGAGCCATGCTATTCTACTGGTGCAGTTTGCAAAAACATTACCTTAGAAATTGAAAGAGTGGGAGAACAGTAGTGTGGATGATAATGCTATGGGAGCAAGTCCAAGCCCAGCATACAATCCCATGACAGCCATGGTCTTTGTGGCGATTTATGATGCCAGAGAGTCAGCAGGAACATAGCTTTGGGAAGGTTGTTCCCAAGGTTAGGTCAGCTGGGATATCTGTCAGTAACTACTCCTGACCAGGTTACCTTGCTGTCTTATAGATGAAATGTGTGCAAAAGTTTTGCAGTGAGTCTATCCTGGCCCCCAGACAGCTTAAATGTGAAAATCAGAGAGTGAAATGTCTGAGCACCCAAATAGGAAAAACTCGAAGAGCCTCAGATAGAGAATGAAATCAGTGTGCCTCTGTTTTCCAGTCCATAAAATGAGAAGGGGCAAATATTCCTGTGCTCATTTTCATTTCTATGCAGTGTCATTCTTCAGCCTTGCAGAGAACTGGTATAGCTTTCTTCTTGCAAAGCCTCTTTTTACTCTGGCTGTGCACTCTGTAAAATACTTTGTTCCCAAGAACCTCGCACCACCTTCCATTTCATTGTGGTGATCTCAAGTATTATTTTAGAAAGAGCTAAAAAAAGTCCTTCTCAAAAGGATGACAAGTATAGTGTTCTTAAAATGAGCAGTTCACAAAATAATGAAAAGGAAACACTGGAATTTAAGCACGAAAACTAAGATTTCTGTTCTGGTGCAACGGAAAGAGGTTGTATGGATAGCTTAGCTCTTGTTCTCAGAATTTAGGTTTGTGCCTCTCTGAGGCATGTGTGCATGCATATCAGTCTGTGTGCATGGATTTGTGTATGTAATATAGAAAGCATGTAAATCTTTTCAGTTTTAGTCCTTGGGATTTTTTCCCCCTTAAATCATAATATTCTTTCCCATCAATACTATGTGCCTTACCAGCCCTGACCTTTCAAGCTGCCTGTTTGGACCAGTGTTTATCAGATGACCGTTTGACCTCCTTGTTAATTGTACTTAATTACATCCTGTTGTAACATTTTGAAATAAGGAGGAGAGTTTATGGATCTGCTCCAAAGACCTGAAGACTAAAACAGCAGCAGAATTCAGTGGTATGAGGTGCTGAGTAATCCCGTAGTTAGGTCAATAAGAGATGTGGCTTGTCCAGTCGATTGTAAAATTGGATCCATGTAGGATCATTGGTATTTCTGTGAATAAAATCACACAATTTTCTTTGTTCTGAGAAGGACCACTCTTCTCTGATTAATGGCTTGGATATTTCTCTAAAGAGATCAAGAAAGGACTGAGAGATGTATTAATAGTATTGCAAGGGCTGAAGTTCACAGATGATGACATAAAAGAGACAACTCTCTGTTGTCACAAGTGGTTTCTCTGTGGTTTTCAAAAACTTCAGAGTTCCTTATGCTTCCATAAAATTGCCAGTTCCCATGAGATTTTTGAGACTTATATAATCTTTGCTATGAGATTTTCTGTGCATTGATGATTTCTGAGCACATCTAAGCTTTCATTACAGAGCAGCAATTATCCTCTGCAGCTGCAGCAAAACAAAAATTAAAACAAATTAACATCCAGAAAGAGCTGCAGTTCTTGAAAATGGGCACTCCAAAGGCTCAGAAAGCAACTTCAAATAATTCTTATTTTACAATATTTTTCATATAGCCAGTGGCTTTGGAAACACATGGCATTGAACATATTGCTTCTCACTAATGATGAGACTTATATGTATGCTTCCTCTACTGTTGTCATTCCATAGCTCACTTACCACAAACTTGATTTATAAGATTACAGTAAACTTGATTTCCTAAAAGGAATGAAGAGAAAAGGAAATGGAAGCTGTAACATTATGAATTCATATTATTATGAAATGAAAGTCCAGTCTCAAGACTTCAAGGAGCACAAGGCAAAAGGATATACCTTCAATTTTATTTTATTAAAACTCTGATAATTAGACTTATTGGAGAATAAAGTGCCATAAAGAATTAGTTGTCTATAGTGGTAAACTGCACATAATTATGGCGTTATTGTAATGGTTTCTCATCCAACATAAGTCATATTCTAGATAAAAAAGTCAAATTATTTAGGTGACCCTCTAGACGCACGCAGTACTGCCTATGGCTCACCCTGAGCTGAACAGTATTGTGAAAGCTAAAAGTACTCTCTTTCCTGGAGCAAAAGTTCAACCTACAGTTCAACTGGACAAAATTACATTTATATAGTTAAATGTTTTTTATGTATTGATTTTAGTTACAAGCCTATATGAATAAAAATAAAACACAGAATTTGCTGAATGCCATATTAAGGTATTTGAAAGATCATAATGTTTAAATCCTGTTTGGTGTTAAGCAACAACAAGTACATCTGAAATCGTACATTTACATATGGTGACTTTCAGTCAGGGCTGGTTTGTTTTCCAGCGTTTTGAGAGGTAGTATAATGTGACACTGTATAGTATTATTTATCATGGTAATTTAAAATTAGTTATTATTTCAGAATAAAGTTTTTTCTTTTCTCTGATTCCTTGGTTAGCTCCTTTTTTATATGTTATAGCTATACACTATGGATCTTCCAAAAGTAATTTTTTTTTTATCACTTCTTAAACTATTGAATTAATAATCATGTTTAATGAGGCTGGATATCATAATGAGATCGTATTTACAAGGAGAAACATTTTTATATACATAAAATTTTTTATGTAAATAAATATATTTTAAATGTTGTTTTATTTTATATATATGTGTGTGTGTTAATAAAAAATCCAGAGACAGTTGATACTGGGGAGTGAATTCTAAGTAGTTTGAGTTCATCTTGCAATTCACTGGGTCAGAGTGGTGGAAGTAATGTCATTAAGATCAACAGCATTGCCACCATTTTGGTTTCCCAACAGCTGTGTTCTGTTTTCTCCATATTTTTATGTATTCCTTAGAAATGCAAAATACAAAGGATGTGCTTACTAACATGTGTGTGTGTACAGGACAGGCCTTATGTGAAAGGGGTTCATCACAGGACTTGAACCAATATACAGGCACATACATGATCTGAAATCTTGACTCCATGGGCACAGCTCCCAAACAAGTTCATCCTGTTTTTACTTTACCATCCTGTTCATCCTGTGTTTACATTACCATCCACTGCTGTACAGTAATTAAGCTTCTTTTACTAATATTGTATCACCTTGGGTCAGCAAGATTTGCCACAAACTCCAGTAAACAATGCTGCTTCAGCTTGTCCGCAGGTAGGGAGCATGTTTTCATCAAAATGGAAATGAGACCATGTTCCCAAAAGAAGAGACTGTGATGCTTCCAGTTTTGGGGATGCGCAAATCGGGTTTTTTTACTTGATAAAAACCCCAGGCCTATCCCTGAAGATCAGGACAACTGTCTCTTCTAGCCCTAGTGGAAACAAAAGTTTAGCACAAACATGTGCAAAGGCAAAGGTTGATCAGATGCTGTAAAATGCATGTGAAATATTCTTAGTGGTGTTGAACCAAAAAGACTGCTTTTGAAATAAAAGCACTGTGTTGGTGATCAGGTTCCCACTCCCTGCGCGTTCTCATGCTCTGCTCAGAAAGACACCAAAGTTTTTTCGGAGACACATGAATTCAGCATGTAGTATGAGCTTCAGATCATCTTTGCTGTTCCAGAGATGTGTTACATCTCTACAATCAGCCTGGTGATTTTGTTCATAAATAATTGGACAAGGAATGTGAGAAATGCAGTCCCAGCTGGAATAATACTGGAAATGCAGAAATTTTACAAGCACATCCACATCTTGGGCAACCAGCTCTAAATGGCCCTGCCTGAGCCAGGGGATTGGAGCAGATGACCTCTTAGGGTCCCTTCCAACCTCAGCCATTCTATGACTTTGTGACAGAGGAACTACAAAGAAGGGGGACCTTACTTGTCTTATACATTGGTATCATTCATTCTTACTCTTTTTTTTTTTTTTTGGAGGAGAGTGATGATCTTGGCGCAGACAATTGTTGAACGAACAGCACTGTGTGTTCAAAGCATCATGCTTTTTCTCGCTACTTTGGAAATTACTTTCTTGCCTTTTATGTCATTTTGAGAGTCCTATGTCTCTCTCCCCAGGTCTGTCCAAAGTAATCTACTGTGAGAGATCACAACCTACTGTCACATTACCCGGAGCTAATCTGAGCTCTTTCATGGCACAAATATTGTTTGGGAAGATTAGCTTTCCTTTCCTCAGGCAGTGCAGGCGTAATGCTGGATGGCCAACCCAGAGATATTTTATTCACTTATGGTCAGCGAGTTTCTGCCCTGAAAGTGGGTCAAAATATTCATTAATTTTAGTAAGTTTTAAACTTTTTTCAGGAAGAAAAAAAGTCCAGGTATTTTTTCCTTCTTGTTGAGGGGACTTATTCCACATGAGCAGTTCTATGGGGGTGAAATAATCTCCCTCTGTGAGAATAAATCATTATCAGATTAGACTGACAGAGCAGCAGAGGAAAGGGTGCGTTTTGAATCAGTATTAACAGACTGTTAAAATCACAGCCAGCTCCCAAACTGACTGTTAAAACCAGCTGCCTGAAAGTGCCATTCCTCACCATCGCTGGCCAGTCTCCTGTCTGCTCTTCCTCCGCATCTTCCTCCTGTTTGCTTCCGGTGTAATGTCTGGGAGGGCCTGTCTCTGCTGTGCTTCTGGCTCTATTGCTCTGTTTCTCAGCTCTACTTAGGGTCTCCTAGTTGGGTCCTTGGTGTTGGCCAACAGGAAGAATACACGGGACAAACCTTCAAAACAAGTGCTAACAGTTTATAAAAGATGAAATTCCAGTCTCTTTACATTTTTAGTTCTATGGTGATGATTCTGTCAGTACAGTGATTAACTTGGTATGTGCTTGTGCAACCAAAATATAAATCTGAGGACCTCTGAACTCATTTGAGCTAAGCTGGCACACTAGCTAAGCACATGGCTTGTGAGCAGCTGTTTTTTGTGAATGTAGTTAATATCCTCTCTATAAGGTAATTTAGCAAAATAATGTTTAATTTGTTATATGTAACAAAACCTTTTTCTACTCTCTAAATGTGATGATTTTGAGGGTTTCCTTTCTCATCCTTGTTACAGCTACACTGTTTTTTATGGAATGTTTGGTCAGTGTTAATGGGTAGGGGTAATATTAAAATAGATGTGAGCACAGTGTAAGCAGAAAGTACCGCCTATCAGTTCGTACCCAGTTTGGCATGCAGACAAAACTTCTGTGGAAGTATTTCCAAAAATTTCACATCAGGAAATAGATGGAGTTTATTAGATGCCGTGTGTGAATGGTAAGTGGTGGAGTGACTTGCCACCGGTGGGTGGAAGTGAGCACAGGGTTAATATGAGCAGGAACTAAGGAGATGTGGGAAGATAGAGTGTGCTTTAATGTTTAGCTTTTCCTCCCCTGCCAGTCGACCTACGATGATATATGCCCTTTCACCCTTCTCAGAAGTTATGTTCCATCTGTATACTTTTACAGTGTCAAAACAGTTATAACTTACACCTATTTTCTGACCATTGGATCCCAGAGGTATAACTTTTGTTTCTGTTCAGTTGCAGCTGAACCCAAGAGGGATCTTTTCCTCTGTCATTTGTTAACCTCGAGGTTGTGTTGATCTGACATTCTGACTTTCACACACAGTCAGAAACCTGGCAATAATTGTTAGTTTTCTTTGTGATGATCTGTGATCATAGAAAAACAAAATTAAACATGAGAAAAAATGGAAGTTTATTGACAGATGGTGTCAAAATGTACTGGCTTAGCCAAAGATGAGGCAAAATAGACTTTGTTGAAAATACAGACAAAACTAGCAACCTGAGCCATGGCAGTGTAAGGATTAGCTAATTTATCTGTATGTATCTATCATAATGTATTATTTCAGAATTACATGATGAATGTTTGATCTGATCTATTCTTTCAAATAAAGATTTAGTTATCACGGATGAAACGGACAATAACTGAAAATCTAGCAGATTTAGGTTAACATAGGTATTTATGATTGGAGTGCCTCTGTAATATAGCATGACTTAATGGAGAAACCACAGGGTCCTTACTTACTAAAAATGAAAAAGCACATATGTGCAGTTGTATTTTTGCTGTGCTTCATGCTACAGCTGAACAATTGAAGTGAAAGTTTTGCATTCGGGAGGTTGAAGGATACAGTGCATTATACTGTTGAAACCATCAGAAAAAGTGTATGGTTGGAATGGTTTAGCCAGCTATCTTTTATATCTTATATTTATATATTCACTTTCAAAACTCTATTTCTTTGTTCTAGTTGCACTGGCTGTGCTCAAACCAGCATAAGAAAAGCTGGGTGTTGCTTTTCCACTTATTTTGAATCAACAACTGAAAGCCTTCCAGCATTTAATTACTACTGGAGCAGCTGCAGTGCAGCACTTGTTTTGACTTGTTGAGCAAGTGCATTTGACTTGGAAGAAGAGTAAATTGAATGAATAACACATGTTTAGCTATGCAATTTTCAGCAAAACATTGGCTATTGGGTGAAGACCAGCAATTTCATTAAAACATCTGTTTTATTCAATTTTTCAGTGTAAAGTAACAAGAAGGTATCACAGGTAATCTCACAGTGTATAGATCACCTGGGAGGTTACGTGTGAGAAAGCCAAGCATGGTTATGCCTCTTTGATCGAGGCATTTCTTTGCGTCTCTGCTTATGAAAGTTGCTGGCAGGCACTGTTATGTGGTTGCTGGGAACTCTTTCCTTCTCAGAGGGAATGCTGAAAGCTTTTAATTATTAACTGAGTTCTAATTCTTAAAATAACTCACAGAAAAAAAGGAAATTTATCCTTTTAAATATTCACTTACATTCTAGTATTGGTTTGTAACTTTCATTATTTGCCTAGCTGCTGCCTACCACTTACTAAATTGAATACACTGCATGTATGTTTTAAGAGGATTAGAAAGTAGAAATCACAGAATTTCAAAGTCCACCTTAGTAATATGATAGTGTTTTACACTATTTTGGGTTTTCAAATGTGTTTTTCGTTAAATGGTAAGAATCTATCGGATCTTATTTACTACAACAGCAAAATGAAGAAATTAATATTTTAATACTGGATCAGTGATCTCAAAAGATGTAATTCTAAATGCTTGGTTAAGATACATGAATATTCAAAGTTGTTTTTTTTTTTTAAAGTATGGGATATTGAAATGCATTTCTTTGAGGGTTAAATTACGAGAATCTTTAAGTGTACTATGTGCTTGGAAAAAGGACAGGCAATTTTTTTCTTGTTGGTTTGATTTTTTATTTTGCTTTTTCTTTTTATTCTTGCTTTAGATTCTATAGCAGTTGTGGAAGGGTTTTTTCATTGAATTTATCTTGATTTGAATTACTTTGCAATTCATACAGTTCAGTAATTCTGTTCAATTATGGAAGGGATGTTCTGCCATCAAATGTCTCAAGTCAATAAACAATATTTAATTTATTAAAACTGCCACTAACTGCACAGTATTTCATCAAACAATTTTCAAACTGTACCTAATTTAGTTAAGCAAAATAGGTAAACGTTGCTCACTGATGTCAGTAGCTGACCTGAAAATAAAGAATTTAGTGAAATAACTCTAACTTTACAGCAGCGTAACTAGCTTCAGAATATGACTAATCAAACTTTCTGCTTTGTGTTTTAATAAGAAAGTATATTTGATGTTAAAGTAATTTATATAATTCTTTCAAAACCACATCTGTAAATCTATAATTACTTGAAATACAACCAGTATAATGATAATAAATAAAGAGTAACTCAAATATACGGTACTCCAATAAAGCAGTTCTTAAGAAACAGAACTGTTGCAAGGAAAAATAAGTAAAAATTTCTGCTGACTTGCCCTTTCTAATTAAGCAAAATCCCCACTGATTATGGAAATGGTTTTGCTTCAGTTGGAGTGGGATCAAAATGTGGATTAAGTTTCTGACAATGACTTTTTTGTCTAAGATAAGGTATGTGTGGAATGTAATTTCAGGGACACCTCTTTTCAACCCCTGCTTACATTTTTTATGTAAAGTATCACAGGATCATAGAATCATTTATGTTGGAAAAAGCCCTTAAGATCATTGACTCTGTTCTGCCAGTGATCCTGGGCTTGGAGCCAGCTATTGATCTGCTGGCTCTTCCCGTTTCTTCCCTCATCATTCCCTGCTACTGAAAGGACAGAGGAGAGCACTGCTTGTGCTCCTGATCCTTTAACCAATCATACCAAGGCTCTGAAGTCTTTCCTGATTGTCCTTCTTGTTGCAACTTCATCACTGGCCACTAGAAAAATAAATAATGGATATTAATCTGAGGGCAGTACAGAGTAAGAAGCTTTGTCTTCACATCTCTAACCCTTTAAGTCTTTAAGGAGACTTCATAGGGAGCCTCCTATGTCAATGACCTGCCTTTTTTTCTTTATGGAAGCAGATTTGATGCAAAGTGTAGACTGACTTAACCTCGGCAGCACCTCCAAGCTAGATGGGCCATCATCCTTGGTTCCATGTTCGGTTCCACTTACAGAGTCTCACACCTATTGTGCCCGGGCAGCTGTGCGGAGTGGTCACCAGAGGGGATGAGCTGGCTGTGCAGGGCAGGAACTTTTTGCCATTGCCACTATCCCTGCAGTTGCTGTGTTCAGACAGTTGAACAGAGGGTAGGGAATCTCCCCTATCACATATGCTGTGCCTGTCCCAGGGAAGGCAGGGTGCAATTCCAGTAGTCTGTCTCACTCTCTCACTCTCCCTGATACTATTCAATCTACTTACCTCTTTCAGGTGTTCTATCACTGAGCAGAGGAGTTCCTCTACCTGGGCACACCTTCCACAGTGGTGCCCAGTGCTGCCCTCCGATACAGTGCAAGAGCAGGGCACACGCTGCAGCTAAGACCCAGGCATCAGGGAGTTTCTGCTGGAGTTTGCTCTGTGCAGCTGCCTCAGCCATGATGAGTGCAGAGTTTAGAGAGGCCAGGGCTCTCTTCTGGCCAGGATTTATTCTCTGAGGAACTAAGAGACACTTCCAAATAAACTGCCTTTGCCCTTGTGGGGCTCTTCAAATTGCCAGAAATTAACTGGGAGCTTCACACAGCTGGTACAACCCTGGCCAGAGGATTCCTAAAAAATCTGGATGACAACTATATAGAAAAGGTCCTAAGGGAGACGACTTGGAAAGATGCCCTCCCTGATCTGCTGCTTGTGGATCTTGTGAGCGAAGTGGAGATTGGTGGCCACCTTGTCCAGAGTGACCATGAAGTGATTGAGTTTAAAGTCGCTGTTACCAGAAGGAAAAGTGCTGACTCTGGACATGAGGATAGCAGACTTTGGGCTGCTCAGGGAATTAGTAAGATCCTAAGGTCCCCTGGGAAAATGCTTTTGTAGGTGCTGGGGTCCATCAGTACTGGTCACTTTTTAAACATGACCTCCATAGGGCACAGGAGCAGACAATTCCCATATGTAGGAAGTCAAGCAGATGAGGCAGAAGGCTGGCTTGTCTGACAAGGGATCTTCTCTTGGAAATAAGAGAAAAAAAGGAAGGCTGGAACAGGCTCCCAGTGGAAGCAAGGTCAAGAGATATGGGAAGAAAACAGAAATTCCGCTTACTGCCATAGGAAGAAAATTTGAACGGCCAAAGGTCAGCTGGAGCTGGAGCTGACCAGAAATGTAGGGGACAATAAAAAGAGTTTTTTCAAATATATTAATCACAATAGGCAGTATAGAAATTTCATTGGCCAGTTACATGATGAGGATGATCACCTCACAAACAGAGGCAGAGACAAGGCAGAGGTGTTTAATGCTTTCTTTGCCTCTGTCTTCCACATGGATGATGGACCAAGGGGGTCTCAGTGCCCTGAGCTGGAGGACCATGACTGCAAGAATGATCAACTCCCAGTTGACTCTCAAATTGTGCAGGATCTGCTGCTCCAGCTAGACCCCTACAAATCTATGGGGCCTGATGAGATTCATCCCAGAATCCTCAAAGAGCTGGCTGATGTCATTGCAAAAGCTCTCTAGAGGATTTTTGAGTGGTCTTGGGAATCCGGAGAGGTCCCAGCTGACAGGAAGATGGTGAACATTGTTCCAGTTTTCAAGAAGGGCAAGAAGGAGGACCCTGGAAACTACAGGCTTGTCAGTCTCACTTCACTTCGTAATAAAGTTACAGAGAAGATTATTCTGAAGGGAGGTACTGAAAAACACATGAAAGACAATGTTGTCATTGGTCACAGTAGAATGCCTTGGGAAGTCCTGCATATCAAACCTGATTTTCTTTTATGACAAGATGACCCACCTAGCTGACCAAGGGAAGCCAGTTGATGTCATCTTTTTGGGTTTCAGTAAAGCTTTCAAGACTGTCTCTCCCAGGATCCTTCTGGACAAAATGTCCAGCACACAGCTGGATAAACAATGTAGTGGGTGATCAATTGGCTCATGGGTCATATACAGAGAGTAATAGTGAATGGGGTAACATCAGACTGGTGACCCCTCACTAGGGGTTCCACAGGGCTCCATCTTAAGGCCCTGTGCTCTTCAACATTTTCATAAATTACTTGGACACACGACTGGAAGGGATACTAAGCAAGTTTGCAGGTGACACAAAACTGGCAGAAGCTGTTGATTCCCTCAAAGGCAGGGAGGCCCTGCAGAGAGACCTCGACAAATTAGAGGACTGGGCAGTCACCAACCATATGAAGTTCAACAAGGGGAAGCCGTATAAGGAGTGGATGAGGTTGCTTGATCTGTTCAGCCTGGAGAAGAGGAGACTGAGAGGAGACCTCATTGCAGTTACAACTTCTTTCTGACAGGAAGACGAAGGGCAGGCACTGATCCCTTATCTGATAGAACTTGAGGAAACAGCCTAAAGTTGTATCAAAGGAGGTTTAGTTTGGATATTTGTAAAAGGTTCTTCACCCATAGGGTGGTTGGATGCTGGAACAGGCTCCCAGGGAAGCAGCCATGGCACCAGGCCTGACAGAGTTCAAGAGGTGTTTGGATCATACTCTCAGGCATATGGTGTGAACCTCAGGGATGTCCTGTACAGGGCCAGGAATTGGACTCGATGATCCTTGTGGATCTCTTCCAACGCAGCATATTCTGTGATTCTGTGGTCCTTATATGCCTGATCAGAGATGCTTTCCCAAAAGATCTCAATTCTGAAGGTAAATTCTGAACTTCACCGAGAATCTCAATTCTGAAGGTAAATTCCGAACTTCCCCAAGAAACATGGACATTCGTGACTGAAACCTGGGCAATAAATTCTCCCACCTCAGTCTGAGGAGGTAGATGGGGAGGGAAATGAAGGATTATTAACAGCAAATCACCCCCTTTCCCTTACTACTGGCTACAGAATATGCAGTGGAGCACCAATCCTCTCTCACTCTCCTGATGAAAATGGTAAAAAGAAATATAAAATACTTGATACTAAAAGGAGAACAAGCAATGGGGATATGATTCTGAAGTTTTGTAGTTAAAACACTTAGCTGAATAATTATCTAGTAAATGTCTAATGTCAAATGAATTTAAAAAGTCCAATGTGGGAACAAGAACTTACTTAATTCTCATTTTTTCCATCATGCCTTGAATTTCTTCTGTGCAGTGATCCAGGATGTTCCACTGCTGGGCCACTCAGCATCCTGGCAGTTAGGATAATGTCATCGAAATCAGCTGATAAGGATTGAAATGTCCTTCGACTGAACAAGAGCTATCTCTTAGTCCAGTTCTCTGGAGCTGCAGAGGACTAAAGGGGAAAGGCAGATAAAATCCTCTGTCTTGCTTACTAGCTGGTACAAGACAGCTGACCTTTAACAAACAGAATTGTCTCTCCACTGACTGTATCAGGCAGCTGTCTCTGGTGTCCAAAACAATGCTTGAAGGACAGGTGACTATTTTTAACAATTTCAGTGTCTAACTCAAAATGAATTTCCTGAGTCCAGATCAGAATTCTTGCCTTTCTATAAAACCTAGACAAGTAGAATCATAGTTCTCTGCTTTTGTTTTTTTTTTTCAATCACCCATTTGGGAAGGTATTTTTCTTCACACTTGGACTTTAAAATTCATTTGATTTTTTAGAATACTGTAGTACTTATTCAAAGACCAATGGGCAGAATGAAAGGCTACCATTTACTTCAATACTAATTAGGTTTTAGGTTTTCAGGACTTCCAGAGTAAAAAAGATGAAATAAATGCTTGCCAAGGTAAACATAATCTGATTTTCTAAAGTTGATATTCATTTTCTACAAGCTATCTAAAAGCCTAAAAAGTTACAAAGCTTTAAAAATGTATATTTTAGAGTCTGTTATCTGGTCTTTTCAACTAAGAATAACATTCTGAGGAATATACCTCTTAACTTCTTTCAGATGCACTTCATTAAATATTTACACCTAATATAGGTGTTTTATTTTGGTGGGGTTTTTACCCCAGTATGCTTCTCTAGAATCACTTTTTTCCTACCCACATATCCTACAGAACATTTGCTGCCTTATTTTGTAAAAAGTGAGTCACTTTAAACAGTCTAATTTATGCTACTAGGATTTGAATGTTGGAGAGAAGAGCAAGAATGAGGTAAACAGCTATTTGATGTCTGTCTTTTCACAGTAGCACAATAGCTAATTCCTTGGGCCTCTGACCTTTTAGTGTCCTGTAACAGAGTACTTGCATTAATCTGTTGCTTATCTGTCACCTACCACATTTGATATTTCCAGTCTCTGCTTTCAATTATCAGTCATTAGAGGCAGCACTGAGTAATTTCAGGAGAAAATGCCTGGAACCTTTGACCTGTTTTGGTCAGATAACCACAAGTGTTCACTGTAGATAAACTATCATTTAATTATATTCAAGATGTAAATGAGTGTCGTTTGTAGTGTATCAACTTACTGTAACCTTTATCACCTTGAAGTGATTAAAACTGACTGGTTTACTTAGTACTTATACAAAGAATTTTGAGTCAAACAGTGAAATTCAATGAGATTAGTGTAAATGGCCCTTTATAGTTACACAGGTCTGTAAGACCCTCCATTTTGCCCTGGCATGTATAGTTAGTAGTTAAACAGTGACAGTTAATTAGTGAGGCTTCACTATTTGTGAATCCAGTTGGGATCCTGGGATCTTATATTGTAAAAACAGCTTATTACAGCATATCGTTGCTTTGTTACCGGTTTGCCAAAGCAGCTTTCACTTTCCCTGTGTGTCACAGCCACATACCAACATCTTCAGGAAAAGACAAGCACATGTCAGTGGGGAGCTAATCACTAATGAAAGAACACGTCCAATAGTCCCTCATGCACTATGACCTAAACTCATCAATAGCACTTTTTACAGTTTTTAAGCTCAGTCGACATAATCAGACATTTACAGTTGAATTGATTAAATACTGATTACTTGTACTGTGATCCATATATGTGTTTTGGGTTTTTTTTAGTAGTCTTTTTTTTTCTTAAAATACATACTTTTGTTAATGAGAATCAGTGCATGATATGTTTCTCTTAGTGTAAAAGACCTCTTTTCAAAAATACCTTTTTTTGTATAGATTTGACTTCTTTCTTCTTAGAGTTGGACTTAGTGTGAATACAGTATGAACATTTCATCAGTTTGCCACGTGGGTGGAAAATATCATTCTTTCCCATTTTACACACAGGTGTTTGTGATATTCCCCTGAGCCACGACTTGTCTGATGTAACTGTGACTGCATATATTAGTTTCAGGTGGTATAAAAATATCATTTTTAAAAGTTGGTACTAAGAAACCTGAGCAATGAGAGCAAGTGAAGAATTTTGTTGTAATCAGCATGAACCCTAATATTCTAGTTATTTTTACTTAGAAAAATTTTATTCCTCCAATGATTAAAAAAATACTTACTGATTTTCTGGTCAACCAGTTTTTAGAGGCTGTAATCGGTCCCACAGAGATGCATTTTGGCAGATGAACTGAGCAGGGCTGGAATGACATGAAAACACTCTGGAAATACTGAATATTTAAAAATCCTAACTTGTATTTTTCAGGCTGCCAGGGTTGAAAAGCTCTCGCCTGTGAATTAAAATATTTGAGACATGGTGCCTCCCTGCACTTCATGCCATTTCAGGAGGACAAAGGATCTTAGGGGTCCCCTACTGAGCATTCACAGTCTTCCCTGACAAACCATTTATTAGATGCAGAAGGGATCAAGATTTTTGTGTTATTTTCAGTATTAAAATACTCAATATCATTAAATAACATTTTTCTTTTTTAACTTGGCTATCATTTTAGCCACTAGTCATTGTTGCAAAATCACCACCACTATCACTGCTATTTTACAGTTTACTATATGATGCAAGCTTTTCATTTGTCTACGTTTGTAAAAAATTTTTTTTGCTTCGTACATTGGCTAACAGAAAATTGCAGTTAGAGTTTCTGGCGTTATTGCAGAGAGTGGGATCTCCTTGGACGCAGGGTTTTTCTTGGGGTTCAGTGCCTATTTCCTACAACCCTTCATTTCTGCAGACAAAGTCCTGGCCTTCCTGTAAAGGGTGTCTCAACCCAAGGAAATTTTGAACTTATGTCCCTTTCAGATGACAGTGCTGTGTCTTCCTTGGGTATACAGGGAAACACAGATAAGTATTATCTGTGTGAGTTGTAATAGTTAATTTCAGGCCCATGAGGAAGTGGCTATCAATATTCCTTTAGCAGTCATGAGTGGTCCTGAGACAACCCCATTGATGCAATTGAAGGGTATTTTAGAAGTTTGTGTCCAAACTATAACATACAGGGAGATAACTGCTGTTTCTAAACTAATGTTACTAATTAGAAAGTACTTAGTAGAAACTAGACAAAAGGAAACCTCAAACCCAAATAACAATTAATCAGACCAGGATTTAAACTTTTATTGTGGCACTATTTATATAGTGGCATTAGACACTTTTATTCAGCATTTACTCATAATGTGTAGTGCTTAGTCACACATGCATATGGGGCTGCTACATTGAGTCTGTCTTTAATATCATTTCATCTGAAGATTATTGACCTATCTGTTCCATGTCAATTTTGAAATGCTCATTTATAGCCTTAGAAAGTTGCAGCTGACTCTTTGCACTAGAAAAAAGCCTCTCGGCTCAGTGCTTTTGCATATGCTAATCTCTGCCAAGTTCTCTCTGAAGTGAAAGGCTTTACATGGACATTTTAAAAAAAAAGCAAACAACTCCCAAACCTCAAGTCAGATCTCTGTATATATCTCACAGTTTAGAACCGGTCAGTGGAGCTGCTAAATAGGCTGTATCCTGTTTCTCTTCAGCAGCAGCCCATTCATCTTCAGGTACAGAGCAGCCAGTTTACATGCTTCTGCCTCTTTTCTGCTTTTTTTGCAACATAGTGTTCCATGGCAAACCCAAGTAAGCTAAATATGCACTTGAGCCAAGTAAACCTCACAGTTAACAGACAATTTTCCTTTTGTCAGCCAGGAGAAAGTTAATTTTCACTGAAGATAAAGTGTTCTTATACCATATATATTTTATTTTTGGTGGTTTTTAAGCCAACACAGATTTGTACATTAAAAAAAAAAAACCCAACACACAAAACCAAACAGCTAATAAAAATAAAGAGAGTTTACATTTTTGAAAGGGTGAAAGGGAAGTACACTGTAAAGGACTACTACATGACCACAGGTGACTTAACTAGTAACTATTGCTCTGAAAATAATGTTTAATACTTTTCCTTCTACAGCTCTCACTTTAATATGTCCACAACTGTACTCTTATATGGCAAGCCCAAAATGATATTTTCTTTTTCTTTTAGTGTATTTGTATTTTGTAAGACAGCATATATGTTATAATAATGCAGATATGCAGCTTTATATATAAATTATATAATTTTATGTACATACATGCAAACACAGGCACATTATGTATGTAGACAAAACTGCTTGGGAGGCACATATATATGAACATATAAGTCTAAATATACATAAATATTGTAATAATTTACACATTATTTATACACGTAGCATTTAGTAATCCAAATGCGAGCTTTTTTCAGAATTGACATTGTTCCTCCCTCATATCTGAAGACGAAAATGGAATAGAAGAGAAGAGGTTACACGAGGGAGCATTTAGTGGAGCCATAAATATTTAGCTGGTTATCTAAACCAAATCCCAGCTCTGAGTTTTAGGCTTTGTCCACCATCAGTAAAATGAAACACCTATTTCAGAAGGCAGGTAGAACTTCTCCAGAAGAGAGAAATTCTGTCTTCTGGAGCACAGCTTCTTCAAAAGTCAGTGATATGTTGTATACTGTGGCAGTGGAAACCATGGGTCATTTTCCATTCCACATCCTTAAAATCTGAAGTATTAATCCCATAAGGTGTTCATCAGCCAGTACTGTGGCCTGTAGTTTCCGTTGCCACATCAAAACATATATTCCACTGCAAAAGTTCCTCCTAATTCAGAGTCAAAACAGCAGCAGACAGTGGAATCAGACACAAACCAGTTAGAAACTCAAATAAATTAAAATCCTTTATTTACTCTCTCTTAAATTCTGTAGAATTCTGAATGAGGCAATAACTAGGTTTACTTTTTAACTTTAAATTGTGGCAGTGTCAGAAGCATGAAAGCCTGCACCTGCCCACCCAGGTTTCAGGGGACTCCTCAAGCCAGGACTGTGCTTCCTATGCTGCTGAGATGCCAGAACCACTCAGCCCTGGCTCATGGCTCCTTCTTCTGACACTGGCAAGATGACATGTATGCCATTAGAGTATAACTTGTGTTAATTTATATGACTTAACTGCTTCTTAAATACATAGTTGTTGCAGTGCACTTTAGTATCACTTTAAAATTTATTATGTTAAACAGAAATGAACAGCATTCCTCTCATCTGCCTGGTTATTAGTGGCAATTAGTGTTTTCCAAAGTCATTTATAGCTCTGACATTGCTACTGCTGTGCTTATGACTACACTGAGGTCCTAAATCCTTTCACAGCTCTTAGGTTGTCCATATTTCTAGTTACTTTACAACATGCTCCCTTTCAGCTTTTTTTTTTTTATATTCTTTCCACTCCAGCTTCTGGAATTTATATAAAAGCCACCAAGGTTTTCTTCCTTTTGATCTGAAGACACTGGGCTGGTGGAATTTCCTTTAACTGGAAGTATGTCTGGACTTGTGGTTTTATTATTTGCACAGTTTTATATTGTCGTGTTTGTTTATTCCCAAGCAGAAGGAACGCTCCATTAATCATGGGAAATGGGCATTCGTTTCACGTCTTTAATTTACACTGAACTCTTTTTCTCACAGTTGAAAGGGACAAGGACTTCTCCCACCAGCGAAGGCACTATAAAGAGTTTCGCTTTGACCTTACTCAGATCCCACATGGAGAGGCAGTGACAGCAGCCGAGTTCCGAATATACAAAGATCGAAGCAACAGCCGCTTTGAGAATGAAACCATTCAGATTAGCATATACCAGATCATCAAGGAGTATCCAAACAGGTACCTGCTTGGCATGAATGCATAACATATTGAATACCATCTCATGTGTTTCTTAAGTAGGGAGACAAGAAGTGATGATGAGCACACACCTGGTAAGGCATCATTGCTATCACTGTGGCTTGTGCAGTGTTGATTCCTGGGCAAAAACAAGAAACGCTGAACAAGAATTAAAATTATATTAAATATAATTTATTCCAGGTTTATGTCCAAGCTCACCAAATAATCTGCTCATGCAGACAGTGGGTGAGGGTTTTTTGCTTTGAACAGGAAACATGGGTGCCTGAAAGGGCTCTTCAGTTCCAAGCACAGTACTGCTATTCTTTTAGTGGCCAGGGTTCAGGGTTTCCAAGTTGCAAACTAAGGATTATGCTGTAGTCTTGGGCATTTTCCTGTCTCTGTGGCATCATGACTATATGTGTGTGTGTGTGTGTGTTTAATTGTGTGTGTGTTTAATTCCCTTGGAGTTTGCTGAAATTCCAGTCTTTGGGAGTGAAGTTTTCTATTTTTCCTAAGGAAGCATGTACAGCACAGCCCATGGTAGGCTAACTTTCCTACACAGCCCTGCCAGTGTACTCATACCCAGACTTTTTCTCATGATGAAAGTAAATATAGTCCAACAGACCAAGTCTTTGCTCACAATTTGATGGCAGCTAGCCACTAATGTAAGTAAACCCCAAGGGTTCTTTCCACACTAGGGAATCTTCAAGTGTCATTAAGATAGAAAAGCAGCTTTCTGGAATGAAATGAGAGGTAAAACAGCATCATCAGGATGGCCTATTACATAGTTATCATGACTTGATCTGATCAAAAACTGTTCTCGGTTTCAAGGAACATATAGATGGTTTATTCTACCTTTACTTCCTTGAGTGACCCAGGACATGGAGCTTCTCAGACGCTCTGCCCACAACCTCATTGCTGAAATTCTTGACCATGGTAGCATTTCTCCTGTAAACAACTGGTAATTTGGGACCAGACACTAAACTTAAACAGCCTCCATAAAGGTAAAGCAAATCACCTGTATTCTGCCTGAATGTTGCATTTCAGGCTATTAATGACATAATGCCTAACTTTTTATTATGTGTTGTGGGCTATTTCCTAAATATAATTTTTTTTTTTTAAATTAGAGACAAAATTTGCAGCTGTCTTTCAGTTTAAGTGTGACAGGTTTTTTCTTTTCACAGAATAAGAGAGAATTTTAAAATTAAAAATGCCACAAAATGGCATGAGAAGTTTGAGTAAATGACATGAGCTAACAGGAGAACCCTGATCCCAGAGGTCTCGCTGCCTTCCCAGGGGTCAAGTTTTCACCCTGTGTTTGTATCAATTATAAAAGAAGTTATTTTTTCCCTGACAAATACTTTAGTATAAACAAACATAGTACATTGCTGTTATGTAGGCTAAATCATTAGCACTGCTACAGAGACAC
>JAWWES010000115.1:90837822-90857750 GCA_035583135.1 Lophotriccus pileatus
GACAAATACTTTAGTATAAACAAACATAGTACATTGCTGTTATGTAGGCTAAATCATTAGCACTGCTACAGAGACACTTTCTTTATTCTACTATGTGTTTTCAAGGATCAGTTCTGGTTTTCTCTAGGTATCCACAAGTCATTTTTGTTTCATTTGCAGAGTTAATGAGTAAAAGCATTCTGCCTCTTTTGAGTCACACTGACTAGAGATCCACAGGGGAAATCTGTTCTTCAGCAGAACTTCTGGACTCTAGTAGTAGTAGTGCCTTATTCTGATTTGGCATGTGAGACATTGTACATCAATGTGAACATTTCGTATCAATCCCAGCAAAACTTGGAATGGAAAGAATTTGTATGAGAAAACAATTATGTATTCTAGGAGGAGAGAAGTGTGAAATTATATCATTGTTATATTTTAATATTTTCCAAGAAATTTTACAGTTTTCTATTGAATCTACCCAATGATACAAAAATTTGTATAAATAAATATCTCAAAGACTATTACAGTCAGAATTAAACTTTTCCACTTTAAAATTCTGATAAACTGCTTATTAGAGAAAAAAAGTTGGCATTTAAGACTCCAGAGAGCATTATTTATAAGCTTGTGGTACATTGTTAATTTGTTCAGTGCTTGCATAGCAGATCAGGTTCTTTGGAATTGTAATATTTTCTTCATGTTAGCTCCAGAGGGGGAATGTAGTTGTTTTCTCCTTGTGTGGTCATTAGCACAGTTCTAGAATGGAAGTGATAAAAGCCCAGCAAAAGATTATCCTTTAACAGAACAAAAAAAAAAAAAAAAAAAAAAAAAAGGAGAACTTGAAAGAAAGCCCCCTTCAATTCCTTTTTTAAAAACAATCTGCCTTTGTAATTTTTGAGCTATTTAACCTGATTCTGCAGAGATATATCTTACATATACACATAAGTAAACATATGCTTGTCATAGCTTATTTGGCTTTATTTTCCTCAGTGTTGAGCAACCAGAGTTCAAGAGATACAGATTATGCTTTTTTTCAGTATCAGATCTTTTAGGTGCATTTATGGTGTTTAATCTAGATAAGACAGTAACTTTCTTAGTTGTCATTGCAATTAAACACCATAAAAATCCAGTGACATGACCACAGGAATTTTAAAACCACTTTTAGACACAAAGCTTATTAATTCTGCCTGTCTTTCCTATTTAAGCATATAGTCATTCTGTCTGTAAAGCAACAATACGATTCCCAGATCTGGGTGAGCCGAGGCTATCTTTAGTTGACTTGTACAGTTAAAATTTAGAATAAAACATTTGTTTTCGGATCTTATTGTTTTTATTATTGTTTTGATTACTATTTATGGAAGAAAAGAAACCGTTTCTATACCTGTAGATTTAGGTTTAAAAGAATAATGGTGAAAACAGTTTTTAATAATGTTTCCTGCTTCTTAGAAGCATGTAGAACAAAACTGATGAGAGTTAAATACCTTGTGTTTAGTGTGGTCATTATAGCAAATTATTTGTAATACAGATGTTGTTCTGGAACCAATTGTGTTAGGAGATATGTGAAAACAAAACAAATAAATGAGCCATGCTAAAAATTACTAACACAATTATGCTAACTTCTCTGAGCAGCCCTTCTGAATTACAGGGAGATTTCATGGGAACAAATTTGAGACTATACCAGGGAACTGAGGGTTAAAATGTAATAATTACTGTATTAATAGATACATAATCTCTGCTTTGATATAAAGACGTTTTCTAAACATCAGTACTAATAGGAAATGGTCTGAACTGTCATCTATTCATGTTTTGTCATTGCATACAGCTGCTGTCATATGTTATTAACAACAGATTTTTTAGCAATGCTATGCCTTTGAATTTTAGTTGAAATTGGAACAAGGTTTTGACATATTTTGCCTTTTACACTGAAAGTTTATAGAAGTTAATCTTCCTGAGACATTCTAATGCTGAAAGATGAATTCTTTATACACAGCCTCAATTATATATTTTGTGTACTTATATCAGGAAGCTGGATTTTTCAGATTTTCCATAGCTGTAGTTTCTACATGCTGAGACTCATTTCAGAAAGGCCTCTTGGGGATAATACCTTTATTATACTTAACAATTATTTGTTAGCTACAGCACATACTGTACTGTGTCATGATGAGGATATGTCAAAAGATTATTCATTTAGACTCCAAGAAGTTATTGTCAGGAAGAAAATCAAGGACAAAAAATAATAATAATATTTGAATGCCTTAACTCTCCATTTTCTTTAACTTAGGGATGCAGACTTGTTCCTGTTAGACACAAGAAAGGCTCAAGCCTCTGATGTGGGCTGGTTTGTCTTTGACATCACTGTGACCAGCAATCACTGGGTGATCAATCCACTGAACAATCTGGGTTTGCAACTCTGTGCTGAAACCGAGGACGGTAAGATTGAAACTGTAGATCATAACACCCTCTATGCTCTTGTCATATCTTGCTAGGAGTCTTTTCTGGACGGGTGTTTTGTGTTTTTTAACTTGGCTGGGTGACAATTCACTGGGAGCTTATAAGCAAGGAACAAAAGTCTTCTCCTGCTGTAGTTATGGTCTGCAAACTTCCTATTATTCTTAATTCTGGAGAATATGACGATTACAAAGCTACCTGAATCAAGCAAAATTAAACGAGGTTTGAGACGAAAGCTCCTACACATAAAATAAAGTTCCATTTTAATGTTCTTTCACTGATGATTACATTCAGGAAACTCAGGCAGATTTGCAGAATTTTTTGTTCTAGAAAATTTTTAAAGTACTTTCTGGCATGAAGAATGGAGAAAGTTCAAAATAACCTCAGGACAGTTCAGAAGGTATCTCAAAGCTGCTGGTACTGATATTGGAGAAAGTTTAGCAATAGGGTAATGTGGGAATTGGATTTCTGTAATCTGAAAAAAAAAAATTTTTTTTTTTTTTTATCTTGAGATGGGTTTAAAATTTGAACTCTTGAGAATTTTAATTAACTGAAAATTAGAAAAACCACTGTCAAAACTGAAGTCAGAGCTGTGGGGTTTTATTACAAATTTACTGGGCTACTGCATTATTCACAATTATGCTCTTCATTAAAACAAAAAATGCATATTTTTAGAAGAAATGTTCTTTACTTAGTCTTCTTTAGAAACTAATAAAAAGAGACTTATAGACTGTTTTTTCTGTGATGGTTCACTTAATCCATACTACTTTACAAGCAAACTTTCAGATTTAGCTCTATCTTGCCATAAAGCTTTTTATGTCAGAGGTCACAGAATCTATGATGCCAGTTAATCTAAACCTTAGCTGACATAATGTTAATGAGTAGCAGAAGAAACCCTGGTGTAAGGATTAATATTTTTTTTCTTCTTCCTTTGTTCTGTCTACATTTTCTCATTGGTTTTGATCTAAATTCTCCCTCGGGCTCAGCTGGGCTGTGAACAAAGCATCCTATACTTTTTCAGCAAGTGCTCTGGCTGCTGGAGTTATGCAAAAACTGTCCTTCAGGCATGATGCTTAACAACAGAGCTGGCAGGCTTGCACCAGAGCAGATGACCATTTCATCTAATGTTACCTATACTGTTGGAGTACAGTAAGTGGAAAAAGGAGGCAGCCATGCAAAGTAGACCAAGTTGTTGATGCCTTCAATCAGCATTTGTAGGCACCACACCTGAGCTTGGGCTGTATGGGGAGTGGATCTCTTAGGCAGCCCAGTTTTGTGAGGCCATCTTAAAGCCCTTAAAATTTTGAGGAGGTGACACCTCCGTTAGGGATTCGAATTAGGTAGACTGCCTTCTGGCGATTCAAATACAGAAATTGTTGAAAATTAAATATCCATTTAAAGAAACCCTGGAACCACCAATCAGTTTGTTCTTGCCTCAAAATTATATCTGTTCAGTAAACAGCAGGAAAGTATGTGTGGGTAAAAGGAAACTTTTAGGTTAATACACTAAAGCAATTGTAAAAGAATAGTTCACTTAAATATTTCCCCCAGCCTACTCCCAAGATCAGAAAGGTGGTAAATAATTTTCTATTTTAAATTCCAAAGCCACAAGCAGCTTTACATTTTTGCACCTCACTTACTTGAGTGCAAAACACAGCTGCTGGACTGAGGAGGGAATTCCCCTTTTCTCTCACTTTCTGTTCCCTTTTCAGTTTATTCGTGCAAGAAGAGTGCCCTTCTAGGGACTAAAGTTTTCAAAACTGTAGGGAAGACCTGTGCTACACCACTTCAGCATAGCATAAGGAATATCATCCTTTCATAGTCTTACAATTTTGCTCTCAAGGCTTTGATTATTTTTATTGGGTTGCTGTTACTTCTGGAAGCTATTAGAAACACCAGCAGTTGAATGACACGTTTGTGTACAGATGGAACATGAATTTTTATATATGACTCACTGTGTAGTGGACTTGGTTTGTAACCCAGAAAACCCCACCCACCTCCCTTCCAACCAGTTCTCTGTGAAAGCTCAGAGACTGGTTCAAATCAACCGAAAAAACTTCCCTTGGCGCAAGTGAACTTCAGGCCCTGCAGGTCTGAAGCATGTTTCTTCATGCCTCCAGCTGTCAGCTGAGTTCACAGGAGGTAGAGGAGTTCTGCCTCCATAACTGGAGAGATATTTATAAGACTTGATCCATTAACCTTTCTGTTGCAACAGACCATTAAACTAAATGAGATTCTGTTAAGAGGATCCCTGTTTGAGGTATTTAGGCACCACTAGGGCCCTGAATAATCAAGTCTGTAAATACATACTAATTTTTAAATTTATTCATAAAGCACCTTTAAAATATGGTGTCAATATTTGCTGAGACTCCAGGGTGCTACTATATTGTTATCACTACCATTAAAAATAATTTCTTGTAGTTATCTTTCAGAGACTTTTTAGGCAATTACTTGTGTAGATATATTCCTTTGGATCCCTGAAGATGGTGTGTAAGAAACAATAATGTCTACATAAGGAATAAAAAGAAATTGTAACTATTTGACACAACTGTGTGAAAAAACAACTTTGGAAGAATGTGTGGTTGTTGTAATTCATATTTTTCTCCCTTTGAAAATCCTGAAAAAGTACAAAAAGCCACATGACATTGGAATGTGTTTTCTTTTTTCTTTAAGACAGTATTTGGTGTCATACATCCCTTTTTAACATGAAATGTAACACTTTTTCTCTTAATGTGAAGGTTTATTTTGAACAGTAAGAATAAAGGTTTGCATGACACATATGGAAGCTGTCAACATATAATGCACTCTTTCCCTTGGGCTGTGGTAAATTAAGGATCATGGTTTTTTGATTCTGTTTTTTAATGTCTCCTCAACATTCTGCAGCATCCCCTTTTGGCTGATTCCCTCCCACCAAAACTCTCTGTAGTGTTTAAAACAACAGGTTATCTTTTTCACATTGATGGACACACGGGTGTCAGATGAATTGCAACATAAAATCAGTGCAGATGCAGAAACAATTCAAAAAGCTCCATGCAACTCTTTTCCTGTATATATAATATATGTCTCCTAAGATTTAAAACATGTTCCAGTGAATCAGCACCTTTTTATTAATATTTAGCATTTTTATAACTGGAAGTTAGCAATGATCTGAACATCACTTTTGCTGAAGGAGTATAAACAGCTAGAAGAGTAGTCCTTTTTCTGTTTATGTCATATCTGAAGAGAACCTAGCATTGTTTATAAAAAATGGGAGAGGGAGATAACATGTAACAATGACTATTGGTGACCCACAGAATAAAACAGATTCCAAATACAGAGCTCTCCATACAACATCCTGGGTAGCCCCACAGTCATGTAGTTCTGTGCCTTTTATTAGGTTACCGCAACTCTCAGTTATTTTCCATCCACCAGCATGTCAGTGGGGAAGAAAACGTTGGCCACTCTGAAAAACCAAAGCTGATTAAGGTGATTTCTATACCGCATAGTTCCATGGAAAGTTTCTTTGGGCATTCCTGATGTTTGAGGTGGGAAAACAGCAGGATTTCTTTTTCCTCAGAGCAAAGAAAAACTTGAAAGAAATAGCTTCCTTGATACAAGTGGAACCTGGGGAAGGCCATTTATTCCTCCAGCATGTATTTGGGTACAATCTGATGTGTGCCCCTTGGAATAAGTTTTGGATCCTAACCCTACATGCTGCTTGAAGTATTTGTGAGGTTCTTCTCCAGAGATGATGGGGAAGAAATTAAAAAACAAGTTCTTCTCTTTTAGCCTCTCTTCCTTTCAACCTGGTTCTTCCAAGGTCCCTTTCTCCTATTAAGCCTTCAGAAAGGCAACATGACCATTTTCTCAGTGTTGCATAGAATGGCTGGTTTGCTCTTGACCCACGGAAACCTGTGGTAGCACCCTGGCTTCTTCATGTACTTGGCTGCATACTTTACATTGGTCTTGGCCTTACCATTACCACACTAAATGTTACCAGTGTTATCATGCAGCTGACCTTAGACAACCTTGGTGCCTAACTTACATGACCATTGTAGCTATCAAGTACTCCGGAAGATGATGCTGGGTTGTTACGTTTAAATCTCTTGATGGATCTGGCATTTACAAGGTAAAGTATCAGGAGCAAAATCACCTTCATTACTCTCCTTATAGTGGTGGTACTTAGGATATATGTATTTATATTGATATATGCATGGACTTTGGCAAGCAATAGCTCTGACTAAATTCTGAACCATCTGGAAGCCATATAGCCATGTTAGCACAGCACTGAACCCAAGCTAATACATCCTGCCCCTCAGCAGGTTTTATTAGCTTGGGCTCAAGCACTGCCTAAGTACAGCCACATACGATCTGGTTCAGAGCTGACTTTGGCCAAAATTGCATTAGTAAATTAAACGTGCTCAGGAATACTGTGATGTGAAACAAGCTGGAGGGATGATTCTCTCAGTCTCCAAAACAGGGTGACCCCATGGCATCTGTCCCATGGGAGAGGTCTCTGCGGCACTGCCCTGAGGTGCTGGGGACTTGGTGGTGGAGCTGGCACAGGATGTAAACGCATGAGGAGCACACTCCCACCCTGAGCAGAGTGGATGATTCAGCTCCAGTACTCTAATTTGCTCAGATAGGTGCAACCATCGTTTCCAGCTGGGTCAGAAATAGAGTCAGCATTGTGTCGGCTTGTAGCAAGTGAGCACACCCTTTGTTAATAAGGGCACATTGACTTTAAGCAGAAGAATAAAGGAGGTGAGTGGAACAGGCTCCTGCTCTGTCTTCTGCCACCACTGCATGTTGGTGCACACTGGTCCTGACTATACAGCTGTGCAACTTCCCCTCCACCCTGCTCCCCAGACAGATGAAGGATGCATCTGCTTCTCAATGCCGTTATTTTAGAGATAATGGCATTTGTGTTCCATTCCATTCAGAACGCTTTTATCCATTTTATTCTTTGGTGGATGACCAAATAATCTAATCTCTTCTTGTTTTATTGTCTTCCTGAACACATTTTTTAATGTTGAAGAAAAGCCCTAGGACTCCCATAAGCCACTCACAGCTTAAGTACATTAACTTGAAAGGATAAATCAAGTACTTACTTCGTGTTTTTGTGCATGATTACATCTGAATTTTTTGTGTAAGCATATATGGTACTGCCACATTATACAGCATATCAGGGTTCCTTACATGTTCCAAGTGCTTTCTTCAAGAGCTTTATAAATACCAAAATCAACACAAAAAGATAGTTAAAATTCCTTCAGCAGAACTGAATAAAACCAACTAAATGTAAGATTTGACGAACAAAGGCTGAATCTTTACTGCTCACTAAAGCTGTGAGACCTAGAAAAAGCATAGCAGAGCGTCCAAGACCACCCATTTCTCAGAAATCCTTAAAGCCTCCAGGGAGCAGAAGAGTTAATAAAACACATAAAACTTTTGTCAAAAACATATTTTATGTTGATATAGATAAATGTGTCCACCAAAGGAAAAGTTTGCTTAACACTTTATGTAGAGATACAGTAGAGACAGTAACAAATAGTTTGGAGTTGGAATGTTGAGGATGTATTATATATACATATGTCATGCATGTGTTGTTAGGTTTGTTTTTGGTTTGTTTGTTTTTTTTTTTTTTAATAAGCCTTGATTTAAGCTTAAGTAGCCAAACTCCCACAATTCTTTTGTTCCCATTGCTCTCGAGAACACTGTTCAGGACTGAGAAACCACAAAAGTTTCTATTTAATTTTGAAAACTACTTTGTGAGCTTTTAGACTCAGAGCCTCAGGGCAGGTTTTTTCTCAAATGTTAGATGTTATTGGACCTTGCATACTCAGGATCTTTCTCCAAAAGGCCTTTCCCAATCCTCATTTCAGATGTCACTCCCCACAAGGAGGAAACCATAGGTGTGGCACTGGAATTTTAGTTTTTTTTCCATCAAACCATACCGAAATGAATTCTCAGCATCACTAAATTTTTCATTTCTAACTACAGATATGTGAAATTATTACCAAAATAACTGCTGTGACCTAGAAGTAGTGATTAATCTGTAAAATTTTTTTTGTGGCTTCTTGAGCACTTTTGAAAGTAAATAAGTGCTGTTTTTTCATAACAACATGAGTGGTTTGCTGCAGTCTGATGACTCAGGATAAAATAATGAATTTTGGAATTACTCATTGTACTCTGTTGCCAGTGTAAATCCAGCCAAGATGCATAATGGCTGAAAGGTCTTGCAAAATTAGTGTCTGATCAATGTTTCACATAAAATATATGCTGCCTGAGGAGAGACAGTCAAGGCACAAATCTTACCACTGTCACTGGCATCCACACTGGTGATCTCAGAAAAAGTCAGCTTTCTGAATGTCGTGAAAAAACGAGGAGATGTTTCCAGGTCAGGACTGCAGGGTAGATTGTTTTTGAAAGCTTGAAGAGCTCTTGCATTTTCATTTGGAGCAGCTGAGGGGGAAATGAACTTTTAAGATGGAACTTGATCAGTTCATGAAAAGAATTGTATGATATGACTACATGGGACAGCATAAAAGCAGACATAGTGACACAGCAAACAGCTCTGCAGTTATCACTTCAGTGCTGTTCCTATTCTGTAGATAAAAAAAAGAAAAGCACAAAATCATTAGGATTGTTGAGGTAGAATTTTTCATAAGTAGAACTTCACAGTTATTTTTGCAGCAGTGATTCCTTTATTATAAGGGGACAGAATGTGAAGAGAAGAGAAACAGAATGAGAAGAGAAATAATATTCATTCAGTTCAGAGAGTCAAACCTGAACTTCCATGCAAACTTTTGTGAAACTACTAAGGGCACTTTACTATCAAACAGTATAAAAACCAAAAATAAGTTTAAATGCCAAGTCAAACAAATATATCTTGCCAAAGACTCAGAATCATATGAATAAAGACTGAGTTCAGCAAATTTGTAGCATAACGCTTTAAATAAGTCTAAGTCTCCGAATATACCTGTCAATATGTAGATGAGATAATTAACTATCATAGCATAATTGAGAAATGCATGCCAGAATGTGAAGAATACAAAGGCTTCAGATTGTCACATCACTGAGTAAGTCCATCTGTTATGCCTTTTTTTTTTCATCCCCTATGTAGAGGGGCAATTGCAGATGCTAGGTTCAGTGGAGTAGGCACAAGCTGATTTCTGGTTGCTTGTGCTTTCTTTTTTTCTTCTAAAATATGAAGAAAAATCTTTGAAATCCTCAGAATTAAAGACATGGAAGGATAAAAACAAATCCATTTTTCAGAATGCTTGACCATGTTCAATTCTTGTTCAGAGATGCTCAAGAGAAGAAGAAACGTGCACCTTGCTGTTTTGGTTTTACGAGTTTCATCTGGGGGAGGCTCCAAGTGCAGTTAAGCAGGTTAGCCTGAGTCACTCAGCTGATTTTAGAAAATATTGCTCTAATGCCACAGTATGGAACAACTGCATGCCTGAGAGACCTGGATTTTCAATTTCCATTGAAGGCAAGAGTTTTCTAAACACTACAAGAAGTGATAGACTAAAATAATTTACAAAAATAAAGCCCAAGAATGCTTTTTGCTACAAGGGGCAGTTCAGGTTAGAGTAAGGTTTTTCTTACTGTTTTCTAAAATTCACACTATGGACAAAGGTAAGGACTACCTAATAAGACCATGGCACACAGATGGAGCTGCTGGTGTGGCAGAAAGCTTGATGCATTCAGAGGCAGGATACTTTGAAATACCTCCTGTTCAGGAAGGGGCAAAGCTTTGTGTTCTTATACTGAAGGAAATCTCCCACATCTACACCATTTTTATTTTTTTTAATAACGGATAATAGAAGATTTGTAAATGCAAACTTTCTTTTGCAAAGAATCAACCTAAAATGGAGACAACATATGTGGTTTGAATTTCCAAACCAAACAGTTCAGAGATCCTCCTTGGAAGAAATATAGTGTCTCAAGGGCAATGTATATTTTGATTGCTTTGTCTTCTGAAAGTTGCAGTTAAGCTAAGGTACATGATAAATTTGAGAGAGAAAAGTTTACTGATGAACCCACGAAAGTCAATAAAAGTTTTCCTGTTGACTGCACTAGAAGCAGATTCAGTGCATATACTTCTCATGAATTAAACAAGTGAGTTCTAAAAACTCATGCTGGCTGCTTAGAAGATCAAGCAAATAAAGGAATAGTCACATGAGCTGTTTCTGTGTGTAAAAAGGCTGTGGGTTACAGGATTAATTTTTTATAGTATATCTCTATACCCTGGATTACCAAGTAAGCCTTAACTTGTGGAATCTTAATAGTCATCTCATTGCTGAAGTCCAAAGGAAACCTAGAGGGAACTTAATAATATTAAAAGTTATTTTAAAGGGAGTTCACATTGGTTTGAAGGATATTTTGCTTCGCACACAATATCCACCATTGTAAATTCAGAGAACCTAGATTTAAATTCAGAAAAGCTTCACACATCTTTACAGTCCTCAATACATAAATCTAATAGTATTTTTAAAATGTCCACCGGTAAGGCATGAATGTTTTACAGATAAAATTAAAATTCTGAGAGTCATTGGAACAAAAAATAAAGAAAAATGGTAAAAATATTCCCTCTAGAAATGAGGGGAAACCTGGAACTTTGTGGTAAGAGGCTAGCTTGTCTGTGTTGCAATGAATAGAGAATTGTCTGTACAGTTTTTCATATCTGACTTGCAATAGAAGATTGGAACATATAGAAATTAATGTTACTGAATTATTTAATAGTAAGTCAAACACATGAAAGATGAATTAAAGAAACACAGGATTAAAAATCCATTTAATATGAAATCAGAAGCTTCAACAAATATATTTTTCCCTTGCAGTCAAAAAAGTAATTATCAAAATTGTTCAGAATATGTTGCCAATTACTCTGCTCCATAACTGCTAACTTTCTCAGTTCTTCTCTTGCCTTTGCTGGGCTCTCTGTCACTGGAAACATCTTAAACCAATTTAAAGTGCTACACCTGAATAAACATGTTGTAAAAGTGTTTATGTATTGAAGTGGGTCAGTTCAAGGTATGGTATTTGGCTGGAACTTCTAATTTCTCTTTTTACTGCAAAAGGGCTGCCAGAAGGAGGAAGTCTGAGCTGAATTAATACATTTGTTACAGTGGAAGTAGAATGGAAACTACTTTAACCACAAATCAAACTGCCTCTTTCATTTAAGCCAGTGATAGAGTTTTTTTAAGAAATATAGACTCTGGCGTGCAGCCACTGTAAGTTTGTGTTTGAAAAGGAAACCTATATGCTTATTTCTATAAGGTTTACTCCTAGGCTTCTTTGCAAGTTCTTTTTCAGGATGATTGAGTTAACAGCATTATATGTTTGTGAGGCAGATGCTCCTCCGTCGCCCGCATAGCAAACTTTTCCAGTGGGTTTAGAGGAATCCTGAGGCGCCCCGAAGCCGCACGGCGCACTCGGTGCCTGTGCCCACACCTCCCCATTTAAAGGACCTCTGTGTCCCCCACCCAGCACAGCTGCACAGCTTCACATGACACGGTCTCATTTTCTGACGGTTGAAGGGCTCTGCATAATACACGTACGCACAAAAGTGTTTATGCTGCCAAAATAAATTCTGTTAAGAGCAAGGGTTTATTTGCTAAAATGTCACTGATGCAGTTTCATTGACTTGTTTTGCTTTCCTTTCTTTTGGTGAGATTTAGATCGCATAATATAGTGAGATTACCACACAGTCCTGACTGAACAAATATTTTAAAGAAATATGCAAACCCCCTAGGAACAGAACCAGAGTCAATAATGCACATATTTCAAACTCTCTTCTCTTGAAAGACTGAATCGCTTCCTACCTTTACTGGTGAATGAACATCAGTTTGAGTAATACCGTACAATAGTTATTTTTAAAGCAGAAGTATATTTATTGTCTCCACTTCTATTTGCTACTGATTTGCTTTGGGGAAATAAGGTTCCACATGTCCCACTGAAATGATGTAAAAATTAGAAGACCGCATTATACTTTCTGTAGCAAATAGACTTTAATGGGGCTCATTTATTTTTGAGTTCTTTAGATGTGTGCATGAGACCGAATCAAAATGTCTGTGTAATGAGTAAGATATATAGCACACAGAAACTGCAATTTTATGCAATAGCAAAGTATCTGTAAAGCTGTTGAAACTTTTGCAAATGGTTGAATTTTTTTGTCTTTTAGATTCTGTTCAACAAAATGCAGTTAGGATTCTTAATCATGTAAATTCAGGATTATGGCAAATTCCTCGGTTTAACTCCCACTGTGGCTTCAGGAGGGGCAGAAGTTCACCTTTTAACTTGCAATTTCCATTACTTTATAGGTCGAAGTATCAATGTTAAATCTGCTGGCCTGATTGGAAGACATGGGCCTCAGTCAAAGCAACCATTCATGGTTGCATTCTTCAAGGCAAGTGAAGTGCTTTTCCGTTCTGTCCGAGCAGCGAACAATAAAAGGAAAAATCAGAACCGCAACAAATCCAGTAGTCAACAGGAGTCTTCTAGGATGCCAAGTGTTGGGGGTAAGAGGAAGCTATGCTTTGCTAGTCTGTTTATAGGAGTTGTGGGCACTTGCTCAAATGCAATGGAGTCACAGCAGCTCAACAATATACTGCTCACTGGCTGAACTGTCAGCAACTGTGCTCCCAGTCCTCTTTTGTTATGTTGGCCCTGAGCGGGACCTATGTTCTGTAAGTCAGGTCAGTTACATGCACCATGGGCTCCAGGAGGGTGAAATGACCAAGTAGTTTAAGAAAGGCTGTATCTGAGCTTGAAATTATCCTACACATTTGGCAATTGGATGATATCTTTGCTATGCATAACAAAAAAGTAGACAGTAAAGAGAAGGTTTGCACCCCAACTATTTATCTAGGAAGCCTCAGCAAGGGACAGTGTTTAGATATTTTGTTAAACTGTCTCTCAGCCGAAGAAGACAAGAAGTAACACAAAAATCTGAATACTAGAAATGAAGAAGCTTAACCAATTTGAAAAAATGTAAACTGTTTATGAGTTTAGACCAGCTGACATGTACTGATGTAAATAGATGGTATATTCCCGAATGGAGTCAATTTGGTCCCTTACCTACCTGAGAGGTACTGAAAATAATGCCTATGAAAATGTTCTTAGTCCCATTAGAGCCTGAAATAAGTTTTGCTCCAGTTCTTTCCTGAAATACTCCTTCCAGGTGGAGGCATAAAGTCACGTTCTGAATATTCTCACTTTTGAACAAACGTTTCTACTTTTTGGGAACAGGGTGTGAAAATGTATTTTCTAGAAGCATGGTAGATCTAGTAACAGCATATCAAAACCTCAACATAGATGCTATTCCTAAACCCTGTGGAGTTTGCTTACTTACCCCAAGTAAGTAAATCTTTATTTAGTGGAAGGAATTTAGCCTGGGAGTGGAATTCACTTATTTGAGGAGAACTGTTATGAGCAATATTCATTACTTATAGCCATCTGAGAACCTTGCCAGAGGCAGGTTAGGGACTCCTCTAATGTAATACAAAAGCCTTTCCCTGATCTTTTGCAGAAGTATGAATTTTGCCATAACAACCAGAAACTGCTATTGAGTTGCTAAAGAAGTCAAAGAAATTATTAAAATAATTTTTAATGTTTCTTGGAAAATGTCTACTAATTTGGAGAATCACATTATTTTGGGTGAAGGGAAAATCATCTAAGTACCTGTTAGAAACATGATACATAAATATAACTATATCACATTTTCAGGTTGAATCCTATACTTCTAATGCATGAGGAAATGAGAATTGAACAGATTTCTTAAACCTCCTTGATTATAGCAGGAAATCGGAACACAAGCTACTTGCTGGTTTAATCTGGGAAAAACTCAGTCTTAACACATGCTGGCAAGTTGCACTGGCATGACGATTACCTCAGGAAGAGCTGTCTGAAAGTCTCAAAATACTTGTAGCCTTGGCTGCGCATCCAGTCATGCTCCAGAGCTGCTATAAAACAAAAAAAAAATCAGTGTACATAAGTGTAGAGGTACCTCACGTAGATCCGTGACAGATCTCTTTCAAATGAGATTGCACTGTAAGAATATCATACTGTTAAAACAAATCAGGTTAATAAGCAATTGCACATGGAATTGCATCAAAATCAGGGACATTGACCTCTGACTGGAGATGAAGGCAACAAGATATGGACAGGCTGGAATAGATGGCAAAGCCGAAGGTAGGTAAGTCACCAGTCTCAAACAGCAACATTCTCTGTAGCAAAACTGCTTGAAGGTGTGGCTCCTGCACCATGGCAAATCGGCTTCCATGTTCCTGCCTTGCAGTTTGCCTCAACAATCCCAATATCACAAATCAACAAACTTCTTTTATTAGAGTGGTGTTAATGATCACTGATGGGACTTTTCACACTATAGGTGATTCACAACACTTTTCATATTATTAGCTATCGCAACAGTACTCATTAAATACTGCAGATGAGCAAAGGCAACGTACAAATTCTATCCAGATGCTCCAGTGTGCAAAAGGACATGGAGAATTATTACTCCAGTGGTTCTTATTACTCCAATTGTTGAGTCTTTGCAGAATATAGTCCCTCCACGTGGAAAGCCTGCTATCAGGGAAAAGCTATGCCCTTTATACCTCTTCACTAGCCCCAGGAACTGGGGAATGTGCTGCATTCCTTCTCCCTTGTGGGAGAAGTCTAATTCTCCAAGTTCTCTATAACTTCCAGTAATGAGCAACACTTCAAAAGTACGTCTTCATCTCTTCATATTTAAATGCAAAAGTTTTTGGGAAAAAGACCAAAGAATTCTGGCCATAATCTTTCTCATGGGAGACTCAATAGACTATATTCAATTCTTATTCACTCCCTGATGCAAGACACTTGACATAAAAGACACAATGATGGGAAACGGTCATTGTGTGATGTAGGTCATCTTGTACCTACAGCATGTAAGACTGATGTTGACAGTGAAAAATGCTCACCTACAAAGCTGGAGGTTACGTAGTCAGACCCAGATAAGTGTGGTGTCAATTTTTATGTCACAGGCTTTTGTTGTATCTCTCTCTATGCATCATTCTCAACTTCACTACAGTTATGTGTTAATTTTCTTTTTGCTTTTTTCTTCTTAGTTTTCTGTTTCTTGGGGGGTTTCCCCTTTTTTTTTTCCTCTTTTTTTCTTTTTTCCTCTTTTACTCTTGCCTTCTGTCATCTTCCTTTTGCCTTTTGTATTTTGCCTTCTTCTTTTTTAAGTTCTTGGACCTCAGCAATTAGCTTTACTGTATTCTGAACACATCAAAAAAAAAAGCTCCACTAGGCAACTCAGCTCTTCCCTTCCAATGGACAAGACACTTTTTGAATTATTCATGAAGAATAATTTAGTCATAAAATCAGCATCCCTGTGTTGCTAAGAACTTCAAGAGAAGATGACCTCGATGCAGTATAAAGACAGATAGAATTAATCTTAGCATTCAGACTCCCCCTGCCTGCTATGCACAGAGGATTGAACTGTTTATTATTTGCCCAGTTTTATTTTTGTCAAACTGTAGATAAAAGAAAAAAAATTATTTAAAAGCTAAACCAAAACTAGACAACTCATTCCCAAAGTACATGACATAACTCCTCCTTAAAACCAAAGTTGGCTTAATTTTAATTTTTTTAACCTTTTGTAAAAAGAGTTACAGTGTAATTGGGCACTAGAGAATATCTGGATCTAAATACTGAATATTCACTTACAGCAGGAAACTGCAAAACAAAGCTACATAATTTTTGTTCATAATGCAGTGAGATAAAACCAGAGAACAATATTTTTGTCTACATTTCCTGTATTTTATTGATTTGTGTCACACTAACTAATTAAAAATTTAGTACTTTGGAGTAGTATATACAGGCATATTGATATGCCTCTGTTTTCCCTGGGGGGAAAAAAAAAAGTCCTCACAAAATTTCTTATATATATATTTTCTTGCCCTCCTTCCACAGCTCTTCCTGCTATGTAGGGGCTTGGATTCCAACTGCAGTCCCTGAATAGCTGAGGAACAATGTTTACTCAATCATAATAGCCTACAGTTTTGATTCTTCACAGAATAAGTATATGGGCCTTGAAGCTGCAGTACATGAAATTGAATCCTTGGCATCAGATCCTGTTATAAATGTCACATTTGATACTTATATGAGGTGTTACATTACACACAAAATTTGTCTTATATGAAAGATAGCATTCAAGGAAGTCTCACTTTCTTCATAGGTGACTTGGTTAGATGGCTTGCAGTCTGTATACACAGACCATTTTATCAGGTGTTCTGGGGTGGCTACTCATCCACTGCTGGTTAACCTATATTTAAATGATTCAGAGTATCAAGACAATGGTGACCTCTGTGCAATGACTTACATATTTATTATTCAGACTTCCTCCTATAGGTGTAGGGACTTATTCTACATCGTGGATCTTTAAAAAAAGGATGAGGGTTTGAAGTATTATACATTAGAAAGCCAAACTTAACATCCCTGATGGTTAATTTGTGCTACAAATGGACATATCTTGACTTGTGGACAGCTTTTGACACAAATTTGGGAGTCATATTGGGGCCTATGTGTATTCAAAAGAAAGTAGGTACACAGTCTGTTTGAAAAATAAAGAAAAAGCCTATTCAAAGAGCATGTTATCAATAAAAGTAAAATTTGTTTATGTATTTTGAGTGACATCTTATTGAATCCCTTCTGTATCTTTTACCTTTTACTGGTAATTTGGATTGAGCATCTCATATCTTCTGTTAACTTGCAGAGAACACACTCTGTTCTATTGTCCAAGTTACTAACAAAGATGTTAGTCACTACTGGCACCAGTACTGACCCCCTGTAACCAGCTGCCAGGCAGACTTTGTACCACTAATACCAGCCCTTTGAGCCCAGCAGCCTAGACAAGTTTCCCATACAGTATAGTCTTACCTATCCCAAATTATTGATTGGATTGGCCAATATGACTCTAGGATACTATTGGAGACCATATCCAAAACCTTCATAAAATCACGGGAAACAATACCCAGTGCTCTTCAAAAGCCCACAGAACTAGTCAGAAAACAGTCAGGTCCGTAAGGCACAGTTTGAACTAGTAAATTCATGCTGACTGTTCCCAAACTCCTTGTTCTTCATGCGCCTGGACAGAGTTTCCAGAAGAATTTTTTCCACAGGCTTCCCAGAAACTGAGGTTAAGCTGATCAACCTTCTTGAAGATGGGTGTGACATTTTCCATTTTGAATCATTGGAAAAATCCTCCAGTGTATGAACACTCAAAAATGGCAGGAAGTGACTTTGCAGGGATGTTGGTCAGCTCATTCCCCACCCTGGAATTCAACCGTTCTGCTCACGTGGACTCATGTATCTTCGTTGTTTAACTGACTTGTAACTCTTATTTCTTTTACCATGGATAGAAGTTCAGCCAGTAGGATCAGGGACTTGGAAGTCCTAAGGGCAAATCTTACGAGTAAAAAACAAGACAAAGTAATTGAGTACCTTAACCTGTTTTGACTCCTTATCACTAGGTCCTTCACTCTACTCAACAACAAATCTGTATTTTTCTTATGTTTTCTTTTTGTTATGAATGTACCTATAGAGGTGTTTCTTAATGACCTCACAAGTTTCAACTCCAGCTAAGCTTTAGCTTTCCTAACATCTGTCCCTGCATGCCCAGGCAATGTGTTTATATTACTTCTGTGTAGTTTATCCCAATTTCACATTACTTTTACTTCCAGTTTGAATTTGAGTTCAGTCAAGAGTTTCCTAGTCAGCCAGAGCAGCTTTGTGCCATACTTGCCTGACTTGCAATGGGTTGCAATGCTCTTGTTGATGCCGTTCTTCAGAACCTAGACTGTACTGTACTATGTTCGCTGTAGCCCCATCATGCCGCAGGTGTCATCAGCATCCTCACCCCCAAAATCTGCTTTATTTTCATTGATTTGTACAATTACAATGGACTACTAAGGTGACTAGGCAGGAATATATAAAAAAATATTCTGAAGCTCACCATTTGACAGTGTGGTTTTGCTGCAAAATTCCTATTCTGGGTTATACTACTAGAAAAAAATCTGGAAATAATATGAAATAATTATTTTACTTTATTTGGCTCCGTGTTCAGTTGTGGCCATCACATCTTTGGAAAGACAGAGAGAAGCTGAAGAGAACACAGAGAAGCAATGAAATATGAGATCAGGACAGCTGACAAGGAGCTGTCAAATTTGCAGAAAAGTTGCTTTAGGCTGTACATTACGAAGTTTTCTGTAACGATAGTGAAGAACTATCTACGTTATCTCATAGTCTGTAGAACTCCCTTCCTTTCATTTTATGTGAAAAAAGGCTTCTCTTAACTATTCTGAAATTTTTCAGGATAATTTCAGAGACCTTCCCATTCCAGCCTCAAGGGTTATAATGTTAAAAAAAAAAAAGTGTTCCTAAAAAAATTTCTTTTCTTGGAACTAAAGACTGTTTCTTTTTCCATGTCTTCCTTGTTTGTTTGGGTCTTACGGGGTTTTGTTTGTTCACTTTTCCTTGTTGACGTGAATTTTTTTGGTGAACTTTTTTTTTTTTTCTTGCCAGAATGGTTATTTTGGTCCAAAAAATTCACTTTAAGCATTCTTGAATTGGAAACAGAGGAGACAGCCTGTACTTCCCGCTCTATTGCATACCTCACTTATGGTATCACTTGAATAGCTCTATAAACCAGCTCTGTGGTGCTAATATGATGAAGGCATGACCCTGTTGCCTTCCTTTCCTGTTACTTAGGAGCAGAATTTCTCCAGGATTACAACTGTGCTGCAGAAGCATGTATGGAAGGTTCTCTGTGTCCTATCCTGACATATCTCTGACAGTGCAGAAGCTTTCAGTCCTTTAAAAAGCACCTGTTAATCTACTTGTTTACATTACCAGCTAAAGATCATCAAGTAGTGAATATTTCCAGGAAATATGGTAAAAAATGAAGGCATATAAAATGTGCTGATATGTGTTTAAATTACAGGCTTGGGGAAATTCTGTTGTTTCAGGACAACTTTTATCATTGTTAAGTTGTCTTTTGAATTGGGCTACTTTCTGTACCGGGCAATTAAAGCTGTGCCAACATACAGATGACTTTCCCAAATCTTGCATCAGGGTGTCCCTTGTCCTCTTTGATTACCTGTTGCATATTATCAGAGGTCTTACCCAGCTAGCCAGCAAACAGACGCCACGTAAACCTGTTTCCCCTAATGCTGTATGCATTATTTTGCCTGTGTTCACAAATTATATCAGTCTGCCTGTGTTCATTCTGCATGTCCAAGTAAACACTCCCTTTACAACCAACCCTAGGAATATAAATGACAGTAGGGTTTTTATTTTCTTTGTACAATTTGGTCAACATCTCAAAAATAGCTAAATCTTGTCAGTTCTAGCAAAGCTTCTAAAAAGTTTATTCATGTTATTTTCTTCCTGTAGATTATAACACCAGTGAGCAAAAGCAAGCATGTAAGAAACATGAACTTTATGTGAGCTTCCGAGACTTAGGATGGCAGGTATGA
>JAWWES010000115.1:90860834-90874621 GCA_035583135.1 Lophotriccus pileatus
AGCCTCCCCCTCATCCACCAGGCAGGTCACCTGATGATAAAGGGAGATCAGGTTGGTCAGACAGGACCTGCCCCTCCTAAACTGGTGCTGGTTGGGTCTGATCCCTTGTCCATCCTGTAGGTGTTGTGTGATTGCACTCAGGATGATCTGCCCATGTAAGTGTAGTGCTGTGAGGCTGAAGTTTGGTTGGTACGCTCAAAAATTGAAGAATTGGTATTAGCAGAATGATTAAGAAGCTGAGGAATGAGAGAGAATAAACAAGGAGGGAATGGCAGTACAAAATCAGAAAAGGAAAGGGTTGCAGTCTCTAATTTGTTTCTGGAAAGGTCAAGACACTCAACTGCGATTAGAGAAACATGGGTTTAAGGCTCCCTCTGATATAAACTGTTAATAGCGAAGTATCCTGACCATCAGATTATGCTGACAGGTCTGTCTATGGATGATGATCTTTTTCTTTGATTTGCACATAAAAAATATGGGCCTGAAAAACCTTTCCTCCTTCAGAAATGAGTGCAGTTACTACCATCCTGGGACACCACCCCAAACATCACCAACAAATTTAATCCCCACACCAAAAAACAACCCAAAATAAAAAAAAAAAAAGGCAAATAAACAAAAATAAAGCTTTATGTCTTTCTGATAGAAAACAAATTCTGCTTGTGAAAATTGCCATGCATTTCTACAAGGTTGAACATTAGGAAGAAATTTTTTACACAGAGACCAACCAGACATTGGAATGGGCTGACCAAGGAGGTGGTGAATTCACTGTCCCTGGAGGTTTTTAAGATGAGACTAGATGTGGCACTGACTGCCATGGTCTAGTAACCACGGCAGTGTTGGATCAAGGGTTGGACTTGATGATCTCAGAGGTCTTTTCCAACCCAGTTGAATCTATGATTCTGAGAGAGGGACATTTTTAGAAACTCAGCATGTGCTGAGACCTTTTCCTTTCCATTCAGCTTTTTGTTTATTCACCCTTTCCAAGTCCAGCCACCAATGCAACATTATTCCTCTATACCAGAATTCAAGTCAGCAAGATTTATAAAAAGAAGGGAAAATGTCAGGCTGGAAATAAATAGAAGTGTGTTAAAGGGTTCAGGTGAAAGGAAACAGAAAATGCCAGTTGGCAAGGAGTACAGCAATGTGTTTAGGAGACAGTGAAGAACAGTTCCGAGCTAAAAAGAAATCGGTCAGCAAAGCAATAGTTTAGCATTATGTAAACATTGTCCAGAAAAGTTGCCAGTGTCAGTGAGATCCCCAGGTTAGAGTTCCCTCCTGCAATTATAGACTGTTAAATAAGAATTGGCCCAATGTTACTTTCTCTTACGTGTCTTTCGTGTCCAAAAATGATTAATTTCCAATTGTTAAGAAATGTGTGTAGTTTGTCCTATTTTTTAAATTGGATAATCAAATTTTTCCCTTTATTATGGCCTTTTTGTATGTCTCCCTCTGCATGTACAGTACATGCATTCAGTTGTGCAGCCAAAAAATCATGAGGCTAATTAAATTTTAGCTGCACATAAATTAGATGAGATAACAGTAGTTGAATGCTTTCTGGTTTAAATTATACAAAATTCAGATTTACACAAGGTGTGTGCACATGGGGATGGTTTGGGAAACAATTATTCATACACCCCACCCTAATCCAAACGTAGTCATCTCCCAGCCATACTGATTACACCATTCTGAAAAAGCCCACTCTTTGGGTTGGGAAATGATTTTAACTTGGTACCCCTCCAAACTTCACTGACTTTTTTTTTGTTTTCTTTTGTAATAAGAATGGGAGAAATGCTAGGCCAGTACCTCTCTCTCCTTTTTTCAGCAGCTGAACTTAGGCAAACAGATGATACAGATCCGTATAAACACAAGACAGGCTGCATTTAATGTGTTCTATAAACTTTTTTCTCTCCTGCTTCCCATCACCCTCAGACCAGCCTCGGGAGACACACTGACTTTCTGGTCACGAGAGGCAGTGGATCAGCAAGTTGGCTCGCGCTGAATTTGGAGCTAACTCTTGAAAAGCCTGTGACCATTGCTGCCATGGGAGGCCAGCAGGGCCATGGAGCTTCCAGCTGGGGTGGCAGAGGCTGGTGGGACCAGGATTTATGGCAGGGCAAACGTCTGCCTGGATGAGACACAATCATTCTTTTCTCCAGTGCTTTGCTACTCATTTGTTAAAACATTTTTAAGTGTGTGTCTAAACCTTTACTAAACTGCTACTTCAGATTTATTATTGCTCATTTCAAAAGACCTTCTCATGGTAACAGTTATGTAAAAATCGTTTCCTGATAGACTGTTCTCTGTTGTCTGGCAAAGGCTCTGAGCTTATATCACTGCAAGACAGATGGCTCTAACAGATTTACAAAGACTTAACATACAAATGAAACCTATTACTGCTGAAGTCTTCATCCATGCCTTAATAATCTCTTGCCCTCTCTATTACAACTCCCTCTTCTCTGGCCTCCCCAATTTCCAAGTCTTCAGCATGTGTAGAATATTACATCCAACCTTCTTTCAAGTACAAAGAACTTGTATTTCCCCCATTTTCAGATATTTCCACTAGATCTTGTTCGTTCTGGGATGCTGTTCAAAACTCTTTTCCTTCTTTTTAACCTTTCATTGATATATTTCAGCCTAGAGAACATAAAGACTTTTCTTCCTCAGCCCTTTCCCCAGACATTTTGTCCAGCTGGCACCTACCTTATTTTTACTTCAGTGGAAGTAGAATTGGATCCACTGATATGTAGATAAGACCCTAAAATGCACTCATACAGAGCACATGTCTTACCATTTCGTAGGCTGAAAACAGTTCCAGAGCCTTTGCCTGCCCAGCCTTTGCTGTCGGCAACAGATTTTCCTCCACGCTGAGACCCCAATCCAGGAAAGCATTTTTCACACATGCTTGGGTCCTGGTGAGACGCAGGGCTTGAGCCTTTCCTCCATGTTAAGCACTGTCCTCCCCAAAGATTTGTTTATATGTTTAAATGTTTTCCTGAGCAGATGCCTAACTCCAATTTTTTCTAAATTTCATCTGAAAACCAACTTTCTGTCTTGGCCACTTCTTCTCATTTATCTCTCCATCTGCTTTTATTGTGTAACTCTGCCCGTGCAATTGAAATCAGAGCAATGCTCTGGAGGTAAGCCGTGCTTTAAAGTTGCTAACCAAGGAAAATTTGTGACCACAGCCTTCTCTGAATTGCAAAGACATGTTTTGCACTGATGTTGTCCTTGTACCTCTCTGTTTGATATATGAGCTATGTATTTATCTGTCTTTCAGGTTCACTTGATGTTCCCTGATCATGTACCAAAGCCATGCTGTGCACCAACAAAACTGAACGCAATCTCCGTGCTCTACTTTGATGACAGTTCCAATGTTATTTTAAAAAAATACAGGAATATGGTGGTGCGTTCATGTGGCTGCCACTAGAATAAAAAAATAATCTAAAGCAGAGGGTTTTATTCAAAATTGTAATAAAGTCAAGATATGAACCTTTGCTGATGAAAAGGCAGGCCTAAATTTATTCCATTTCATGTCATCTCTCATTTAATTGTACAGTATAATGTATATAGTAGCTTTTATTTATTTAAAAGTATATAGTTTCTTTTGTATGAGTAAAATTTCAGAACCATTTATTTTATGGGTCGCCTCACCATGCAGTAGAAGTTCACAAACTAATTTTTCAAGGGACCATGCTGAAATCTGTTTCATTCCGTTTCAATATTTTAAAGTAAAGCCTTTGTACAGAATTTTTCAAAACTAGAAACTCCAGAACTTCTGTAATGGCTTTGTATTGTTAAAAAAACTAAAATACATCTGGTCATATTGTGCCAATGAAAACTGTGGTGAGGTATTTATTTAGAAAAAGACACAGGGAAAAAAAGCTAAACAAAACTGCTCGGCTAAACATATTTTTTCTTTTAGAAGTTCTGCTCTATTAGAAAAAGTGAAATGTTGAACAGTGCTTAAGTAAATAAATAGTAGATAGAAAATAGAAGTGAAAAAATTGCACATAATTGTTATGACTATTTTCTTTAACAAAATGAGTGTAACTGGAGGAGTATGTTACTTTTTGGCTTGTGAGCTGCAAAGTTTGCAAAAGGCTCCAAGCTTCAGAAATTCTGTGTAGACAGACTTTTGCCTTTATCTAGGACTTTCCAAGTTAACACTAAAAATTGAACTACAACATTCTTACCTCAAATCATATGAGTCTCTTATCTACTGCACTGCTCTGGCAAGTAGTTTTATAATAGTACCACAAGGTAAAATCAAACTAAAACCCACACAATCCTTACCATTATATACACAGTACATACACTATATATACAAAATATACAAAAGACGCAGTACGGAAGGGCTTTGCTTTATTTAGCTCCTACTTCTGAATGTGTTTTGTGAGTGTGTGAGGGAAGGCATTGGGTATGCAGTTGTCACCTCTTTAATCAAAAATCATGTCTCTAGTGGTGGCTGTTTTCAGGCAAAGATGAAAAACACCTTTCATAACAAGACACTGGGTAATTTGCAGCCTACTTTCAGTCCCATCTGCTTTTCTATCAGGTGGGGATTTGTTTAAGTAATGAGACTCAGTATGGGATATTGTTCCTTTTATTTTGCATTAACTATTGTAACTTTGTTATAAATCTTAAATCCATACAATAACATTTTAATCTCCCTAAATTTCTGGCCTCAAATCAAATCCTGTGGTTGTGAATTGCATAATCAATTACAGATTACATTTCCTCCACCACTACTTATGTGCTTATTTTGAATTAAGGACATTTAATGTCTTTGGACACCCCCTTGTTTTAGTGTTATGAAAATGGGAAAATAGAAACTCTGTTTTCTCTCTATTACGTGGCTAGTTATAACATATGCTTTTATCATGAATTGACTTCACTAAAAATGCTTCATTTAAACCATTCTCAGAGAGTTGCAAAAAAAATGCATAGGACATATCAGTTTCTCCTTAGGCAGCCTATTCATGTAACTCTGACTTCTCCGGTTATTTAAAACATATTTCAGAAAACTCAGATTATTACAGACTGATAAAATCAGTGTGTGAGTGTGACTGTGTGTATGCATGTGAATGTGCAGCTGTCATTTTTGCAGAAACCAATTTATTTTATCTTGCTTTTGGAGTAATACATAAATCCTTTTTATGCATACACTCAGTTAAAAAAAAGAAAATAAATTATCAGGTCTGATTTCAGCCTTGGGAACCTTTCTCCTTAATAAAACATTTCCATTTTACACTTCCATCTCTATTTTATACTGACAATACCTACATATCTAGATTTAGTTGCAGTTCATGCACAAAGGTGTACGGCAAAATATGTCTCCATCTGAATTACCATTTTTGAACAGTTAGATTCCTGGGTTATCTTCAAAAGATTTACTGGTTTCTGTATAAATTGGGTAGGCAGATGTGCTTTTTTTGAACTCAAATTATTCTGAATGGAATTTGATGGATATTAAATTTTGGGTACATTAAGTAATATATTTTTAAATAATGGTGTACCATTTTGAGACTAAGAAGCTGAAGATTATTGTTATATTATTCTTTAAAATATGCTGTTAGAATATAATTCTATATTTTGAGACATAATAAACCTGTAATAATATTTTCTTTTGCTGTGATTTTGCTTCTAAGATGCATGACAAAATGGCAGTGACTTGATGTATTCTTTTAAAGGCAAAACCAAGAGATCATCAATGGTTATGCATAGATTTTGTTACAGTTCATTTTTAGTACAGACATTTTGCAAAATTGCTTTTATATTGTTACTTCTTAAACTGCAGATAGTGAAATATCTACATTACCAGTAAAAATCATGCCTTCAAATGATAGCTAATGTGCTAAAGTGCTAATATTCTACTCCAAATATACTAGAAAGGAGAAATGGTTTTTAAAATTCCTTTGGTCATTCCTTTGTTTGAAATGAAGGACAGTAGCACCACACCTTCTAGCTGCTCTGGATAAGTGAATATATGCATGTTTTCATGCAAACTTGTTCGGGTGAGCTCTTCTTCAGTAGTAACTAATACAGGGCTTTTGCTTGATCCTATCAAATGTCTGTTATATATATTTATGCATAATATATACACACATATTTAATGCAATGTGTACATAATCATATCAAATATATACCCATATCTGTAGTTATGAAGCTATTCTTTAGTTATGAAGACCATTCATTATCATTTAGGACATTATCATTCCTGACACCTTAGAAAAAAACATTACATTGTTGAAAAAGTTTTACTGAAATGTTTATTTGGGATGCAAAGTTTTGAGAAATCTTCTGTTATCATGATGGGTTGTCAGACACTTCTATTTTGGAATATAATTTTCTCTACCTTTTGCTTGGAAAAGGTTGAATTGCTGACAGTGTGTTTCTCCTGTTTCGTTGTGGTTGGTTGTCTGGGGTTTTTTGTCAATTCCTGTTTTGAAAAATTTTAAAAATGGTTTAGGCTTGTACCTATAAGATTTTAAATTGTTTCAGCAATAACTAAAGGATTCAAATTATCAGGGCTTTAAAATTACGTTATTTCCAATCTCTACCAGCTTTTCTGCTCACACATTCATCTGTGTATGGGAGGATCTGACATATGGTGCCTGAATAACAAACCAGACACATGTGAAGTATAGAGCATTATCTTTTACTATCTCATCTGCAGTCACAGAACTTGCAAAATGTGATTTACAATGTGTTGCTGAATTCTTACTCACAGGGCTTGAGCAAGAACTTGATTAAAAACAAAAGAAAACTGAACTAAAAATTCAACGAAAAACAGCAAGAGGAGGTTTTCTTGCCATCTTAATTCAAATAAATCAGCACCAAACGTGGTACTTGAGGAGTGAGGAATCTCATGCGAATTAAATGGGTCTTTTGTATTCTGTTTTCCATATTTGCAACACATGACACAGACACTTCTCCTGACTGCTATATTTCCAGCTAAATACTTTCTGTTCTCTTCCTGTACATTTTTGCTTTCAGATAGGCACCATCAATTATTGTTATTAATATGAAGGAAGATATTCTCATTGCTTTAGCAGATGTTAATGCTTTACAAAAGAAGTGTTATTAGTATTGCTACTTTACAGGTACAGAAAAGTGGAGAGCTAGCCAAAGAGAAAAGCAGATGAGAGGCAGTATAGAGAAGACAACCAGATCTCCAGTGTCCCAATGCTCTAAACCCTGTTCCACACTCTTGGCCAGTGATGCATACACTTGGCACTCAGGTCCCTGCAGCTCATAACTCTAATGCAGGATAGGCGGGGTTACCTGGACCTATATCTTGCATTTACCAAGTATTTTTCTATTTTAATTTTATTTGTGTGCAGGATACAGACCGCAACTTTCCTATGTGGGGCTGGTTACATTTTAAAGCTCCTTCTAGGGAACGAACAAGGATTATCTTGCAGCAGATTTTGGAGCACCTTTTCAACAGGGTCATAAATCTGCACGAGTAGAATTGAAGGCAGTGTTACATCCCTTCCTTTTCTTACATTTTACTCCTGCTCAATGGGAAGTTCAGCAATGCATTAAGACCAGGACTCTGCTCATATCTGTGTAGCAGGAGTTCTCAGGCCAGATGTTGGCTGGAGATATGAGAGCAATATATTTTCTAGGGATCGGCTCTCAGAGAATAATATTGAAGCAGGGATATGGGAGCTGGGTCTTATCTGTAAAATTTGTCCTGGTCTCTTCTAGGCCTCCAACGGACTTGTAAGCAGAAACATTTGTGAAAATGAGAAAACTTTTTGACTAAATAGTAAGGAGAAAACTTGCTGGGGGCTCTTTCTGGCATCTCTGCCCCTTAAATTCTTTGACAAAGGAGAAATCAAGGCTTGAACCTGGAGCTACTCAACTGCACAGAGACCAAAAGTTGAACAAGACATGGTGGAGAAACATGTCACATACATAAAAACTCCCTAAACTGATCTAATTGAAAAATAAAACTTTTCATGCCTGATAACTTTCTTGGTTGCTGAGTTGTCTTGCCACAAGAACGTGTGTTCCCTTTTATTTGAGCAAATTTTTCATCCATCACTGGAATTCCTCACAAAAATTAGTGTTTCTCCCTTAACCTCTGCAATGGCTCTTTTCAGCCTTCTCTGCATGTTATCTGTTTTATTATTCAAGGCTAACAGCTCCCACGGGGAATGCTCTTTTGTGGACTGTGCTGCAGGGATAGAACAAAGACAAGACCTGCCAAGTCAGTTACTTGTTTAATTGGGACGTGAATCTTTGAGAAATCTTTTTGCTTGCTCTTTCTTTCTTTTTTGCACGCATTTGGATTTTTCTTGGTTTGCTCACTTGGTATGAATTCTTGTGAATAAAGATACATAGGTAAGTGCACAGAATTCCACTAGACCTTTCTGTGAAAAGCATTTGTGCATTTAGCAAAAAAACAAAACTTCCTAATTGGCTTCCTCTTTAAAATTGAATTGATATAGCTAGTAAAATACTTGTATTTTTTATACAAGGAAAGGAAAGAGTTTTCAGCAAATTACTGAGCCTGGTTACACTTCATGTTTTGAAATCTCTTAATTTAGTCAAAATTTAGAGTTTCTAAATAGCAGGACCTATATTCTGTACCTCAGGACATATATCCAAGGACCAGATTTCTATCTTCAGATACACTGGTGTACATACAGATCTATCAAAATTAATGGTGCCCTTGAATACTCATAAGCATATTTCTGATTCTTTCTGTTTACTCATGTTGGACAGTGAGGTAAGGTTATTCATGCCAGGATACAATTAACTGCTTAATTTCTTCTCCTTATAAGGAAGGCCTTATGCTTTTACTCTTTCCTCTAACACCATCTACAACAAAATATGGCTGAAGGTCACTTAAAATTATGGGATATTGATTTCATGCTTCATAACTGAACTGAACATGGAAATTCCCAAACTTTAATTAGAATTTTTAAAAACTATTATGAAAACAGTTTAAAAAATGTTTTTAAAAAGATCACTGCTGATCTGCAGAGCCCAACACCAGTGCTGTAGAAGTTGCAGTCAGGGCAGAGAAGCCAGGACTGTGTTCATACATGGCAGAAGCCCTGTCAGCCTGGCAGGGGCTGTGGCTGCAGGGTGCCAGTGTGCTCAGACAAGGAGCCAGAAACCCACATTCATGGAAAGTAGCCTGGAAGCTGCAGGATTCCCTTCTCTAACACAGTGCAGACACATGGGCTGTCCAGCCAGGAAATAGGAGAGGTGTCTCGTTGAACAGTGCTCAGTAAAGCCCACTGAAAATGCCTGCATTTAATCATAAAAGTGCTTAAAGATATGGCTCTATTTAAAAAATAGAAACATACTCATTGTGAAATTCCCACTCTGGCTAAAATTTCTCCTGACATTTCTGAGGGAAGTTTCGCTGGTATTTTCACAGAGGTTTGCTCATTTTTGGCAGGAAAGAATTTGACCCCTCTCTTCAATCATGTTACACCCCATTTCAACTGACTGTCTCTGTTACCATTCTCTTAGTTTTTCCCATGATGTAGATACATGCTGCAGTAGAAGCAGCAATGTTCCTCCGGATTTACTCTACAATAACGAAGTAGTGTCGCAAAATACTTCCTATGATGTTTTCCTCTCATTTCTCTGAATCATCTCCCTTAACTGACCTTTGCTGTTCAAAAACCTGTTAGAAATGAGGCAAATAATAATTTTTAAAGCAGAAATCAGGCAAAATGCATATATTCGCACTGTTTGAATTAGGTAAGTAACTGTAATACTATCACACCTCTCTCCTTACAGTCATTAGTTATGCAGCACAGCTCTGACTCTAAGCACTACGGCCTATCAGCCTTCCCAAAGAGCAGTCTGCTTTAACTTTCAAGCAATGCAAGGCTAATCAAGCTGTTTCAGCTCACAGATGTGATTTTTGCAACTTTTTTAACAGATTGTTCCACTAGAACTTTACTCAACACAGTAACATCCTTCAGAAGGGCAATGGAGTGCAACCAGGAATGGTAACCTCTTCCATTGACATACCTGGATCATGATGAGAACACCTGTCACCAGTTTGATTTTCATTATGTACATCTACATTCTTTGTATTCTTGATATTAAAAATGGCACTATGTATTTTCCAGCATGGAAGAGATTTCTGTCAGACAGTAAAACCCATCTGTGATGGTTCTACCTTTTCCTCTATAATCTAGTTTTCACAATTGCCCAAAGACTGCAGAATCCATATCACTCATTATATCAATTATGACAATTAGCTTTCCTATGAACTACCCTAATTTCATACACTTCCAATCACCCATTTGTCATGTGGGTAAATACCATGCTCATTTACATGCAAACAGATCTTTTACCAATTATGTTTTTGTTTGCATGTTTTCACACCAACCTCAGCTTTTTCTCCTTCACAATTCAATCTTTTCAAATTGCAGAAAATTTAGTATTCTGTTTATGAAGAGTTGAGCAACCTTTATGTTTTTCTCTTAGAAAGAGAAAAGAAAGTGTTTTCAGCACTATTTCTGTATGACACAGGACAGTGATTCTCTGCAGATATTTGACCTAATACTGCTCCAGAGGCCATGCAATTGTATTGCTGCATATTTCCATGTTGTTCGCAATACCAGCTAGAAATTCAGTCAGAACCTACATATTGACAAGGGAATACACTATATGGTGTAGAAATACATAAAAATGTTATTAATCATTTAAGGGTCTCTGAAATAAGCGAACATCCAAATGAGTTTGCAAATGTTCGTGAATGGCAACTTAAAGTGTGTTTTTCTGTGTATTTCCCCTTTGATGTGAACAGTGCAAGCAAGTCAAGGCATAGAACCAAAGAGTGTTTTAGTGAGGGGATTTCTGTGAGGTGCATTCAGTGAGAGGCAGAGCATCAACTTGCCTTCAATTCAACTTTTAATTTACACCTGGGATTTACTTTCTCTTGATCCTGACTTGAATGCTTTGGTATTCTGTAGAGCCTCAGCTGCCTTAGAAGTTCTGTTATAACAGCACCATCTTCTGACTAACATCCTGTCAGGAGTATTTCCAAGTATTCTTATCTTTGGTTCATTGCACCTCAGAGGATCCTATATCTGTGAAAAGGTGGCTGCTCCTCTGCTTTATGCAGTGCTCCAGACATGCAGTGAAGTGGTTAACCATGCAGTGCAGAGCTGAGAATTCCTTGACTTTGGCAGCCTGATACTGAAATGTACGCACATTTCCAATGAAAACACCAAGAGAATTAAATGAAAATAAAAAAAGTTCTTCTGACATTTTCGATGCTGACTCAGTTTTGCATGAGTAAGAACCACTGACAGCACTTGTCTTCTCAGTCTCTTCCAAGGTCAAGATTGAATGCTAGATGTTTTGAAGAGTCTACTACAGTATAAATACAGTCCAGGTAGTAAAGTTTTAACCTTATTTAACCTTTGCTTATGCACAAAGATATAAATCTTCAAATTACTAAAGTGGTTGGATCGATTTTTCTAGAGGAAATTGTATCATTTTCATATCAAACTTACTTAACTCTTGGCTATGTTCTAGCAATAGATGGGTCCTTTCTTCCCGTTTCTCTCTGGATAGTAAAGAAAATACAGCAGTGACTGGCAGCAGGCTATCAAAACTATTTAGTCAATTAATTTTGGTAAGGTTATGGATTGATATATGAAGTCACATATCCAGTTCATTTCATGTAAATTGTTAAAACTTCAGATACAGTTTAAAGGACATAAAACCAGAGTCATGTGCTTCACTGGTACAAAAAAAAAAAAAAAAAAAAAAAAGAGGTAAGCTCAGAAGTTCTGGATTGCTTCCCTCTTTCTGTTATTGATTCACTATGAAACTTTGGAAAACAAATTTTCCATGTCTGCAGGTATTTGTGCTGCATTTATGAAGGACAAGTGAAATGAACTAGGTTTTATGAGACATTTGGACATTCAGATCCATTGAGCAGAGCAGGAGTAGTGTGATTTGTGGCCGTAGATGTTGTTGGTTTGTGTCTGAATTCTAATCAACCATACACTTCTTTTTGTGATAAATCAAAATTTTCAAAGATATGTTTGCCTCTTTCAGTTCTCATTTGTAATACAATAGTAACAACATTTACAATATCAAAGGAGAATTAACAAGATAAATACCTTAATAATAATGAAGGGCTCAGATACATTCATAGTCTTGTGTGTGCATATTTGTTATTTCCATACACAAATGCATATGCCACCTGATATATTCCTTCATTAGAAAATGGTACCTTTTTGTTTTCTAATGTGCTCACTTCAGTTCAAGGTACTAATTTTTTCCATCCTAAACAACTTCTTTAGGCATTAACAAAGAAGGTTATTTGCTCAGGCTATTTTTTTTTTTTTTTTTTTTTTTGGGCATTAATTCCCTTCAAGTGACTTTCCCCAGTCTATGAAATATTACTGTTCTTGTTCTCTGAATCTTCTACATATTGTGAAACTTTCTCTGATTAGTGGCCTAGGGAGGTGATTCATTGCATTGTAGCAGTCTTTGCAGAGGTTTACATGATAATGCAAGGTACAGGGCAGGAGAAAAGAAAAATAAATGCCTAAATATACATAGTAGTTGTGTAGATCTTTATTTCCCTCATGATATTAACCTATGAGTGAATAAGCCAAACAGAAGTATATGTAGTTGATTATAGTACTATTCTTTACTGTATAGCTCCATTGGATATTGAGTGTCACTAGAAACTAAAGGGTTTGGGGTTTATGCACATTCAGTGCCATTTACAATTGTTCACTTTGGAAGCATATGTCCAGAATCATGGTGAACTTGCTGGATCAGAATATTCATTGCTATCATATCTTCATTTATTTTCAGACCAAAAAGAAACGTAGATGTAACTGTAGACCTCATCTAAAAGGTCAAGAGAAAGAGGAGAACTATCTTAAATAGCTTCCAAAGACTGCGCATTCAATTAAAATACTGGTGAGGTGATATCCCCAGAGGGATTTAGTTCTTGCGTTGGTTTCCAGCTATACATATTTGTTCCATCTCCTGCACAACAAATGGTAGACTCAGAACATCCCATGGGACCAAAAGCCTGTAAGGAAGAACATAGATGCCCACAAAACCATATTTGTCTTAATTTTATTCTTAACTTTCCTGGCTCTAACCCTGTTTACACTAGTGAACTGTAATGCATATTCAATACATCTACATCAATTACTCTATCATGCATGTCTCTTCAATAAGCACTTGAAGTGCAACCCCATCATCACCACCATCATGATCTCCAATATGCACCTCCGGCTGTTGTACCAGCACACATTAAGTCGTCTTCTTTTTTGCATTGGTGATCAAAATTCACCACCTTTCACACTAAGGCTTGTTTGAAAAGTTATTTATCTGACCAGTTTCTGCTCACTTCCTAGCACATCTGTCCTTATGCCAACCTTGCAGATAACCTTGTTTGACTGCCTATTTCATACAAATATTTCTGCACCTTTTCTAATAAGAGTTCTTCACGACCTGATCCACAACTCTACCTCCCATTTCCTTTAAATTGCTCTCTAAGCTAAACTTTGTAGAGAGAAAATGTAAGGCAAAATCACTGGCTTTTGGGCAGTACAAAGTTCAAGGCTGAAGTTGAAGAAACACAACATCTTTTATTATACGTAGAGTGTCAGTGAAGATATCCATTTCACTTGTGTTCAAGTCCCTTCACCAGCTTCGTTGGTCTTCTCTGGACCTGCTCCAGCACCTCAGTGTCTTTCTTGAACTGAGGGGCCCAGAACTGGACACAGCACTCCAGGTGTGGCCTCACCAGCGCTGAGTACAGGGGA
>JAWWES010000115.1:90874721-90927069 GCA_035583135.1 Lophotriccus pileatus
GCCCCTGTCCAAGCCATGGGCTGCCAGCTTTTCCAGGAGTATATTATGGGAGACAGTGTCAAAGGCTTTGCTGAAGTGCAGATAGATACATCCACAGCCTCCCCCTCATCCACCAGGCAGGTCACCTGATGATAAAGGGAGATCAGGTTGGTCAGACAGGACCTGCCCCTCCCAGACCCGTGCTGGCTGGGTCTGATCCCTTGTCCATCCTGTAGGTGTTGTGTGATTGCACTCAGGATGATCTGCTCGATAACCTCGCCAGGGACTGGCACTTGAAACCATGACATTTGGTACAAAGTCATGTTAATTCTCCCTTTACTGATTTTTACCATTCCCACTATCATAATTTTTTCTGAAAGTTTCATTTTCCCCTTCTCACACTATCATTTAAAAATGGTTTTAGATGTCTCTTTGTTAACAATATTCACAGCATTTGTATATCTGTGTGTCCTTTCATGTCGTGTTTATTGTTCTTGTGCTTTACTTGCATGTATAAACAAAGAAAATGTCTCTTGTTGGGGTACAGATTGGCCTTTGGAAAGGTTGTTAGCCTTTTTCACTCTATCTATTTCAAGTAAACAAAGCACTGCTAAGCAAAACTAATTGGTTTATGGTCTCAGTATAAAGCTGGAAAGGTCAGAACGAAATGGGATGGTGGCAAGCTCTACATTCTGCTTTCAGCTTTCTGAACTCCCTGGAAGATAGGTAAAAATCAGATGGAAGAAGCCATGTCTCTCTGGGCCCTGTATCTGTGCTTGGCTGATCTGTGGCTTCTCCCAAACAGGGTATGCAGTACAGAGTGATCAAGAGTAGAACAAGACTTCTCCCCAAAGTACTGCACATGTAGCACATACTTTAGGGCTCCCTTGTCTTTAGGGCTCCCTTGTCCTCCTTTGGACAAGTTTTGCTGTTATTTTGAGATTTGAGCACAGGTGTTTGGTCCACATGTATCAGCTCAAATTGACATTGTCTTTGCATGAAAACAATAGTGCTTGGGCTTGTATTTTGTTATTACTGTACATTATTTTGCTTTGAGGTGTCATGCATAAGACTTGAAGCTTCAGTCCTTGGGCTAGATCTGCAGCTGTGACATTTTGGAGCAGCTTTATTTTATTTGACTAGTATCACCTAGAGATCTGACACTGTCATCTCATTACAACAATGAAAAATAAAGCTTTCCCATATCACACAGTGCTGTGCACACAGAAAGAAAACTTGTATTCAGAATTTATCCAACAGTAAGCATTTATCTCAATGACAAATAATGGAAAGATGTGAAAAGCTCAGATTTTAGTCCCATGGGTTGTACTGGTAATTGAAAAGTCTTTAATTTCTATTATTTTTAACCTTACTCTTGTTGTTTTGATGAAAAGCTACACATGCTGCAAGATAACAATTTTAATAAATGATGGAAATCTGATTAGAATCCCAGTATAAACTCTTTTCCCTCTTTGGCTCCAATGAATTTTTCTGTTTTGCTGCTGTTGAAATAGGTTTTGAGAAGTTAGAATCCTTGCTCTTACATTTTGGGTTTTTTACCTGATACCTAGATTTTTTTCTCAATTCTCAGGGCTCACACAACCACAGGAAGATACGATAATAATACACTACAATGCATAAAAATGCATAAAGATGTGATCCTCTATTGTCCTTTTGCCTAACACATTTGTGCTGTCACTGCTATTACTTGCATTTCAGACATTTCAGAAGGTCTGAAGAATAAGTAAAAGTATGAGAATGGAAGACTGCAGGCTTTGTTGGATGGTCCTTGGGGTTTAATCAAGATTTGGATGAAAGTACCTTGTGGAGAATCAGTCATTATGGATTGGGGTTTTTATAATGTTGTATTGGGTCTGGCTGTGATTTTCCCACAGCAGCCCTCACAGTTCTGTGCTTTGCATTGATAGTTGCTGATAACACAACACTGTTTTGGTACTGCTGAGCAGAGCTGGCACAGCTTCAGCACTGTCTCCCCAACATTCCTCCCCCTGCACCCACCATAGAGGGGCAGGAGGGCAGAGGAGCGGGCAAGATCCTGGGAGGGGACAAAAGTGGACCATCTGACCCAAACTAACCAACATAACCATTCCACACCATATGGTGTCAGCTCAGATATAAAAGTTAAGGAAAGGAGGAGGAAGGGGGGGAGATATTTGTTGTTTACAATGTTTGTTGTCTGGAACAACCACTCCATGTACAGAAGCCCTGCTTCCCGGGAAATAGCTGAACACCACTTGCTAATGGAAAGTAGAGAATAAACTTTGTTATTTTCCTCTTTACTTGTGCGTGCACAAATATTTGCTTTTGCTTTAGTAAACTGCCTTATCTCAACGTACAAGTCGTTTTACATCTTATTCTCTCTCCCCTGTCAGGCTGGGAAGAGAAGGGATAGAGTGGCTTGGTGAGCACCCAGCATCCAGCCAAGGTCAACCCACCACAAATGTCTTTCTTAAGAAGTGGGAAACAAGACTGTTTGAGACTAAGTTAAAAAAGTAGGCACTGTAAGTTATACAATTAAAAAAATATTCATAGAAATGTCCACTTACTCTAGCACTATGCTAATAATAGTTATCTGCAAAGAGAATTTATGACATTCATAATGATAATAAGCCTTCCAAGAAAGCTCTAGCTCAGTAGTGGATAATATGGTACTTAGTCCTATATGGCAGTTTGAATCAGGACTCTTGTACAACACAGAAGTTAACACAGTATTTACAATTAGCCTTGCATGGTTTGGAAATAGAAGAGTTAAAATTCTCAAAGATACCCAGGAAAATTAGGGGCTTCCATCACATTTTCAAAAGCAGTTTTGATGTCGGGTGTTAGAAATCTCAAATTGATATAGGAAATCAAATGCTAAATTAACTGCTGCAAAAAACATCATCCAAACATAAATTCAGATAAATGTTAACATAGACATCATTGAATTCTCAAGTTGCCTGAAGTCTAATTTCTTCCAGAAAATTTCCATAAAAAGTGCTTAAATACCTCCCCTTGAGAGCTCTAGGATTGGCTGCACTTGCTTAGTAGCCTGACGCCTTATGGTTACAGCAAAGCCCAGGCATTCCCTACCTGTTCCCTTGCTGATTCAATGGGTTGGTGTGCAAGCATAACCTGCCTTAGCTATTCCAAGGTCCCACCCTTTGCCAGTGTCCAAATTTTCTCTGTGGTAGCAGGTGACTCAAGAACTGAACTGGACACTGCCAGATCATCCTGGAACCTAGCTGATCATCCAGCCCAGCATACTCCACCCTGTGGGAGTCTGGGCAACCAGTGTCATCTTCCACCCATGGACTATTCCTGTAGCTCCTCTATGCCCTCCCTGCTTTCCCAGGTACGTGCCAAACAACCTGTAATTCTCAGCCATATATGCCTTAACTAGCTATTACAAGTGGACTTTTTTTTCTCAAGGATATTTTGGCATAAAATGGTCTTAATATTGTCTGACAGAACTGTTCTTTCAGTAGCACACTCAAATCTTCCTACAGGAGAGAAAATATGCTTATGAGTGCCATTACCTTCATGGCTGAAGAACTCACATGGGAGATGTGGGTTGTATTCCCCTCAAGCTGCTCTGAACCCCACATTACTGCATCTTGGTCTCTAACACTCACTTTTTAAGTAAAAGGGAACACTGACATGATTAGTTTTTACCGCAAATACCACTTTTTTTTTTTGCCTAAGACTGCAAAAATATTAGTTAACAAAGGAATTCATGGCATGAATTCCAGCTACACAGGGTTTTCTTTGATGAATCTTACGAATTGCTTTAGCAGTATCTGCCCATTAGCTCAGTCAGTTCTCCATTCAGTTTCTGGACCCCAGAGACAGCAACATCACTCTTTCTGATTACTCTTTGGGATACTGAGATATGCAAACCCTTGGGATTATTGTGCTCAGCTTTTTGGTGACCCTACTCTATACAGACCAGGGGTCTGGCTGGAAAGGTAACTTACATTTTTTAGTCCCTTAGAAGCTTTTGAAAGTATCATTGCTTGCCATATTAGCTGAAAAATGTTTTCTGCAGAATGTGATACTCCCTGGTTACTTCAGGATATGCAATCTGGACTCTGAACCTTGTGGTCACTGTGAAGCCTCCCATTCACAGACATGTTAAAGAGATGTAGACCAAGAAAGCTTATTGCATTTCTGTGGTGAATGTAATGTGAGACCCTCACATAGTAGCTGCATCAGATTCAGCTCACTATTTTAGGAGATTTCAATGCAGAAAATAAAGGAATTTCTTAAATGACTGTATTTCATCAATCAGCTTAAAAGTACAGGAGCCTTTTTTTCTTGTTTTGCATTGTTAGCTTTAGTTCTGTTCTGTGACTGCCAGTTAAAAATGTGTTTTTCTTTTGTCTGTAGTACTTGAGAAATGTCTATAACTAAAAAATTGTAAGACCATACATATTAGATCTACAAATGCTCACCAAAATTTTGTCCATTTGCCTCATCTATACACTTGAAATATATCTCATTCGGCAGGATGGCAATTTTAGTCATTGTAACTATGTCTGCTCTAACTTAAATGAGGACAGAGCATGGTATTGCCTTGTTTTTGTGTTCATGCTGCTGTCCATCTCCAAACTGCTGGTTAGTAACTGCAGTGTTTTTCTCTGGACACAGTTTAGGCTCGTGCTAATTAGCATTCTCTCATAGGCTCAGTTCAGGGATGGTATGTGCTAGACAACTGCTTCCAACACGGAAAACGGGTGAGGCCATTCTGCACAGGAAACTGGAGTCCATAGTGGACTTAGCTCTATGGACATCACCATGCCAAACCATTTGTCCTTTGAGCCACAGGCTGAGCCCTTGGTCATTTTATTCATAGGTGTAGTTTCTACTAACAGAGGGAGAGAGACATCTACCTCCAGGACCAAAAAGAGTGTTCAGCAAGGATGAGATCTTTGTTTTAGCCAGAGAAAGCTGTTCTGTCCAGACTTCTCAAATAGCAGAGTATAGAAAGAGTAGCCAACTGAACATGGCCATTTGACGATAGGACAATTCATTTTTTTCCCCTCCAGGTTGTTTTCCCACTCACTTTCACTCTGATGTTTTAAGAGATCTAGGAGAGGTGTCACTATCAGGTGAAAAGGGTTGTGGATGAACAAAGGAGCAGCAACCCAGGACTGTCCATGCTTCCTGCAGAGATCAGGGAAGACTGATGACAAAGTAAATGGTTGTCAAGAAGCGGAAAACCAAATATAAAAGTAATTGGGCACCTCTTCCCTCATTTAGAGGTGACTGACATTTTCTGATTGAATCCTACTGATTTCTGAATTAAAGAAAAAAAATTAATAATTCATACTGCTTAATATCATGTTTCTTTTTCATTTTGAGTTGCACATGTCACATTGGATCAAATTCATATGGTATTTGATATCAGAATGATGTTTAAAATTTTCTTTAATATTATTTGGCTCATTAAATTGGCTTAGAAGTTTTTTATATTTCTCCCAAGATGTACAACTATGTTTATTAAGCTTAGCTGCAATACACCTTATATCAGTAGCCATATCATTGACTGTAATAGCCATATTGATTGTGATATTGAATTTCACAAGTTAATGTTAAAACTATTTCTTTAATCTGTTTTCTATTTTTGTTCTCCTTTAAATTCTTTCTTTTTATTTTATCTTCAAAATTTATTTGAGATATACAATTTCCCTGAATCACATTGCTTATTTATTTTTTTTTCTTAATGTAATGAAAATAATACAGTCTTTTATACGATTCAGGAACAAAAACCCACTGTGCCTAAAGGTGACATGAAGGTAAAAGTAAGGGAAAAGCCAGAATCAAACACGGACACATATATTTTACTGAAAAATCTTCTTTCACTGAAAAAATAAAAGATATTAGAAATCCTTTGTGTTCTACAGCCCAATCAGAAAACACCAGGTATTTGAGATAAAAAAAGAATTTGAAAGACTCCTCTGAACAGAATACCATATCTTTGGCATTCTGAAGGAAGATTTGAAACATTTTTTTCATTAGAATGGCACTGGATTTAAAATTTGATAATGTATTCCTTGAATCAACTTTTGCTGAGGATGGCAAAAATGTGAGGTTTGGAGTGCATTTTCCGCTAATCCAGCTACTTAAGTTTGCACAGCTGGGAGACTTCTATTTTTTCCTGCAGCCTTTTCTCCCTCCTCCTCCATTCTGACTTGTTATTGTTTGAAATTCTGAGAATGTTTTACACACATTTCCAGTGTACAACATTTGGACACTGATAAACGAATGACAAGTATGATATAAAGCCCCATGAAAGGCCCTGAAGGGTCTACCCAGGGAGAAGAACACATCTGTCTCCAGCTGTGCAATTATTTAGGAGTGAAATGACTTGTCCTGGGTTGGGCAGAGATAGTAATTATTTTTTTTTTGTTGATGTGAAGATCAAAGGTTATTCTCAGGAAGTAAGGACAAGGACTGTGGTATTTAGCAGGAGAGATTTATCCAGGACATAATTTAGTACATGGTTTGCACGTTAACCTGGTGCTAATGCATGTGGATGACAGAGTCATTGTAAACAGTCTGACGTAAGATAAATTACAATTGGTGAAAAGCAAATTAATCTACTGGTAATGAATCTCCCACAGTTAGCAGAGTTTTGAGCAGCTGCTACATTCCACAATCACACTTTGAAAAGAGGCTGCTTGATCTGAGGATTTCTTCCTATGGTGAAAATAACTTCTTCCTCTTGTCCCAGTGCAGCTTTCAATTTATTTATTTATTTATTTTGATAATGTAACCCTGCTTTTAAGAACACTATCTGGTCATAGACTAATATAATTCACAAATTTCTTTCCATAAGAGTGAATCCTTTAATCTTGTGATTTGCAGGGTGCAAACTGAGAATAGTCTCTCCCCCTCAAAACCACAGAGGTAGTAGTTTATAAATGACTTTTCATAACTGAGTGTACTATGACCTCATGGTCAGAGATGAAATATAATATTTATTTCTCTACGATTTCCTGATGCTGTTTCCATGAAATAGCTTTCTCATGTTTCTCATTTCTAAATTTGACTTATATATGCAAATACCTTTACTCTGTTAAAAGTCAGTCAGTATAAAACAAAAACATATAAATTGTGTGTAAAGGGAAAAAATGCTATGAAATGGTGATTTGGTTTACCCTTATGATAAACTAAAACTTAATGGATAGTTATGCACTAACCACTGTGACATGAAACATTTATCAATCGTATTGACACATGCATAAAGCTTTTTTGTTTAAAACAATATGACTTTCACTAACCATAGGACCTCCACAGTTCTCTTTACAGTCAAAAGCTGCTGAGATTTGTATTGTTTTAATTAAGGAAAAATGCCGTGAGCTAAAATGAGATACTGACATAAAACCAAAATAAATTAGCTTAACTTTATGCTTAAACATAAAATGTTCATGCCAGGCTCCTATGACAAAAAATAGTCCACCTGGAAAAGATTTGGCCAAAAAATCAGAGGCAACAAAACTGTTTCATAATTGTAGGTGCTTCACAATTATTAATGGAAACATGTTTTGCCATGTAGATTAAAATCCAGGCATTTAACTGTTCAATAATTACTAGGCTATGGAGAAACAATGAAGAGAATGAAGTTCTAGGCTTTTTTCCTTCTTTCTCTGTCTTTGCTTCCATTTTCTTATGTCCAGTAAAACTCATCCAAAGGATTAAAATGTTCTTCTCAGATGGCTTTGCTATTATCCAGCATCAGATGTCTGAGGGAGACAGGTAGTGGTGGATTGCACAGAGAATACCTAAGCAGGCTTTGACATGGTAGAGAAGTTTTCACCAAAAGCAGATTTGGTTTTCTAATTTTGTGCAGGCCTTGGTAACTCTCTCAGCATAGACTAATCTGCTATTGCTGCAAGTGCAGCCAAAACCCAGAAATTCTCCAGCTAATTCTGGCTGCAAGCCAAACCTCAGTGTTTCCCCACTGTACTGCCCTCCCACAGAATAAAATCTTACTGGATTCCCTTAAAATAGCAAGTGAACTTTGAATTCATTGAGGGAAAATCAGCTCCAATCAATGAAAGATAGGCTACCAAGTCTTCCTGGAGGTTACTCTTAGCTTAACATATGAAGCCTAAATATAATACATATTTTAGCATCTTTCAAGAATGTGTATAATTGTAGACTCCAACACTGGTTTTTTTCAGATAGAGCAAGCAGAGACCAGCAGACACAGTAACTCTCAAAGTGAGGAGATTAGCAGGCATTACAGGATGGAGATAATTAAAATCTGACATATGCCAGAAACTTCAGCTATGGAAACTGTAGCTTCCTTACTTACCTTGGTGATGAACAACTTCCACGTTAAAAGATTTGGGTGTCTGCACTCTGCAATGTCAAATTGCTCAGAAAGGAGCACAGTAAAATCAATAGCAGAGTTTGTGATCATGCTGAGATCATTTCTGTTAAGCAAAGGTAGGTCATATCAGGTGGAGTAGCTGCTCTGGTATCTCTACGAGTGAAACAGCTCTGTGTGTTTTCTGCCTTTGCTGACAGCAGTTGTGATACCATGCCAAAACTACTGTAAAGGTAATAAAGTTTGGGAAAGGGTTATCTGTGCTGCCACTGATTAGTAGATATAGAAGAAATTTTGTCTACGTAACTATCAACATTTCATTTTTAAAAGCCTGTTAATAAGTCTTGTATTGTCTGTAAGTCCCTGCTCTTGTCTTATGTACTTTTTTTTAATTTTCAGAATGTTCTAACGTATGTCATTTTAATGCATTTGTTCCATTTTACAGTTATTACTCAGTTAACACTATTTTAAAAATTTTCCTGAGTAAGTCTGGAGAAAAAATTACTTTGTACCACTATCTTGCTATTTCTAGAGAAAAAAAGAGAAACTCCTCACTTGTCTTCTTCAAATGTTCCATAACAACAAAAGGGCAAAACCTTCAAAGATATTTTGGAAAAAAATAGCTACTCTTTAGCTTTCAAGGGATCACATCATGGACACTTCATACTCAAAATCATGTGGAATAAATGTATGCATATTTAACCTCTCAAGTACAGGATAAGCATTTGCCATGTATGTTGTGTTTTCCAGGATGAATCTATTGCTAATAATTGTACCTATATCTTGTGGTAGAAACTCATAGAAATCCACAACACAGTCACTTAAAAAAGACTACTAACATTAGTTGGCCAGAGCTGGGGAAAGCAACTGAAACAGTTCATGCTACTGACTGAGTCAGATTTCACAATAACTTTGAACAAATCTGTAAAATATGAATCAACTCCTTAGAAGACAATTTTATCTCAAAAAAAGAAAAAAGGAAAGAAAAAAAAGGAAAAAAAAAGACAGTGGCATTATAAGCATCCAATTTTTGCCTTGAAAACTTCATAACGTTCTAGTGTCACAAAAACATAGTTGTTTCATAATATCACTGGGAAAAACACGTTAAACACAAAGTGTTATTAAACAGAAAAGCAGCCAAAACATCATCACATTCAGTACACTAAAAAAAGCAGCCAAAACATCATCACATTCAGTACACTAAAAAAAAAAAAAAAAAAGAGAGAGAAGAAAAAAGGTTTTGTTTCCTTCAAGCCATACAGCTACTACTTTTTTTTTTTTTCAAGACAATCGCTAACGATCTGCTAATGAAGACTTTTATTATGCAAGAATGTTTACAGTCATTAACCTTCAGGCAAAGCTCATCAAAGGAATACAGACAATTACTTTAAAAACACCTGTGGCACTTAAAAAAATACTTCATTGGCACTTAACTCATCCACTTTTAAACGGCAAACTAGTTCTACAGGTTACTTAGAATTTGACTACAAAGAAAGCCATGGTGTGTGTTGTAGATCAGCCCTCCAAACCCTTGGTTAGCTTCTGCCTCTGTACGAAATGCCATGTAACACCACATTCCTCTCCGTGTGAATCACAGCAAGTTGCAGCTGTTAGGTTTGGGTGGATCACCTTGTTCCATAGAAAGATCAACTGGCTGAAAGAAAAAAAGGAAAAACTGAGTGATTTCTTGGCAGCAATTAGAAGAATGACGTATGAAAATGTTTCTTCACACCAGTCATGGTTAGCTGGTGGAACTCGTTGCTGCAAGATTTCATAGAGACTGGATCCCAGGGAGGCTGGGTATCTACCAATGTACCTCTAACACTTAAGAATTAGACTAGTAAAGCCCAAATATACAGATGAGAATGCTAGGAGACATAAACCACCAGATACTTCAGGAAATAACCTGGGTGTCCTGGTAGACAACATGTTCATGAACCAAGAGTGTGCCCTTGTGCCAAGAAAAAAAATGGTATCCTGGGGTGCATTAGGAAGAGCTGATCTTGCTCTTCTATTTAGCCCTACTGAGGCCTCATCTGGGCTGCTGTGTCCAGTTCTGGGATCCTCAGTACAAAAGAGGTATGGAGGTCCTGGAGCACATCCAGTGGAGGGCTACAAAGATGATTAAGGGACTGGAGCATCTCTCTTATGAGGAAAGGCTGAGGCAGCTGGACCTGTTCAGCCTTGAGAAGAGATGACTGAGAGTGGACCTCATACACATCTATAAGTATCTGCAGCGAGGGTGTCAAAAGTATGGATCCAGGCTCTTCTTGGTGGTGCCAAGCAAGAGGACAAGAAGCAACGAGCAGAAACTGATGAACAGGAAGTTTCACCTGAATATGAGGAATTGACCACACATGACTACACACTGGAAGAGATTGTCCAGAAATGTTGCTGAATCTCCCTCATTGGAGATACTCAAAAATCATCTGGATGCAATTCTGTGCCATGTACTCTAGGTTGAACCTGCTTGAATAGGGAGGTTGGACCCACTTGGTCCCTTCCAAGTTTACCTATTCTGTGATTCTGTGGGTATGTTTTTGGGGTGTGTTTTGGACCTTACCAAACACTTCTGCAGCAGTTTATATCAAAAGTGAGTTGATATTATCAGAGAATATCTCAAGTCAGAAGGGAATAATAAGGATTATCAAATCAAACTCTCTGCTCCTTGCAGGACTACCTAAAACTAAACCACATGATTAAGAGCATGATCCAGACGATTCTTGAACTCTGACACACCTGGGGCTGTGAACACTTCCCATCAAGTACATATCCCACCAATTTTGAGTCCTAACACTAGCTTTAATGCTGTGGTGTTTAATTAGCAAACCATCTTAGTTTCCATGTTCTGTGAACAATTATGTTTTACTCCTTATTGTCACAAAACCTTTGATCCTGATGATAACCTGATTTTGCCTGTTCTGCATGCCTGAAATAGGTTCACAGGATGTTAGAAATGGTAGAATTCATGTGGTGAACTTATATCCTGCTTCACATTGCATTAATTAGATCCAGAAAGATCGAGGGGATAAAAATCTCTTAATTTAAAATGTAATGCAGTGACAATTCATGCAGAGGTATTGATCTGCATGAGAGCAGAGTCTGTCAAGAGGAATCCTTATAATCACAACGTACTATTGATGCTGCTTTCTGAAATCTGCAGTTCCTTTTAATGTTACTACTTTATTACATCTACATAACTGTTTGGTGTTTAAAGTAGATTAAACCAATTTCCATTGCATCTTCTCTGTAGATATTTGACATGCATTCATCACTGTACTATTACAATGAAGCAACAGTTAAACCATCAGTAGAAGTGAAACTTGAAAACTGAAAATCTTAAGATTTGGCATCAAGATACCATTCAGTCTTTGTGGTTATAACTATTCACTACACTAAAATATAGCACTGGAAGCCTTCTCCTCTTCTGGTCTTGTAGTATTGTTGTTGGGAAATCTTCATAATAAAAAGACAAAAGAAGCAAGCTCTGCTACAGAGCAAAGCTCTACTTATTTGTATCCTTAAGCAGAGCGTGGCTTATATAGAAGCATAGTTAGTGATCCTATATTGCATTTTTTACTCCTTCATCCCCATATATAGTTGTCCTTGAATTCCTCATTTTTAAAGGATTCTGTCTCCAAATCATCAGTATGGGTCACAGAGATTAATATAATTTTCCAAAGTTTTAAGAAAATAAAAGTATTTTCAACCCTCCTCCAGTATATCACTTAAATTTTTCTTACAATACCTGAGCACATATAGTGGGAGGAAAGTTGTCCATAATCAAAAACACAGGATCTAGCACTACCAAGATTTTTTGGCAGCCTTATATAAGTAAGCCTCTGCACAGGTTTATTGGCTATAACTTCAATGCCACTGCTATAACTTCAATGCTTTCTGGTGGTGCAGCATTCCCTATTACAGAAACATGGTACCAATAGGAAGTCATATTTACCCCAACTCATAGTCTCTAAGGCCCTCAGCTTTGTTAATAGATTTATTTGAGTAGCTATCAATACTTATTTTCAGTTTAATAATTGACTTTTTAAACACCTTTAATTTTTTGCGCTTTTGTGCTTTTATCTTTTTTGTACTTTTTACTTTTTGTATTTCAGAAACAAGAAAAAAATAGCAGTTCTCATGATCTGGTTTTCACATGTTATCTCAGTGATTGCTTGGCAAATATTTCTTGGCTAAAAGGAGAGTAGGAGAATATCTAGACTGGTTTTGTCATAAAGTTTTATGGAAACACTGTGAAATCTGTGTTATGCAGTGTAGAGACATTGTCCTGCCCGGCAAGAAACTTGCCTTAGAATAGCACTTCCACTCAGCACTGGATACTCTGTACTTGCCACTGCGAGGGATTGCTTTGTCCCAGTCCAAGAGCAGAATATAAACAATACCACACACTAGGAAATGGGCAGCACAGTCTGGCTAAAACAATTGCAGAAGAAAATAGAGATTGACTGATGTATTAAATTAGAAAAGGAAACTAGGTGAAAAAAATTCTCTGGAAATATTCCAAGAATAAAAGAAGCACTATAACCCCCCTAAAATTTATCTGTTCTCTAGCTAAGTGATTATTTGATACAGTTTGTATAGCAGTTTTTTATTGTGACTCTTGTATTGCAAAAAAATGCTGGTATATAATATTTAAAAGGTATTACTGTACAGTTAATGAATAATTTAAAAATAATTTGGAGAATGAGTTGTGTATATAATTCAGAATGCAAATACTCATTCACTTTGTTGTAGCAGAAGAAACAAACCTTTTCAGGACTAAAATATAGCTTCTCAAATTGCAATTTTAGAATGATTTTCTGTATATTATATGGACTCAGATTAATCTTAATTTTAAATTGGTTTGAGAGCCCTTCAGTATTAATCAAAAGATTTTTCCAAGTAACACATATTTTTTCTACCTTCCTTTATTTGACAATAACATTAGTATTTCCTCCTCCAAAGATGGATCTGCTAAATAAATTTAAATGAACTAAAACACTTTTAAAAAAAATTAAATGTCTGAAAAATACAATCTGACAAGATCAATGTCTGAATCTGTAATCCCCAAAAGAAATTGAAATTAAAGAATCGACATATTCTTGAATTGCTATTCAGAAATGTTAACTTCTTTCTTTAAAAATTGTTTCCCCAAGCCCATAACCCGAACATGAAGTTCATATAGGAAAATATTCTAGAATAAGGCTATTATTATACAAGCCCCATAACTCCCACGGAATTTCCCTTATGAAAGGGAACTCCAGACTGGCCAGTTGGCTTTCCTGTCCTCAGTGCTGGTAGAGACATTCAGTGGGGTTACTCTTGTGGGTAATGCCCCATATGCTTCCTGCATTAAGAAGGTGAGGGGAGATGAACACCTGCCATGACATAACTCATAACGAAATTCACTTCACAAGGTAGAAAAGTCCTAAAAAATGAGTGGAAAATCTCTCTACTTCCGAATTTGAAAGTGAAGTTGTAGAGGGGACTTCCAGCCAAAAACCAATCAGGTTTTGAAAGGAATGACACGGACAGCCTGCATTTTGCATTTGTAAGAACGCAGAGAAGGTTAGAAAAGAAAGAATTTGCCAGATTTTTAAAACAGGCTGGAGAGTTCTGGTTTTGCATGGCAGCACTGACAGGCCTCACCAGTTCATTGGTGCTAAGCACCACGCAAACAGAAACGTTCAAGAGTAAAAGTATGTTCCCATGCACCCCACCACAGATGGTTTGTAGACACAGCAGAATGAACTGATAATAACATAACTGTACTTAGAAGCAGGTTTTATGATGCCAAGCACTGTAAAAGAAAAAAAAATAAAAAAAACCAAACCCAGAAATTACAGATCTCAACTCATTTCTATGATGAACATGTGGGACAATGCTATGGCAGTAGCTGGGAGGCATGGCAGGACAGGGTAGGGGGATCTACTTTCTCTGAGCATCTACTGTAACCCTTGCAGCAGTCAGGTGCTGAGCTGACTGCAGATCTGACCCACCTGTGGCTTTTCATATGTTCAAAAATGAGAAAACAAAAAGGACATGTGAATTGAGTCCTCCTCTGTTTAATTTCAGTTGGTTCATCCCACTTTTTGAACAGAGATACATGAAAGATGATTTTTTGAAAACCAAACAATACTTTTACCTCTAAACCTTTTCCAGATTTGATTTCCCAGGCTGAAATTAAGACAGCGTGAAAGTACCTGAGGTGTGCAGAAGGGAAATGCTGTGAGACTTGTAGTTATAGATGTGCTAGCAACCCAACACAAACGTGTTGTCACTAATTAAGCAGATGAAACAGAAAACAGAGGAAAATTAACTCAAGTTCCCTGGTTACTTGCTGCAAATTTGTAAATGGGCTCTCTACCATAGAGATATGTAAAATAATGCTCCTCTTAAAAGTTATGTGGAAAATAAAGGTTCTCAGCAAGCTAATTTTACTCTGTTAACAAAGCAGGGTTTCAAGCTATCCTTGTTAACCTTCCACCCACTTTCTTTTCCTTCACCACCTCAGATTTGCAGATAGGAGGTACAATTACAGTCCTTTGTTTCATCCTGAGATCTCTTTACAAAACAAAGTCTGCTTTTATCCTGTGTGCTTTCCTTCATTGTGTAAAGCTAAAGGAGACGAGGTCTAACTTTAAAGTAATCCTTTGTGTTGCTTTTTTTGCTGCTTCCCTGCCTCTTTGTTGTATGTATAGCCTAACTGTGTGCCTTCAATTGAACCTTTCCCCTGCCAAATCACACACTTAAAGCAGGAAAAAGGAGGCTGGGGTGAAATCCTGGCCCCACTATGCTTCATGGGCTTTAAAGGGGTTAGGTTTCCACTCTAGTGGTCACTGCTCTTTGAGTTGCTTCTTTTGGTCCTGCCCGAGACCTGTTTTTCCCCTCCTGAAAGTGCTCTGGTGGATATTTCTGGCATAGGTGGTCTGCTGCAGCAAATAGAGTGCCACAAATTTGGGTGATTTAACTGGCTTTGAGACTGGCACTTGACACAGTAGTGGGATCATGATCTAAGAATTTAAGTACGTCACTTTTAACATACATGGAATTTCTAAGGTGACTCCAAAAGAGTGATGCTAGAAAAACTATGTATTTGTGATTATATTTGCATTTGTATTTCTTCTTATCAGCCTTTTTTTCATCTTTCAGAGCATGCCGGGCAGATAGGCTTTTCCAGTGTACTTCATGGGGTGTTCTGGGCATTTGTGGCAGAAGAGAATGCTGCAAAAAATAAGAAACGGGTGTAGAAATAAAGTAATTAAAAAAAAATAAAAAAGAGACAAAAACTATCAAGATAAGGTTGACAACAGTGGTGGGAATCTTGGTGAGCTTGCCTGTGCAGAGGAAGCTGTCTGCAAGATCATTGTAGTGGGGTTACAGGGACATAAAATTTGGGATGTTAATGCTGGGCTGTTTCTCTTGGTAGACTTAGCTTATATCCCTGTGAAACAGCTGTTTCCAAAGGAGCCACAGGAGATAGAACTGATGGCAGGCTTGTCAAAAGAGTGTGTACCTGAAGACCAAATCCATCCACCTTCCTCTGCCATTAGCTTCAGACTGTGCTGATTTCCAGGCCATCTCCTTCATTTCCATTACAAAAATACCAGTAAGCACACACAGCCCTCAAGGCAGCACATGCTTTGTGTTGAATCAAATCCTCAACGATATAGAGATTGGAATAGATATGCTTGATCAAATAGAATGAGGCATTTCAAGTTTCCATATCTTTCCCTTTGTTCCTCAGTGAGACCCAAGATGTACACCATCACAGTCCTGGGAGAAACTGCTTTTTCCTCACTCGGTATCAGTTCCTCTCTGAAACTGAGGCACTGTCTTTCTGAAATCATTGCTGTATAAATGATGTTTAAAAGGTACAAGCCTTCATACTGCTTCCAATGAGATGTGCAGGGCACTCTGAACTTGTTCACAGAAAACCTGCTTCATTGTCCACAGACATAGCCATAATTTTCCTGCCATCTATACTCCTCAGCTGAAAAGACAGAGTAGTTCCACTGTGTTCATACTATCTTTTGATACTTTGAATTTTCAAAAAAAATATTTGTCCTATTCTGTTCTCCTGACACACTAGAGAGCTGATTTTTTCATTCCAAATCTATCCACGAGATGGAAAATAAAAAACACTGCAGACATCTCTGGTGTTTGCATTTTGCATGGGATGTTCAGAAATTGGAGAGGCTACAACATGGTTTGAGAGCTGGAGAAAATGTCTAAACCCTTCAACCTGCTTAGGTTATCAAAAAGAAGACACAGTGGTGACTTGCTCACTGCGTATAAGTACATCTGGTGAAATGTTTTGATGTTTTAAACTCAGAACAGGAGTTTCATGGGTACTTAAACAACTAGCAAATGTTAATGAATTCAGAACACAATTTCAGCCAAAAGAGGAAAATCTTTCTGGTTTGGCACTTTTAAAGCTAAAGCTTATGTCTGCATTTGAAAAGATTTTAATTTAAATATTTAATTAAGTGAAAAGAGTTAGATAAAAGGGCCTAGCTAATCATTTTGTTTACCCTTTTGTTAGGGTAAAGTGAATACAGGGCTGGCACACTATGTTGATAATAACTGCTCTAGTGATACAGCTACCACTGTGTTAATTATTCTAGTGATGAAGAGAAAACCCCTGGGGAGGGTTTTGTACTTTGAAGCTGATGTAATTAAAAAATGCAACAGGACTCTGTAACTATCTAAGTTTTTTTCAATACACAAATAACCACCTTCTTCTACCAATGGGAAAGTTAGAGCATGGCCTACCCACAATTTAATTTGATAGTTTTTGTCGTGTACACTGAAAAGGAGAGGAAAATTTCAATTATTATTATTATTATTATTATTATTATTATTGTCGCTGTTTTTCAGTTTTAGTAACACTTTAAAGTTTTTCTATAAGCTTTCTATGAGAACCTTCTGATGTTAACAGCGATCTTTGGACGGAGTGTTCTTACACTCTAATATTTTTGATTTGAAGATGGTCAGCTTAATAAAATGTATTTTCTAAAATAGTTATTATGAAGATTCCTGCACATTAACCAAAATATTTTAGTTCATTTAAACCGTCACATAGAGGGTTGTAGGGAATTCAAGAAAAATAGACATCCAGGGTGATACTGTTGAGGCAATCAGGGAAATGGGCCCATTAGGAAGACAACTCAAACTTTTTTTCTGAAAGAAGAATCTCATGATTGGGGTCTAGGTGAGAGAAAGAAAAAATGTGAAGTGAAAGAATACATTTTCAAAATTCTTATGAAGCAAAGTCTCTTTGTGCTTATGCAGCTCTTGTACCTGCACTCAACGTTTTGGAATAAGTAGTAGTATTTTTCTCTCACTCTACAGAATACCAAATTTAAAGACAATAAGATTAATAATCTCCAGCAACAATACTTACATCTGCTCCATAGGCCAGCCAGCAACTCTGGACTCCTCCAAGCTGTTCTGAAAAAGAAAGCATTTGGATAATTGGACAAAGGTGCTTGGTGGAGCTCTAAAATAATTACTTCCATCCCTCATCTTTCCCAGCCCTAACTATACATTTGAACTCTATCTTTTAATCCTGCTTTTTGGCAGAACATCTTTAATCTCCTGCCCTCCATACTAAGAAAACTTTATCCGCATGCGAGTTAAGCAAAAGTTACTATTTATAGCAGTTTAAAGTGGTTTATATTGTCTAAATTTTTATTATACTGTCATGATAAATTTGCAGGCCTTTTTTCCAGTGTTTTGCTTTGAATAGAGTCTCAGATGTATGCTCTGCTTACACTATCTAACTACTGAAGTTGGATGACTTTTTTTTTTTCTCCCAGTAACAATTGTCTGTACCCCTTCATAACCTTCTTAAAATACAACTCGTGGTCACTCAGAAACAGTTGCAAATTTGACTTGCATTGTTTTAATTGGGTTCCTGCTAAGTGAAAAATAAAGACAAATTTTGAAAATGAGAAGTTTCCAAATGCTTTAAATCCTATGTTTTTTTTCACAGCAAGTCTAAGGTGCCCTTCATAACCCTGTTTTTCCACTATTAGTGCAGCCATAGTTAAGATGCAATATAGTAGTTTGGGTATTTCCATAAAAGATGCCATACTCAAGCCCTCTACCTGCTTCTTTTTTGAAGTGTTTCCAGCTTCTTCTGACAGAATGTAGTGTTATGGTTCTCACTACCACTCATTGTGAATTCCTGTTTTAACTCCTGAAATATTTAAGAAATTATTAATTGTTACTTTGATTAGTGAGAGAAGAAATAAGAATTGCATTGTATATTCTGGTTCTGTGGTCATACAGAAAAACCAATTATTTGTACAGCCTGCTATACTCACATCCTAAATATCTGGGTGATGGTTTTCTGGATACTTTATGTTGAGTTGATAAAGAAATTTGATGCTGTGTTTTGGGTAAGGGAAGGTCTAAGAACTGGTTGGATTAGTCACTTGCCTTAAGACTGCTTACTTCTTAGTGGCCATTCCATAGGATAAACTATTTTCTTAATGACTGTTTCATTTTGTTTTAATTCCATGATTGTCGTGGTAGGATGAATTCTCAGATGTAGGAAAAAGCCAAAGCATCTGGGTTTAATTAATCATTAACCCCCTCAGTGCTTGCAGGGAGCTGTAGCAGGAGTGGGAACAAGGCTCTAAGGCCTCTGTAAGATGGATGTAACTCACGGTAGAACAAGAAGTTTTCAGGAGTTTCTAAAGTATCAAGGAAGGTCTTTTCTAATGTGAGACTGACAGAGTGCAGTGCACATTAAAGAATCCTCCTATTCTGATCAAGTCTTGCTGTGCCCAGTTTTGTGCCTCACACTTCATGAAAAAAATGTTGTTCAAGTAAGAAGGGAACAGCAGAGTGAGGTCTTGAAGATGTGATTTAACTGGAAAGAATGAATGAATGCTGTTAGATTTTAAGAAGTGTGCCTGGTGGGATGATCTGAAATAAACAGAGGAAGAAAAAGATTTGATTTCTCAGTCAGTGCAGCATTGGTCAAGAAGTATTAGGCAGAAATCACAGTATGGAAGGTACAAGTTACCAACAGAAAAACTTTCCAGTGATTAAGAAGCAAGGAACATATTCCTGTATAAGTGACAGGAGACATATACCTCAAAACAAGCTACTTCCAGCACTATCCTGTTTTCTTCTGAATCACAGCAATTTAAGTTTTCATCATCCTCCTCCAGACGAATGCTTTAAACCTAAGACCATTGTTTTCCAAACTGAAAGATAAGACATGATCCCAATGAGTATGAGCAACAAAGTCCAACCTAATGACATCCCTTTCTGCAGGACAGTATCAATATTGGTCTTGTGACTGGTCTGAAGAAGGGAGGAGGCTAACGAGCCAGACCCAGTAATGTGTAGGATGGGGCTGATTTACATTCCTGATACTCCGTAATATAAATGCTGGTTCTAGTTAAGTTACTCACTCAACTGTTAGTCTCTTGTGTTTCGGTCCCTGATCTAGAGCATAAAAAACAACATTTCAACAGAAGAAGCTTAGTCTGCCCACTTGCTCCCAGAAGGATTTCTCACTTTCAAGCCCTTCTTCAAAGATGAGGGTTAAAATACTTGAACACCGAAAATTCATTAGCTACTGCCTGGATTAGTACTTTAACTCCTGAACTACTGGGTAAAAAGAACAGACAAAGGCTCTTCACACCAGATATTTTGTGAAAAATTTGCCTTGAAGAAAATCAAATGAAGCTATTATATAAATTCAGCAGGATTTTTGTATACTTTTAGGGTGACTGAAACAGAATGTTTCAAGGGAAAAACCCCCCACCTTCTTACCACTGTAAACTATTGTTAAGATGTTCTTTTTAGCACTTTTGATGTTAAATTGTTAACAAATTTAGGCATACAAAGTTATATTTAATGTTTCGACATGATCTTTGTGAATGTAATGTCTTCACTCTTTTCTGGAAAGATATGACCTGACAGACAGCTGTTACTCTTGTAAGAACAATGTCATAGGTATTGTTTAGATATTTGCTGCTGTTTTAAATGTCTTCAGGAGACCAGTGGACAATGCTTCTCTACAGTTCACTTTATGAAGGGAACAAAAAGTTACTTCTGTCATGATCCTAGAAGATAACAAATTTAAAAGACATGCTGTTTTCTAATTAGAGCACAATATATGCAAATACCTCTTTTCGATTCTGCCGTCTGGTATTAAAATGCAACCAATCGCAGACTTTACTATTTTTTAATATGATGATTCTTTTCCTTTTTTGTCCATTTATCAAAGTACCAGAGTATTACAACAGTCTCTCACACTCTTTATAATTTATAAGAACAAGTTCAAACTTATACCCCCACCCTATTTGTTGCTTAGCTGTTTGGAGAGCAACTGTTTGTATAGCCAAATTTAAGTACTAGTAAATGGATTACTGGTTCCAACATATAGAACCTACACATTCCTCAAACAGCCCAAACGAGCACCCATCCACTCTTTAACCCTCCCAACTGCCCAAAGCAGAGAATGATTGTTTTCTGGGCCACGGATCTGACTACTGTCCAAATATTCTTTTTATTATATTTTTTTTAATTTTTTTTTTCTTCCCTCATGCTTATCAGTTATGGGACTGAAAACCAGCATGATGAGGAAGGTGAGCCCACTACTGTAAAAAGAGAAACATAATAAGCAATATTAGTGCAAGTCTGGGAAAAAAAGTATGCAAAATAGAAACAGAAGGATATTTTTGGTATTTTCTCCTTCTATGTTAACATTTGTTGCTGTCAATTCTCACTTCAAGAAAGAAGTTTTCCCGGTTTAAGCTAGTTTTTTATATTAAAATAAAGCAAAACTGGCACTAGTAAAGAGCTCTATGTGCAGTTTTTAATGGGGAAAAAAAGTTATAAGAACCTGAAGAGTAGATGAAGGGCTGTTGAAGTCTATAGCTGTGACAGTGATTGTGGGAAAGTCTGGAACAGCAGGAAGGAAAGTGTGAGCCAAGAAACCTGAAAAATAGTCCAAATACTATAATAAAGTCCTTCTTTTAATAAGGTGGGTTTAATTTTCATAATATATTACTATTTAGTTTTTTCTTAGGGACCCATGTTTATTAGAGAGCATTCCTTGAAGCTTTCAGTCCATGGGATTCCCCCTCAACTCCCTCAACATGCAGCTTTAGCAGTTTTCCTCTGTTTTGAGAAGGTACATTAATAACCTCACACTACTGTAAGCATTAAATAGGCCACCCACCCTCTGAGAAGCACAGTTCACGTTTCTATCCACACTTAACGGCAGCTAGCCTAATGGGAATGATGTCAAGGGGTGCAATGAAACACTCTGCGTGTCTCGACTCCTGCCTTGGGGAGGATCTTGTCCTGTTTGACAGCTATGCGTTCAGTCAGGGAATATAACAGAGGAGCTTATTTAGTGCTAATGAGAAAGGAATGGTTCCACCTGCCATATTATTAGCAGAACTGGTGTCCAGCCTGTGCTGTTGCCCTTTGGTCATGTCTGCACACATATGACTTGTAAGATATTCTAATTACTCACAGCTCTCAAGTTTAGCACTTACACATGCAGCACAACCACAACCTGTGAGTAACATCGGCAGAGGTGGGAGTCTGATTTTCTGGTTGACTCCAGACTATTCATGATTGCTCTCATAACTCTCTCTCCTTCCCATCTGCCTCTGGCCAACTCTGCTGGGTCTGTCCAGGAGCAGACATGTGGGCACAAATGAGCTTTTTGAGGAAGTGCATATGTGTGCTTTTGTGGATGTACAATTTTTATTACAAGCAGGGGTAGCAGTTCTATTTATTTAAAGTTTCCTGGCACTTTCCACTACAAAATCCAGTTTCCAGTCGCTGAAATTGAACTGTTTGATCCGAAAGGTTTCAAGTCAACAGCTCACTTCAGATTCAAAAGTTTGTAAGGGGCACGTGCCTCTTACATTTATTTGAAGTTCTCAGGCAAGCCCCTTCAGTAGTTTCCTGAAAGTTAAGGACACCAATACTTTGCTTTACAAGCAGTACTTTTCCCACATTAAAAAGCACAGCTCTCTGGTGAGAACTTATGCCTTCACAGTAGCACGCATGACTGCCAGCTTGGTAGCTAGCATATTGGCAGCTGCTGGTCTAGAGGAATATTCTTTCAGTGATAATGTGTTCAAATATTGCTGAGATTTAAACCAACACCTCAGAAATTGCAACCTACCCTGTAACTGCAACTTCATTTGCTGTTGCTGCAGCCACCTGAAGGAACATGAACTGGTTGTAAGGTGCGCTCTAGCGTCTCTTGACTGAAAGAGCTCCAGAATTACTGCTGTCAAAACTCCTGTGGCTGACACCCATCCTACAAGTCTTTAGCACATGCCTCGAAATGCTGGTGGCCATCTTTCAATGATCTAAGAGGGCCAGGGACCATCCTCTAGCTTTGACACCTGGTGACTTGGCTGCATCCATACTACATAGCACACAGTCTAGGGTCCCCAAATACATGCAATAATATCCATGCACCTAATGGAAAAAGTTATACCAAAATTACCACACTGCACTGGCACTCTCTGCTGTACTGAATTCTACTCTTCCTGATCTGCCCACACATAGTAGCCATTCCTTTGATGTTTCTCAGCATTCAAAAGCCCAATCAGCTACCTCTCAGACCAGAACAGTAGACAGATGGGCTCTGCAAATCCCTCCAGAACAAAGATTCTGTGTGGAAGTAAAAAATCAAGGTATTTACTGCAAAACTCAGATATTCAGGGATCATATATTCAGTCAGATTTGTGAAGAGGGCAAAACCAAAACACCTCAGAAGGATCAAAAGGGGTCCATCACACCGGACAGAAGAGTCCATCCTTACGAAAGGCAACTCTTCTCCATCCAGAACCCAACGCTCCTCTCTACTATCATGCTGCTATCAGCAAATGCTAACAGGGTGACCTATTCCTTCTAATGATAATCAACAAAGAAGACCACTTTAAGTGTGATATCAAGTTACTTCATTTGTTCAAGTGGAAGAAATTTTGACTGGTGTACTGGGAGATCAAAGGGCTGTTACATCAGGTTTCTCTTCTCTTTTATCTTCAGGTTTTTGCTTTGGTGTGTTTTTTTTTTTTTTTTTTTTTTTTTTTTTTTTTTTTTTTTTTAGATTTCCTTCCAAATGAAAATCCCAGACCTTCTTCATACATAAAAGAATTGTAATCCAATACTGTATTCAGATACTCAGAATTTAGGAAATTCCAGAACAAAAGGCATTTCTATCCTCTTAGCATTTATATGAAATATGTGGTTTTATAAGACATAAATATATGCATTGGTATAAAACAAGATCAGATTTTTTTACAAAAGTCTTAATCACAATGTGCATTATTTTCTGTTTCCTAACATGTAATCTTTTATTACTGTGTCTGCTTTACAAAATTTTCTTACACCGTTTTTATTAATTATTAACTCTCTATTATATGCTTAATATAATTTTCCAACTGTTGAAAAAATTGTCAGTTTGATTGTTCCTTTTCTCTAGAAGTGCCATTCATGTATAATGAACCTAATAGCTTAAGCAGTTTCTTACTTTATTTGGCATTTCCTTCATGTAAATGTCATGAATTTTAATCAAATAAATTAAGAATTCCTACAAACATACCAGAAGAAAATTGCATAAAACAAAGTAATACCAGATTAAAAAGCCAATCAATCATTTCTAATATTTTTTTTGTGTTGTGAAAGAAAAAAACCAAACCCCAAATCAGCACATGATGTTTTCAAGCAGAGTAGCTTTCAGTGAGTTTTTATCAACAGCAGCTGTCACAGATGGGTTATGTTAGCTAAGAAGATTCCAAAACAGGAAAAAAAGAGCCCATGCTTATATAAATGAGAAGAATATCAGCTTGAATATAATGCTCTTTCACTAAGAGAATGTACAATGTTGGGCTCGTCTGTGTTTGCTTATACATGAGTAAAGAAGTGTAGACCATAAAAGTATACTTCTGAGCACTTCTTCCCATCTAAAAAACTTGCATCAATTCACATGCTCAGTGATTAAACAGAACACCATATATCATTCTGCATACATTGAGGACTTTGCAGGAGCCTGGATGAGTGAAGTGCTAATTAGATCTTGAAGCAAAGCACTGAATTCTTTAGTTAAAGGGTAACACATTATTGCCAGATTCATTTCTGAACACTATAGATATTTTTATCTTAATGGATTACAAATTGATGTAGTTACTTATTTTTATATGAATCTTTACAGAACTTCAATTAAACAAAACTGTTTTCCACAGAATTAGCAAGACAAAAGGTACTAATAATCTGAAAATTAATAGAATTTTGTCTGACATCATTTCACATTTTCTGGTTTTAGTAATGTCAATAGAATTAAGTGGAGTGTATACAGTGAATCTTGTAATCTCTGTTATAACACAGCTCTTCATGAAGTGAAAATGATGATGGTTATATTTGTCAAATTCACTGCATAGTCACATGGAAGAAAAAATTACCATCACTACACTGATTTAAGAAATATTTCTCTATCCAAATCTATCAGTATCTATCTATTTAATAATAAAGTATCTGGTTTAGTCTTTGCTATCAAGATTATGTTCTCTCTGTGTAGTGTAAAGCATACAGATGAACAATGCAAGAATGTTCTTGATCTTATGTACTGAGCACTCATACAATCATAGAATTGTTTGGGTTGGGAGGAACATTAAAAATAATCTAGTTCTAAACCCCATGGCAGACGGGCAGGGACACCTTCCACTAGAATAGGTTGCTCAAAGCCTCATCCAACCTGGCCTTGAACAGTTCCAGGGGTGAGGCATCCACAACTTCTCTGAGCAATGTTTCACTGTCTCACTACCCTTATTTCAAGAAACACCTTTTAGGTTTCAAAATTTGTATTCTTGGCAGTCCAGCAGTGCCCCTTCAGCAGAACAGTATCTGAATGGTTTCATCTTCTGGAAGAAGATGAGGATCCAAGTCATCTGAGGTTAAGGTGGGATCTTGGCTGCACACCCTAGGCAGCAGAATACCATGCAAATGGTAGTAGTACTACAGTCACCCCTTATCTGAAGAACAGGCCAAACATTTGCATCCAAAGACCAAATGCAATGCTTTAGGTGATGACAGCAGCATTTGAATCCACCTTAAAGAGCAGATGAAGCATGTGTGAGGGTCAGAAGTCCGAACACTCTCTTTTGGATATATCCCTCATAGTCACATAGGCTTATGTTATCCACACCTTCCCAAGGAGGCTAACTTTCTCAATTGATTCTGTAGGGAATGCAGTGTTATGAATTCCATTTCCTAAAACTGGCATCTGCAAGTCAGATGTAGTTAAGCCACATCAACATGCTCATCTCAGAACATGCCCAAGAAAGAGAACATCATTACACTCTACTGGAGTTTGAATCGCACAGGATCAACTTGTGGATGATCAACTGGAGAAAAACTCATCTCTGCATGGCCTTATACTGCTTTCCAATCTATTTTCTTCCCCTTATACCTGATATTTTGATATCCTGAATATCCTGACATAACCACTGTCTTGCTTTGGGCAAGGAGGTGTTAGAGGGATATTAGGAGAGCAGCTGGTCACTGTAATATGTAGAATAGAATGTTCTCCATTCTATTTCAACCACATTCAAAAAACCCCCATAACTTTGAACTACAATCCTTAGGAGAACATATTTCCCTAAAATGTCTCTTGGCTCTTTAAGGACAACAAACTTGATAAGTTTTCCTGTTTCTGGCATGCTTCTTTATTCAAATGGTCTGATCAATTTAATTAATTCATTTAAATAAATAAATAAAGTTAAAATCAGTCTGCAATTAGCTTGCAGTTTGATGCTTGCATTTCAGATCAGCCAGGTCCTCTGTTCCTAAAAATGTATCTGTTATTCCTATCTGTTATTGATCTAATAAACACATACAGTCCACCTAAAATCCTTCCCCTGTATTACTGAAAATCACAGATTAAGGAATCTGTTGGGAGATCTATTCTAAGCTTGTCTGTAAGTCTTTTTGGATATCAGCTAAATATACAGTTTTCTAAATTTTTTTAAAGATAAGACGTGGGCAATTCTGTGTGGTAACTATCATATAACACATTGTAAAACTTTTAAAAGTTTAAAATGCTTCACTGTATCAAGATGCCAGAATGATAACAAAGGAATGTGTTAGTTTGTTTTTAATAAAGACAAAAAGAAAGGTCAGTAAGTAATGAAAAGTAAAGCTGCTAAAGGATTAAAAGGTGCAAAATTAAAAATAAAATGATAATACTAATTAACAGTAATTACATTCTCAGTCAGAATTTGTATATTTTATTTTTTACGTGCACAACAAAAATATATTTATTTTTAAAAGTAATGTTATTTTGATAAAAACTATTTTGCAAATTTATGATAATCTTTAAATTTAACATTTAGAGATTATAAAGAAGATAAATAACAATATAATGTGTCCTAAATGGCTCATAGGGCCAAGATCTAAAGAAAACAACTAAATTCAGTTCAAAGTGATGGTAAATTGAATTTGTTTGAGTGTGAGGTCTTCAAGTAGCCAATGAACCAGTAAAAATGAAATACTACTGAATGTACATCAAGACATCATCAAAAGAACTTGCTACAACTCAAAGGGGAAGACACTATCAATGAATTCTGCTTAGGTGAGAATGATGTAAATGGCACAAAATCCAAACAGAAATGTTACTTATTGTTCTTAGTCATTGTTAATCAAATACAGAGTAAAAATGTAAGATTGCTGCTTCTTAAAAACATTCACAATGAAATAATAAGGCAACCCATCCTTCTGCCTAACAATTTCTTTCTCTTTTTCCTTCTTTCTTGTTTGTAGTGCAGGAGGATTTTAGCCAAGCTTCTGTTGAGCTACTTAGCCCTGACCACCATACTCTTTTTTCTTGTTTTCCTTAAGCTGCAATTTAAAAAGGTCTAACAGCTACATCTCCACTTACATATCTGTAGAGGAAAAGGTAAGAAGAGCACATGAGAGAGAACCAGCCTTCTTGTTCTCACTTCCATCAAGTAAATGCCATTGTTTGGTAGGCCAGAGAAGGAAATTCAGGTTGTGTGTAATGTTTTCTCCCAGTCTCCTCTTAAAAAGCATTAACTTAGTCAGCAGAATTGTAGTTATTCTGCCAAAATACTGTGTATCTTTGGCATTCCCAGATAATCAGACATAGAATGTATCCCTGCAGGTATAATTGGATTCTGAAATAAGCACTTACTGTAGTATAAAATACACTTGGGCAGCACTTTCACCATAGCATTTAATCCAGCTGAAATCTGTACGAGTGCCTCAGAATTCCTCCAAAGAGTATCATATTTGCAAAATAGATTTCACAGATGTACAGTAGGTCACTAAGTATTTAACAGAGATAACACCTCTAAAACATAATTACTTCCAACATGAAATGAATATAAAAAAAAAGTATAGACACTTCAATATAAGTCTGAAACCCTACACATTTTATTGAAGTGCCTACAGGAGACCAATCATTCCACAAAAAATGCTGAACTTTCTTACAAAGTGAGGTGGAATATCTGCACTATGGACATGGCTTCCAAAACACCATTTTTTTTTAATGTGACTGTAAGACTTTTAAGAAACAGGTTAGTAGGAGAAGTATTTTAGTTGGATTTTAAAATGAACTCCTAAGATTTATGCAAATTATTCTAATGATCTATTTTCATAACCACTATACTTCACTACAAGACATAACAGAAACATTCTGAAGAGGTTAACAATTGCCTAATTGGTTTACAAATGAATACAAATCTGGAGCTTTTGGAACTTTTGCTGTCTTTCTCTTTCAAAATTTTTCAATTTCAAAATTTCAAAATTTTGCCAAGCTATACTTCAATAAACACTTTTTTCCATTTAATTACTTCAGATGATGTTTCTGTCTTTGCCAAAGAGATTGCAAACTATAGAAAGCATATTTGGGTAAAAAAAATTGCTAAAAAGACAGTCACCAGATAAGATCTTTCATTAAGTGTATATATTTAAATTCCCTTATGTTAAAAAATAACATATGAAACAGATGTTTTCAGCATGGAAAACTGTAGAGATTTTATGCAATTATCAAAGTTACATGGGAGAGTGTCCTTTTTCTGTTTATACAACATCAAAATGCTTCAGTGCTAATGTCTGATCTGCATAACCACATATAGCTGTTCCTTACTCTATGCAGTTTGTAAATCTGTTGGCTCTTGTTGTCTAATAACAGCTGCCAGATGATCAGAATGGAATAATTTGCATTATTGTTACATATTTTTTCTTTAATAGTCATCAGCTGAATAGACAGATCTCTATTCAGCCTGATGCCTCCCAGCCTGCAGTAAAGCTACAATTTCTCTCCTCCTCCCCTCTCTACAACTCGAGCAACTACCCTCAACCCAACCCAACCCAACCCAATCCAACCTAATCTAATCCAACCCAAACGAACGCATTCCATGATAGAATTATTTACATAAAAGAGAAAGAACGTCTCTTTCCCCCCATATCTAATGGTGGCAAGTGGAGTCAATGGAAGTTTTGCCAATGACCTCAGTCAGAGCAACACTGTCTAAACTTCCTTTCTTCTAGTAGACCAATAAATTTCTATTTGCACAGTCAGAGGCACATATTTAGACCACATACTTTTGCCTACAGTTAGACTAACTTAACACTGGGAAAAGTTACATAGTCATAAATTTTGAAAGCATTTAATAGGGCTTTTAGGCATATAGTCTTTTGCAAATCAACAGAAATTATGCAGCTGAAACCTGATGTTTGCTCTGAAAGTGCTATTAAGGTATCATTTTCTTGTACATGGTGTGACTATTAGTAGACATATGGAGGTTTATATCAGAATAATGAATGAAAACTAGACATTGTATATTTGTAAGGTATGCTATTGAACATCTGAGTTAATGAAATGTAATTTGTGGATGGATAGCATGTCCAAGGAAGTAAAAAAAACATAACTGTTTTTAATTCAACCTCTGACATCTATAATTAAGAGTGGCTGAGGCAGAAGTTTGATGTGTTTCTGATTTTATTGTCTCTTACTGAGAAAATTTCATTTCCATACAGTAATAATTTCAGCTTTGGAGGAGGAAGAGCCAATACCATGTTATGAGTATCATTAGAATATAGAACAATTTAGGCAAAGCTTCTTTCCAAACATCAGTCTACTCGGTATGGATGGGAAAGAGCATCACAGACTGAGATTCCAGTTGGATGTAGTCTTTTCTGACTAGGGAAAAAAAAAAAAAGACAACTGTGATGGAGTTCTGGGATGATCACATCTGTCCATTAGGGTTGGACATCTATCTCTCTTTACACAGAGCTACCGAGCAGACATCATTCACATTAAAACTCTCAGTCCATTACCAACAGTTGACCTTGTGACCTTACATTAAATGCTTCACATCCCATTGCTTTCCTCCCGAGTCATCTATTTTCCCAATTTTTCACAATAATGCACTTCAGCTTTGTCACACATTTCTGGCTCCAATTCTGGAAAATGTTTCCATTCAAGAAAACACTCCACTGTGTGCTTAATTTTGCTTATCTCCTCAAATCAAAATGAAGCATGCTGTTACCATTTGCTCTCCATAGAGATAGACTGAAAACATGCTTATGGGCTTTTCTATCCTGGGCTCTGAATGATGGCAGTTATTTTTTCCAGTCTGTTTCAGTCAGAAGAACTAATGTAATCATAAATGCATTGAAATTAAATCCTAATAAAGGGTCTTCAGATGAATATTCTTGTTACCACTTGAAAAAAAAAAAAAGGTTTATTATACTTGTAAAAGATACTTGAAGCATTCCAGCTTTCTAAAGCATTGCAGTATATTTCTGCAATAGCTTGCTACCCATTACTGAATTGATTTAATTATACTTTCTCTGAAGTAGAACTACAGTTACAGATGGTTTTTTGCTACTGATTGGAACGTCAGTAATAATTCAATTAGATATTATGACAGTTTCCATGGCTTATATGTTAACACAGTTAAAGTCTCTCTGTAAACTAATTTTGAGAACAAATGTTTCTGTTCAAAATCTTTTACAGTGAAAATGTTTCAAAGGTAGAAAAAGTTAATTACAAGGCTTTCCTCCCCCTTCTAAATCCTCTGAAGGAGCAGGAACATTTTCCATGGAAATATGGTCAGTCACTGAAATGTCAAAGAGGTTCTAACTGAGCAGTATACAGAAAGCATATGAAATTTAAACTACCTCACAATCCGAGTTAAATGGAACTATTTATTTATATAACTATAGTGACCCTCAGTGTGCAGAAGATATGCATTTTACTGTGTGGTTTTCATGTATGCGAGAACATTGAATGGCTGTATTATATTTAATTAAAAGCAATAGTGGGCCTACCCAGATGTTAAAAGGGCTTGATCTGAACAGCGTGTTGACATCAGATGAATAGGAGAGGCCACCTGCTAGCTCCACTTTTGGCTTTGTGGATGATTTGCATTCCTGTGGCCTGTTGCTCTGCATGATTGCTCTCAGCACTTCACAGCCCCATGAACTGTTTAATATCATGGATACCTTCCAGCCATGCAGGCTATCTCCTTTTGTAACATCAGTGCAAAAGAAAGAGTGACCACTTGCATGAGTCTGATGGGTAGAGCATGATGTTTTCACTTAGCATGTACCACATCAAAGAGGAGGAAATGCTTTTCTATAACCCAGATTAAGATAAAAATTAATCCATTCTTGCCTAAGAGTGTTAACAGACCTTTTTTTCTCTTTCTGAAAGATGCTCATCATTTGAATGTGAGTATAGTACACTTCAGACTCTATCCTTGGTTTTTCACTTGAGCACAGAACGTTTCTAGTTCAGATATGTAAAAGTTAAATAATTTACAAAATATGTGTACTGTCTGAACACTGAGAAGGCCTTCAGTAGTATTAATGTATTAATGAACACAAAGGCAACTATTAGACTTCATGTGCTTTATCACTATTAGATGGTGCCAGTGCAGTGCTGATTACTTTTACCTTTATGAAAAACAACAAACATATTAAAGTGAGAGGCAAGAAAAATGTAATTGAATTATATAATTTTCCAGCAGGCAATCTTAAAAGACAAAAAAAAATTTCAGATCCATGTTTCCATATATTGTCCTCTCTTGAGATTTTATTTGCCACATAGAACTCACTGAAAGTTCCCTGCAAGTTCCCAACTTGAAGGTTATTGAAGGAGTGGAAGGATGCCTTTGTGTTTGATGTATCTTTTTTATCATACAGTACAATGATTTAAAGCACAAGACAGAAAAATCAAATATTAATTCACAACAGATTTATATACAGTATGTGTGATAATTCACTTCTAACATGACATGACATTAAAAGATTTTTAAAATTTTGAAAAATTTAAATTAACTGTTTGCTATAACCAGACAATGATCTTTCTGACAAATTATTTAGTTATTTAAGAACTGGGATAACTGAGGTTAAAGAGAATTTATATAGCTAAATGCATTTTTAGAAGGCTAACTCTAAAGCACAGATTTTCTGACTCCCTACTCAATTAAATGCAGTATAGAAATTTCCTACAGATTTAATCTTATTATTTTGAAGTTGCTCACATATCACAAAGTTTACTTCTCAGCATATCTACAGATGACTCCATCTTAATGCTTAGAGAGACCAGAGATTTAATTTTGAATTCCAGAGCATAAAATGCACCTATCACTGATGAGAAATGTGGTTACAGTTCCATCCTTTGGCTGAAAGAGTCAGAATCTAGCAGTGTTTCTAACCTGCCAGGCTTCAGAGGTTTCAGGGAACAGGAGCTGTCAGTTTCTCCTGGTTAATGAATGTTTTTCACTGCCCAACTAAACATTTTCTAGTCAGCTGCTGTGATTAGGAAAGTCAGTAACTCCATGGCCTGCTGATTGGTATTACTCCTGGAAAAATTATGATGGCTGGGGAACTTCTGCAGTCAAATACAAGTGCTCAACTATGACCAGGCAGGATGTGAACCACTACCACTGGACTATGGGCTAAATAGAAAGATGTTCTTGTTTTTTGAAAGAAAAAAAAATTGCCCTCAGTTTCCAAACTCTGAAACACCATGAGGGAAAAGTATCTCTTTAATCTGTCATTAGGTATCCAAAACTTCAAAAGTGATGAAACTGAATGTAATCTCCCATTTATAGCATTTTAATTTGAGGTGCTCAGGGGTGTCCAAGACATGTGTGGCAGGTTTGGCAGATGTCACAGGCCTGAAAGGGACTACTCTCCTAGGCTGGCAGCCAGGGGACAATGGCATCTTGAATGGCACCAGGATTTTGTAAGCAGGCATGTTAAATTTAGGGAACAGAATTCCAATAAGGCTGTTCAAGGTTGTGTGATAGTAATTATCTAATCAGCACAGTCTAGAGAGTGATTTAATTATCTTTGTATCTGGAGCTGGGAATGGCTTTTCCAGCTCCATTGACTGCATTTGCTAAGTTTTTGCTGGCTGCCGCTGGAGCTCATGCACCGAGCACATATGGAGACAAGTGCACGTAGACATATAAATTCAGGTGAATTAATCATGCACTGAATCTTTTAATTAGCTGTGATATTTTCCATTACTTTCACTATAATCAGTAAAACTATTAGGATTTAGAGAACACACTGCTACAAATGCAAACAAATGTTGTAAATCACCTAACTCTAACCTGGCCTCCATGTACACTTGGACATCCACAAAAACTGCAATTATTTATGTATGTCTTCTCCACAGCATGAGGGAAGTGAAAAGAGAAGAGAACACATTGATATTATTCCCTAGCTAACAGCACTGGGTTTAACCAACAGCTGATATAGTTCATGTCCACCATACTTCTGAAAGGGCCTTTCAGTCCTAAAAAAGCTGAAAGACTTGAGACTGGTGACAAATTAAAGTTTAATATGTACTGCAATTTGTATCTTTTAGAATCCTACATCACTTCCCCTTCATAACTGTGTGTTAACTGCCATTACATTCAAGTATATGAAGTAATAAATAGGTCCCACGTGCCAAGGAAATGCTAAAAACTATCTGAGGCATTTCTTCTCCATGTGGGAACCATCTCTAGTGAACTATACTCCTGTAAAACGAAAGTTATTACTGCTGTTCTACTAGTGCTTTCCTTCATTAGAAAGCTGCTATGGAAAATAACAAAGAGTTTACTCTTTTGTTGAGTGCTCTGTAAATGCTGTATGCCTTCTCCAGATACAGCTTTGCAGATGGAAATGTTTGAGGTGAGGCTGAATGCTTTACTGAATTGTGACCTGTTATTCCATGAGTTCTCTTCTCAGCCTAATTCTTTCTGATTTGCACTACCCAGGTGCTGCAAAACAGCTGCCAAATTAGCTGATCCATGCAGAATTAAATTCTCCTGCGTGCATGAATCCCCAAGTCATAGGGGATGGAAAAGGACTGAAAAGCTATGTCCTGACTGACTTCCAGCCATAAAAAAGAAGTGGGCTTTCCCTGAAGAGGTGATAGTCCAGAGCATTCCTGCACTCCATTGATTCCTGTATCTTTGGGTCTATGCACAGATTTGTGTAATTTTGAAGCAGAGATAACTTCTACAACCATCAAAATAGTTTCTGCTGAACCTCGAGAATAGTAAAAGTGACATACAGTCATCTTTGACACCCATACATGACAGAGGCTTATGTTTAATCAGCACCTAGTAAGGAATTTAAGTAGAAAATAATAAGATTATATAAATTCCACTTTTAAAAGAAACTAGATTATCATTCCTTTGACCATATCATGGAGACAGCTTTATAATATATCTCCAAATATGTTCAAACACAATAAGGAATTGATAGTGGATGTTTCTGTTGTTATAGCAAGTGGAGTGGTAAGGCATGATGATAACTGCTGCTATGCAATGCTATTGTATATATGATGGGGTTGCTGGGCACCACACTCTTCAGGGTTTATCTTTGTCTATTTTTAAGCAAACTGTTAATTGAGTGCAAATATGTCTGATTCTGTGATGTAGAGAACTGTTCTTTGTTGACAGTCCTTAGCCTCCTGATTGCTCTTTTGGTATTGGCCAGCTGTGGCCTTGATTGATGAAATATCTTAAAATAAGAGCTGTACTTTCTTCAAAGTATGTATTTTGCCTTCAATATGGTGAAGCAATCAAACTTAAACTTAGCTTACAGGAAGAGAACAACTTTGCTATAATAAGTATTGGGAGGCCTCTGTTCAAGGAAAGAGAGGATGCTGAGGAATGTTAAAAGCAGACACTATTATCACTCCCTGTGTGTCCTGAGTTTACCTTCACCTGTAGTTGCTTCGACTCCTCTGTCTCTAATCTTGAAAAAAGCCTTTCACGAGAATAGTGACATAACTTAAGGAAGTTATAGTAGTGAGGTAGAACAGGAGAGGGACTATTCCCATCTTCTCTTCACAGTATTTTTACAGAAAATGTATAGGCAACCCTCTGGATTTCATGAAGATTTTAAAAGATCTGACTTCTGCTAAAAAATGAAAAAAGATCTCTCCCTGCTACCTCAGTAGGGGATCAAACCCAGTTTCATTGATATTCTGACATGAGATGCATATCATGAATGGATTAATTTTGACAAAAGACACTTAATATCTTTTTGCAATTCAAAATCTTAACATTTCAGAACCGTCCTGCTTACAAAATAAAGAGCTGGTCCCAATCTTGACAACTCCCCCTTACTCCCTGAACCCACACCTAGGTGGAAACTGAAAGCCCAGTGAAGTCTGTGTCTTCTGTTCATCTGGAATGAGGCCACTGGTCACTGATTTCAACAGAGCTACTTGAAAGCGCTATATAGGTGCTCCTTCCCTGCAAAGGAGAGAGTTACAACTTGTTACTTGTACCTTTTCTTTAGTGTATTCTCTGAAGTATCTCACAACATTTCTTCTTTGTCCTTGAAAAATAAAAGTAATGATCATGTTTGTGCTTCATGTTCATTCCAGTGGTGTTCTTGCTTCCGTGCTCTTCTGAAGTGCTGATCACCTATTTCCCACTCTCTGACATGCTCTCTTACCTTCATGTCAGTGGGAGAGAGTAAAACTTTCTGTGACTCTCCTGAGAAGTAGCTGGTTTCCTTATTCTCTGACTTATATTTCTTACCTGTTAAAGTCTTCTGACTTAATCCTTTTACCAGCTATTCCTTCTGCTGTCTTCCTTCAATGGAAAAAGTTGAAGGCCTCCTGCTCCCACACCTTCCTTACTAGTGCTTTGCAAACATTCACAGGTGTTGGCAAAGTGCAAATCTCAACTGCGGGAAACTGATAGTGATAGGAAGAAGTTAGGTGCAGTTAACAACCTGAGCAGTGAAAAACAGGTGTTCTAAAAGCAATTAGTAAATTATGCTTTTGAATCAAAACACTACCAGATAATTGCCTTTTTATTCGCAAAGATCACATGGGTTGCTAAACTTCAAGATGTATACGTCTTTCACCTACACAACATACATTTATATACATTTATGAGGCTCCATCTTGCACCTGGTAAGATGGTATCAACAGTAAAGCTAGGAAAGAGTAGCATTTGATACTTTCTTCTGAATTTTCTGTAAATATTTACTTGTGTCAGAAGTTCAAGACATAACTTAGGTAGCTCACTTGAAATAATGATAACAGGTTTGCTTCTGCTGTTGCTGGTGAGAATCAGTGGGAAATACATTAATTCCACAGTGGGTATAGCTTGGGTAGGCCATACAAAAATTTCCATCCTGTCACCACTGGTGACAGGAAAAGGGCAAAGAAGGAAGGAAAAGGAGAAGTGGTTAGAAATGGAGCATGCTATTCCTTTTCCTTCCAGTATGAGCTCTGGAAAAACAAGGCTCTGCTCTCAAAACTGTGCTCTCAACCTACAGAAGAGAACCTGAACTATAAAAATGAGTATCATTGTCCCTTTTTCAGCCTCCTGTAACTTTTCAGTGAAACAAACGTAGGAGAACACCCACGAAAAAAAAGGAACTTGCACTGAGTTTTAAAAAAAGAATTTAAAATTCTATTGTTAGAAAGAAATGTTATTCCTAAACCACTTTATTTTGCTTAATTACCCAGTAGAAATATGTTTGATTTTTTTCCCCTCTGCTACTTACATGCACATTAGTAGGTATCCTGAACCTGGAATATCTCTTCTTGAAACATGACTGTAGTTATCTACAGTCCTGAAGCACTGCACTCTTCAGAGTCAAGAAGGCAGAGCAAAGGTCAATGGAAGCTCAGCTCATGACTTTTTACAGTCCAGCTTTTTCTTCAGCACACAGTCTGAGGAAGTCCAAGCTGTGGTGTTTCAGTCTCATGAATGTCTTCTGGTTTTCATTTCACCTTGTATTTAAAGCTGGAAAACAATTTTAAAGGGCATTTGAATTCAGTGTCCTTTGTATCACACTGACCTGCATCTGTTTAAGAAGCATTCCATGTGCTTTTTGCCATTCTGAAATGTTTAAAAGGCCAGTTTTCTGAACTGCCTGTGGATGTATTATATGCTGTAATTCAAATTTGGGCTTTTGGAGAGATGGATAAATTAAATATTTTAGATGTAATTTGTTGTGAAAATAACAATAAAAAGAAAATACCTTTTCAAAATATAAATAGAGGAAAAATATAAAAGTATAAGTTTAATTTTTTTACGGTTTATCTTTTAAAATTCTTGTTTCTTTTGGCACTACTGGGAGCCAACAAAATCAGTTCTCATTGTAGCAATATGGAAGTCATCAGGCCTAAAAATTTATAATTGCATAAGTCATTAATTCTGGGCAAACAAAAACACTGCGGATGATTCTCGGAAAGAGAAGACCAAATCTTTATGAGATTGTATTATAGATTTTGACATTCCCGACTGCCACATGGAAAACACAAAATGAAAAAGCCTGATCAAACATAATGTTTCACCTTGCTGCATTATGCAAAATTCATGGCTAAATAAGTAAGATGGTGTGATATATATGGATGCCCTTTCTTTCCTTTCTGGTTTGTTCATTAGCAAATCAAAACAGAAGCTGTTGTGACAGAACATGAGACAGCTTAAAATTCAGAGGGCCTGGAGCTGCTTATTTTTATATCAGCCTTAAACCACTTGTTAGACAACTAAAGTAGATGCACAGCCATCCGGGAAAGGCACAGGCCACAGTCCCATGTCTGCCCATCCCATTCAATGCATGCATTCTCTTTAATTTCATATTTATTAGCCTCACATAAATGCCTCATTAATGACAGTGCTTAAAGATACCAGGCATCCATGTCTGTGAACCTGAATCACCTCCCAACTAATTATGACGAAGCCATCATCTTTTAACTCATATGCTTATAAAATCCAATTGGAATCAATAGGTATCCTTCCTATGCATAAATTGCTACATTTATTTAGATTTCTAAATTTACATTAAACAAGCTAGTTAATGCTTTTCTACCATAACATAGCCTTGTTATTTAGAATAAAATTGTAATCATCTATTCAGACATTAGAGGTGTTGAGTGACCAATGGATTTGAGGCTTTTAAGTTTCAAGAGCTTCCATATAAAGTTGGCATATAGGATATATGCACTCAATCACTGTTATTTTGGGTAATCAGATCTGATGACATAATAAAATGCCTTTCTTTTTGCCTCGCACAGCTCCTTTTTAAAAAAATTATGTGTCTTAAGTTAAGAGTGCTCAGCACCTCACAAAACAGAGTCCTTAAGTCACACAATCATAAAGTTGCATTTCATTAAGCTAACATTACACATACACTTTTCAGATGTGCTATCAACTTCACACTGGTCACATGTTTCCATGGCTTGCTATTTTCAGGTTTGTCTCTTTTGCTTTACAGTAAGAGACCAGTTTACAATACTGCACAACCAGATGCACCTTGGTAAAAAAAAAATATTGCAGATATGTGCTAAGCAAGCGTCCCTGGCATTGCTTTCCTGTTGCATTTTGTTTCTGATCTGCCACACCAGGGTTATTACAGCCTGAGCCTTTCTGGAGCTAAGCCTGCCAAATTTGCTGAGCTCTGTCAAACTTGTATGGCAAGTCTCTGAAGTATTCCTCCAACATGAGGGAAGTTTCATCCATATGGAGGTTTTCCCCTAAACAAAATAGGTCAAATTTAAAGCAGTTGTAATTTAGAGCATAACTAATATATCAAATAACAGAACTGCAGTTCGCCTGTCATTTTTCATGAACAAAATATGCATACCTGGTATTTTGCTGAGAAATACTTAAATAGACTTTAAATATAAAAGAGAATAGTTGCTTTAAAGGAAGACTGGTGCTTCATTTGAGAAAATATAGTTTATCATTAAGATTAAGATAGGTATCCAAGCCAATATGGGTCTGCAAAATTCCAGAATGATTTAAAATAAATTTCAGTTGGAGAGCAAGGCCCATTTCAGACTTGTTTCCACACTCTGTAACTTGCAGATCAGGCTTTTAAAAGTTTACATCTTAGTGGGAAATGCCCTTTATCTCCTTTCACAGCAGGTGAGTCTGTCAAAGGTGAGGAATGATGCCAAGAAGACTTCTTCCGGTCCACTTTATCTTTCAGTCTTGTTTTGCTTTATTAAATTTTTTAAACAGTTCATCAGGTTAGTCACCAAGCTTTATTCTCTATTATTGCACTAATTTTAAAATTATACTATTTTGACTATGGGAATAATGAGAAAAAGTCATTGGGGATCAGCTGTGGATATATTTCCCCTCCTTTACTCATACTCTCGTGGGGCCGATTAGTCATGTGTTGGTTTAAAACATCCTTACAGGCAACGTCTTAGTGCTTAAGGTTCAGAAATATGAATAATAAAACGAGACCATAAGCTATTTAGCTTGCTAGAAATTAAATTTAACAGCTTCAGCTCATGAATCCAGCTGTAAAACTACATACAGGGCATTAAATTAACAGGAACACATGGAAATTTACAGGATCATATTCCAGAGGAAGCAAGTTTTGTGTTTGTTTTACCAGATAATCTGGTAAGACTAGACAAAACATTTTTTTTTTCCTAACATTAAACTTCTTATTCTATTAGCAAAATCCTTCTGTGAAGAAACTGGCTGCTTCAGAACAATATTCATTACTCTGACTTGTCCTTTTCTCATAAAAACATTATACCTGTCAACTAGTCAACTTCCTTATCCCCATAGAAAGAAACTGATGGACTAGGAAGGCTTAATGTGCCCAAGGGATTATCTATTTTTTTCTGAATATATTGATGAATGCTACTAAAAATATTACATCTGATGAAAACCTTCTTGTGAGTATCCATCACAGTCACAGAACTGCTTCTAGTGTTAGTTTTTGAGAATACACTCATATAAACAAAAATTAGTGACTAAAATCTTGCATCTCAAGAACAAACTCCACTCCAAAATGGAGTTTATACTTTCCAGAGACACTACTGTTGTTACCTGTTCTATAGAGGAAGTAAACACTGCAGGAAGAGACAGCACTATAAAATCCCAGGGACAGAGTTTCACAGATTACACTGTAAGATATATTTGAGCTTTTTGTGGCAGAAGTTTCATGTAGGAAATTTCTGTGTTAAATGCTATTGACTGCGCTTGAGACAGTGATAAATAAGGAAGGATGGGTGACAGTATAGTGGACTTCACAGAAAGGTGAGCTTTGCATCTATTATGAATATATCAGTAAAGACATATTAGGGTAGGGCAAGAGGAGAGCAAAAATGAACATCCTGCAACTTGTCTTCCTCCAGACCCTAGATGTAACACCTGTAAGAAAGCCAATTACTTTGTCATTACACAGGATTTCAGGATTTCTTATTGTATGGGGGGGGGGGGAGTTCTTTTTCTCCTTTGGGGCAAATCCTAATTCTGCTTCTGAGGCCAAGATGACTTCTTCTGCATTGCAGTTGTATTTTGGCATCACAGGGCAGGACATCAGACTTTGAGGGTACATCTCTGTACAGACCAGTGCACCAGTAATGGCTAAGAATGGGAACCAGGCCAATGACCAGCTGCCAGCCAGCTCTCTTCCTTGTGCAGAGTACTGAGTACCAGGAATAGGATGTTCTACTTACTTATCCCGCAGGCCCCGCTAAAAATATGAATCATTATCAAAGTCTTGGGTCATATCTTGTATGAAGTCAGTTGTCCCTTGTTGCCTGGATATTCTTTATATAATTACTGCTAGGCAGCCTTTTCAGAGAAAGTTGATTTTCTCACAGCCACATATCCATCAGCTTTATTGTCTTCTGACATCATCCCTACTGTTGCTAGGTGACATTACCTATTGTGAAATCAAAAGTGAGCATGTGTTGTTCATGTTATCATGGCTGCTGTCTTTTCAGCTATTGTGGATGGTCTTATCTTTTGTAGTGGTAGAGATGGAAGATACTCATTATGGCATTATAAAAGGGAGCAACTAAGTCTCTAAAATCATGACCTGATTCATATCCATATTAAAAATGCAGCATCATTTGGTTTACATCGGATATATTAAGATATCTCTTTCTATTCATATTAAGATACAACTAAACACCAGATGTAAGTAACCTGTCTCAGGATCTGGAATCCATAGGCTATTACAGAAAATTAGACAGCAATGAATAATTTAAATTTGCTTCTAAGTAAAACTCTCTAATTCCATGTAATGTTGTCGTAGGTTTGTCTAGGGACAATTTTTACCCCAACACAATTGCTCTAAGTTGCTCTAAGTTGAGAGAAGGTTTATGCAGACAAAAGAGGATTTATTGCTAACACAATAAAAACTAAGCAACTATATCTACAACAATTCTAAATAAGTAAAAGCACTATGTATTTACAGAAATACCCCTCCCCCCTTTGTATCAATCCAGGAGGAGAAAGCAGATTCTTCTAAGCCATTCTAAGTTCCTTCTCTGTTATCTCTGGGACAACAACTCCGCCTTGTTGCAGCTGGAACATGTTTCTCTCTGTCTCTTTCTCTCCTCTGTGTCGACCTCAGGGCTGGGTCTACCTCCTTCCTCGGCTGAGGCCAAAGGCTGGGGTTACCCAGAGTCCTGTAAGGTCTCCCATGGAACTGCAAGGGGACACTTGCTCTTCCATGGTCTGCACCACAGGGTCACAAGGGATAATGGCTTTTGAGTCCATCCCTGTTTCCTGTGGGGTCCCTTCCCATAGGAATAGTCCTTGATAGACCTCTCCAACGTGGGTCTACCCCTCGGACAACAGTTCTTCCATTCTCTGCTATCTGTCAGGGTCACAAATGCAGCTGCACCAGCATTGATCCCTCACTGGGATCACACAAATCCTATCCGAGCTGACCTGCTCCGGCGTAGGTCTCTTCTTCATGCACTCTTGGGGTCAACCGTGGGTCTACCCCTTTAGGGTCACAAACACAGCTGCATCGGCACGGATCCCTCTCTGGGATCCCAAGATCTTACCCGGGCCACCTTGCGCTGGCGTAAGACTCCTCTGCGTGGGCTACAGTCCAGCAAAAACTTCCACAGAGTCACATCTTCTGCATGCACTTATCTGTTCCAGCTCTGCTCCGGTGTGAGCTCCTTATGCTGCAGATGGGGGTTGTCTCTGCTCCCCAACAATCTTCTACAAGTGGCAGGGATGATTTAAATTTCAGTCTTTTCCCTGCTGAAGGGAGAGAGAGGGAGGGGGGAGAAGGAGCTGTCTCCCCCCTCCTTTGCAGCTTCTCTCCTCTGCTGCCAGCTTTGACCTTGAAGGCTCCGCTATCTCTCCAGCTGGAATTTCTTTTGCAGGAGCCTCGTCCAAGTCCTTAAAGTTTTTTTTTTTTTTATTTCACTCTGTTACCTGTCTGGTCAGGGGGCTTTCAGTGTTGCCTCTGCCCCCGGCCTAGGGCTGGGGGAGGAGGGAGGCCTGGCTGCCCCTTAGGTCCAGCTGCCTCTCCCTCACATGGCTCCTCAATTTCTTCTGAGCAACAAACCTTCTTTTCCGTTTCTTAAAGATGTAATTGGCAAAAGGCATTACCAAAACTTCTGATTGGTTTTGCCCCAGAAATTCACCTGGACAAACTACTTACAACCCCCAAAGAGGGGGGATTTTGCAAACCCACAACAAGTATCTACTAGGTAAATAATTATATTTTTAACCTTTCTTTTATAGCTGTCTTTTCATGCATACAGACAGTAGTACTGCTTAGAATTCTGCTAAGCTCTTAGCTTCCAAGATATTTTATGCAAAGAAAATAATCCCTACTAGTTAAATTGCCTTAATATGTACTGTAACAAGAATATTTTTATGAGATTTAAATGTTCTACCTGACATCCTTGGTTTTAAGTTATAAGGGAAAAATGTGACATTCTCAATTTTAACCTTGGCTAAAAAGTCAGATTTTTCTGATTTATCATGATGACAAAGGAATCATTTACTTTTTTAATGGTATGGGAATATAATTTGCAGTTTGTTTTTAAAAGCTGAATCACTATTTGCAGATATTATTCCTAGGAAATATGTTTTCAATTATATCCACTCCCTTTTTTCTCCCAGACTAGCTATGTGATCTATTTAAGCAAGGTATATTGTGTTTTTTTCATAGAGATATCTTTCAAAAACTTTCCTCCATTTTTGTTGGAATTGCTTACATAATATCTAGAATAGACCACTTATTTTAATTATGCCTAGTTAATTCTGAATTGTGCATCTCATTGATTATGGACTTCATTCACTCTCACTTTGATTTGTGCTTTGGAAAGCCCAAGTCATTGATGTTCATAGACCTGTAGGACCCACTGGCAGTAAAAACTTCATATTCCTTTAATTCTTTAATGCATTCTTATATTCCATGTCTGTAGTAATTTGATATTCCACATCTATAGCACCAGCTGCACAATAATTCATGACAATACATTCCAGATAAACCACATTTTGAATATAACAAAATAATTACCACCTTTACAGATCATTTATGTTTCTACAGAAGGATCCCAAATCTATCTCAGCAGACTAGAGGATTAATGAGAATAAGGGTGGTGAATTATTCATCGTGCAATGCTCATTAATTACCTGATTGTTTCACATTTTCCACCAGAAAAGACACTTCAACTGTTTTTTTTCCTTTTCCATACAACTGTTTTCTGGATGGAGCCCTCATCACTCTAAAATGTATCCTCCCTAATTAGAATTTTACTTCCAGCTTCAGAGACCCCCACCTATTCCCCTGATCTGCTTTGTTCAGATATCTAACCGTGACAAAGATTATTTCTTTGTTTTCTTAAAATGTTTTTAGCAATGCATTCACTTCTTCATAATTAATATGCTAATTCCTAAAATCTTGCCACAGATGAAGAGAGAACAGCAAGAGATTCTACACCCTCCTACCATATTTTCCCAGTTGCTTCTGTCTTAAAGGAACAGGACTGGCTATTTTGTACATTTTTTTGTGAATAAATGGCTTTTAAAAGTAGGTTTTTTCTGACTACCTTTCCTTTCTCCTATTTCTGTTCTCTCATTTTGATAAACTGGGATAGGAACCATATTTTATTTTGTGTCTCGACTCAGTCAAGCTCAAGGCAAACATACAAGCATGGTTATATATGTTCATATGGTCATCAATAGCATCTCATATGCATTACCTGAATGATCTCTTGCTGGAAATCATTGTTTTAGTAGAAATAAAATAGTCCACCGGTACAACTGAATTCCTTTAGACACTGCACTCTCTGAATTAGAGTTCTATGAACTTTCTATCCATACTATAAAAACCATACGCATCAGATGTGTAATCTATGAAGCACAGCATCCTGTCCGTAATGGTAGCCAGCACCAGATGTTTTACATAAAGGTGCAAAACCCCCTTACAGTAGGCAGATGTTGGATTATTTCTCTATTAAGGAGGTCCCATCCTAAACCCTAATACTTAAGAGATTGTCTGAAGCCCAAAAGCATGAAGTTTTATTTTCATTCCAGAACTCCTCTTTAGTGTTTCACTAATATTTACTCTTTGAGAGTGTTTGCTGTTGACCAGTGGCAGGAACTGAGTTATGTGGGCTCCAGATGTAAGTTCAGTATTGTGTCCCATGCTGGATCAACATGCAACAGCAAAATCTGCTCAGAGCAACTGGAATATTAAACTGCTTAGCTGTTAGCCCTTGGCAAGCAAAAAAGAGCAAAACACAGCTAGAAAACCACATTTCTCAACATTTTAGAAATTAAACTGATATTCACTGGGACAACAGAGGGCATGCTCTTGACTCCTGGCTATACTGCTGCTAAACTCCAAATTCTTGCTACAAGACATGGAGATCCCTGTTCTTTTAGAAACAGTTGGACATACTTCTGTAACAGAAAAGTTCTGGCAAATTAAATATAGTAGTCACTACTTCAGGCCCAGATGTACCGTGGGTAAGCACCACTGTGTTTACAATGGGAACATGAGTTCATTGTCTCACAAACATATACGGTGACAACACTATGGCAACGAACAGGAAATGAATGTTAATGAGGCTGAAGAGCCAAAGTCTCTCTGGGACCAATTGTGAGAGAAAGTTAAAGCTTCCCTTCCTGTCTGTCAAACATTGGAGCAGTCCTACTGCCTCTGGTTACAATGCTGTCTCTCCTGTCTCTTCTGGGTCTTCTGGTGCCCTATGGTGACCTGTTCCCCTTCCCTCATGTTCCTCAAATGGCCCACTGAAAGAGGAGTATAAATACTCAAACTACCTCCTACTTTTGTTAGCTTTCTCCTTGAGCTCAGAATAACACATCTGATTTATAATAATTGAAGCACTGGGTCAAATTATGATCCTTAACATGGTGCAAAACACCTTAGAAATGTTACCTGAAGTTCTCCATGTGCAGAAGAGAAATAAAAACTTTTTACAAAAGAAAACCCAAACCCAACAGTTTTAAGTCCAAAAGTCTTTTCACCTATTGATTTTAAGGAAAATTATAGATCTTTAAGAAACTTTCTGCACTAGAACCAGCAATATGCCAAGGTCAAAGGAAACTCAGAACTGTAACGCTTATGTATTACCATAGAACTTAATAAAATATTCTATACATTATTTTTTATTCCTTCTTACTCAAATTCTTGGTTGTACAGTGATCCAGTGTCAATATTTGGTTTGGCATTTAGGATTCCCTCCTAGGAAATGGGAAGTGTGGGGTCAATACTCTGAAGATTTCTCAGACTCAGCCAGGAACTTTGTGGCTATTTGTCAGTGCTTGATGTTTCCTACTGGCCAAACTTCAGTGGCTACCTGTTCAACATGTGAACATGCTGCCCTACCTAGAAGACATCTAAGTTTCCCTAATCACAGTGGAAAAGCAAGTCTGTAGCTAAACTGCTCCTAACTACTCCCTAAAGGTTGTGTGGATGCCTAGTTCCCTACATTTCATACAGAAAAATGCAGCCTAAATCTCTCTAAAGGCTCATAAATGGTGCAATGCCTAATTTAAGTGCCTTAAGTAGGAGGTTTGACTAACGCTGTCCCTAAATCAGTTTGTTGTGCGTTAACCCTGGTATGCAGCTCATCCCCACAGAGTCACCTGCTCACTCCCCCACAGTGGGATGGAGGAGAGAAACAAAAGGGTAGAAGTGAGAAAATTCTGGGGTTTTGACACTGATCAGCAATAGCTAAAACATGGGTGTGTTATCAACACCATTTGCGTCACAAATCCAGAACAGAGCATCATACAAGCTACAATGAAAACAATTACTCCATCCCAGACAGACAAAATCAGTACCCTGTTGTACTAGAACCACACTTTAAACACTTAACACACTTAACACATTTTAAAGCCATTACTTGTAAAAAAAAAAAAAAAAAAAAAAAAAAAAAATTTAATTTTATTAATAAAATTGCTAATTTTTATGTTGATACATAATTGTGGCACTTTGGGACATGTTTTAGTGATGGATTTATCACTTCTGGGTTAATGGCTGGACTTAATGATCCGAAAGGTCTTTTCTGATCTAAACAATTCTATGATTTTATGATAATTCTGTGAGCTGACACATAGACCTTAAAACCCCCAGACCTACCATGTGAAACAAATCCCTCCTCATTCTGGTATACAAACACCTGCTTTGGAGAAGAATTGTGTTTTAAATTGGGGAAGGAAATAACTAAGGCTAGCATGGAATGGTTGATACTGCAAATGGCATCCTTGTTACGAAAAAGAACACTGTTCTACAGAATATTGCTTAAGCAACAGCATGGATCCCTAAATGTAACAACAATATGATATATTCTATTTCACAATATGACATTAGCATTTTAATTTAAAGGTATTTCAGTTTTTCCCCCGATGAAGTTTACTAATAAATTTTTGTTAAAGATGTTGTGGATTCAAGAATGTCATAATTGTTCCAATTGTAACATGAAGTAGTGCACATTAATTTTTATGTTATTGCATCTTCTATTAGTGCTGAAGATGGTGAAAAAAGATGTAAAAAACCTGAGATTTTTTCCAAGCATTTTATTTTATTGTGCTGTTACTGCTATTATGCTGAAAGGGGAATCGCTGACTGTCAATACCATTCCAGTATTTCCTAAGTCAGCCTTTTTCTTAGAGTTACAGTATTAATTTGTTTGGTTCAGTCTTTACTGTTGAAGCCAAATCCCACAATTCTTTGTCCTAACTTATGCATACTACCAAAGAGGATTTTAGATCACAGAACTCAGCTGAAAAGTGCAATCTGGCTCTGAAGTTAAATACAAACAGAACTGGAGAAATAAATGATGGACACATTTACTCGGTGATCTCAGATTACTTTGTGTTATGGTGCATGTGATATTTGTTTTTATTCTACATTACACACTATTTCAATTTATTTTTCATTATTTAGTAGTATGCTGTCCAAAAGTTTTTGTTGTGTTGATAATTTAACAACTGCATTCAGTTACTGTGGATATGCATTCTAATTACACATTGTTTAGGCAAAATGATATGAATTAAATTGAAAACCATGAAACTGCCATATGAAACTACCTTGAGCAAACTACCTTGGCAAGAACATCCTTTGTGTGCAAACATAAACTTTGCTTTGTCTCTTCAGCAATAACTCTGCCTTTTTTACTGTTTGTTTGCTAAATTAGGCAAGTTTATACTGCACTAGAAAACTTCTTTGTTTTTTTTCGAAGTTGAGTAATGTTGGTGACAGAAGAAATAGAAAAATTATAGCGTCCGTCAGGCCATTATATTAGAAATTAAGCAGTTACTATTGCTCTGCAACAATTTAATGCCAAGGCCGTAGCATTTGAGTACCCCAAATAATTTTAAAAGGACAGTTACATGGCAAATGCCTAAAAAAAAATCCAAACACTTATTCCTGGTATGTCCACAAAATAAGTATTGCACAATAACTTAGAAACTAGAAGAATAAAACAAAAAAGGAACAGATAAATTTAACTTTTGGATTCATATTGTCTACACATATTTGTGCTTTATTGGATAATGCCTAATCCATTTTCACTTGCTGGAAAAGTTTGAAATAGAGAAATTGCATATGGTTCATAGAATATGGTTCATTTGATACTAAAATATGTATTTAAAATAAATCAGAAGAATTACTCCCTAAGAGAATAGGAAAGGTGCAGTCTTTAACTCTTTTTTCCTGTTTGGAAAGCACTATTCCCAGAATGCAGTGCAGGTACACTTTCCAGGTGGTTATTTTGCCCTGTTTTGACTAAAATCTGATAAATTCTCTCTACTTGGAAAGAAATGGATATAGCATAAAAACCATTACAGCATCTCTTTATTCAGTAAATGTTTCCTAAGGGTAACTCATAGTTTCTCTTTATCCTACAGGATGTGAAGGGGTCACTTGTTGGAAAAGCAAGAAAACTGCCCTCACTGACAGTCAATAGTATTTTGTTTGCTCTTAACAACTTAAAAGGAGGAAGGAAATCAGAGGTTACTGCATATTGCACTTTATAATCCATATAAGAAATCACATCAGTATTTATTGGCAGAGAAGACTGGGTGGAGATGGAGATACTAACTGCACTTATGTGGAAAAAAGAGATGAAAATGAAGTCTATGTAACAGTAGGCAAAATACTTGCTCTGAAAAGGAAATATTTTCTTAAATATTATAATAGCACCTTGAAAATCCATTCAGGAATTGGCTCATAGTTTCTCCTGATACTGCTGAATGGTAGGTCAGGTCACTGAGACAAAGAAATTACAGTCTAAATGATGGAGTCAGACAAGGGACACATTTGGTTCATCAGCATTTCTGTCAGTTATGGAAACAACTCAAATGGAAAATGTTATCCATAAATAAGGACTTTCTGCTGCAATTCTCTGCTGTCCTTGATATGCCTCATAACAGTTATATGGAGCTATGTAGTGCTGGTACTTTGGAGACCACCCAAAGACCCAAAGGGCTGCTGAGTACCATTCTTACCAATGTAAAAGTCATTGCTCTTTATAAATGTAAAATAACATAGAAACCGATATGCACCTTTCTTTCATGACTCTGTGTATATACATATAACTGTCGTGATTATAAAACCAGGTCTACACTCACAGGATTTCCTTCTTTTCCTATTGAATGCTGTCTAGTAGCATGAGAATAAAATGTTTCCATTTTTTTTGTTTATTTGTTTTACGTTGTGATCTAGTTGGCAAAAAAACCTGCCATCTGACTGAATTAGTGAAAGAATAGAAAAGAACATAGAATAGGATTCAACATCTGGCAAGATGGAACTTGGACTTTCTTCTTGATTATGTCTGTTTCAAATGCCAGGTGTCTATCACCTGGGATATAGTCGTACTTTGGCAAAGTAAATCTATTACTAACTCTCTGAAGAATGCCGTCTCTGAATGATGCCACAGCTAATGGAATACTGATTTACTGCCACAACTGTAAAGGATATTTTTTAACATTGTGTTACACTTCCCATCAATTTAGATCAACCAGACCTACCATATGTGAGAAGTTATCTGCATTTTTCTCCAATAAAACTGAAATGATGAAAGCTTTGTTTTCCCTGAGGTATGATCCAGTATTGGTAGCCCATTGTTTTTTCTTTAGCCCTCATCTTCTTTGTCAGGGCTGGAGCATATTATTCCTTCAGTGCTTGCCAGAATTCTATGGCTTATTTGTTGTTTGAGACTCACCATATGTGTCTTTGATCCCTGCCTAGTAGGCACCTTGGCTACTTGCCAGTTTGGCGCTTATGATTATCAGCAGTATGAATAGCTCCCTTGCTTCTGATTCTGTCCTTCTTGCTGTCATCAAATCACTCTTTAAACAACTTTCTTATTTTCTTTTAGATGCTTATAAATGATCAACCTATTTTTACCATGCCTTTCTTGGCCAAGGTTTTGTGTCACACTGCAGGAAATCCAACAGCTTTATGTTTCCACTCCTAATGATCTGACTGCCAACTACCGGTGTAACTGCATGGGAACAATAAGGAATACAGAAACATCTCTCTCTGGTAGTAGTTGAAGTTATTCTGTATATTACACAAATTTGCCTGTTCTTCCCATCTGGTTGGCTTGGTGGCATGACTTTTATGAGAGATTATTTATTTTAGTGAAAAGCATTCCTTTTAATAAATGTTTCAAAACCTTTGACCAGAACACAGTGTGAGCCAACAACAATGATAAATTCAGAGGAGTATCAGAATGATAAACAGTTTTAAGAGACAGATGGAAAGCCAAAAGCCAAAATGTGCAATTTCACTCACTATCCTGATATAGCACTAAACATATCTGAGTTCTTCCATGTGTTCTAGTAAACTGAAGTTTACTAGACAATGCCATTGTTGAACAAAAGATATGCAGAGTCAAAATAAGGAACAGCACAGGGCCATGTTTGCTACAGAAAGATCTGCCAGAAATGTCCATTATCCTTTACGTGATTTTGCAAACCCTTCAGTTAGTAAATATACTGGTATTATCACTGAAGGTAGACAAGGTTAAACATCATAGTGTATTGTATTTGCCTTCATGTTAACTCACAAAGTGGGGTGGTAGCGCCTGCAAGCAAAGAACAGTATCAGGATGACTGTGGGTGCCTAACACACAATCTTCTTGGAGATCCTTTCACACCCTATTGACCCATGTGACTTGTGTTTAACAGTAACAATTTGTTTTAGCTCTAAAGCTTTTAACACACAGGGCTTTTTTCAATAGATAAATTATTACAATTCTTCTATTCCAGAGAAACATGCCACTTTCAGATGAATGTGTTTTATTTATACATCTCTTCATTTTGAAACAACTCCTTGCATGGATTTAGGACTAGCTGAAAAATTCAGTGCCAAATTGGCAAGGGTGAAGAACAAATGCTGATTGCAGGCAGAATGAGAGGTCCAACAGAAAAGAAACAGTGAGAAACTGTTGCATGAGAACTCAGTTTACTTGGAATTACTTTAGAACATACCTCTGTTATATTTTCATTCTCTGCCCAACAACACCAGGATTTCAGATAAAGATGCTCCTTTTCAGCGTATTTGTTGGCACTCTGAGTCTTAAAGTGGATTTGTGTCAGAAAATATTCACAGTGGGTGTAAGTGGGAAGAGCCTACTAAAGCTTTAAGCCCTACAAAAATGGCATTCAATCTGGCAGTATGTTTTATTGTTATGTTCATAGAAACTGTGACAGACAGAAGTCATAACATTAGAAGGGATTTAACAGGGAGAAGATAGCAGTTTGATGTCTAAGATACTGCAGAGGGTTACAATGCAGCTAATTTCAGAGATATTTGTAAGAAACATGATTAAAGGCCATATGAAATTTGACTTTGGTACTTGAGTAACTTGTGAACAGGTCAGGTACGTAGGCAGGCAAGGTAACACTTCATTCACATTCTCTAACTTCCTCACAATTACAGTTTTTATCCTTTTTCCAACTTGCTATGAAATGCACAGAAAAGTGAAAAGGAAAAATGATTTTGTTAAATCTTAATAAAGTTGGTTTTCCTTCATGTATACCACATCATTGATACTGTCTTTTCCTGGGAAACAAAAGAGAAAGGCTCGATTTTTTTGGCCAGCTTTTCTACATTTTATCCCTAACTTTATGGATAACAAGACCAAAGCAAGTACCGAGAGTCAGTATTTAATGGAAACTTAGTCGATTTTTGAACTGTGAAAATATAAGGATGTTGAATTCACAAGTATTTCACTGGAAGAAGGAAGAAAAGATATTAACTGCATCATATTGCAGCCAGTAGAAAAACCCCCTGGCACAGATTTGAAATTGCAGAGATGACCACTGGCAATATTTTAAATTGAAAAGCCATCATTGCCCTTGAAAAACAAAAATTTCCCAATCAATCAGCATCCAGTTTTGGTTTACAATGGCCACGGAAACACCGTTTTTGGATGTACAGAACAGCAAGCATGAAATGCAAAACAGCAAAAGAAAAATATGCAGCTTTGAGAGCATCATGCCTATCTGTGAATGACTGAAACAGACTTGGCAGTAAACTTGATAATCTTTTGCAGAAAATTACTGATAGAAAGGTTAGTCAATTTAAGAAAGAAATCCCTGATACCCCAGAAAAGAAATGATCCAGAAACAATTTCCAATGCATTCGGTATTTCGCTTGAGGGGAGTTTGGAAAGTTGGCTGACACACTGAATGCTGAACGAGCTGACAAAATATAACCTGCTGCTGCGGAGAGAGTTGTTGAAACCTGAACAGTATTCCATTTGCTATGCTGTTAAGTTTCTGCTATCCAAGTGGAAAGCAGAAATGCAAGTGTGCGCACAGAGCCTCGTGTCAGGCGGACGGCCTGGCGAGCAGGGCCGTGTTCGGCCCCGGCATGGGGAACAGGGTATCAGGGCTTGGTGTGGAAGCAGACCTGTTTCCTTCTCCTTCCTCCTCTCTTTCCCTCCTTCTGCCTAAAGCCCTGCCAGCCGAAGCCGGACCCCGTGTCCCGCGGCCGTGTCAGGGGACACGCGGGGCAGGACGGCCGCCTGTCCTCGCGCCCGTGCCCGCCAGGTCCCGAGCCGCGTCTCTCCTCAGGGGTTTCTCCGGCGCGCCCGCCCCGCTATTGCAGGCTGCTGGGGCGCCGGCCAAGCCCGCCCCGAGCGCGGGCACCCAGCGAGCGCTGGGCGAGGCGAGGACGGGCGGGCGCCGCCGTGAGGGGCCGGGGCGGCCGAGGCGGCTGAGGCGGCGGCCGCCGCAGCCGCGCGGGAGGGGA
>JAWWES010000115.1:90933602-91010940 GCA_035583135.1 Lophotriccus pileatus
TCGAAGGCCTTATCTGCATATGCGGGTAAGGACCTTCCCCGGCTCTTCGTTCGCGAAGACGGGCCATTATTATTATTATTATTACATCACAAGAATATCCCAAGAATGGGACTTTTGTTTTGTTTTGTTGCAGATTCCCAAGGAACATTTATTTTTTTGTGTTCATAAGATGTAAAGCATACAAAATTATTATAAAAAAATAAAATAAGTAGAATAATAAAGTAGAAAAGATTAGGATAATTTAGAATTAAATTATAAACTATTAAGTTTGTATCAGCATGCTGTATCTTTTGTTGAATTTAGAGATTATGAATGTCATATGATAGATGCTGACACAGAAGGTAGTAAATAAAACACACTCCCACGGAATTTAACTGGAGTAGAGAGAGTTCAATGCTGAACTCTTTCCAAAATTTTCTTTGAAGTCAAGAAGAGTTTTCCCTTTAGAAGATCCAGTCAGTAGATTCATGCCAGATTTTTTTCAGTCAGGTATTTTATATGCTGCAGGATAAGAGCTCAAGAACATTGAAAAGTCCGAAGAGGCTGAGTACTTGGTTTGTTAGAGGTGCCAAACAGGATGTTAGAAGTTAAGAGGCTGATAATAAAGTGTAAGTTTGACCTAAATGGAGTCACTGACTTTCAGTTCTTTTGTGCCATTGGGCTGTGAATAGTGGAAAGAGAACAGGAGCATTTTAGTTGATAGAGATTTATGCTATACTGGGATTATTAAGTGAGTTTAAAACTTTATAACAAAGCTGGAAATTTTGTAAAGCATTTTACAGATCTTGCTCTGCAAATTTGGGAATTAAAAAAGTGCACAGGAAATTTCTACTCAGACCCAGCATCTGTTTTTGGTAAGATCTCAATTCCACTTTTCCCACCTCCATCACCTTCAAAGTCTACATCTGGGCACAGTGATATTCATTTCCTCGAATGCCAGCTCATTTTGGACACACCAACCATCATTTCAAAATTTGTACCTCTTGAGATCACTCTTCTTCATTTTCTCATTGCTTTGGCTGGGAGTGGAGATAATTCAATTTCCTAATATCAACTAGATCCCAATTTAATGCCTACCAAATAAATGGGCATATGATCTTTGTCTCAGGTTTTAATAAAGATTTTATTTACAATCTGTAGATCTCCTGTTTTCTAGTTTCAGTAAGGAAGTCTCACAAGTGCCTTATAGGACTACTGTGAGACTTACCAGTTGGTCAGACATAGAAGTTTTCATAAAGAAAAATACTAATCAAATTTTGTGCCTTTGAACTGTCTGATGTGATGACTAATAAACAGTAGTAACAGTTGTCTCTACAGAGGCTTGGATCCCACTTTACTGTTTTTTTTCACTTAGATGGAATGTTGAGAACCTAGAATGAAATTACACTTATTTTTTCTACCTTTTAATCATAGGACTATTATTTGGTGCTTCGGAGGAAATGGTAGCTTCAATTCTTGAAGCATCTGGGTTGAAAGATTCACATGTTTATGAAAGTATGTGTTTGAATTTCAGTTTATATGTGAGCATCATGCAATAAGAGACTGGTGTGGCGTAGGTACAGCGCAGAGATAAAACTGAAATATCTGGTCCCAAAGAACACTATCTGTTCTTTCACAACATAAATATTTGAGGTGTTTAAACAAGGTGATGGTTCTCTGAAATTTTAGGAATTGAAGGTTATTGAGAACTTTTCATGTGTCAAGTGTGGAAGAAGTTATGTTGAAAGAAACTGAAGGGAACTTCAGAAAAGCAGTTATTTAGTATTTCAGGCTGTGTTGAATTCTCGTGTATTGTTTAGCTCTCTCATTCACTTAACAAATATGAAATACTTCATGTAGCATTATTCTTTTCTCTCAGATGTATATTTAAAAAGATAGATGATAGTTCTGGATAGATGAGAAATGTGTATTAAAGATGATGTGTGGTTTTGTGAACTTGCTGGGGAAAGTGTGCCAGTGTGCTTATAAAGTGTGCCAGTGCACATGATAATGTAGATGTGGACCTTGACATACAGTGAAATGAAGTACTGTGCAGTCAGTAAGGCTCATCAATTAACTAAACCTCAGAAAATGCTAGAACAGAAAAATATTAAGAATAGGAATAAAAATCTGTCAGGCAAAGATCTGTAGGAAAGGTTCTCTCTAGCTACCTAATCCATCCACCTTCTGTCACATAGGAAAACTCATCAGGATGTTGAAACTCTGAGAAAAGTTGCTTTATTGGTAGATCTGAAATTCTTGAGATAAGAGCATGATCAAAATCAGACTTTTGTACTGTTCTAAATACCCATAAAGCTAATTCAGCATTTTTGTTTCTTAGCAAAAGGGAAGTGTTTTATTATTGCTGTGTTAATGCATACTTGTATAGCCCTTTTAGGGCAGAAATTTCAAAGTGGTGTGCACACTTCAAAACTAAGCAGTGCAGTGGAGATGAAAGTTTTTTTCTATTTTGTAACATGTTGACAGTGACATAACTTGCAGTGAATAATAAAAATTTCATTAAATTAGAGATTACAAATCAGAGATTTTATTATTTAAAAGAATCAGAAAACTGATAAATGCATGACTTACATTTCAGGAAAGTACTTACAGGGACAGTTTTAGGCTTGCCTTTCAAAGTTAACGTATTAGAGTTGGAAGTAATCAGCTCCTGGCCTTTCAGGCTTTTACAGGGTTAGGCATACTAATCGATGCTGAGGATTTTGATCATCATTTGAGACAAAATTCAAATGTTGCAAAGGATGAAAAAGGTGTTGCAGGTCATAAGAAGGAAGTTATACTTACTCAGAACGTTGTTGTAGTTGATATTATTTTTAGATAATTCCCTTGTTAAATGGAGATTTATTTTATGGTTTGGTGTAAATGAATGAAAGTTACTCCGTTTGTTATATTACATTTGAATTTATTTGGATTAAATATGAGAATCACTCTCAGCAGTTCTTGTGACAAAAACCCAGATTTATTACATGCAAAAGCTGCTAAAAGGTGCACTGGTAAAAAAACTGTGCTGGATAGACATTTTTTTTTTGTTTGAGTGGTTTTTTTGTCCACAGATGTTAGCTGTTTTGTATGGGAATAAAGGTGTTAGTTTATGAGTTTCTTCGAAAAAGAAGTTTAAAGGCTTTGAATGCATAGGATGTGTGTACTGAAGCGCCAGAGGACATTGGTGGAATGTTAGGTGAAACCCATAGGGAAATAATTCAACAGCAGCATCTGGAAAGGAACTGTATGTGGCTTTAGGGCTTACTTTTAATGCAAGTAGTTAAGATGAGATTAAATATAGGTGTTAGTATGTGAGAAATGAGGGAACAAGGTAAATGGCGAAGGTATATCATGTGGAACACTGGGATTAGGAAAAAGATTTAACAGAATCCACAGCTGATCACAGCTGAATTTTTAAAACCCTGGAAACATAGTCTGAATTGAACTATGTATTGGCTTCAAATAAAGTAAAACAGCTTACATGAAGATTTTACTGGGGAAAGAGAAGACAGAGGATAGGCAAGTTCATTGGCCTTGGTGTGTCTCACTTTTGCCTGAATGGGATGAGGAAGATGGAAAATTAAGCTACTAAGCCAACTGGCTGTTGGCCACGCTGAGAGGAATCAAGTGGTGATTGAGAATTTTCTCTTGTCTCCCTGCCATTTTTTGATATTTATGACTTGAATCCATTTCCCCAGCACTGTTCTCTGGTACCATGAGTTGCCCTAAGGTAACTGAGATGGCCTATAGGGTTGGCAGATATCAAGTAGGATTTATGGGAGACTTGGGCCCTCTGGCGCAATAGCTGGAGGCCAAGTTGGATGCATCTGGGATGTACTGAGTGCCTGTAATTAGCCATCTGACTTGTGCCCTTACATTTGGCTTTGTTTGATATGCTTTTGGCCATTGATGGCAGTGCTGAGTGTTTGATCCAGCTGGCCAAGCTTCATTGCTGATGCCTTAAGATGCCCTGTAGTATCCTACTTTACCTCCAGCTGCCAAAAAGGCACAGGTCCTGTGTCCTGTATGCTGTGTTTAGGGAACCTTAAGACATTTTTTGTTTATATATAAATCAACTGTACTGGGATACCTAGGACACCTGTAGACATAAATATGTAGATACCTAAGTTCAGGTGCTTTGAAGTCCAGTTGAGTCATATCACTGAGAACATTTCAGGACATTTTGAGCTTATTGAGTTGCATTGCTGCATTGCCATTTAATCCACAAGTAGTAGTATGTATCATCACAGTTTGGAACACTCCTTCAATCAAGATTATGTGTCACAGTAAAACAAAATTACAGCTAATGGTAGTACTATTAGATATTTTTTACTTATTTTGTGCTTAGTTCACACTGGTCTTATTACCAATTTTACAACAACACACATTTCTTTCTCCTCTGTTGTGCACTATATCCAGAATATGGAGGCTTGAAAAAAATCTTCATAAATGTGCAAAGTTAGAAGTGAAAGGAATAAAAAAATCATGAAATCTCGTAATTCATTTTGCCATGACAACCCTTAATCTTATCTTTTCAAACAGTCCAAAGTGATATGTTCTCAGTTTGGTTTTGTCTTTGTCATAGTTCCTCCAGTACCAGTCCATTTTCTTCTACTTGTTCTACTCCACTATTTTCAGGTTTGCATGGTTAGAAAGTGTTAAAATCTTATTACTGTTTAATGTCATAGATTGGAAATTTACCAGTTCAGCAGAAGGTGTGACATATTATTATTATGTGAGTACTTTTTAATAAGCTCATAGAAAGTGATAGTTTATTCTAAATGTTTAATTTTAAAATAAGGTCTTATATCAATTTTTTAAAAATTTCATATAAGGAAAATTTTCAATGCCTTTAATTATTTTCAGTTAAATGGGCATAAAATTATAGTCTTTAAATATCCTCATATTTGACGAATTCCATTGTGAAAATGGAACATTTTTATAACATCAAGAATGGTGTAATATTCAAGATATAATTTCCTTACTATTACTGGGAAATTATTATGGTAACACTTTTTAGGTGTTATTTTTCTGAAGGACTTTATAAATTTTAAATTCTCCTAAAGGATGGCCAACAGTTGTGAAATAAATAACCATTAAACTGCTGTCATTTTCATCAGTGTCCTTCAGAGAGCTATGGAAAATATAGTGGTTGGCCACCTGTACTTGAATTAATGATTTACTTGATCTTTTAGACCCTGCCTTTGTACACAGAACGTGATTTTGATTACAATAATAAGTGAGAATTTTTATTTACTTCCAGCTTTTTACTTGAATTCTTAAAGATCTGTGTATAACTTACTTTTATTGACAATGAGGCATTTAAAGTCACTTACCTGATAGGGTGGATGGGCTGGATTGTCAGTATATACTCATTTTCCCCCCATGGATATCCTAAAGTATTATAAAGGGCAAATTACTTTCACATGTTGGATTTGTAAGGATGATCATGCCTCTGCTTTTTCGATGTGTGTGGAAACACCACTGCTTCTCCCTTCTAGAATTCTGTCGTTAGTCTTGCTTGTAAAACACCATACACGCCGTAATACTATTACCGTAAATAATAGTAAAGGAAAGTGTGGGAGGTTTTGGCTCCAGTGTCATCAGTGTGCTGTTGATCTCTGTTCTCTGTATCCTTTTCATCCAGCCCAGGTGGCAGGGTATAATTGCTTTTCCAGGCTTTAACCAAGATAGGGATATGGATGAAAATGAGTTGGCTGCAAACCAACTTGGTTAATGGAGAAATGCTTCTTGTTGGCCAAGGGAAGCATTTAGGGAAATAGAAAAAGGTAATGTATATACCATGTCCTGAAAATACATTTTTAATTCTTGCTGAAGTGACTGGCTGTGTTGGCTTCTTGCTAATAACAGAGGTTTCTAGTACCATTTATTATTAATGATTCCATTGTAACACAAGTCTGACTGTGGTTGTCCGTGCCTCTGCTACCACCTGACTTTAGTAATATATTCCTTCATCATTATTTTGCAAGTTATCAAAAATTATCTGTGACTACAGCACATCTGTCTGCTTTTAGGTTATGGGAAATGTTAGTTGTAACTGACTCATGTATTCAAACCTCTGTGATTCCATGTATTCTGCATTTGTTGAAAAATAGCAAGAAATGTTTCTTAACAGGTGTCAAGTCATGAGTGATAATTCAGAAAATTCAGACTCATCCAGGAGACTGTTATTTGACAGATTTGGTCTATTGTTTTTGTTCTGTGAGGTTACAAATGATTTGATGTCAAATACAGACATGAATATTAAAGAAGGTGTTTGTTTGTTTTCAAAGCTTGTGAACAGTTTTTAGGCTTGATTTTACCTTTCTAAGTGTTTGTCCTGTAATAGTACTACTTTTTTTTTTTTTGATAGCATCCAACATAATGTCAGTGAATTTAACATGGTTTGCAGTTACTCTTAGAACTAGCTGTTCCTTCTGTTAGACACTCAGTCCCTAGTTCCTGAAAATATCTTCTTTGCAGGGCTGTTAGAACAGCAGTTTTGGTAGCCTGCCATCTGCCTGTGGAATTTTCTAATCTGCTGGAGCTGGCATGTGGTAAATTTTAAGCCATGACAGAAGTGTTTGTGTGATTCTCTGGTGACATATAATAAGTTGTCCTAGATAGCATAGTTAGAATGCAGCATGGAATGTCATGATTTTGATGATCACAGTTTAAAATGTGTAACTTACACAATTCAAGTGTGTGCATTTCCTACCTTTGCTTACTAAAGAGAAAGGCTTCTGGGGATCTGTAACTATCTTCACGTCATAATTACTTTTATACATATTTTCTAGTATACTTTCACTGACTGTTTTTCAAATGAGTTATAAAAATAACAATAACATATGTAAGTTATTACTAAATCTTAAATGTTGATATATGTATGCTATTATTTGAAATAATACTAGTAATTGTATTTTATATCAAAATTATATTATGTATGTTTCTTCGTGAATGTTTATATTTGAATAGGTGGTTTAGTAGATTTTGCTCTTTACTGTTTAAAGTGGGAAATACTGCTTTTATTGATTTTCTATCCAGCGTGGCCATTACTGTGTACCTGAGATAAAACCACCAGTTAAGTTCTGTGCTGTCATTTCACTGTGTCTGTGCCTTGCACACTTTTGGGGTTTGAAAGCTATAGATGAAAAGTTACAAATCAAGGATTTATTCAGGACTAAAGCTAAAGAATATGGGCTAAAAATTAATGGTTTTATATATTGGTACTGGGAAAAACACTTGCCCAATGTAGTACTTCAGTGTAGCTCTTCAGTCTTGGAAGAAATGCTGTTACATCCACTGTAAGCAAAAGAGTAAACTGCAAATCATAGAGAAGGATATTCAGCAGGTGTTTCACCCAAATTATGTGAGAGTTGACCTCTTCTGATCTAGTATAAAGGAAAGGATACTGGGAAGTGAGGAATTCCTTCTCTTGTTCCCTCTATTATACTTATTAACTCTGTAGCTCTTTTGGAAAATGTGCTATTTTGTGTTTGGTCTGAAGGAAATGTTCTTTCATACAGAAAGGAGTTCCTTATTTGTTTTGCTACATCTTGTTGCATTTTGCTAAGGCCAGGGAAGTCCTGTGTTGTGAAATTGGTTCTCAGACTTAGTATCTCTGCAGTGATTGTCTGTGTAGTGTGTGGTTAAGACGTAAGTAGGTGTCTCCAGCACCTGAATTTCCTGTGATAGCCTCTGCAGACCTAGGACAGGACTCAGTTGCCTAAACATAAGTGCCTAATGCCATTCAAAACACAAAGGATATATGACACATCCTTATGGGTTAGTCATATCCTGGACATTGTAAAATGCACAGGAGACCTATGTCTTTCTGGAGTGGCATTCAGTCTGCCAGCCGTTAAACAAACCCAGCAATCGAGATCATCAGCCAGTAGGTGTGAATCTTAGCATGATCTGTATTACTCTTTGTCTCCATCAGCTGTATTAAATGAAGCTTCTTCAGCTGCAATAGGAATTTAGACATCTGTCAAGCCTTCATACACCTGCATGGGGTGAACTGTTTAGAAGCTCAGTTCAGTTGACAAACAGATGTGTCTAGTGCCATGTAAGATGTCCTGCACTGTGTAAACATCTTGACAGATTTGAAATGAGACCTACAGTAAATGGGCGAAGTGGGACTCATGGCCTTCCTGAGCAGCACGTGGAGACCAGAACTCGGGAGTCATCCAGAATGACTCCAGGTACGTATGTTTAGACAGCAGGAATGAGCTGAGGTTTCTTAACCTTGAGCTGAATACCACTCTTAAATCCTTTCTTCTGTAGCTTTGGAAGACCTATTCTAAAGGATTTTCAAAAGGAATAGTGATATACAGATGGTATTTTGCTTTTTATAATTTATAACTATGTCCATGAGTAGTGTAGTTGAGTGTGACTTGAATGTTCTAGCAAGATTTTTTTTTTTCATTTCTGGAGGATTCTTTACTAATGTCATTTCTTACCTTTTGAACTGCCACTTCTTCAGAACACTCCTCACTTGACAGAACTCATTTGTTTTAAAATCTTAATTTCTATTTGCTAAATAAAAGAGGTTTTTCCTACTATTTATTATTGTTATACTACTATATATTAGTACTTTATGATGCTTACCTTTACCAGTAAAGGTAAAGGCTGTTACTTTAGTGTAGAAATCCCTGCAGTGAATTCTCAGTCAGTTCATACAATCTTCTGATATATGTAAATCACTACTCTTTCATGAACTCACACAAACCTTCTAATAAAAGTTGTAAGCATAAATTAAATTTTAAAAGGTGGACTAAAGTAATACCTATAGATTTTATCCCCAGTAAACAGTTCGTAAACATACTCGATCAGATCCAGCAGAGGGCATCCCATGAAGATCATGAATGGGTTGGAGTATCTGCCATATGAAAAGACATTTGGGGAGCTGAGAGTGTTTAGACTGGAGAAAAGAAGGGTCAGAGGAATCTTATCAATATGTACAAATACCTAGTAGAGTGAATAAAGACAAAGCCACTAACAGGACAAAGGCAATGGACACAGTCTGAAATACAATAAATTCCACTGAAAGATCAGAAAAGTCTTTTTCTGTGAGGGCATCAACAGGCTGCCCAGGAATCTCCATCCTTGGAGATACAACTGAGCTCAACATGGTTCTGCACAACCTGCTTCAGCTGACCCTGCTGTGGGCAGTGGTGGTTGAACTAGATGATCTCCAGAGGTCAGCAGGTTTATTTGACCAACAATTATTTGTTTTATTCCAGATAAGTTAACTCTGCATTTAAGTAATTTTATTCTGTAATGATTTGTTGCATTAATGAGTAATTGTATTTAATATTTTGCCCTTCCATGGACAATCTCTAGTTGATTGAATTATTTTTTGAAGTAGGAAGCGCAAAACTAGACACAGTATTTATACTCATCAAGTGCCAGGCTGCTGTTTTATCTATATGACCTCTCAGTTTATAGGTTAGGATCAGATTTACCATTTCATTTTATTTTTTTTTTGTCTAGAGAGCATGGTGTTATTTACTTATTTTCAGTTTGCTAATTTCCCAGTCCTTTTTTTTATAGAGCTGTTTAGCCAGGTACACTCTATCGTAAGTTTTACGAAAGTCTTTTTTTTGGGGGGATCAAAATTATTAAAATGGAGAAATATGATAGGACTTGTAAACCATGACATGCAAAAATTCTTTCGATTAGTCAACATCAGATACAATATGGATAAGTGTCATAAGTGTTGTCTTACATATTGTTTTTATTGAAATGCATCTAGTATGTCAGTGGAATTTTGTGTTCTGGTCCTGTTGTCTAAAGCACTTGCAACTGCTTTGTGGAGTGTCTGTGTTGCCATTTAGGTCATGCATATGCAGTGATATCATATGAAAAATTTACTTGATGAAAGATTCTCAAGTGTTGATGAGGGGTTTTCTAGTCATGAACCATTCCTGGCTACTGTTCTCCCAGTCATGTTAGCAGCATGCAACAGAAGTTTCAGGATGAATACTCAGTTTATCTTTACTGTGGAATATTCACCAGGTGTGTCCCACTGTTTTCTGAATATCTGTATATAGTCTTTGTATCTCACAGGTGAATCTTCTCCATTTTCTCCCTACTTAACTTAGGAATGAATAGGTTTTAATTCTGCTTTCCAATAGTGTGAACTATTGGTACATATCTACATACTACTACTCTGTAGTGCCACAATGATTATTTGCTTAGATACTAAGATTTTAATTTCTTCCTGTTTATTTCCTCTATGTATTGTAAAGTTTAGAGACATCTATGTATTCAGAAGATTGACCACTATTTTGTTTGTTCTCCTTCCAGCAATTGTATTATTTATCTCTGAACCTTCTCCTGGCTTTTGGGCATTTCTCTATGTCATTGCAGATATACATATGGAGTTATGATGCCACCTCCCTGCTGAGCCTTGTTTAAAACTGCTGTCCTGAATAATTCTTCCTTGTACAAGATGGACCTACCTTTGTTCAGTTGTCCTCTGTGCCAGAACACCACCTTGTGGAAAAGGGAAGCAGAGCTTCATCTTGAAAGATTGAAAATGCCTGAACCTCCAGATTCTTCTCCCTTACTTTTGGGTCCTTTCAGTTACTTTTGAGCAGCTCTGGGTAATATTTACCAGTGCTATTTTTGTCCATATGAATGAGCTTCATGGAATAAAAATCAGAAGGCTGAAGGAACCTCAGGACCTTTACTAGAAGTAGTGAAGCAGTGACAGAGTTTAAAAAAGTGTGTTTATTTAATTTGATTAAATTTATAGTTGTATTACCTAGATTATACTGCTCTAATTAAGAGTTACTAGGATTTTCTATAATAGACTTGAATTTTCAGGTATTTATAGTTGAAGGAGAATGTTTCCATACAGAAATTTGGCATTCAATGTATCAAGCTGAATGGTTTGGTTTTCCTTTTTCTGTTTTTTTAAAAAAATACTCTTTGGCTGCATTCTGTTTTGAGGGAGGCAATTATTTTGTGGTTTTATATGCTTTTTGTTCTCCCTTGGCAAGGCTTGATACATGGAAACCCAAATTTTCCAGGCTCTTAGTCTTTTATGTCAACTATTTCCTTTTTGATACTTAAAGCATGATACTTTGGTAGTCATTACTTTTTAACAGAGATACTATATTATTCAATAAGCAGTTACCTCTAAGTATTTGCTGTAACTACTTTTTATATTTTGTTACATAAAAATACTTCATATAGTTCAATTTAGTAAGTATTTTTTCTGAAACAAAATTATATACCTGCCATGTTCAGTGTTTAATGTAAGTACATATGTATTTCTGCAAAGCTCACCTTTTTCCGATTTTCTTAAAATATAAGAACTGTTTTTCATTTTTCTATTTATTTCTATTTATATTTGCTATTTATTATCTGTAGGCCATTTAATGCCATACTTGAAGGTATTGAAATTCTCTAAGTTTGTCTCATAGTTGGTTGTGAAAATCCATCCTTTTACCCGATGGCGTGTTGCACGTTTGAAATGCCCCAGTTAGAGTTTAGGGAACTCAATTCTTCAATTCACGAAACCCAAGTGCTGGTTAAGGTCTAATGCCATCTAGATAGTAAACAGAGAAGGGTATAAATTCTACCCAAGTTCTTAAAGACTTCAGCGTGTTCTGCGCATTTGAAGCATGACTAACGAATGCAGATGGTATTGAGCTGGCACAGACTCGATGAGAGCCATAGAATCACGTGGCTCAGGTGATTTCTTAAGATGTGATTTAAGGAACGTGCAAATATTCTGCAAGTGTGACACTGTGATCAGAAGACTTCACAGAAAGTAGGTTCCTTTTTCTTGCCAACAGTAATACATATTTCTGTTTTGGAAGAATGTCCCAGCAGCTAGTTACCAAGTATTCATTCACAGGACAGGTGAGATTCAGTTGAAGAGGTACTCCTTTACTCCTCTGATTCAACTCTGTTGAATAGAAAATATTAGAATATTCTATTATAGAAAATATTAGAATAGAAATATGTTAGAGATATAGAAATATCTCTATAGAAATATTTCTATCTCTAGATAGAAATAGAAAAATAGAATAGAAAAATATTAGAATAATTTTAACAGAAGACGGTACATGTACTCTTGTAGTCTCCAGTTTGTTTCTGAGTTTTGCTCTAAGCTGTCAGTTTATTAGTTTGAAGAGTGTAAGGATTTGGTCTACAGTACTGCCTTGAGTTTCCACTATGTGGCCCTTGTGGGAGTCATCCTGTATGCTGTTCTCCGTGTTGTGTTCAAGAACAGTGAATTCAAGTTGGGACTGACTAGTGGACAGGATGGCTATGAAGAAAATCGGGGGCTGAAAGCTCTGGACTATGTCTTAAAGAAATTGTATGTCTGTAATATCACAGATGGAAAATAAAAACCAATACTTGAATGCTTTTCTGCAATGTCCCTTCCAAACTTGTGTCCCATTTAAAATCCACGGGCTGCGGGTATCACTGGAATGGCTGTGTGAATGGCTACTGCACGTGCTGTAGCTGTGTGAACTGTTCTGTAAAGACAGGTACAGCTCTTTGATTTCAACAAAAGTTTTGCCACAGTAGGAACAGGGTAGGATTTACAAGATTTGGCCTAGAAGTTGAACATTTTTGCCATTGAAGTTTTATGGACATTTTTCATGCTCTAAATTAAGCTTTGGTTCGCGTAATCTGTTTTAGCTCCCTCTTTATTTTCCAGTCACAGCTTTACTCATAGCACAGCTGTGGCATTTGTCTTGCAACAAGAAGGATCTGATAATCATGAAATATCCCAGATTTATGCCTGTAGTGCTGAAGCAGTGCCATATTTGTGAAAATAACTTGAGACAAATAATATGCAGCAGATGTGAAGGTTTTACCTTCACATTTAAGTAGGTTTATACTGTCAGCGGGTGTGGGCTTAGCACGGCCTGACAGAGTTTTAACCTACCAGATGTTCCATGTGATCAAATAGATACTATACAGCTGTTTCCCATTCTTTTACTGGGCTCAGATAAATACACAGTACATGCTCTGAAATATGTTTATAGTATTTTGGCGAGTCCTGCAGAGAACTACCCACAGGCACCAAGAATGAGGGGAGAAACCAAAGGTGCTCACAGGAATGCTCATTTTTCATTACTCTGAGGAGAAATTAGCAGCCATTTGGTTGGAACAACCCTGATGATACTAGCCAGGGAGGGATGAAATATGAATTTTTCTATTGGTTGTGGATGGTGTGAGATTAGTGGCTGTATTTATGGAGTGACTTTGGTTTTGGGGGAGCTGTGACTCCCTCGGGTATGAGCTGTCCCCATGTGCTGACAGTATCATCGTTCCTGTGGTGTTAGACTCCCGGGAGAGGTGGTGGGTGCACTGGAGCAGCCATCCCACAGGTAGCTCATGTTAATCCCAGCTCATGCTTTCAGAAACATTGGAATGAAGAACTGGTTTGGCTTCTGTATTCAATACAATATAGAAAACAGGGCATCTCCAGAGCTCTGGCAAGGCTGCCTGTGTCCCTCCTGTCTACTCTGAGCATGGGATGTCAACCACAAGTTGACCATGGGGTGTATTTTTAAAGACTCACAGCTTTTCGGGGTCAATCTAACCAACTGCTCTGAACTGTTTCAGGATTTAAAGACCCAGTTTACATTAACTACCACACCTGTCAACTTGATTCAATAACAGAGCAGCTAAATATTAAAAAAAGTTTCATTTCCCTTTGCCTGCACTTCTACTCTTATTTCTCCTTTCTCCCCCTCCAGTTCCCCATGCTCTCCTTAGCCCTTTGACCTTACTGCTGCCTTCCTTTCCTCCTGTCCCCGTCAGCTTCCTGCCTTTCCAGAGCTGCCCTTACACCTGGAAGATTCTTCTTATCTACCAGAGGCCTTCCTTGCTCTCTTTTAAATCCTTTTTTAAAAACTTCATCCCCAGAGGAGTAACTTTCATCTTTCATTAATAATCTCTTCAACATTTCTCGACTGCTGTGTTCTTTACAGATTTATAGCCTAGTCTTGCTGTTCAGTTAAACTGAGAACAGTCACAAGTTTCGAGAACTGGATTATTCATTGTGAAGATTTTTGAAATGGGAATATTTTTCACTGTAAAACATAATGTTCATTTATGGTTCTATATACATTTTTATAATAAACATTTGTGGCCTCAAAGGAGCAGGGAAGCATTCTTCCAGCTAACTTCTCCTTTTGACTTTTATTCCCTAAATCAAGGTGTGGAATATGTTCTCACAGATTTTTAAATGCTCTGAGCAAACTTCCTGTTGACAATATGACTTTATACCCAGAATCATATGAGAGAACAAGTACAAGCTGTACCTTTGATCTTGGTGACCTCCATTGTTTTGTGTTTCAGTACTGATTTTTATTTCAGGAAACTCAAGCACCTGGACTGCCTGAGTACATAAAGATTGTGGAAGTTGGGCCAAGGGATGGATTACAAAATGAAAAGGTAACTTTTCTCCTTTTTTTTTTTGAGTACTTTGACATAGACGTTAGTGTTATTTTCATTGTGTAGAACATGCACATCCTGCTAATTAAGTTTCTTCCCTTTTGTACTATTAAATATATGTATTTCTTTTCATATTGATAGCTGTTTTCTGTATTAGAATAAAAGTGTATTCCTATTTACCCAGCTTTTAAACCATAGTTCCTTTGTACACTTGGCTAGCTAGCCTTTCTGTTACTGAACTGCCATTTCTTTTTCTGAAATTTGTCTTGTCAGTGAATAGCATTCTGTCATGACTTAATTGGTAAACCATGAAACGCTAACTATCTTTGTAACAGATGCTCCCAAGTGTTTATGCTCCCAAATGCTAATATAGAACACTAAAATGGGTTTTATCATGCTTCCTGCTAAACAGACATGGGGAAAAAATATTACTCTTCTGATAGTAGTATTTGCCTGAAGGGTGGTAGGGAAACAAGGAAGAAGATTGAAAGAGATTGTAGGGTACATGTATCAAAACAGTCATCTGTTTCCACAAACAGGAGGATAAGCTCACATATATAATTGTTACTGATATCAAACATGTTAATACTATTATGTTAGTAATATTAAATATAAATATTATTTATTCATAACATTATTAATATAAACATGTTAATAGTGTTAACAGAATAGAAATACTCTGCCTCAGCTGTGGAGCTTTCTCCTCCCATTTTTCTCTGTTTGAATTGTTACTATTTCCTTTGCCGTTTCTTTGCTAGATTGTTAGTAACAAATAATTTTTTAAAAGGCCAGACCTATAACCAGTTAGACAGAAGTGTTCTCTTTTGTCATGGACAGAAAATGAAGTAGGATCATGTATACCACCTTGTGCCTTCTTTATGCAGAAGTTTCCTACTGTCAGGAAACAGTAGAGTTATGGTAAAATGTGTGAGCAGAGTTCATTAAAAAAAAAATATTCATTACGTACTGAGAACATTTCGCTTACAAAAGTTTCTTATGATATGAAATATTTTACTGAACTATTTCTCCATGTCTGTAGGTGATAGTCCCAACTGATATAAAAATTGAGTTAATCAACCGGCTTTCCAAAACAGGCCTTCCTGTAGTAGAAGTGACCAGTTTTGTTTCATCCAAATGGGTGCCTCAGGTATGTAAAATCATCTCCACTCAGAACTATTTCAGTTTAAATTCCATTCCATTTATGTGACATTCAGTTGTAACTAAATATTTAGGATGATGACAAATCATTAATATAATTTAATGTTCCTACTTGTTTTCTACTCTTCTAAAACTAATAATTACTGATGCAAAAACCAGAAGTAGAGTACCTTATTTTCTTTTTCCGTAAATGAAATGTAATTTTCCACATTTGGAAATCTGTTTGGACTATCTAAATTTGGGACTTTTTAATATATAGTAGTAGTTAGGCATGCTACTTATTTTGCAGTTCTAGCACTGTATTGGCAGCCACACTGAGCTTTGATGAATCATAATAATTTGCTCATTTTTTGTCCAAAATTTTTATGTTTGGTACAATTTAGCAGAAACCCCAGCCTTTCGGAAATCAGCAGCAAAACTGAATTGGCATTAGTAGAGCCAGGTTTTCATGTAAGATTTAACATTGCAAATTCAGGATTAGTCCTGAAGTATACTGTATAGATCTTGTTTGTTCAAATTAATTATTCCCTGCAAGTAAGGAAATAAATCTATATAAGTAAGGAAATAGTTGTCTATATAATTTAAAGGTTGAACTGCACACTTTTTTGCACAGAAGCATTTGAATGCTTTATATTTAGTAAGGATTAGAAGTTATTTTTAAATTAAAACATGAAAGTAATTAATTTGACAAAATACTTCAAATTTTAACAATGTTTGTTGCACATCTGTCAAAATATATATAAAGTTTGGAGGATCTTAACTTGGTCACTTTTAACAGACACAATATATTTTAAACTGAGAGTACCTCCAGGGCCTGGACTGTATTTTACAGCTTTTATCTGAGAAAAACAGAGTATGGTCATGCTTATTCGTGAGTTAGCAAAGAAAACTGTACAGCACTCTGAGACTCCTTTGATTTATTTCAGTGTTCTCAGGATCACCAGGGAATAGTCTAGAGGAAGGATAATAGGAAAGGAGAAGAGTGACAATGCAAAATTTCTTTGGCATCAATGCAGGGACAATATTATCGTGTCTGTTAAAAGTGACCAAGTTAAGATTTTCCAAATGCCATCAAACTTTGGCAGTAACTGCAACAAAGAATAATGTAGGTTTTTAAACATTAGAGGAGAAAGATTAAAGCAAAGGTGTATTTCTTCCTTTCTTGTTTAATTACTTCCTTTTCCTGCAGCCATTAGAAATACCAAATTTAGCATGGGTTTGTCATTTTCGGAAAAAAAGAGAACAATCCCTTATCTTAAGCTCATGTCTGAACACTTTGTTTTAATGCCTTAATTTGTGCTTAAAATGGTTTTTTATTTAAAAAATAAGATTGTATTGCATTGATAGAGAGTGCAGTCTTGACTTTGTCTTTTCTTTGCTCCTTTCTTTTTCTTTTCATAGGTCATGGGAATAGAATTCACGGTTATGTTTAGATCACTCATTCACTTCTTTTTTTAGTATTTTAAAGTTTTTTTATGGTTTCCAATCCGCTGTTGTTTTTGGCATAGATTTTTTTACTGAAAAAAGCTATAAGAAAAAGTTCCACAGTAGCAAGGTGCCATGTAAAACAGGATCCCACACCTATAACCTAAACAGCCAAAAATTATAAATACCTACCATTAGGAAGCTTATTTTAAAAGAAATTTGGAAAAGAAATATTTTATTACAATTTACAATCTTGTAACATGAAATATGTGTAAAGATGGGATTTTACTTACAGGAAAAATACTAATGGGACAAATTTAATACATATAATATTATTTGGATCTGGCAGGTTTAAACTGGTTGAAAAAGTAGTGTCATTTTGGTTTTCTAGTGTACTTTAAGTCAGGCTATAATTGTGAGGTGTGGATTTAGTTCCAGTATTTGCCATTTCAGTAATCATTTGGTTTCAAATATTCTTCCTTGTCCTGAGAAATGTAGATACTATTTATATTAAATTAAGGAAAAATTGTTCTTAAAAAACTAATGTGTTAACAAAGGTTTTTTTGTGAGGTTATCAGACTGATTTAGTTTAAGTAGAAGCAATTAGAAAAAGTTGCCTTGTGCTATCACTTGTTTCCTGATGAGAAATTAGTTGTGTCTGGCTGTTAGACACTTTTCATATCCACTTCCTTATAGATATACGTTGGGCTTACATTTGAGGAGGCATACATGCATTTTTCTGATATTTTTAATCCATTATTTTCAGAGTAGGAAGCCAATGACAGGAAGATTCCAGGTTGCCAGTAGTATTCTCAGTTAATAATGTGGTGTAATTTAATATCATGTATTTAGAATTGTAGTATGGCATAGCTATCAATAAGGTATCTGCTGAAAGTAAGACGTAATGAAAGCTTTGCAGTTCATATATCTTTTCATATGGTACTTCTCAAATGACTTTTTACCAGTGTGGAAAGCATCAGAAATCCATTTTAATATCATTTTCTTGAGAGATTTGCTTTTACGAGAGCTGATTTAAAAACTAAACACTATTCATTTTTTAAAACTCAAAATCTTTAAGACACGAAATAAGAGGGATATGTTTTATTAACTGCGTTGTTTTCAGAAATGCACACCACTGAAAAATATTCATTTTCCATCCACTTCCTTGAAGAAAATGTGCTTATCTAAATAACCTGTTACATATTACATCAATAAGTTTTTCATTCGTCTTCTTGATTAGTACATGTAGTGTGTTTAATCTTGAGTGTGAATGAGAAAAATGTAAAAGTGTCCTAAAAAGGCAGAGTTGCTTTTGTAAGGGGAGACTAAGGAAAGCAAGTCCTTGAATAAAGTAATGCTCTGGTCTTTGCTATAGTAAAGAAGTATTTTCTTCTTTAGAAAGAAACTTCTAAATATATTAAAATGCTTCACTATGCAGACAGTTGGATTTTGCTATATTTTTCAAGGAAAGACTTATGTTTAGCCTTTTCAAATATGCTGATTACAGTTTGAGTATTTCAAGTTCAATTATGCCTAACATTGTGAAGTTGCATTTATCAGAGTGCTGAACTTTTCAAGATTTGGGTGTTGTTTAAATGTCAGTTATTCTGTTAATTCCACCTATTGAGTCCAGTGAGGTAAGGTTAAAGTTGCTATAACAGTTGATGAACAGCACAATCACAAGTCTGTCAATTTATGATGCAAATTATATTTTTACAGATACACACAAAAAGAAATTGTAGCTCCAATTCTATAATCACAGAGATCTGAAAAGATTGCAACTCAAATGCTCAAAAGTTAAGAAATTAAAAAGGGAGTACTTGTACATCAGTTTAACCCCTTCGTTGTTAGATTTTTTGTATGCACTGTAAAAGTAATGAAGGCAAACCCACAGTCTAAGCCAATTTCTGTTTAGCTTTATAAAATAAAAAATTACCTGCTGATCAATAAAAATTATTTATATATTTTAGATGGCAGATCACAAAGAAGTAATGAGGGGCATTGAGCGGCATCCTGGAGTCCAGTATCCCGTTCTCACGCCTAATCTTCAAGGTTTTCATTCTGCTGTAAGTGCCTTCATAATGTCCATGTTTGCCTCTTTTATCTATCAGTTCTGTACCATAAACTAGCTATTTATTCTTAGAAATAAGCTAATTGAAAAGCCTCAGTTTTCATTATGAAAAATGAGCAAATGAGTGATATTAAGCTCTATGTATGTGTATTTTGATGGAAGTGTTGATCAGTCTTTTTAAGTTCCTTTAAATTATGCATGTATGTAAAAAGTAAAACAGTTCCTTCTTCTTTGACTTGAAAAGTTTGCCCTAGAAAAGTTTCTAAAGAGTGTCTTCTTATTGGAAAGTACTGAAGAAGAATGAGGATATGAAAATGCTTTATAGCAATTCTGCATTTCATTTTGGCAGGTTTTGAAAGTTTAAATGGTTTCAGTTCTTATGAAATAAATACTCAAAATTATAGACTCAAAGTGTTTGGAAGTGTGAAAATAGAGCAGTTCAGTCTTAAAACATATACATTGATAGTCAAATCTTTACACTTTCTTGTTTTCTGAAAATTTTTAATACTTCTATGTTTCTGTCCAGATATAGGACAAACTGTATTTGGAAAGTGTACTGCTTGATGGATTGGTGTACTCTGTCACTCAGTTCCTATACTGCATTTGAAATCTCTGTTAAAACAGAATCCTGTGCATAGTCAACTTATTTATCAATAGTCAGATTATAGTGCCATGGCTTTGTCTCAGTGCTAGCTTGCATGAGTTGAATTAATTGTGCTATATATGTATACAGTATATCTAGATAGGGTATTTAGTGATATAACAAAAGGACAACAATTAAGAAATAGTTGTAGGTGATTCCTGCATATCTTGCTGATATTTTTTCCCCTCTGTTTGAAAGAATATTTGTCCCTGTAAAGGTTGCTGAAGCTTGGACCTTATCCTGCAGAAGCAAAGACTAAAGGGAAAAGCTCCATCCCTTCTTATAGAACAAGAGTATTATTCTCACTGGAGAATGAGAATTAATTAACTTTTCTCCTAAGCTTAAATATTTTCTTCTCCTATCATTTGTCTTTCAGCCTTCTAATTTGCCTCATGTTAGTTGATTTACTGAGTACAAGCTCAGGCTAATTGCCCCTTCAGTAAAGTCACCACCTTTACACATTTTCTAGACTGGTGTTTGCTCTGAGACTTTCTCAGCAGACTCTCATGTACACATTTTCCATATTGTCCATATCAACTATGACACCAAGACCAACGGAGCCCTTGATCCTAAAGCTGGCTCTAACAAAGAAATCCCTATTGGTTATTGTTGCTGCTTCTAAGCACATGCCCACAGAGAGCTTTCCTAAGCATGAGAATGACTTTCTGGCATTCAGGAGATGTTGTGCAGGGGATGGATATTTAAGAGTTGTTATGATCTTTCCCTTTTCTGAAAAATAAATATAAGTATCAATAGTTTTTTTATAGTTGGTTCATGTGATTTCCTGCATTTTATTACCTTTATCATTTATCAGTTTGAAAACATGTTTATTTAATTGCTAAGAAGAGGAAGCAAATAGCCATAGTGAAAGAACTCAAAATTTGGTTCAATCTGTCTGCATGTGATAGCTTAAAAAAAACTTGAATTAAACTTATATTTTAGATATGGATGATATGCTTAATGTACTTTAAAATTCTGGAGTGTTATACAGAATTAAATGCTTGATCTAATATTTTAATATAATGTTGTGATGCTGTTTTATTGAAATGTATTTTTTAGATTTCAGCAGGAGCTACAGAAGTCTCAGTATTTGGCGCAGCATCTGAATCTTTTAGCAAAATGAATATTAATTGTTCAATTGAAGAAAGCATAGAAAAGTTTGAAGAAGTTGCTAAATCTGCAAGGAATATGAATATTCCAGTGCGTGGGTAAATATAAAGATTCTAAAGTAATACAGAATTATTGAAATTGCTGTTACAGGGGGTTTTAGTACCAGCAGAAAAGTATACTACCAAATTTTTACATTTTAGGTGAATTGTAAAAATAGTCTTTACTGTGATTTTTTTTTCAAGATTGAATATATTTAGTAATTTATGCATTTTTAACTAGTAATGGTGACTGCTTTTCTCTGGAAATTGAAAAAAAAGTTGGGTTTATAACATACCTATTTTATTATACAAATTTATTTTTATCATCACAGATGACATAATAAAATTTATTTTATGCTGTTGAGAATTCATACCACTTGCCTGTACCTTAAAAAATACACTACATACTTTTATTTTATCATAGTATTCATAACATATCACTTCACACGTGATAGCATCAAGGTATAAAAGTGAGAAAACAAATTTACTCCTAAGAAAAAATTATTCTGTATATAAGTTATTCTGAAAACCCCGTATTTGAAGGTTTTGGAGTTTCCAGCGCATGAAAGTCTAAAATTGTCCTGTATTTATTTTTTTCTCTGAAGTACTTTCTTTTAAACTTAAAATAATTCTGAATGGTATTTACTCTTGAACAGCATTTGTTTTTCCTTTCCATTTTCCTCTGCATCACACAGAACTACTTACTTAAGATTATTTGCAAAGGTCCTTTTGAATGTGGAAGGGCATACAGAGGTTCAAGAAGAAACTCAACAGTGAGATTCCTTGAGGATTACTAGTAATGCCAACTACATCATGCTCAAAAAATACCTGGATGTGAAAATAGATAGAGGTAGATATCTTAGAGACTGAGTGCTTGAAAACCTGTCTGGGAATAAATACTGGGATCTCTCTTTGCTCCCAACATAAGAAGGACATGGAACTGTTGGAACGGTCCAGAGTGGCCACAGAGTTCATAAGGGGACTGGAGCAGCTCTCCTGTGAAGAGAAGCTGAGAAAGTTGGCCTGGAGAAGAAAAGGTTGCATGGAGACCTCATAGCAGCCTTCCAGATTTGGAACGGGGCCTGCAGGGAAGCCAGGAGGGACTCTGTCAGGAACTGTAGTGACAGGGGGAAAGGCTTCAAACTGAAAGAGAGTAGGTTTATATTCGACATTAGGAATGAATTCTTTATTGTGAGGGTGGTGAGGCAGTGGAACAAGTTGCCCAGCGAAGTTGTGGACGTCCAATCCTTGGCAATGTTAAAGGCCGGGTTGGATGGGGCTTTGAGCAACCGGTGGTAGTGGAAGGTGTCCCTGTCCATGACAGCAGGGTTGGAACTAGATGATCTTTAAGGTCCCTTCCAAGCCAGACCATTCTATGATTTTCACACACACAGAGCCAATCAGGGATAGCTCATAAATGCATGGGTTCTTTTCCTTAGCCTGGTTTCAGATGGAAAATCACTGAATAAAGAAGCTGCTAATCTGTCAGGTAGTAAGTTTGCCTGCCTGAGTAACTTCTTTTATGAGAGGTCTGTTGTTTAAAAGCTCTCTGCCACCACTGTTTGCCGCATTTTTCTGAAACTTAACTCTGAGCTGAGAACATAAGTAGCAATTTGAGTTCTCCAGGAGGATTAAGCCCAGGAATGTCTGAATTTTAGGTCCCAGAATTGACTACTTAAGGCAATAAGTAGTCAATTCAGAAAACACAATGTGTGTTTTAGGCACTTATGAACATTTTTACACTTAAACTTATGTTTTCTGGTTTTCTCAGATGTCTAGGTATGTCAAGAGATTTTTCTCTTTCATATTCCTGTATTTAACTAATAAAATTCAACCACAGAGCACAACAGAGGCAATCAAACATCCAGGGAATCCTCAAAGCCTATGCATTGTAGAAGTTTTTGGATAACTATGGCTGTCAACAAAGGGACTTTGCAACTGGTCCATAAGATGGAAATTGCAGGTGATGAAGAAGCCTCTGTGGTGTACTGTAGATTGATTTTCAGCTTAAAATATTAATTGGTTTTCTGTGCACTAATTTTCACATGTTGGAAAAAGTAGGAACCTGGTACTATTTTTTTTCCCACTGATTATATGTCTTAGACATTCGTAACATGCCAGAAACAATTATTCTGGCAGTGATACACTGATGTGATGGAAGTAACTGTTCCCGTGATAGGATCCTACAACATTCCCAAACATTTATTGTCCACTGTCTGATGAACCATGTGGCTTTTATTTTTCTTTACACAGAAAAAAAAAAAAAGAGAAATAAGTAGGAGGTAGAAAGTGGTCAAACGGAAGGCACACGCAAACAAAATAAATCAGAATAATAACAAAAAGGAGAACAAAGCAAGGAGATAAAAAGAGAGGAGTCTCAAGAGCTAAGTTCTGAAGGAAACAGAAAAACAGCAGTACAGAGATGAAGAGAAATGAGATAATTGAACTCAGGAAAAAATGTAATTGGGTTATGTTTTAAAAGTGCTTACTTTGTGCATCCAGTACAAAGATCTGTAATTTTACTTCAATGTGCAAATGTAAGGCATATTTCACACAGTACATGCAGGACAATTTTATTGAGTCTGTCACACAAGGTGCAGTGTGTTACTGAACCCTGAGCTGTGACCTGCTTAGTCAGGTCACTACAAAGTGATCAAAGTCGAGAATGAAAATTATCTAAAGTGCAGTCCAGCTATAACTTTCTTCCTTAATCTTACATGTCTGAGAAAAGTGAATCATTCAGAAGTAAGAAGCCATTGACAGAAACATTCAATTTATGGGATAATACCCAGGTAAAGAATCTAAATAGAGAGGATAAGTATATTGAAGAGAAGCTACATTTATGTGAATGTTATGTGTATCTTCATCACATGATATTAGCTTGAGAATTACTTTATCCAGTGAAAATTAGAGATTGAGGCACCAGGAGATAAGATGATGGACTAATGATATGCTTCAACAAAACAAAAAGTTTAGGAGAGAACTGCTAATATTTTTCCAGGGGAATCTATTATAACTCAACAATAAAGTAGCCAATCTACTAAAAATCTGCTGAGAATCTAAATTGCAGAATCTGGAACCTTATGTCATAACAGAAACCTCTAACTGAGGTAATTCTGAGTATACATTGAACATGAATTTCATTATATGAAAATACTGAAAATAAAGTTTTGAACATGCTAATAAGTTAGAAGATAAAAGAGAACTGATTAACACCATATATTTGGACTTTGAGTGCACTTTTAAAAATTTCCTCCCAAGGAGATTTTGAGAAGAGAAAATAGTAATTAATGAGGAATAAAATATTGCTATGGATCAGAGTCTAGACTGATATGTTTTCAAGACAGTAATTACCAAGTACTGATTCTTGTCCCTGCCAGTTCATACTTACTGAGATGCAACCCATGAGGAGTTGTCGTGGGTTTGTACAGTTACAACTCTGGGACACACTGAGACAGAATGATTGCTCGGGAATAATAATAAAAAGGGATTGGTTAGTGTCCATTTACTTCACTACTTTCTTTTAAACTCCACTGTACTGTCTTTTGTTGAGTAGAATTCTGATGAAAAAATAGCAGAAGATTGAATATAGAAATACAGAATTCAGAAGGACTTCCTTTTTCTTTTTAATAGTAGATCTCTCAGCAGTTGAACAAAGCTCTAGAAGGTGAACTTAAAACTTTTAATTACTTAAAAATTAAAAAAAAAAATAAAGAAGAACCATCAGTTTTGAATGGCAACTCCAGGAAGTAAGTAAATCTGTTTACAACATTTCAGCTGCTTGTGAGGGGAGAGATTATGGAGCAGACTGTCATTTCCAACTTAATTCTGGAAAACTAAACCACAGTCTTCTGTGGCAGTAACAGCCAACAAAAGCCTGCACTACTATAGGGGTTTCATTAGTACTTGAGAGAAAGTAGTTTATTAGTTCCCAAATATTGCAGTACATTTAGAAGACTGCTGAAGTTTTACATTGTATTTAATGAGGTAAAACGTGGGCTTCTCTTCCTCAATGCGAAAAGATGTGAAAAGATAATCAGAAAGTAAAAACTTAAACTGAGATTTCACAGAAATATTCAGTGCAACCAAGGTGACTTTTTCCTGGAAATAAAGCAATCGAAAACAAATTAACTAATAAGGCCTATGGTTTATAATCCCATATTTAGCTGTTGCTAAAGAAGCTGCTTTTAGTGACAGATAAAATAAATGGGATTTTGGTATCCCATTCCATGCAAAATTCTCTAAATGGTGAGACAGTCAAGGCTTTGTGGCAAGTTTTTCTTGACATTCAGGATTTTGAATAGATGCTCATGATTTGAACGGTAGTTATTTAACTACAAAAGAATTAGTTTCAGGTTTTATTTTGTTGTGTGGCTTCTATTTACTGCAAGTAGTTACAACTATTTATGTAACATGAGGCAGATCTGAGCCTGACCACACAAGTCTGAGCTTGTCATCCTAAATCTTCCTGTAGTAACTATAGGGAATTAGGCAGCCTTCAGGCTGTGGTTTACTGTATGTGCTTTGTAAAGTACCTGTTTTAGGATAAGATGAAACACTCTCTGGATGATCCATCCTTTTGACTAAAGGAGCTTAGGTCGTATCCAATGCTGGTCATTCTATGGATGGCATAGGCTGTAGATGATTATCTTTGATATCAGAAGTAAGAACAGATGAATCCCAGCCTGTGCATGGGCTGAGGATTAGGACCTTTTGATTTGTGTAAATTACAATAGATAGAAGAAATAGGCTTTGTGCTGCAAGGTAACACAAAATGAAGCTGTGGACTTAAAGGACAAAGATTTGTACTCTCTGGACTTTGGTTTTAATCACTCTTTTAGAGACTGGCTAATTTAAAGAACCATGGCCAAAACCTGCAGCCTTTCCTCAAGCAAGCTCCCAGGACTTCACATTTTGGCTTCAAATATAAATTTTGTAGGCTAAATATTTTTATAGAAGTACTTAAGTAATAAAAATATTAATATGTGTAAATTGTATTTATATTCATTTCAATACAGAGATTGTTTCCTTTCTAAAACACTATTATTGTTTAAAGCATTATTTATTTGCAGGAAATGGATAATTTAGTGTCTTGCCCTAACCCCTTATTTGTACAGTTGAAAAATACTTCCAAAAATAATTTTAAAAGGTTCAAATTTTATTTCCTATTTTTACTGCAATTTAAAATTTATGCAGTGAGCATAAACCATTGGCAATCCTTGGCAATCCTTGAATCTTATGAAAAATGCACTGAAGCAGTTGAAACTAAACTTTAGGTTTTTGCATGTCTTACTACAGCTGCACTAACATTGACTCGATCATCATCCAGAAAATTTATGCTGTCAGCTGTCACATTTAAAATCTGTAGCACAGTCCACAGTTTTCTAAATGTTTATTAAATTAGTTCAAATGTTTATGAAGAATTGAACTGTTGCATATGGTCTTAGAAGTTAGACTATTTATTAGTATCATAAAGAATGTTTATTTTTATTTTTTTGTTGCATAAAAACTTTACATTAACATCTTGGACATGTTCTGTGAAGACACTGAGCCAAATCCGTTATCAACGGTGTGGTTAGCAAATTACTACCATGCATGTGAAGTAACACAAAGTAGTGCTGGTTTTAAATTTGCATCTTTTAATGCATAATTCAGGTACTATTAAAAACATCACAACTTACTGTGATTAAAAATTAAGTCAAACAGCCGGGATTGATAAAAAAAATGGTGGCAAATGGTAATTGCAAGTAGTCACTTGGTTTGTCTTTTAAGTTAAATATATCATTAATGTACATATGAAGAAAATGTCAAGTAAATTCTGATTATGCTAGATTAATGTATTTCAAAATTTAAAAAGACACAGGAATGAGTTGAAATTAGTACAATAGAACAACAAGGAAGTAAGAACTTGCATTTCCTCCTTTTCAACAAACGATACCTCACAACCTACTTTGTGTCCTGTGACAATGAAATCAAACCAATCTATCTCCCTCTGAAACATTCAGTTCTGTATAGACCTATCTTAGTCCTAATAAAAATGAACAGGGGATAGAAGCCTGAAAGGTTGTAATTTTTTTCGTCTACTAAAATGACACTTCTCCGTGATTAGCAACTAAAAGCTGTATTTATCTCCCAGACCTGAAAAATTTTTATGTGAATAACTCTTTTAAGGCCGCGTGTGCAAATGCGTTTAGAGGTTCAGTGTAAAAACAGATGCAAATGATTGCTGTAAAATAACTCTAGAAGCATTTCCTTACAAAGGTGTTGCTTCGTGAAAGCCTGTGTAATCACACATTAATTCTGAACTGGTGTATGTAATTCCTTTGTTTATGCCCTATGTCTTTAGGAATGCTGAAGTTCACAGTACATAAAAGCATTTTGAAATGTATCAGTATTTGGCTTACATCTCTGTTTGTATAGAATTCAAATACCGGTTGATATACTTGAAATATAGCAATATGTTTTTCTGTGACAAATAGATGCACAACAAACTATTATGTGCAATATTACTATCTTTTACATTATGCTATAATAAAACTTACAACGTATGTAATTGCTTGGTGATTATAATAATTATTGGTTTACTTTGATGCTAATACACAAATGAAACACAAAATAAGACTTAAAGAGAAATAATTGATTTTAGTTATCTTTGTCTTGTGCTAATGATATCTGGATTTATTTGCAAAAAAAAGTGGAAGAACACATTAGTTCTATTTTAATATACTGTATAACAAGCGATTTCAGAAGCTCATAATGACATCTGTTTTGTTTATAAAGAAACGTTATCTAAAACTTCTCATTATCAAGACCATCTGATCTTTATAATTCAGTTCAACAATGTTCTTTTTTTTTTTTCATTTTTTACAGTTCATCCTAGATATATGGCCTTTATATGGCCTTACAATACTGTATTTTTTATATTTATTTAGAAGTACCATAACATAAACTCCAACAATTCAGTTTTGCAAAAATCAATACAATTCAAAGCTGTGTGTTTTATGAATACAGACAGAAACTTTGAACTTGTGCTTGCTGGTATTGTGGAATACTTGGGGCTGGAATACACATGTTTTTTCACATTGCTTTAAAATGTCCATTTTTAAGACTACACTGTGTAGTTTAGCATAATCACAGTTATACTGATGAGAGGGTGATTTATGCCCATTATTCCTTCTCAAGATAGTAAAACCAATTTAACACCTTAATTTCACTATAAGTGAGCCTATATTTGAGGCTATGGGAACAACAAAATGTAGATGAACATTTAATAGACTTGGAAGCAACACATTTTAGTATGTGAATAGTAAACAAATCTACAGGGTTACACAGTATTAAGCCATCTGGTCACAGTCCCCTGGAGAAGTTCATGAAGGCAGACATTGCTGGGATGTGGGGAGTTGTGCATTTCTCTGTACTGGGAACAGGTTAAGAAAAGGATGTCGGAGCCATTGTACTAACTGTCATACTGGATGATTGCACTATGTAAGGGGAGAAGCCTAGGAATAACTTTATAGCAACTTTTACCTGTTGCTTTTGTACCTGCAGAGAGAAAATATTATTACTGGGCCAGAAGAGCTGTTTAAAAAAAAAGAGAAAAAGAAGGGATACTTTTCTTCCCTGTTTCTTCTGAAAGGGAATAAGCCAGACTTGAAATGTTAGTGTGAAATTATGAGGTTACAATACAATATCTTTGCTAGTATGTTACAAATTACTCCATGGATAACTTGAGATAGTTATTAAAAAATCTAGTGGTTAAGTGGCCCTTTATATTTGTAGATGTTTTTAGAGAAGTAGTTATTTTCTAGAACACAGTTCACAATTTAACAGTGTTTTCTGGGAATTCTAAAAATAGTAACAAATATTTTTACTATAGTATTCACTGTGAATAGCATATATGTTACTTGTAACTGGGTACCAAATACATTTTTATTTTTTTTTCCTTTTTAAAGTCAAATGTGGAAAAAAAATCCTGGCCTTATTTACACATTTTGGGCTTGGCTTGGAGATTCGGTTTCTGGAAGAATCTCCTTTCTCTCTTCTCTTCCTTGTGTTTTCCCTCTGCTTACAGAAAGATTGCCTGTTTTTAACTAATAGCTTCCTTTGCAAAGAGACAGAATATATCAACCTTGATATTATGAATTCACCAAATGAGACGCATATACATTTTAGCACAAACATCCAATAAAAATAAATACATCTGCAGTGAACATGGTAAATTATATGCAAACTTACACTATAATAATAAACAGGAAACAGCAGCATCTGAATCTGCAACTGGCTTCTCAGGAGGCTCCATGCTTCCAGCTGTGGCAGCAGCTGTGGATCTGGCTCTGGAACTCTTGCTGAAACAAGCTGACAAAGGGCTGATTACAACATGGAGTTCAGTTTTTGCTTGGATTCATTTTCCTTTTAACACCCTTTGGTTAAGAAAAGTTTGCTCATTTACCCTGTTTGAGGTTTTATATTCTTCACTTCACAGACATTGGGCTGGTGTGGTGATTGTCACCATTCCTAGTGACCTTGATTGCGGGGACCTTATACTGTCTATACCATTTCTGGAACAATTGCAATTTGGTTTCGGCTTACTGGAAGAAATTGAAAACTCTCTTCCTCTTTCTTCTCTCTCCTCATCCCCAGAGGCTGTTCAGCATTTTTGTGCAAAATATTATGCAGTAAAGTTGTCTATTTTTTTTTTTTATATGCAGAGAAAACAATTCAGTAGAAGACAAAATGATCCTCACCTGCAGTGAAATCTGTAGAACAGCCAAGAGACTGGGTAAACTGCCAGGTGAAACAAGTAGAAAGATTCTTTTGATCACTTTTTATTAAAGGGAGAAATTCTGATTTCACTAAACCTGAGTGAGCAAAACACCATATATCCATGTGTTTCTAAAGCAGCTGTATAGATACATTCACTTTCAGGTCCTTCTTTCCACCACTGGTTTCATGGGCTCTTTTCTTGATGGCATGCTGAAGATGTAGTTAAGCTACATCTGGCCGTGATTCGGCAGAGATTTAAGCACATACTTAGAATTAAACACTTCCATCGCAGAATCTGCTTTGTGAACTCCCAGTTTGCTTCTGCTCTCATGCTGTGGAGTGTCTCTGGTGAATATCCTGAGATTAGGATAGTCTTTTTCATGACACTGTATTTTTTTCTTTCAGTCCTGCTATCTTTTTAGAAAACAGCTGTATTCTACAGCTTAATTGAATTCCCAAATTAAATCCCAGTTGCCTCTGCAACTTACTGCTCAAACTCTTCTGTTTTCCTCTGCTGCTTTTCTTCATGTATGATCTTGATTTTTCTCCTAAGAAGAACAGATACAGTATCCTTTTCATTCTGTCACTTTCTTCTCTCTCCCCTCCCCTGATCCTTTCTCCTCTACTGTCAGAGGAGCAGCAGTTTCTTGTCTACTTTCCATCTGTACCCCTTCCACTTGGCCTAGTAACCCCATGTTCTGTTCTTCCTCCTATATCTTCCCTCCCTTTTTCTCTTTCTTAACCTCTCACTGTCCTCTGGCTCTTTTCCACTTGCAATATAAGCAAGCATTTGCCTCTTAAAAATTGCACCTTTGACCCTACTTGATTCTTCATATCATATCTCATCGCCTATCTCTTCTTCATTCCTAAGCTCATTGAAGGCGCTGTTTATAATTACTGTCTGGGGACCCTCTTCTGTGATTCCCTCCTATAACTCCTACACTTTGGCTTCTGTTCCTTTCTTGCAACTGCAACAGCTCTCACCAAACTCCCTGATGACAAGATCTCGGAAACAGTAGTCTGTCCTCATTCCTCTTGACTTGTCAGTAGTGTTTGCTGCAGTTGACCAGACTGTTCTTTCAATTTTTGCCGTCTGTTTCTCTCCATGGCTCTGTTTTGGTAATTTTCTTCTTCCGAAGCAGTCCTTCAGCATGTTCTTCAAAGTTGTCTCCCATGTTGGAAGCATGTGGGTGCAGGTCCTGGCGCTCTGCTTTGGTTGTATTCTCTTGTGGTTTTGATGCCTTATGGGTTATTTCATACAGAAAAAAAAAAAAAGGAAAGAAAAACGTAGCAGCCAAACATATCTGTAGATAACAGATCTACCTCCCTCGTGAAACTTATTTCTGTACACTTTCGCTTATTAATTTGGAACCACACAAATGCAATTACAAAGCATTCCACTCAGCGCTGCCTTCACTGTAGATGTCTTGGCAAATACTCAGACCAGACATACGATTATCTTCCCTCTTTCACACAGACATATGTATTTTCTCCATTGGTATGCTAGGCTCTCTGTATCCCTAGTTTTACTCAGCCCTTGCCTGCATATGTTCTAGCTTGTATGAACTTTTCTACAAATGGCTCAAATGTTATCTCTTATTTCCAATAAGAATACAGCAAGATCTTGTCAAAAGGAATTTATATTTTATGTCCTGTATTAAAAATGCTTATCCTGATATGTGTCTGGAGCGCATTTTGCTCTTTTATAGCCTTATTTTGAGCATTTCAATTTCTTTGTCTGCCATCAACTGAGTCCCTTTTCTATTGCTCCTGTCCTTTCTCAGTGGAATGTCAGTGTTTTTTTTTTTCTTTTCTTTTTGTTGACAGTGCCAAAAAATTGAATGTTATCACCACATTCTACTTTTTATTCCAATTAATTAAATGAAAATGTTAGATAAAATTCTGCCAAGATCATTCTTGATGAACTCTGCTGAAGAACAGTTCTTTCACTGTCCACACAACTTTGTTATCTCTCTGGTGGGAAGTTCTTTTCCTGTCACATTCTTTCAGTAATCCTTATTTTCTCCAGTTTAATATTGAATATCAGATGCCCAAATATATCTGTCATATTTTCCTTGTTTAAAATGTCAGTCTAGTCACAATGGTATAAGTATGGGGAGAGTTCATAATCTCAAACAGATTTGTGTATTGTAGTAGGCAGATTCCTCAGGTCACCACATGCTTTCATACCCCAGCAGGCCCAGCTGAATTATGTGAGCTCAGGCAATCTGCTCGCTGGTGTGAACCACAGGGAGTATTCCCTTGTTCTCTAGATACCTTTTGGCCTGCTTTTGCTTTTGTTTGCCCTACTCCGTTCCAGATGTCATTCATGCCACATTATCACTACCAAATGCATGTCTTCTTGATCTGACATATGAGGCCGTTAGGAACCTGTAAAGATACATGTAAGTAAAGGGAACATGTGCACATATGTACTGTATGTTTTGCATTTACTTAGTATTTAGCACTGTTCTTGATCACTTCATAAAAAGTAGTGTGGCTAAGTTTGAAAATAATTTCAGTAAGTATATGTATTCACTAGCTCTAGGCACTGTATTATGTAAAAAGCAATCCTTTGGGTCTGAAATTTTTCATGCTTAGTTTAATTTGAAAAACTTTGTATGCTTAAAAAAAATTAAGGAAATTATCCTGAATTGCTTTTGAGTTATGTGTCACTGAAAATCGGGGCAGTGTTTAACTGTTTACAGTAGCTGCTTTTTTGTCTTTAATGTAGATAAGAAAATTCATAATTTTGAAATTTAAACAGTGACATCTATAATTGGGGTTGATATCTAATAAATTCTGTGGCCAAGTTTCAAAAAACCTGGTCTTCGTAATGACATAGTGGTAATCGAAATCATGCCTAGCAGGCATCTGGACTAAAATTATGAGCAAGATGTAATGGACCCAACCACTTTCATGGAAACAAAATTAATTTTCATTTCTTTGTCAGGGCTAATCAAGTCCTTTTTAGATTCAAGGTTTGTTTCACTCTTACTTCTATTTCTAGCATGCCAAGACCATACTTTCATATAAGGCATGTAATATATTCTATGCATTAAAATATGGACTTTTTGTCACAATTTGTTTTTGCCTGTTACTGATCCTAATTTCACATTCCATCAACCATTTCCTCCTTCAACTGCAAAGAAACAATACATCCTTTACCCTGCGAACCTTGACTACATACAAACTGGCATCTGTTCAATCCCTTTTGCATTATACAGTGTATAATTTTACTTATATCCTTCAGTGTTGAGCAAAAGGGAATGACAGGAGATCGATGAAGGCTCTTGTTCTTTTATAAAGCAATTGAGAAACCTCTCACTGGGACTCTGCCTGCCTCTGAATCTGTTGTAAATCCTTTTACACACTTTTGATTTTGACTGGCTGTTTCTCGTTACTTTAATTGTATTCCTAATAAATTTAAGATAAATAATTAGAAGTTTAATTAGGATTTCATGGCTTTTAACTGTAATTAAAAAGAGGAAACTTAAACCAAAACCTATGCTAAAATAGCATTAGGGCTGAACAATGGAAGTTTGGTTGTGGCTTTCAATTTCTGTGCTTTATGGAGCCAATAACTGCTGAGGGACATGGTTTGGCTTCTCAGTTTCTTCTTGCCCCAAGGCCTACCTAAATTATAGTTTGCAATGGACCTATAATTCTTCTGGGGCAGTGGGACAGAGATGACAATACAGAGATAGAGGGTGGAAACTACCTCATTCACCGCAGTTCTGATGACTTATGAGACGGTAGGGTTGTTAGAAGTTGTTTGCGTCCATGTGTTGCTTTCTCTGATCCGGGTAGCTAGTACAAGGAAGAAAGTGGTATCTTCCTCTGTGGGCTAGGCAAGGCAAAACTTGAGCTGACTCTTGCAACTTCATAAGGAAATACCAAGAAAAATGAAGTGTCCTGCAACATCATTAACTTGGCTTCATTGCCAGTCCTTTACACCTTGTGTCATACACTGGGCTTAAAGAAAGCTATAAATCTCCATTCTGTGATTTAAAAGGAAAATTGATAAATCTGCTGTTTTCTTCTGATGTAATTTTAACTTTTCATTCAAATCTTTGTTCTGCATTGACTGTCTTAAATATTAAAAATTATATTTATCCCATTTTTAATGTAACATAGATGAATACATGCATTTTGTATATATATATATATATATACACAATACAGAAGTATCATTGTGTATTCTTTCTGTTATAGGTATGTGTCATGTGCATTGGGATGCCCATATGAAGGAAACATCATACCAGCTAAAGTGGCAGAAGTAAGAGTGAACTTCTGGCTTGTCTTCTTACTGAATCAAAAATACATTTTAAAATGTCTATAAGTTATGTTCTCAATCATAAAAAGATCTTTAATGGATAAAAATTAAGGAAAACAAGGACAAAATATATCTAATGCTAAAACTGAGTGCATAACCTCACTCAACCACGTGCAGTCAAATGTGAGAAAAATAGTGTATTTTGGTTGTTATCAATCATGAAAAAAAATACTATGTTCTATTTCCTCCAGCAAGAAAGTAGAAAATGCTTAAGGAAATAGACTCAAGCACATATGTCAGTGAACCATGTTGTCCAAGATGGTTTCCAGCACAACCTCTTTCTTTTAAATCCATTTTATGCTGGAATAAGCATACTGTGTTGTCAGCTGGTAGAGCCTCTGCTACAACGTGCTTCTGGTGAGCATCATGTGATAGACACATGAGACAAAACTCAGCCCCAATATGATTTCTTAAATTGCTCTGCTGCCATGATGGAGTAAGTTGCACCTTCCCTTCCTGCCCCCTTTTCCCCTTTAGGGTAAAGGATAAGGAAGAAGATGTCTTAATCCAGCCGTTTTTTCACAGCAGAGAGGTGAGTGAAACACAAGTGTAAAATTTTGTAGGAAGGCAAAGAGGGCAACAAAGCTGAAATGGATGGTAAAAAAGAAAGTGGAGAGAGAATTCAAGAGGCTGAAGGCAGAACACACTGGCCTTTCACCTAGGGATAGATTTGTCTGTTACAATTAATCACTTATTTTTGTTGATCTAGCAGAATATCCAAACAATTATCTTTTAATTTGTAGCTCTAGCAGCTAGTCCACATTTGTCTAATATATTATGTTCTGCGTGGGTTGTTTTCAGGTCCCCTCCTGTATCTTCTTCTTGTATACATTGCAGAGGGAACTTCTGGATATATATAATACTTCTCCCACAGCAGCCACACATACTCACAGTCTTTGAAAAAAAAGTAGCTAATTTGAAAGGTACTCAGTATTTATAAATTAACTTGTTCTAATCATGTGAAGGTTAGAATTGACACAGAGTTAGTTCGAGCAGTGATGACATATTGCTTAACGTGTTCCTCGACAGGCTTCTTTCTTCAACAGGCTTGTTTTTTAACTACTCTCCTTGCATAGAAGAGCTCCTTTGATCAATGTTTGGTGTCAGGGCAGTGTTCCCAAGTGGAGTAGCACAAGACTCGTCCACAGTAAAACTGCTCAGTGGTGCAGAACACAATGTCATTCAGTCAACAAAGCTCTAAGCTCATAATCACATCCTAATTACATTGACAAAACAGTGTATTCTCTCCTCCCACACCCTCCTCCCAGAAATCCACATTGAAAACTGACAAAAACATAAGTAATGAGATGCCTCCTACTATGGTAAAATAGAAAATTCAGTTTGAAAAACTCCCATTCAGCTTCCAAGCACGCACATTCTTCTTGAAAATGAACATAGATCTCTTTCTAAGAATCACTTTAAGGTTAAATCATGACATCAGTGGTGGTGATGAACTTGTTAGCAGAGTTTCATCCTCTCTTCTTTCATCTTTCAGAACTTTGTTTTCAGAAAGATGAAAGACCTAAGGACTGAATGTGGAAAAGAAGTGACTGCAATATGATTTCTAGCAGTTTATATAGTCTCAGTTATCACTAAAATCCTCATCTAGAGAAACTTTGAATCATAAATGAGAACAGGAGAAAAAAAAAAGCCATCTGCTTCCTTTACCCTGATCTTAAAGAAAAGCTGAGGTTTGGGGATCAGCTGGATGTAATCCACCCCTAACTGCAGATGATCGTGTTCTTTCTTACAATGGTAGTCTAGTTAAAATGCCTGCCATGTGTTGATGATATAAAAATATGCCATGTGATAGAATCCATTTTGCAATCTGGTGATCGTCCCCTTCTTAAAATGTATATTGAATTTGTGTTGATGTGAACCAGTGAGTCTGGCTTTAAAGCACAGTTTTACTACATTTGCAGTAGTCATAGCACTTCCAAGTCTGAAGCAGGACGATTCAGACAATGTGAAGTTCTTTTTCAGCTGTTCTTTGAATTAAGTGAACAGCAGTATTAATCCAGCACTTCCAAGACTGCTGGTGCAGCACTTTGTCAGCTTCCTCAGACATATTCACAACAGTCCCACTGATGAAGTCCTTGAATTGCTTTAACAGCAAAGTGCAGTGCAACTGAAGATGTCTTGGAAAAGGGTTGTATTTTTTAATTTCTAAAAATCTAGACTGGGATTCTGTTCCAGTGGAGTGGTCTTTTGGGATCATTAGTACACAGGGGGGAATCCTAAAAGGGACAAACATTTTCAGCAGCTGAAAGTAAGGTGAAATGTTTCCAAATAAGTTCAACAAAAATAAGATGGAAAGATCCTGAATTCAATTTCCAAATGATTTTGTGCTTCTGAGTATATGTTCCTCTTCATACAAAAATTATGGAGCCAGGCCTCAGTTCTTTAACTTGTGCAAAGAAGTCCTCAAAGACATAATTCCAGAACTATTTAGGGTTCTACTTACATAAGTAAGATCTATTTGTATACGGTTTTGTTTGGTATTAAGAAAATTTTCAAAACTTAAGGACTAGAATTAAGGACTGTTAAATAAGTTGCAGTTTTGCTTTGTTAGTATTTTAATGTTTGATTTCATGAAAAGCAAACAAAATTAATATTGATGACAACATGTTAAAGCTTCAGTTTTCAATGATTTTTTTAAGAGCCAAGAGAAAGCAAAATCAGGCTTCTTGTAAATTATTTATTGTCTTAGATTGGCCATATGCTTGACTTCATGTAATAAGCAAACAAAATAGCAGGTCTTTACCCTGCACAGCTTACAAGCTGAAATGTACACGAAGAAAACCAAACAGCTGGGGCGTCCCCAGAGAGAGGAAAATGTTGGGAAAGGGCTTGACAGAAAAATTGTGGTGTTAAAATTTTGCTTATTTGGATTCTCTGGAAGAGTCAAAAAGCAAGTTTTTGATGGATTTGGCTTGGTTGGTTATTCCACGTACAGAAGCAGAATTATAAATTTAAAATAAGAGGATCAATGGGATCTTCTTGGATGATAATTTTCAGAATGAATAGAGGGTGTGTGATAGATAGATCCACCTCAGTAGGTCAAAAACTGAAACCTGTGCAGAAGTATGTATTTTTAAATGTATATTCTTGATGCTGTTTTATATTCTTTTATCTTGACTTCTTCATGTTTTTCTGTTTCTAATCAGGTATCTAAGCGCCTGTACAGTATAGGCTGTTATGAAATATCTCTGGGAGACACAATTGGTGTTGGGACTCCTGGAAGTATGAAAAAAATGTTGGAAGCTGTTATGAAAGAAATTCCTCTGAGCGCTCTTGCTGTTCACTGTCATGACACGTATGGCCAGGCATTAGCCAATATCCTCACAGCCATACAGGTAACTCAGTTTCTCTTTTTATACATACAATAGTAACAGTCTTAGTTTAATTCAAATGTGCAATTTTAAAAAATGCTGCCCTTAAAGAGAACATTAGAAGAGGAAAAGGCACTCTTTCTTTCAGAAACTTTCAGAAAGTATTGCTCACACATCAGGTTGTCAATAGGTATTACTCCAGCTGCTTTTACCAGAAAATATCAATCCTTGTCTATTTATTACCTTCAATTTCATACAAAATCAGTAAGAAACAGTGGAAACTACGTTCCACTGATACTAGATGAAAGGGGGACATAAAATACATTTTTTTCTGCTATCTCAGATTCCACTTTTTTTAGAAACAGCTGTATGTTTGTGGTCCACTAAACTAAAATTTCTGTTTTACAGAGGTGTCTAAATACAAAATGGAATAATGCACCATTACATCTTGATTTCGGATTATTGGTAATTACGGACAGAGAATTGTTTAGATAATTTTATCACTGTTGACATGCCTTCATTATTCTTTTTTCTTTATCAGTTATATCTTCCAAGTAAGATTAGCAACAACTTTATATCTTATGTAATCAGCTTTCAAATCTGTGGCTAAATAATCAGAAGTAGTTAATTTTAATAAGAGATTTTTTTTCTTATGTTGATATATTTTTCAGAATAGGACATAATGCAAGAAAGAGACTAGAGGTTCTAATGTAGTTTTTGTGAAGATATAATCTTGAAAAATAGCTTAATGTGTACATGTTTTCCTAAGGAAACCAATTTTTACTAAATGTTACAGAATCAAAAGCTGTTTAAAAATTGTAGGCCTTTATTGTTCTATTTTATACTTAATGGCATCTTCTGCTTCCTTGTAATTCAGGCAACCATTTTGAAGGTCAGACTTTTCTTTGTTCTTAGTTATTTTGGCAGAGCTCATATTATGTTGTGTAGATATAACAGCAGTTGTGTTACCAGTATTAGTGATATAAGCCACAAGAAGGAACAAAGAAAATTTCATTATGAGAATCCACAGGTGATTAGACAGTGAAAGACAAAATCTGGTAAAAAAGGTTCTAACTTTTACTCACAGCATTCACCCTTACTCACTTTTACTGTTGCAATTGTGTGTGTATGTACCATGGGATAAATAAATTGCTAGTCTCACAGTTAGCTTCAGTTGCAGATGCAAGAGCTAAAAGCATGAAAACCCTTGAGCATGGGAGGAGTTGGCCATAAAAGTACTTGAAGCATTGTTTTTCAAATCCTTCCTTAATTGCTGTCATGGTGCCTACTAAACACTGAACAATAGCTATGCTTTTTTAACCCCAGGATTTGTTGTGATTCTTGACTCAAGTAACTGTTGCTTCTGTCTTTTTATTTACTGCTGAAATCAACTTTGCAAGAGTTAAAAAAGCTCTTAGGTACCTAATACGCAGTTTGGGATAATTAACATGTAAATTCAAAAAGACCTGAAAGGAAACCCCTATGCAACTTTCTCAGATTTCTGGGAAGCCAGGGGTGCCTGAGACCCAGCTGAAAACTTTCCTTTGTGCTCAAGTTCTCCTGCAGTGCATGTCTAAAGGTGCAGTGGTTTTGGCTGAGCTGAACTTGTCATAGATTTTGCCAAAAGTCCTTGATGAAGCAGGCATTACACAGTCTCTCTGACTGGCTTTGTGTAAGCAGCTCTTTGGCTCGTTCTAAAGGTAGATCCCCACGCTCCTGCATCCTCCAATGTGGTCTGTACCTCACAACATCCCCTCTTGTCTCAGGTCAAAACAAGGCAGCTACTCAGTGAATTATAGTTAAGCAATACTCCTTCTAAAACAGGACAACTTTTGCAGGTCAGCCATGCCATGGAGTGCCAAAGCCAGTGGATCAGAGCGCCCAGGTCACTTCTGGCACTTGCTGTCAGGCTTTCCTGTATTTTCTGCCAAAGACAGAGGAATGGCAAAGCACTGGAGTAAAAACCCTTGTTTTCAACTCAGCTGCTGTTTCATAGTCCAGACTCTCCACAGACACAATTCCTTACTCTTCCCCCTTTATGAGTCTGTGTGACTGCCACAATATTTCATCAAGAGTGAATTGTGTTTGGAGGGTTATAGAAATAATAGGGTCCAGTGATTGTTTGAAAACAAGTTTAAAGAATATTCAGCAAACAAATTACAGTCTTCCTAAGACATTGCAAAATACAACCTCAGGCTGAGTACTATTGTATTGTATATTGTATTTCCTAAGAATTAATGAATGACAGCTGCAAAGCCACAAATCACTCTGCACTCATTCAGGCATTGCTTCAATGGGAGATCTCCTAGGAGTGATGGTGCTGGTGATTCAGTAAGTGATTTTTTATACAGATCATATTGTTCCATGCAGGATTATACTACCCGGAATATTTTCTTCTGTTTGGGGCCGATCCAAAGTCATCTAGAACTGACAGGCTATATCTGTATAAGAAATTTGCAGGGCAGTAGTCTTGCAATTTTAGTATTCAGTTTTATGTGTGTTGTTTTAGCAAAAGGATAGGTAGTGAAAGATGGGAGAGAGATTAGCCATCTTTTAAAGCATAAGTAATTTTTGCATTGCTAAAGCGAATAGTACAAATAGAAAGTGTTGCTTAGAAAAATGAAGTTCACTTTCTTTTATGAAGAGAAGCTGTGTAAAAATGTGAGGAACATGAAGTGATGCTTCAGAACAAACCAGTAAACATTTAAAGTAGAAACATGACTGGCTCTTGGTTAAATGGTTTAATATAAAAATACTAGAGTATAAATTTACCAAAGAGATAAATTCAGAAGATGGGAAGTGATGTGGCGATCTAGTTAGAGATTATGGTATTCTGAGTAAAATTACATATGTGGGTTAGCTAATGTGACAAATAAAGTGTAGCTAAAAGGAGTAGTAAAACATTTATAGGAAATTATTACAGATCTCCAAGGAAGGGTAAAAAGATGGGTCAGGAAACTTCTGCAGAAGCCCTGGTGAGGTAGACCGTTGATCTAAGAAGATCTGAGTTTCCTTGACAGTTGACTCTCTTTGTGTGTAGAGAATGGGTAAGAAAGGGAAAGTTTTTAATGGAAGTATTACAGAAATCTTTTCCTGTAAAGCTTGCGTAGTTGACAGAAATAGATTTGTCTTCCTTCATAGCACATATCCAAACATGAAAAAGAGTACATTAAGAGGCAAAGAGGAGTTTTGGCTGGCTGTGATACCTCAATAAATGAAACAATCTCACGGTAGTCCTGTAGAACTTTATAAAATTCAAATTGCTATCATAATTTATTAACATGAACTGATACCTACACTACTGAGACCAAATACTAACTTACAGAAAACAAGACTTACAAGGACCAAGGATTTTTACCGCATTGTGTGATCATTTCCACCTTATTGGACATAGTGAAATTAATGAGACTGATTACATGCCACATGTAACTACTTTTTATTAGTTCTTTCTTTTTCTAGAAAACAGGAATTTTGAAATAAAATCCCCCAGTTTAGTACCAAAAACAGAATTTAGCAAGCCTCTAAACTTTCAAGGTTCAGACTTCAAAATCCAAATTTGTGAGTAAGGGTTTTCATTACAAACGTTATAATATATCCCCTGATAGAGAGCTTAAAATATTTGGGAATATTTTATTATTGTCTTTAAGACCCTTCAATTTTAAAAATAAAATAAACTTAAAAATTAATCCAAACAGGAATGGCTGACTGGTGACCTCTTCCCTGAATCACTTAACTAAATTGATTATAGCCTCTTGGTGTATGCTGGAGAGACTAACCAACCTGCATATTTTTATTTGCCCGGTTTACTTCTGTAGTAAAATATAGGTTCAAAAAAGGCACTCAGCATTGGTATGGCTAAGAACCAGGAGAGGAGTCTAAATGTAGATGCTGAAGTTCATGGTTTATTAGTTCACAAGGATCATTGTGTTATGGAAACAGAGTTAACATCAGCCAGCAGCCTGAAATGGTAGAGCATAAGTTAAGCAACTGAAAAAAAGACTATGTTTAAAATTCCCTCCTCCATGATTCATACAAGCTTACATGCACAGCCTTAGATGAGATGAGTATTTCACCCAAAACCAGCTCCTACATGTAGCTGCCCTTCTTGTCCTTTTTTTTTATTTTCCCCCCTAGATGTTGGATTTGATCTTTATGGCTGTTGAGCTTGCTTGAAGTGACCAGCTCTCACGACCCCTTTCAGATGCTGGTTAGAGACCAGCTTGCTGAGATCCCTAGTCCAGGAGCTGCTTGCTGCTAAAGAGCCACAGTGGGGGCTCCCTCTCCTTCACTTGGCGCTGGCTTTAAACCTGGAGCTCTTGTGCTTGACCTCTGCCTGAGCTACTCTGCAGCAGTGTTGCAATTGCACTTGTTCCCAGTCTTGTACCTCCTGATTCTCACTCTCCTCCTCAGCAGCCAGCTTGATTTACTGGATTACTCTCAGACATGGCTGATCAGTGTCTGATCCTGCTGACTGTCTCTAGACCTGATTCTTACCTTGAATCTCTGACTCAACTTCCTGTTTGGGTTTTTTTTTTTTTTTTTTTTGGTGGTTTTTCCACTGCTGCCTGACTGGCTGTGACTCTGGCTCCTTGCTTGCCTTCTTTTATGGAGTGGTCTGTCCTTGCTGCTGTTTAAGGCAGTCATGTCTTTAGAGGAGGAACTAGCAAGCTTTAAGGTTGAGCTTTAAGGTTGGCTCTTCATGGCAGATACTGGAATGGGTGCTGAGTTGGTGGGTCTCATGTGCTTTGATCTTGGAGTTCAGCTGATGGTTTTGTGTTGCAGAGGCAAGATATTCCTACTCAGTTAAATCCAGAAAGCATTTCCTGGTGTCTGGGTGTACACAAAGCCCTAACTGTTCTGCACTGGCAACACTGTTAGGTCAAAAAACACCTCAAGAAATCAGCCTGCATAACTGGTGTCAGTATCTGACAGCACTTAAACTCTAAGTACCAGACTATTTTCGCTGCCATTCTCCTTTTAAGTTTTTAGACCTGTATTTCAGTAACTGACATAAAAGAATGATGAATCTCCATATGATGAATTCTCCATAATGATGAATCTCCAAATAAATACAGAATCTATAAGAACATTTCTGCACTAGAAAATTCACATAGCATTTGTATACTGCAGTCAGTTCTTTCACCTTTGATTTGTCTGGCGTGTTTTAGTAGATATCTACAACGATGAGGGCTCATACTGTCTTATCCCAATGAATGACTGGCGGTTACAGCTAGAGGCCATGAAAATTAGAGTAGCTGGATAGAATAGAAGAGTGGCAAAATAGAATAATGGTAGAATGGCTTGAAGGGATGATGGTGGAAAGCTGACTGGGAAAAAGGCAAATGCATGTGTATAGTAGTTACATATAAATTGTTCCAGGGCTTCTATTTATTGCCTTTTTACTGAGTTATACATGAAAACATATATACAGTCACAGTTTAATCTCTTGATTTAAAAAGAAGCAACAATTTAATCAAAATGTATGTTGTAAAAACTTGTAAGCACAATTCCTTTGTTTTAGTTTTAATGAGCCGGATGTCCTGATTTCTTCTTTGGAGTTAGTTTCCATAGAGATACATGCTAAACCCAGCATGTTACTTTTGGTTTTATGTTGAAATTCCCCCTTTTCCATAATTTTAATGCAAAACTATGGCTGTGCTGTGAGCTTTTGGATGGTTGCATAGACAGGGTCAAACAGTTAAGAGAGATTTTAAAACTTGATGAGCTGTGTTGCAAAATGCTGTATTGGAAGAAAGAAATGAGGACTTAATATATAAAAAGTAAACAGTAAAGCTAAAAGCTCTTGGTTCCCTGATTTCTAAGTATGAAGCAACAATCCACAGCGTGCTGGATAACAAAACAAAGATTTTAAAACAGAACAAAAAAGCAGGATTAACTCAAAGCATCATTAGTTATGTGCTGAAATATAAGTGGTCACCATTTTAGGGCATCAGAAATCAGAACTGCTTTTTATCTCTCTGTAGGCTATGTTTAACTAACATCCAAACTCCTTCACTTTCTCCCTGTAAAACAGAGAACAAAATGTGTACACAGACCTTGAATAAAGATTTAAAATCTTCTGTCCTGTCTCCCAGCTTTATGTACCATTGACTCCTGTGCATTATGTTCATCATTTGTAGTTCTGCAACTTCTTCCTAACGACCATTAATAAAGTTTGCGTATATATCTACATTTTTCAACTTCTGTCTAACTCATAAATTGAATGTTCAGGATGGTATCAAGAAAGAAAATAAAAAAGACACCTTATCATTCTTTATTTGTAAGCAACATTCTCTTTTTAATTCCCTGCAAAGCACAGTCATCCAGAGCTATAGCGTAATAGAATGGACACTTCTGTTTTAAGGCAGAGAAGGTAGATAAGCATGAAAAAATGCGAAGCCTTGCATGTACTCATTTTGCTAGACTTGAGCTAGAAATTTCTCATGTAACAGTGAATATGAACTTTTGAGCTGAGGGAGGCAGTCCAACCATATTTGTCTGCTGTTACACAAATCAGAAAATACTAGGTTTGAGGAGTTATATAGTAATTGACAAAATGAACTTGTAGGTAGTGGGCTGCCAAAGTTCTTGCTTCAATAATACTTAAATTGCAGCTTAAATACCACTAGTATTCTGTTTTATTTTCGGCAGAGTATTGGGGTATTCCCTGCCTGGCAATTAAATTTTAACAGAGAAAAAATTAGTCATGATAGTTCAGTTAAAATTTCAACACTGTCATGGGACAGAGTTTTTTTAACCTAATAGGGAGGTATTGCATAAAATTAAGGAGATACAGGAGACAGGAACCATAACATCTTGGCTTGTCCTTTTCTGATTTGACATGTTACTGTACTCATTGCTTTTTCTTTTTTTTTTTTATTTGTAAAACAGAAATAAGGGTCCTCTCTTTTAGATTGTCAAATACTAGAAAAAATGACAAAGGAAGAGCATCAGACAAGTACAAATAGTTGTTATGAAGATTTAAAATTTATTTTTTAATTGAAATTGAAAATTGAAATTTCAAAACAGAATAGATTTTACGCTTTGTATAGAAGGTAATTTTGAGATTAAAAAACCTAAGTTACATGAGTGGGCAAGTGATCAAAATACATACACAACCAGTCAAATTATCTGAGCCCTGTAACCCTCCATTTCTTTTCCCCTGCACAGCCTGGCACTCTGAAGTCATTATGTAGCACAGTGTGAAGGTGGGTGAGACTTGCCATATGAAGCATGCACATTTTTTAGGATATTGAAAAAATGTTAATATTTTTGTATTCCTATTTTGAGGAAAGCATAGAAATGGAAAGGTTTCAGCAAACCTCACAAGTTCGCTTTTCTCTGCTGTTTACAAATATATGGCAGGAAACTGCAGAAGACTTTGAAGAGATCTCCAGAAACTAATTTCAGGGTTCAGATAGGGAAACATTAGAAAACACAGCTTGACTGAAAATAGCTGTACAGAATTCACAAAGGGCTGGTCATGCTTCAGTATTTTGGTGGAATTCTTTGAGGCAGTTACTGCCAAAGAAGACAAAGGATATACAGTGGCCATGATATGCTTTGATTTTTCAGAAAACAATTTACAGTGTCCTGCACTGGAAATTAATATTAAGGCATGGAGTTGGCTAAATGGCAGGAAACAAATGGAATTATGAAACAGGATTTCTTCAAGCTGGAAAGCACCCATCAATAGGCCTGTAGGTCCTAGGATTTCCTGATTAAATGAATAATTTGGAATACCATAATGCTCATGTTAAGGGCATTTGTTCTAAAGTGTAGAAATTAGAATTTTCAAATTTTACATTAGTGAAAAATTGTGAAAAACAGCATATCTAGCATAAGTTGTAAGTGGAAATCTGTGTAATATTCTAAAACATGCAAAAGAAAAAGTCTGGGAACAAACATAAGAGTACAGGCATACATAATTTTAGGTAAAGTGAGAGATTATTTATTACAACATGCCTGTCCTTTTAAATAAGGGTCTTCCTATAACTTTCTGGTTTTGGATTTCTATAGGAAATAATTTATCCTAGGCACTTACTAGGTATTTTCTGGGTTTGAAGTGTAAACAGTGCTTTTGAATTATTTGTCAGCAAGCTAAAAGAGCTGTTGGCAGTAACACAAAATTCTTTAGACAACATCAGTTTGCTTTTTTGTTTCTGTTTCCTTTTATGTCCCTTCCCATGGAAATGACATAGCACTTAGCTAAAGGTAGCAATTAAAAAAGCAAACGTTTGACATGATGGAGTACATGATACTAGGAAAGAAAGTGAGTAGAATTGTTTAAGATTGAAAGCTAACATGATGGGTAAATAAGACTCTATTTGAAAGCAGGTAAGTTAGGAGCAAAATGGCAGGTCAATTGTGAAAATTTACCAGGCTGCAAGGTACACATTTTCTTCCTGGGAAGAAAACTTAAAGAGAGTGTGTGCTTTGAGAAAGGAGCAACACACTTGCTTTTTATCAAATAATATTGCTACTATGAGCAGTCAGCTAGTTACTTTTGTAAGTGAAAAAGCATACTGCACAAATGAATAAATCAGACCTACATTTGGGAAGAAAATAAAAACATAGGCATTCATGCTCAAAATCTGACAGATGCTTTCCAGTATTTTCTTTTTTTTTTTCTTTTTTTTTTCTTTTTTTGGTCTTTTTAGAGGTACTGGTTTACATTGTTGCCTGTAATATCAGCAAAATAATACAAGCAAATGAACAGGCAGCACCACTCCTGCTCTTTTCTCAAATCAGTACAAAAGATTTAGCACCCCAGTTTTTGCTCTTTCCTCAGATCAGTACAGAAGAAGCAGCAACTGTGTTTTTATTACTTTCTGCTGCTTTTTGCAGAATGTGCATAGTATGCAATTTCTGAGGAACCAAAAATTTTTGACCTCTATGCCTATCTTTCAGAAAAACTTGATAGCCTGATAGTTCACAAATTAATCATTGCTATTATTACAACTGCTACACTGTTATTAGGGGAAAAAAATTAAATTATAGACTTTGTTCAAGATTCTTATTTTTTGAACATTTTAGGATAGGAAGGAGAATATATTTATTAATGGATAGTGAAATAGCAGTGAGAGTGAGGCAAAAATTTGTTTATATGCATATACCAATAGGTGGCCTATATGTATGGTTTTGTGGATTTTGGCTTTTATTCTATCCTATATTGTAAAGGATTAACAAATAATAAAAATCTACATTGTTCTAGCTGCCTCTAATATGATGATTGAATTTCAGAAGCTTTCAGCCCTAGTTACTGAACCAAAAACCTCAAGTCTAAGCCTGTTTCAGGATACTAATCAGACAAAGAGATCCTTCATCAGGTATAGATTATTCTCATCTTCAAATTACCTCATTAGAGCTGACTTGGAACAGCAGACACAACTTGCCTTTGGCTTACAATCAAACCTCAACTGTCTTTTAAAACATATTTAAACATTGATTTTCATATGCAAATCTATGCATCTTCTTTATATCTCATTGAATTTATATGTATTTATCATTCCGGGTCTACATGGAATATAAATGGAGAAATCATTGCAATAACTATAGAAATGAAAACTGAAGTGGTTTTAAAACCAAAGATCATTTATGTACAGATAGTATTAAAGCTGTGAACTTATAAAAAAAATAATTTGGCCCAGATGTTGTTTGCTTTTTTCTGTGCTTGTGTCCTTTTTGCATGCTTCTGCTTTTTTGTTGGAACGTTGTTTTATTGTAGCTTTCCTAATCACATGTTAAATGCTTTAATTTCTGAGTTCCCCATCCTGTAAGTGGTGTTCATTTGCACATTTGATTCTTCGGTGTCAGTGGTACATTTCAATTTAAGCTTCATGGATCATTTTCTGATTGGTTAAATCTAGGACCATTAAAGCCACACTGATTTGGTTGATCAGTACCTAAAATACATTCTAGTATTGCTTTCATTACTGTGCGTCTTTTTCCTCTTGTGAATGCGCTTCTTCCCATGCAAAAATTAACAGATTCAGAGAATTTACTCTAAATGATTCTCTGATCTTCATCAGATTCTGTTCTGCTGCATCTTTAGTTGTCTTATCAGGAACTATAGTTGGTAAAAGGTAAATGAATTAGTATTAATACAATATGAGAAGACAATTCTATCTTATTTCACATTCTTCCAGCTAATAAGAGGCTTGCAAATTAGTGCTTGTAAACAAGGCTCACACAAAATAGTATTGAATATAATTTAGATACAAAATCAGCAGATTATAGGTGCTTTTTAGGGCAATACCCTATACAGACTGTTAGTATCTACCTCCCCTCTGTTTTGTTCTCTTTTGTAAGGCCTTTTAGCCATTCTTTGCCTCTGTCAATGCTCAAGCAGAGTAAATACTGTGCTGGCAACTCACTGGCAAGAAGAGAGAATGATGTGAACAGGTACCGTGCTCCTGCATTCACTTAATCCTAATGTTTTCCTGGGCACTTATATTAATTTTTTTTCTATTTCACTATTTTCCTAGTCACTGTTTGATAGTTGTAAGTCCACATGGCCAGAGCAATAGTCTTTTTACAAACCTCCTTTTATCATCCCAACTGTGTCGTGTTTAACTTGACTATTTAAATGGCTAAGAGTCAGCATCATCTAGTTCTGAAGTGGACTGGGCAGTAATCCAGCTCTTTCTGTTAGAGACAGACATTAATTTTTTTTTGGACTAGAAACAAATCACTTCCAAATGCTGGAAATGTAAGAAGGCTTTTCAAAAAAAGGGTTTCAGGTGTTTATAGAACAAATTAGTATAAAATAGTTTTCAAAATGCTAAGCCAAATTTAAAATAAATATTTAGTACTTTTAGAAGCTGTGAAAATACAGAACTGGAAAACTGAAGTCACTGATCTGTAGCATGCATTAAAAAAATGGTGAGGGCACACCAGTATCAAATTCCCCATGCATATTTCTATTGTGCCTCAACTGGATTGCACATATAAAAAAAAGGTAGGGTTTTTTTTACATGATCGATAGTGACTGGCTGTAGGTTTAATGAGATGACTGCCTATAGCAATCAGAAATTGAACTGATAACTGTTATTTTACAACAGTTTTTGATTCAACTCCTAAAAATAAAAATCTAAATTATCAAGATGACTGGAAAATGAAGAATTTTCATTGGTCTGAAGATTGCTTCTTCTGCCTTATGCAGCATCACATAAGCAATCTCTCATTCACAGAAAGACAAGCTAGTTCTCCACAGCTGTAACCTGCCCCTTTTAGTTTTATGGTGTCTTGCTTGTCTCTCCCACATCTTCCAACTGTCACAACAAATCAAATGGGATTTCCACAAATAGGTATCCTATACAACTGGCTCATCTCAGAGCTGCTCCATACTTGCAAGCCCACCCCATCCTCTCTGCTCAGCACTCCTCCCACAGCATGCATTTCTTCCTCAATTTCTGTCTCATCAGCTGTCATGGGAATTTTAGATATGAGGCTGTATGTCTGAACAGGATTTGCACTCCTGCAGTTGCTGTATCACTCCTTTAAAGGGTTGCCAGGCTCAGTATCTCCTGGCCTCTCTGGCACTGTGGCCAATTGCTATGAAAAGAGTGCATCCAGCAAATCAAATTCTTACCCTCCAAAAAAATGTCAGCACCTCCAGACTGCCAACTGTGGATGATGGTGCTAGTTCCTAGACTGTGCCAGAAATTGTTTGGTGGAGCACTGCCGGTCCCAGGCCAAAGCTGTGCCAGGGATTGTCTCAAGAGTTACACAAAGGGGACAATTGAATTCCAGTCCTGATGTCATTTAGTTCCTTGGTCATATAGATATAGCCACAAAGGAGCACAACTTCCTGTGCATTAACATCGCAAAAGAGAGACTTGCTGTCCTTCCTAGTGTCATTTGTAGTGACATTTGAGGATGTCCCTGGAGCTGAGCTTTCAGAGGTTCTGGTCAGTTCTGAATGTGCTACTGGTGTCCCTGGGGATCTGAGCTTACATGCTGCACACTAAAATGGTATGTGCAACAGTGACAGAAATAACATACAATATTTCAACAAAATTTTAAAAACAATTGTGAGAGAAAAATTTCAAAATTTGATGAGGATACAATTATCCTAAGTACCTTTAAAACCAGGTTTTTATTCAGAATTTAATTCCTTATTCAACTTACACGGTATTTTGAAAATAAATTATTTCTATAAGAGTTGCTTGACTTGTTTTTTTAGAAGTTGTCCCTGTAGTCATATTGCACTTTAATCAGGCTGTGAGTCTGTTCACATCAGCTAGAAGATAAATGGTTTTCAGATATATTATTTTTCTCCTTGATGGGAATGACTCCCTCTCCCATTTCACCCTAAAGTAGTTTTTCTTAAAGTTTAATAACAACTGTAAAATAAGGACAGAACTACTACAGTGGTTCCCACTTAAAATTATTGTTTCTTTTCATGACCTTTCATTATGTATGAGTGTGTCTATTCTAGTTTTTGCTTGAAAAAGAAGATATTGCTTGGAATTTGAATTTCAGACCTAAGCAAGAGTCAGAGGAGTTTGCCATGACAGGAACGGACTTGGGAGATCACAAATCCCAGGGTCTCCAGTAGGGAAGTGCAGTGTTTACAGGATGATGCTTCCTTCCTTTTTGGGCAGCTCTACAGACAGCTGTGCTGAGGGGGTGGAACTAAACCTCTGGCCATTCTTGCATATTTACAGGTCCTGAAAGGAATTTTGTTACCATCCAGCAAACAATGAAGGAGGGAGAGTTACTTCCTATTGCTGAGATACATCAGGCGACTTTAAACAGGGTCTTAGGATGTTTCCTGCAGTAAATTAAACGGCAAAAAATTTGGAGATACTATGACCAGATAGACTGAAGTTCTGAACTGACTCCAGATGAGTGTGTTGGGTGGATCTTTGTAGCTGTATGAGAACAAGTGAACATTTGCATAAGTGGAATAAGTTGAAGATGACTCTTCAGCTAACATGGAAACCAACAGTGATGTAGTACTGAAAGTATGACAATCATTTTTTCTTTCTGTGCTATGCAGAAGCAACAGTGAACCAGTCTCCTGAGTGAAATTATGTAATTTATATATATTTTTTTTTCCTTTTTGAAATATCGCACTACAGATTGAAACAGCCAGGCATTCAGAAATAAAAACTTTTTTATAATTTTAAAACATAAGTGAATGACAGTTTTATATACTCCAGAATTTTGCCAGCTTGCATGTTTCTTTGTTTATTTAATTTTTTGCTTTGTTGCTTAGTGCAAGTGCTTTATGGTAACAGATTGCCAGAGACAAATGATGTGATTTGCTTAACAGAGTCCTTTCAAATGCATAAACACTTGGAGAAAGAGAGATTTTTTTCTCTCATCACTGTTCATAATAGTTAAATTTTGCTTGCAATAAGAGTTGCAGCAACAGCTAAGAATTTTTAATTTGAAGTAGTTTCTTTTCCTCTAAAGAATAAAACAAGTGAACAAAATAATAGTAGATTTAGTAAGGCAATATAATGTGCATATATAGTAGAAGATAAGGTACTAAGTTGAATGCCTTTTTAAACAAAAGTAGTGTTTTGGCTTTACTATGAGCAGATACATTGGACTAGCAATTGCAAATGTTTTTTCTTAAAAAGGAACTTCAATCAGAAAAATGGAAAAATATTTGCAAGTTTACATTCTGTGCTTCCCACCTTAATGCTTCCACTTAATTAGTCAATATATTGGAAGGGAGAATTCTTAAGGAGGCAGTGTAATGTGCTAAGGTATTGTAATATGATGAGCATTACAAAATTGATGCAGTTACAATGGTAGAGTAGAAGATGAGAAACTGTCACACTTTTTTTAAGTTTCTTGCATTGTAATGAAAACTGTGATGAAAATTTTATTTGATATAAAGATTCACTCTGCCTAGGGTGTCCAAAAAGATGCCCTATTTCATTGCATCTTCTTTGCTCATGTTACTGTAATTATTAACTGTGGAATCCCATCCTGGAATTCTACTTAAGACATTATATTTTTACACAAATGTAAAGTTCTACTTCCTTGAAATTATACAGATGAATGACTAAAACATATATTCCATAGCTCTTAAGGGGAGGTTTTTCCTTGGTTCTGAATCTTTGCAGTAGATGCTAAATTTTCCAACAAGACCTTAGTGGTCCCATTTGTTAAATACATTTGTCTGAGTTTTGAATCAAATAAGGATGTGCGTAGCCATTTGCAAGTTCACGGGCTATTTAGTGAGAATGAATTTTTAGCAAAAAAGTACCAATAGAAGTAATATACTTTTTTTCTTGTAAAAAAAAGAAAATGTAAAGAGAATAATCAAATTGCAAGCAAACAGAAATACCAGGTACTTATTATGCCATCATGTTTACTGCAATATTGCCATAACTTTTCCTTAACTCATTGGGAAACTAGTCTTTAGTTCCTCTAGAAAATGAGGTGTACAAGAATGAATACATTTGGGTTTGGTTTGGAATTTTGTTAACAATGCTATTTGATGGTGGTGTGTTTTTTTTCCCTTGTAGTGATTTTCTAAACACAAATACCAGTGAGGACAAAAAAGAAGCAGTATAGCTGCTGTAAATATTTTGTGAAATGTCCATCTGAAGCCCTTCAGTCTCTGGTAATTAGAGGCCATACTGTGGAGATTGACAGGGTAAATTACCAGTTAATGTTTACACAACAAAACATATGCCCGGTACAATATCCTACACTGATGTTACTGAAACCAGAGTCCGGAAATGTACAGTGGAAACAAAATGTGGTACTTTTTTTGTGCCAACATAAACAGCAATTACAGCACAGTGTGAGAGAAGTCATAAGAAATACTACTGCATATCAGTAGTTCAACAAAGTCAGCACTTTTGTGTAATTGCAGGGGAAAAGGGCTGAAAAACATTACAGATCTCAGCAAGAAATGGCCCTTTATACTTTTAAACTGATCCTTGATAAAACAATGCCGGGGTCATGAGAAGGCTACTCTGCCAATTTTGCTTCACTGTGGGATCCATTGACATCTGGCTGAGCTGCGGAAGCTGGAAAACTTCTTTAATATTCTCTTGACAGTAAAGTGGACATGTGGAAAACATTCTAATCTGTTAATCTTTGGTGCTCCTGAAGAAAAAGGACATTTGGCTTTATACTTTGTGATGATAAATATTAAGTCTCCAGGTCTAGCTGTAAATAAGTTAAAAGCATTTGAATGGAGGATGCAGTTCTTATTTTCCATATATGGGAGAAGATGGATGTGCACCTGTGTAATCCGGATGATGTAATCAATGCCAGGAGGTGTTTTCTAAGGGTAGTTTACCATACATCCTGGAATTCCACTTTTCTTTATGTTTTGTCAATGAATCTTGGGTAACAGAATCTCTGAACCTCCTTATATCCTACATACTAAAGTAGAATAAAGTATTGTTTCACTCAGGGGATTCTGCAAATAGAATTAAGAGAAATTTGAAATAGTAGTTATGTCTGAATAAAAAGTGCAGGTTTGATTTAACAGCATGAACTGTGCAAATTATTTTTGGTCAACCTTAAATCTAATATGGAGTGATAATGAATGTAGTAGCTAACCAGGACAGAAAAACAAGACTGAAAGAATTTGTAGTTTCTTCCTAAGGTATAGGTACCAATAAAAGCAGTACATAAAATAGATCAACTAGGTTATGTATTCCCTGGATGGAAGAAAAAAGAGCCTTTTCAAATACTGTGATGGTTGGGTCATCACGATTTGCCATTGACATTGAGAGATTCACACGTTCCACATTTGTCACGTGCACTTCTAATACTAGACCAGTGTCCTTCCCTGCTTCTCCATAGCAGCACTCTGTCCTTCTCAGTGTTGTAACTCACAGTGAAGTGCTCTCTCTGCAGCCTAAATTCCAAGAAATGATTTTTACCTGTTCCATCCTTCATTCAACCCATTCTCAGCTGATGTCCCATAATTCAGCCAATAAGATAATTCAGCCATTTATTTTAGCAGCTATGTGTCTACTCAGCTTATCTTCTGTGAGCCTTCAATGGTAGCGAGTGAATTTTTTTTCTTTTCTTTCTTCATTGGACTGTCAGGAGTTCCAAACATCCTTTCTCCAGTCCCAGCAAAATTTTCCTCTCCCAAAGCTACCCTCAGTAACTTCACCATCAAGTTAAGTAATCATTTTGTCTTCTCTGTCCATTCAAAGCCCTCTGTTTATTTTCCGGTTTAGTTCTAAAATGTACCACATGTACCATGTGAGAAAAACGTGGTTGTCAACTGGCTACATGTAGGGCACAGGCAACCTGGCACAGTTTTTGCTCCACTGGACTAGACGGTTCTCTCCTAGCCTACCCCAAAGCTGCCCTTTGCCTTTTCTCTCTAGTTCTCCCTTTCCCTCCAGATCCCAAGATGATTATCTTCTCTGCTCTATATATTTAATTGGTCTTCTAACTGTGTCCAAACTTGTATCTGTAGAACAAATATGTTGCATTTTTAGACTGGGTTATTTCACGACATAGCAAGCAGGCAAACTGTTAAATCATCAGAGGTCTCCTTGAGAGCAGCAACTTCTGCTGAAGAGCATCTGGGGCAGTAACTACTTACTTCAAATCAGCAGTAGCATCTGGCAATGCCCTGGGTTGCCTGGGGAGGGAAGGAAGGGAGACTGGAAAGTTGCTCAACATTCTGATGATCATTGCATCTTCATGGGTTTCGACAAGACCTCGGCGTGTGCCTCCTGCTCCCCCTGCAGCTTTGTGATCCTTAGCAAAGCAGGGCTCGAGCTGTGCACCGTCCTGGATCAGCAAACCCTAGTGTTTTGTAAATAAAAGAGTGTACTTATTCCTAAAAGGAGCAGAATAAGCCTGCATAGGCAATGCAAATAGTGGTTTGTGAACATCTGCCTCACAATAGGGATTGTGTTATGGCATAGGATTTTTATTAGCTTTCCAAAATCTCAAAACCAGTCTCGTGTTGAATTGTATTGATTCCCCCTAAACATCCATGAATGTCCTCCAAAGAACTGGGTCCTCACACAAATGTCACTGCTCAAGCCCACCAGTGAGAGGATTTTTGTGCAGTTGATGCACTGTCAGTCAGAGACACAGACTTTCTAACTCAGTTTCAGAGAAATTGCTTCACAGTTCTTTGTTGAGGTTGAAGGAAAGAGCATGGTCAGCTGCTGCTCTTTTGACCCTTGGGCATTTTAACCCCCACACTGACCAGTTCCTGACAATAAGGTGGAACTTCCCTAAGCTTGTAACTAAGTCCAGACTGTGTGATCTCTTAAGATCAATATCCCTCTTGTGCCAAATCTGAGTGTACAAAGCTACAAGAATATCTCCAAGAAACTCATGTAAAAATTATTGAATATTAGTGTAAGCAAAGTATTTTTTCTTTCCCAGAACTTGTTCTCGGAAGTGGCCAAGCCCATTTTTCACTAAAACTTTCAAAACAATCCAGCCCGAGGCAGAGACAGGGTTTGGAAAATACAAGTTCCAGCAGTAAAAGGCTGACAAAGTAATAAACAAGTGAAAGTAGGGCCTTATGATGGGAAGTGTTAGGGAACTTTAACTCTAGATGTCATTGCTAGCTTTGCTTATAATAAATGTGTCAGTAGCAATATGAAAAGATGTGTGCGGTAAGGTTAAAGGAATGCTGTCTTGACCTATTTTGTGTGGCACGTCTGCCCACAAATTGCTTGCATCTCAATATATTTTGGGAGAAAAGGATTTTTTCTTTTCTCCCTGCTGAATGTATTAATTTTCAAATGAAATTATCTGGCAAATTAGATATTTTAATGTAACAGTGACACCCTGTGGTCAGTAGTTATAGCGTTAACTCTGAAAAGCGTGTTTTGTGATGTGTTAATTTAGCAAAAGCAGAGAGAAAAAGAAACAGGAAGGAAATGCAAATAACTTTTAGGGCTTTCCACAGAGAGATGTTACCCCATTTTATTTCCTTATATGTAAAAATTTATGCTTCTAATTGCTTAAATACCAAAATAATATTTACTTTAAAAAAATTGGTTTTATTGAAAAACAGGGGAATGGCAAGCTTTGATTTTTAGACAACTTGATAATGTAAATCAGGAAAGGGCCTTTGTGGGCACTGGACCTTACAAAGCATTGCTGGCATAGTTATTTATATTTCTGTGGTTACCTCTGTCTCTACAGGATAAGGTGTTTTCCCTGATGGCATGCCAAGTAGTGGTGGGTAGCAGACTGATGGCCAGAGAGACACAGTGGTAAGACAGAACCACACCACGCCAAGAGTGTCAGTTAGGCACTGATCGGGCTTCAGGATTAAATAGCACTAGTCTTGTGCTGCCTTCTGTGTGAACAACTTTGACCTGACATCCTTTTACTTCTTCCTTCCTCCCTTCGCCCTTCCTTGAACAAATGCTGAACTAATACGGTGATTATTGCCATACCTACATGCATCTATCTTGAAGGCATTGGTACATAATGTTGTCACCACTAGACTTTGTCACACAACAAATCTTCTCCTGTTTAATGCATACCTGGGATGCTTGATATTATGGTTTCAAAATCTCATCGTTTAGAAGAAGCCTAATTTATGAGAGATCTAGTTTATAGCTTCTGATTTATACCTCATACATTCCTGGGGTTACTGATGCTGACTTTGCCATTTTTAAGAGAGGGACAAAGTTAAACTTTCGCCAGACAAAGCCAGGTTTAAAGACCAGTAAGGAAGGAGACTGACTGTCCCAATAAGAAGTTATGGGGAGGCAGTAAAGCAAACTGAGAAACATAAAGCATTTATTATTCACTGGCAATAATGGTTTCCTGTTAAAATTGGCTGTTTGACAAAGGTGATAAATTTAATTCCCTGCTCTCTCATTGGGGAATTAGGAAGTTAGCATGGGACAGGAGCAAGAAGTCCTCTACCTTCTCTAGAGAGTAAGCTAAAGCTAGCCAAAGCTAAAGTTTGGAAGGTGTTCAGGAACCACTGTCAGAAATTTAGTGATTATTGAAAGGCTGCAAAGTGTCAAAAAAGATTGGAGCACTATAGTTTTCCTGGAAGCCAAGCTATTGTTCACCCTCACACATGTCCATATATAAGTAGCTGAGTGAGTGCTCATCTAGGACATATCCTACGGAGTAGCTGCAGTGCAACTTCTCATGAATGTCAGCACAATTTAGTGCCTGTCAGGAAGTGACAATGAGACTGTGAGCTTTTTAAAGATCTCCTATTGACAGTGAATGCTTTGCAAGCTCAGATTGATAAATGGCTTGAAACGTGTTATCTCCTGTAAAAGCCAGACAAATATTGGAGATATGATGAGGAAAAGACCTTGTTTTACATATTTAGTCAAATTTTAGATTTGCTTTTAGAGTCCCTTATTCTTTTAATGGCTACAAAAGCAAAGCAGCCTCGTAGCTGCTCAAACTTGCAGAGAAGTTATTTATTGGGTGCTATTTCAGACTCTGTGCTTGGACAGGCTCGGCTGTAATATCAACCTCCAAATTAGTTAGTAGCACTGCTGAAGGATGTTTTCCAACATCTGTTTTTAGCACTGTTAGAATGGAGCTTGGACTATGGATTATTTAAGATCTTTTTTGAATGGGGCTGAAGACGAACTGCAGTGATTCTGCACATGAATCAGCAAACACATTATATTTGTACAATATGCAACAGCAGACAGATGCAGCTGACCCTGCTGCTGAAATAGTAGTATGTTGCAGTAGACATCTTATCAGAAGCACTGTGAAGAGAACTTTAAAAGACATTATCCTAAAGGCAGAGACACCTGTTCATTGCATATTAAGAACATTGATTTGAAGAACTGCCAGATCTGGAGGTCAGTCAGAGCTGATATATTATAATACACCATGTCAGAACCTTGTCTACAACTGGCTTAATGTATAGCAAATCCATCCTGATGCAGATGCAATTTTAGTGACTTCATGTTTATACACTGCTTCTGGGAAGTAATGGTTTAAGAGTCCTGTACTGGGATGAAGGCCACTACACCAAGGACGTTATCAGTGTAAAGCTGTAACTAGACTTTCTCCTTTTTCTTGCTTAGCCATAATAGTCAATGTTTAAAAGACAGACCAATTATCACTGTCAGTCATGTGGAAGTCACCATTCCCACTACTTAGCCAGCAGAAGACATTAGGATTTTTATGCTCTTGCATCTACATTAGGCTAAACTGACTGAGCTTACTCCAGCTTCCAGGGAAGGTAGTTTGAATCAAACGCAGACAAGGCTGCCTGAGAATACAAGGATGTGGTTAGACAAAGATACATGTTCCATGTTACCATCAAGTTGCTGTAGTATCCTGTACCCTTCCAGATATTCACAATCGCTTTCAACAAATGGTTGTAAGCAACCTGTTCCCCAGTGTAACAAGACTTGCACTGCAAATGCAGAATTACAGTGGCATCATAAGTGTTTGTACAAGGATATCAAGCAATTTATATATATATTTATTCAATGCCTTCAGGAAACATCCCTTTCTAATGCTGGCAGGATATTGTTTCTTAGTTTTGCTTACAGCCACTGACTGAAACAGGCTACTAATAGTAATACACACTGCACAGGGAAGGTTCTCCCCAGCTTTGACCTGGCAAATCTTTTTTGGTTGTTTTTCAACAAAAACAATTTACTTGATATTTTTTCCGATTTTTGCACAAAGACAAGCATTTAATGAGACAATTCACTGGGATTGGAAAGTGACTCTATATATGCTACTGAAGCTGTTTCTGAGTCTGCTGATCTTCCATGGGAGTTTAACAGCTGTGATGTACCTTAACACATTATTTGCCTATAGCTTTTATCACCATGTCAAAGTTATTGAAAATAAGTACATCAAGAAGAATGCCCTAGAAGTTACAGTTTGGGAAAAACTCCATGAAAGACACTTTCTTCACAGAATCACAGAATATGCTGAGTTGGAAGGGACCCACAAGGATCATCAAGTCCAGTTCTTGGTCCTGCACAGCATCATCCTCAAGAGTCTGAGAGTATCGGCCAAATGCTTCTTGAACTCTGTCAGGCTTTGTGCTGTGACCACTTCCCTGGGGATCCTGTTCCAGTGCCCAACCACCCTCTGGGTGAAGAACCTTTTTCTAATATCCAACCTAAACCTCCCCTGACACAACTTCAGGCCATTCCCTCAGGTCCTGTCACGAGTCACCATAAAGACCTTCTACCTTTTCACCTCTGGAACAGCAATTTCTAATGGAAGTCTCAATATTAAACTTAAAATAGCAGGCATGGTAGTGGCATGCATGCTTGTATCAACCTGCACATCCACGTGTTAGACACCCTTTTCCACAGAACGTCACCATACCCTAAATCTTTCCATTAGAGGCCTTTTTTGGGGACACTTGCAAACCTGAAAGTTGCCATTGTGGAGCCTGTAGCAATGACTTCCAGCATAAATGTATGACTCTTAGCAGCTAATGCCAAAAGAGAGAGAATTTCCAATTGAAAGCTATCATAAATGCATATCATTTGTGTATTAGACACAGAAATAGACATATATGTGTCATATAACACATTTTCTGACCGGTGGGTTACACAAAGTGTGTAACAAGTGACTGAAATGTGAAACGTACTTTGGTGATTCACTCCATAAGTCACAGATCAGTGTACTTTAAAGTACAATATTCCTTCTTAGAGACTCTCATTGTGTGAGCAATATTAAACAATACTGACTTGGCTGTCAGTTATGCACCTCAACTTCTTTGAGGTCTTTATTACAAGCTTTGAGCAGCTACCTGGCTCAAGATAATATTCCCTGTCCAAGAATACGACCTGGAACAGCACTTCATTGGATTACTCTTTATTATTGCCCTCCAGAAATGCTGGAACTTCAAAGAGCCTGTAAGGCCCATGATAAACTATGGAAAGCATTGTTAAAAGTAGAAGCAAGTAAAACAAAACATTAGGGAACTTTATTTCATAACTAAAAAAAAAAAAAACAAACCAAAACAACTGATGAGTATATTTGGATAGGGATTTTAGCAACTGCAAAATGCAGGACATATCATTTGCCTACCCAGCCAGCTAGTTGTGTGCGTGGCTGTGAAGGAGAAGCTCAGACTCCTGGACTAGCCTGCAGGGGCAGGTAGGTCCCTCAGAAGGGAAGTCAGCTCTCTGTTCAGCCAGGCCTCAAAGCAGATCTTACTGACTTGCAAGTGCAACTAACAGGTATGGTTTAACATATGAATTTCTCTGGACCCAAAGTTGGAGTTCTCAAAACTTATCTCTGCACACGAACTCCTATCCTGAATTTGAGCTGTGATTGCACTCTGATTCAGTCTGCCTGACTTCTACAGTTTTGGTGTATGTCTGCCTAAATTAGCCCTATGGGGAGAACCCTCGAGTGTGCTTAAGATAGAAAGAAGTCGGTGTCTTTGAAGAGCTGATGACTATTCTGCCTAATACCCTTGTCTGCTTCTGATTATCTCTAGAGCCTGAATGCCTGATCTTCTTCAAGGGGAAGACTGAAAAGCTTTGTCTGACAAGGGAGACCCAGTGTCCTGGATCACATACCTAACATGTTGTAACAGAGAAAGATCTCTTCCCAATTTCAGCTTTATTTTATTCTAATTACAGAATGAAGAGGGTGCAAGAGCTCACTCAAATCAGTGGAATTAAAGGCTCAGGTTTTTTTCCCTCCTGTATCTGTCTTCCTGGGAAGGCTTTATCCCACAGGAAATGTAGCATTATCTGCTAGGCAGAGTTGGTAACTGGTTTACTGTTTTTTTATCATGAATATGCTGAGAGGATCAGAAGAGAGAAGGCACTTGGGTGCAGCAGTAAGAAAATAAAAATCAGAGAATTATGAATTTATGGCAGCTGAGTATTTTTTCAAGTCTTAATTTAAGACCAGTTAAAATGAGAAAGCTTAACACCATGCACCAAGTATTCCCTTAAAAATATTCAAAGTAAAGCTCAGAACGTATATGTAAGGAGAACTTCCATTGATTGTGTTTGGTTCAATGAAAGCCTTTGCAAGAATAGCCTTTGCAGGCTATTTAAAAACATGTTGGAAGATAAAGAGAGAAAAAGCATAAACCTCTGTTTGACTCTAAAGCAGCAATCATCTTATCTGTCAAAATTGTGTGTCATGGACTGTTGGTTCTTTGTTTCATATCCTGTGTTTGAAAACACTTTACCTTATAAAGATGTCAGGACTAATTGTTCCATTATAAGGAACTTCCTCCAAGGAACACATCCCTTTGTGGACAAGTGCATATTTTTTGCATGTAACTAATACATATAGCCTGCCATTTATCAATAAATATAATTAATATTCTGTGCTGATGTTTCGTTTTTGTGTTGTTATTTTCCAGATGGGAGTTTCTGTAGTGGATTCATCTGTTTCAGGACTTGGTGGTTGTCCCTATGCAAAAGGTGCTACTGGAAATGTAGCCACAGAGGATGTGATATACATGCTTAATGGTCTGGGGATCAATACAGTAAGATATTTTTATTTTCTACTTTAGACTTTAAGGAAAACAAGAATACTTTTCTAGAAAACGTACAACATGTACCTGCCAATTACTTGTGCTGTACAATAAAATATTGTGAGCCAATTGTATCTTTTGCAAACTCAGTGCTTTGACACGGCTTAACACATAACATGAATGACGTCATTTTCGTTAGCAATTTAGAGCAGAATTGATTTGCGTATTTAATATAATTTGAATAATCTCCCTACCTGGAGCTATGGTAGCAGAGCAGAGCTTAGTAGCAGCTGCTTTGAGTTATTGCTCTGCCTCAGTAGCCACAAAACATTCATACTGTAGACATTGCTCCAGAAGGCTTATCAGCTCTACAGTGGAAAGACTGAGTGGATCTCAGCTTTTGTCACAGTTTTGGTTTTGGTTCACAGTGCTTATTAATTTGTTGTCAATTTTTCTGGCTTCAAAGTTGAAAAAAAAAAGTAGAGGGCATGGTTATTTCTCAGGTATCCGCTTATATATTTCAAAATTTTACAAAATCTGTTACTGCCTAGCAGGCTTCACAGTAATTTTTATATTTCTATTGGAGTAGAAGGTAGAGCAGCTTATCTGCACTGACGTGCACTTTAATGAACCTTACGAAGAGCACACCTTTAGTATCTCCAGCATGGTTGGCAAGTTAATTATTCTGTATTCATGGGAACCAATTAATACTACCTTCTCCAATGAATGTGTGCTCTCTGGCTGGGCACTGTTGTTCTGGAAATGTGACACAATGTGTTTGTGCTAACTCAGGCATTACAGTGACTTTAACTGGTACACAGACTCTGAGAGTCAAGTTCAAAGGAGAACATATAAAGAGCTGCCAAAACTGCAAAATGTGTTGTTTGCATTTAAACTACTGCAGAAAGAAACTGAAATGTCTGATGTCTGAAATATGAAGATTTGAGCTATTGAGGAGCTTATCACATGTTAGTAGGCTGCAGTTCAGTGTGGTATACATGCTGATAAAGTTCCCTGACATAAAAGGATTATAGAACTTGTTTCTGAATTGTACATTCCCTGTTAAAGCATAATCAGTGCCTTACAGAGTTCACTGTAAGAGTTTATCTGCTCTCATTTGCTTTTTAGGGACTTCTGAGTAGATGTCAGACACCTGTTTAGAAAAGGTTCAATCACAAGTGTCCATTTTACAAGTGGACTCTATTTTGAACTGTTTGTACACACTTTGGGATAGCATCTCCATGGGATACACATCTTCATGAAGATGATGTTTATTCTTTTGGAACAACACAGGTCCTTGAAATAAGGAGGAGAAATCATGCATTTCATTTTACATTGCTGTGCACCTTAGACTTAGGCTTTCAGTATAGTCTTTCCTTGGGCAAAATACCCACTGGCCTTTCCAACTGACTCATAGCGAAATGAAGCAATTAAATAAAAGGTCTGATTATATGAAATATACCTTTTTCCAGGCTTCTTGATAAGATTGACTAATCTGTTAATGGTCTGGTGTCCAAGCAGGAATCTAGCTTGTCCTAAAGATTGATACCAAATCCCATGGAGAGAATCTCACCATGAAACACTTAGTCATCCTTTTGTTTTGTTGTCTTTGTTGGTGGTTTTGTTAAATTTTGGATTATACAAAAGAAAACCACAAAGCTTTGCTTCTTGAATCCTTTCCGGCCCATTAAATAAAATGTGTTTTACTGGATGAGAGACTTGGAGCCTCAAAGTTATTACTTTAATATATGAGCTTTGGTCTTTGTAGTGTTGGTTGTTTTTGGTACCACTGCCAGTTCAGTAAAATCATTATTGCACAAATCTATTAATACTTCCCTTTTTGTGTAATGGCATAAAATGAAATTTTAATTGCTAATGCTGTCCATTTGCAAGGAGTACCTTCTCATGTTCATCTCAGCTATGCACTAAAGCTTTCAGTTTGTTGACTGAAGTCACTCAAAATGTCAAGCAAAGGATGGACAGTATTTAACCATACAGTATTGAGTTCAGATTGACCAGATACATCAAAATAATAACTGATTCTTCTTCAGAACACGTAATCAAGAAGTGACCCATGAAATCAATCTTTGGCAGGCTAAATGTTTTGAAATTCATGGGAATTAAAGGATTTTGCCTTCCTTCTGACTTAGGGCACTTGTCCAAGTACATAGATACTACTGGCACTTTTCTTTGTGCCTTTTTTTGGTCTCATGCCTTGGTATCAAGGAGTAATTCTGGAGCTAGAGTGGTTACTACATAGTATATTCTGATCATCTATCTCAAGACATGTTATTTTGGCTCAACACCCTTACAGACATCTGTCACTACTCTTGTCCCATTCTATCTGTGAGTCATGCTCATCAATGCCACATATTGTGCCCTCATGGTAATCCTCTTTGGTTCACACCACTTGCATCAGAAAGACAGTTTAAAAAGCAGGGATGCATGTACTCCATTTAATGAATGTGAACTGTGAACGTCTGTTTCTTATCAACACATATCACATTATGCAGTGTTACAGTGATGAAAACATAAATATTGGATAGTTTGGGGAGTTTATTTTGACATCTTCCATAATCTAACTACCAAATATATCTGTGGTGGTATGTTGCTCATTTCTGCCTTGTTAAAAAGCACAGATGCATTAAATTTTTTTTATATCATGTTATGTGCAATAGGGCTTTACAATCTAAGCCTAAGTAATGACCAAATGTTTTACACGGTGATGATTGGAAACTTTGAAGCATTTTTCTAAAATTAAAAATTTTTTTTGATTACATTTCTGTTAAGTAATTTCCATTCTCGTTAACATTTTTAGCTAATTCCATGAATGAAAAAGACCAAGTTTACCAGAGAACATGGAAATAAGTGCTAGAACAAATTACAGGATTAAGTATTTAAATCAGGCCTTGGTCTGGACTTTAGTACATCAATATGGAAGTGTGATGAAAGTGTATTTCTGGTGCAATATACCTTGTACTCTTTAATGTTGAGTGACACCCTTCTCCCAATTTTGTGTGACTGCTCAATGTATTTGTAGTTCAAGTCCCCTTTTGCATCCCTTCTACAGAACTTTACTGGCTTCTAAATTCCAACCTTTGGAGCAAGTATTTTTATCACTTATATGATCTAACTCTAAAACTCTTACTACACCCAAGTAATCCGGAAGACTGATAATGAAGCATTTTTTCCTCTTTAATCAGTAATCTGATTTCATTTTCACAGTTAAGCAATATGTACCTTATGTTAGTTAAAAAGCAGTTGCTCAAGGGACATGTTTTTTAGCATGGGTAGGTCAAGCAGCTGCAAATTTTTGCTCAGTTGTGATAGCAATGTAAACTGAAATTTTGGATTAACAGGAACTCCTTCAAGAAGGAGATAATGTTTACTCAAGAGAATAGAGGAACCTGTTTCTCTCTGAACACAGTTGCCACTCAAGTGTGTTTCTTCCATTTTCCTGAGCTGCAGATGGGATAGTTAAGTACACCAAGTTCCTTAGCACTGGGTGCTAAAGAAGTACAGCACATATGTAGACACTGTATTTTTCTTCCAACTTCTAGTTGTAACTCCAGTTCTCTATTCTGGATTCTTTTGGGTTTGAAAAATATTACTCCAACATTTGGTCCACTGCTGTTAAGAGAAGAAACCACTCTCAAAGTGGTAGAACCTTCCAAACAATGGGAAGCTGTAACTATTCTGGAGATCACTCTAACTCTACTGATCTCTGTTACTGACCTACAACATGAATCAGGCCTATTGTTTGCAAAAATGAGACCCTGGAGCAAAAAAACTTGGAGTCTAAGCATTTTCATCATGTGCACTTATTATTCTTAACATTTTTCACCTCTTTTTTAGGGAGTAAATCTTTATGCAGTGATGGAAGCCGGAAATTTCATCTGCACAGCTTTGAACAAGAAAACAAACTCAAAGGTTGCACAAGCTTCCTTCAATACTGGGACTGCCAATTAAATGGATTTTTTTTTTGCAGCTTGATCACATTTCTCATCTACCTTGACCAAGAACATTAGTATCAGGAAAACAAACACAAGAAAACCACCTCAACAAAGAAGCAAAATAGAACACATACATAATTTTTTTTATTATGGGAAGAATTATTGTACTGTACTGTCTTGTTAAGAATTGTCTAATTTGTAAGTAAGAAATAAAAGACTGTAGTACAGAACCCCATGCTTGGTTCTTCTACACGAGAAGAAATTAATTTTTAGTTCTTTTCAGGAAAACTGGATAGAAACAGTGAATACATGGTTAATTTTTAATCAAGATGACTTTCAGAACAGTACAAATATTTGCAGTAGTTTATGAGATCCCACGCTGTGTGTGGCCATTCTATTATGTGTTTTATTTATCTGAATCTTTACTTTTCATTTGTCAAGTTACTTGTGTTATGAACATGGAGACAAATCTGAATTCACCATAAGAATTTTTGAGCAATAGAACTTTTATTTTTATTTTGTTTTGTTTAACATCTGTTACATTATGGATGACTTTAGCTTGTTCCAAGACATTGTGGTGAGTGGCAGTCTGCCAGATCCTTCAAATCTAATGCAAATTTCCTTATTTGTTACATATGTTAAATTTGTTGTAGCTGCCTTTTCTCGTCAACTTATTAAAACCTAATTATATGAAGCAAATAAAAATTGTCAAGATCTTCAATATCATTCAGGTTCATAGTAGTGTAGAAGGGGCAAAATCTTCATCCAAGGTCTCATCAAACAATTTGATTTTTCATCCTATAGGCTATGAATTGATATTCTCCCTCATAAGTCATGAGCCTTTTAGGATAATAGAATTCTGCTGGACTAGCTTACACAAAAGGAACCACTTATAATTTATTTCAGTGCTCTACTGATAGTCATACTTTGTGAGCATCTTGATTTGCTTGACCTGCCCTGGATGCATGTTTGGATCACCACAAAAAAAGATCTGTCCTCTTTTTCCCATGTTTCAGCTGGGGCTTTTTTTATTTAGAAGACACTATGGCTCATATATCAAAACATGAACTTAAATAAAACCATGTTTGCAGCCATTCACAGATTTAAAAATTCTGTAATGGATTAGATCCAATGAAAAAGTGAGGAATCTGCAGCAGTATTTAGGCTGTACTTAGACTAATAATTAGTAGTTAAGCCTAAACTTGGTGCCAGAATTGACATCCTAAATACTCCCTAATTTAAGTGCCATTTACCCCCAAAGGTGACTAACCGCACTGTAATACTTTCCCATTTAACAATAAATTTTCCTCTTAGTTTTCTCTGTGGAGGCACAGAATTGGCTCATTTTGAGCTGAAGTATGCAGTCCTCATGTAGGGCCTGATGAATTTTCTTCCACCCGAGACACTGTGAGCAGGTTTAATCCACATAGACAAGATTTAGCTTCTCAAAGAATGCAAATGAAGTCAGCCCTTGCAAAAAAATTAAAAGCAGTTGTGATGCAAAAGACCTTTTAAATGTTAGCCTGAATGTCAGAGTAGGCAAATGATGTGAGACTGAGCTTGCTGCTCAGCCTGGGGATTCAAATGCATATTTTTGGGGCATCTTAGTCAATGGACCTAACCACCCCTCTATATACATAACTGACAAAACCACACTTTCTAGTAGATCTGCATGAAGTTGTGCCACTAAGTAGGGTGGAATTAAAAATTCCTAAGACCAGAAAGATCACCAGGAAAAAAATCTCTGCAACAGACTGCAGAGTTCTTTTCCTTGAAGGTGGGTGGTGAGGGCTCCAATTGTCAGCCAAGTTAGGAACTGATCAGATACTGTCCTTTTTTTTGGTTAAATATACTAACTACAGCATATTAGATAAAAAGTGGGTTTGCTACTAACACATTTTTTGTGTTCAGTAAAATACATATGTAGAACATAGACTATAGAACAACAGGACTAGCTCTGCTGAGTTCTTTGGGAATTCTAGCAGTCTATGTTCCTAACTACCATGAGGCCTTGCTGGCTTTGGCTGTAGGAGATCCTTACACTGTGGAGGAGTGTCTCTGCACAGCACATCGTAGCCTTTTCAGCATCTGGGCTGTCCCGTTTGCAGTTCTAAGGCCCTTACCTCTCCCCATGCAGTGAAACAGGGTACCTATTAAATCATGGGGATGAACAACCTAACATGTCTCAGTTCTGTATTGGATCTGTTTTAGAACTGCTTGGAAGCTTTTGGAGGGCCTTAAATGCGAGTCCGTTATTCTATAATGACGTGAGCACTGGAAAAGATGAGCAGTCACATCTGGAGCCTGTTTTTCACCCACACGTTTAGCTTCAACCACATGGTGAGTTATAGTAATCTGGGGTGGAGGTCACAGACAAATAGATTGTTTGTCAGAATCGTTACAAGACAGAAAGAAACACACAGAATAAAAAACCCCCAACAAATAACCAAAAACCAACCTAGTGTTTATGTGCCAAAAATGCCACATGGGATGAATTTAGGTCTGTGGGTCCAGGTGAGCAACTCCTATAAAATCCTTGTTTACTTGTAGTGTGACTGAGAATCCTAAAACATCTCACGTTCTCCCTGCTGAAATTTTTTAGGCATGTAAAGTGCTGCTGCTCTGCTTTCCTGGGTTGGCATCATTTTTACGGTACAGAACATTTTGACACCTAATCTTCAGCTTCACAAAATAGGCATATGTTTATATTAAGATCAATAACTATGCTACACACCTTCAAAAATATGGCAAGCTGGATGATGCTCTCCAGTGCTTCCAACTTCCTAAATGTTTATGCTTATATTCAGAGTGACCCATCAGTAGTGGTGTCTGTTCTTTTATTCCCTGCCAATGTCCCCCACAGAGTACACTGCTGTCACTTCACCCTGAAGTAACCCTCTGGCCGTGGAAGGTTTGCATCCGGGCTTCCATGAGCAGGTGTTCTTATCTCTGTGTCATTATAAAAATTATAATTATGTTTATATTTGTGGAAAGGTATTAAGAAAAAGCAACAGAGTTCTGAATATCAATGATCATACTGTTAGAATGTGGGACATGCTGTTTCTCTGTTTTGCTGTTAATGGTGAGAGCATGTGGGAGGGAAGAACTAGTTACTGACTGCCCTCACCAAGTCTTATCGGAGACAAATTAGATGTACCAAACCTTCTATGCTTTGGAGACTTTCTTCTGTAGCACACTGTATCAAAGTCACTGGAGAGATCTCACAGAACAACATGAAGATCGTCTTCATGTGCCAAGGCCACGGAGGACGTAAACTGGAGTTCCCAGGGCAGTCTCTGGTCTGAGCTCTGGCCTGAACCTGCGGAGGTTCAACAGCTAACCAGTGTCATATTCCTGGAATTTTCTTTAATACTTTCACAGTAGTTTTTCTTTATGCCATGTTGTTGGCAATAGCTAGAAAAGCAAATACTGTCTTCTTTGGCTAGTCAAGATATTACATTGTTCTAAAGGCATGACTGGTGTGTTTTTCTGGAGGACAAGTTGCTCAGTTCCATTACTATGGGCATAATCATTCTTCAGTGCCTTGCAGAAGACAGCAATGACATGGATCCCATACGTGGATAGTGCTGATATCTTCCAGCAGCACTTGCTTTGTAGTTTAAACTTTTATGTATTAGGGCAATTTGGCTCTGGACCAGCACTTTAATGTTTCATTTTCATGTATAACCAGAGTTTATGGAAAGAAGAACTAAATATTCTTGTTTTAAGTCCAGAGAGGCTTTGGCTAATTTTCCTCTCTTAATAGTGTCATTTGAGTTCATAAAACTTTTATTATTGTATTAGGGAGCCACAAAATTAAGACTGCAAGTCTGTGAGGTAAAATTCTCACATTTGGGATCAGTGCAGTTGAAATAATACTTGTCCAAAAAGTTAGGGTGAATGTATGAGACCTATTTTTTTCATTGAGTTATTTTAAGGGGTAGAAATATTGTTTAGTTACTGTGATTCCTGAAAATCAGTATTCTCTGCCACTGAATTTTTCTATGATTTCTGACACTGCCTTAAGTTCTCTTTCTTGATTGTGAAGTATCTAGAAAAGTGACTAAACAGATATATCAGTCTGGAGAAGTAAATGAAAGATACTTTATTTTCAGTTCTTGACTTGCTGATCAGTGCTTTTCTTTTGAAGATTATTTTTCTCTACAGTCCTGCTGTAATGGAGTGATATTTATTGCGGCAATAACACAGCAGGCAGAAGGAATGCAGCCAAAGTCAACTTAGTGCTTTGAAACTGAAGTCAAAGAGATGATATGTTTGTTAAGGAACTGTCATGTATCCTCTTGGTTAAATGTATTTGTGATTTTGCAATATGTGGTGTTAAAGCTGAAATAAAATCTGTCTCAGTGTTTACTGAAACTGATATACTCGTGTATTACGCCAGATTCAGCAGCTCTGACTAACCAGCTTATGCATACAGCATTAGCAAATATAAGCTGTCACTGACACGTATGCCTGTGTTGATTTTGTTACCTAGTAATCCATTTTGAGTGCTTTTTCTTAGGATTACCTTTTTATCTGGTGTTCCTGTGGGCTTTTATAGCAGACAAATCTCTTTTAAGTTACTAGGGAAACATTTCTTTCCTGCATTAACTATACATTAAAACTACAGCCAGGAGTAGAGGTAGGAGTTGAAAAAAATTCTATGAGGCATTATATAACTTCACATATTCCAATGCAGAGTAGAACTCTGGCCCTCTAAGTGATGTCTGATGAAGACTCCCTACACACTTCATGGGAGATTGAATGACTTCAGCATGTGGTCTGAAACATCAACATGTTGATATGGGAGATTTCTTGGCAAAGTCAACAGCAAAATTCTCTACCCCGTGCTACTATTGAAGTGCCTCAGCATGAGCTGCAGTTAGTTATCTTCACTAGTTTGAATGCAACAGTTTGTATTTTCCCTGGTGGAAAGACACCGACAATAATATTTAAGACAACTGAATGGTGTTCTATGTTTCATGGCACCATCTTGGGGACTGTGTTGATGCTGCTTCCATCCATCTTCTGTGTTACTAGCTTGAGCTGACATCCAACTCGGAGTACCTGGATGCGATTGCCACAACAGCCTGTCTGTCCAAGCAGCTCATTCTCACAAACAGGTGAGAATGGCCAAGGAAAAATCTTCCTTTTGAAGAATTCAAGACTCACTGTGGCAAGACAGGAAAAGTGGAGACTTGGACTTTACAGCCTTGTAGCTTTAATAAAAAAGAGCTATTCCTGTGTACTTGACTCAAAAACTGTACACAATTAATTTGAAACAATCTTTAGATAAAATGCATAAACAGTCTCAAAGAAAATACAAATCCAGTATTCCCCCTTTCAAATGACAGTCCTGTAAGGCAAAAAATTATGCTCTCTCCCTCTAGCCCAATCAGTCTTCATTTCTTCACATTGCAAAGTTCTAGCTCCAAAGGAAAGGGGATAAATGCCACGTCCTTACCCAAAATGACCCTGCATCCTGGGAATCCCAAGTCATCAATGAGACTTAATCTTTCTCATCTGGGAAGATGTCATATTTTAATGATGAAGCTCTTACACAAATACTTTTGTAATTTTTTCTTTCATCGTGATTGGATTCAAAGATCTTAAAGGTCTTTTCCGAACTAAACAATTCTATGATTCTATGATCACAAAACTGTTCATGAAGCAGAGTCTAATCATGATCATCTGAATACAGATCATTGCAGCAGAAATTCCTTTATTTAATAACTAACACCTAGATACAATTGCCAAAATGCAGTATCACTAGGAAATATAAATCAAAAGAATACTTTTTACATGCATAATGGAGGAAATGTACTTTTTCCATTAAGCATTTAATTAATCTCTAATGAAGAGAGCCTGTAAAATCAAAGAATCACAGATCTTGCTGTCTTTCAGAGTAACTCACGTGCTTACCTTCAGTTTCAAATACGTTTTACATTACTTGCTTGTGAGTGTGAATGTGTCTAAGCCCATATATGAGTTGTAATTCTGGTGTCTAACTATAAGATAATTAGAAAACAAAAAGTTTCTAAGAAGAATACTTTTTTGTTGCTGATTAAAGTTTATATAAATCTGTATATAAATGGCTCTCTTCAAATTCATGAAGGCTTCAGCATTCCATCATTGTTTTTTGAAGTTGGACTGAAAAGCAGCACAAGGTTCATGTCGTAAGTACATTTCCTACATAAAGAAATGTTTTTACCCAACACTGATGAGAATATACTCTCAACAGTATTTTCAGTTTCAACTTTTTCTACTTATAGTTTTAAGATGAAGAATAAGAATATACCACTTTAAAATACCCACATGTTGGGAGGTGAGCTAAGTGCTACAAATTGCTGGACTGCTAAAGGAGATCCTTTTAATTAACAAAGTAACTGCATTTTTTCTTTCTGTGTTTTTGTCCAGATGCTGATTTAGTAATGACAAAACGTTTGATTGCAAAATAAGAACAAGTTTTTTTGGTTTATGCAGATCATAAAGACAGGGAAAATGCATATTTTAATAATTGTTAAAAATTTTAAACCTCTCCCCAACAGAACTGCACACTTAAGATTTTGCTCTCACACTAATCATTTCACAAGCTACCAAAGAAGCAAAAGTCACATTGAAGAGTACAGATCCCTGCTTTTCTGATCACATAAATTTCTAGCCCTAGATCATCTGTCACAGTCAAAACTGGAGCTGAGTTACATTTAGCGATAATTCAAACAAAATTAAAATTAATCACATTCAAAATAGAATTAATCAGATGCTATTGTAACATGACAATACATGTGCTACTCATTGATAACAGTTGAATGAGAAATGCCAGTTCATTGTCCTGTGCTCACCAGAACCAGTCTGTTACCAAGATTTGACAAAGACCAATAACTGGTAATAAATAGCAGCTTAAATCTAGCCAAACAACTCAGCTACACAGAGAAGTCCAGAGCTCAAAGCCAGGAAGCAGGATCCAGAATGGTGTGTTAGGGACCAGGACTCCCAGTACAATGCAAGGGGAGAACAAGGCACTTCGGGTCTTTCCTAGAGGCAATGAATAGGAAACACAGATAATGAAATGGGTCATAGCTTCTCTCTTGAGAAGCAGACACTTCAGCCCCAAGCAAGTGGCTCTCTCCACTGGGCATTCAGACCACAAAATGCTATCTAAACTTACTGTATTCAGTGTGGTAAACTGCACTCATTTCTTTTAGAAGCATATTGGAGGAGAAATTAAAACCAGTTCCAACAACATTCCGGGGTCAGAGCAGTAGTCCAGATAGTCATTTTAGATCTGAAAGGGGTTGTAATCCTGATCTTCTCTTAGCCCACAAGTGCTCCACCATCGAATTACAGGCAGCCTACCTGTGACTGCTGCCTTACAAATACCACTTCAGGTACTTGGTACATGGGAGCCTAGTGCTATCACGTGTGCTCTTTATCAGCTCTCTCACATGTTTTTGAGTTGATTTTTTTCTTTCTTCCAGATGAGTTGAGATCAGAAAGGTGGGCATCAAAGACTGCCACTGCTGATACAGCATTTATACCACTGCCATGTGCATCTAAAAATATAGGAAATGTGCAGCTCAGGGACAGATCTGTGAATCTACGCAAATAAGAGAGAGCATACTTCTACCTTTTTTTTTGACTTGTGAAAGGCTTTATATGAGCTAATAAATATAAAAATATTTTGTATTCTTAACTACAAAATTCCATAATTTATAGTAGTTTTTCTAATATATATTTTATTATAGCATCTGTACAGGCTGGCTTTCAAGAACAGCCTTAAAAAGCATAAGCAACAGAGTAGTTCATCTGTGACTTTTATAATGGGCCATAAATGTTTCAGAAGAATGGTCTGGCAAGAGACTTCTTGACTCATATTTTGTTCTGCAGGCTCTGAAAACAAAGAATGTGCATATATTCAACAATAAACTGTACAGCTTTTGGTTTGAACTTTGGCTTAATTGAAATCAGTGGCAAAATTCCCCTCTTTTTATGATGAATGCTGTGGTAAAAAATAATTCACTTCATTGTTATTAATGCACTGTTCTTTCTTCCATCCCCTGTATTCTTTAAATCTGAGTTTTATTTATATGCTGATATTTCTGTAACTGCAAACCTAAAGAGAAAGCCTCTGTTCCCATATATTCTTGATTTGCCTTTTGCATTTTTCTACATGATTCCTTTGATCTGCCTCTGAATTTAATAATGAAATCTGACTCAATATCCCTTCCACTATAAATAGCTCCTGCTACATCATGTTCTGTTACCTATCATCTGACAGTGTAATTCTTGAAATCTAGCCATTTAATTTGGTCCAAGAAAATGTATTGTTTAAGAGAAGGCCATATTCATTTAACTAAGTGAATGCACATTTCTGTTTGCTTACCAAGCATTGGTGTGTGGGCAGTTTCTCATATGGGGCGGGCAGGGGTGAGGGGAGGATGGTGGGGATGATGGGTGTTGTTCACAGAGTCCTATCAGCAAAAATGGCGTTTGGCAAGAATACTAACTACAATAGCAGCATTCATGGTTTGGTTTCTAAATATGTTATAATGCTGAATATTCTCATTTCCTTTTTGCATTACTGCTGCCTGCTATGGGGCTAGGAAGGTAGCCTCACGGAATTTTTGAATTCAGATTTCACCTTCCCCTACCATGGGACAGGAAATGAAACCTCCTAAAGCCTGGGATCTCTGCATGAATGGAGGGCATTGTAGATACGCATCGTATTTCACTCTTCCCTGCTGACACCCGCAACGTCAGTTCTTTCCATCACTGGGACATGCTGGACTATATTTTTAAAGACAAACGCGATGTCCACCTCAAAACATTTTATATTCTGCTTTTCCAATTTCCCAGAACCCGTGATTAATATTCCTATCAAATTACCTGATGTTGAGGAGAGTCAACAGGACTATTCCTAGTATGAGAGCTATGCAGGAGGAGTAGGCAATAATGTAGACTGTTTCACCTATAAGTAAAAAACACAGAACAGACATGAAGTGTTTACTTTCTCAGTAATAAGAATCAGATTTGAGATCTGAACTGGAATGCATACATATGTAAGCTAAAATAGCTATCAATTTTGATATAAGTAATTGAGGGAAAACACCTAAAGGGTATGTCAGTGGTAGGTTCTTCCTTCGCCAGTTGGTACAAAGCAATTTTCAGACTTCTTTTAGTAAATACCAGCTCCAGTAGCACTTCATAGGTGTAGCACTACCTTTTACTCTACTCCAGGGGAACAGCTTGTTACTCTAATTTTTGTTTCGGAGTATTCTCCCTATTAATTTTAAAATGTTAATTTTTTTCTGTGTATCAGAGCAGGCCTGGCTCCTACTTTCCTTCTAGCCACCTTTTCCTTTTTCACATATTACCATAATTACAATCTGCAGCAATACTTGATTTGGAATCAAATTAGTGTAAAATGGGATTTAGATTTAAACTGTGTTTCTGGGCCCCATTCCCATGGAGTTTCCTCTTTCTCTTAGGCTTCTCACCAAAAAGTCACTTAGGTGGCTTATGTGCTAAAATTCCAGCTGTTGAAAAACCTGGAGCTGTTTCAACTTTTGTTTTCCAAATGAGGAGAAACTTATTTTTTCTGAAGGAATGAATCCATCAGTTTTGATCAAATATTCTGAAGGAAATCTTTCAGTTGAGAGTGTAATGGAAGCCCTGGACATGGGATAGAGAGCTGTGGAGGTTAGATGACTTGACAAGAGGGCATAAATGCAGAGCCACAAACATAAACCACGAGACCTTTACGTGACTTTTCTGTTGCACTGATTCTGTCATGTTTATACAATGCAATAAGTTTTACTTACATAAAAACTCAAATGCAGAGAGCCTTAGCTGTTCTCGAGCTGCTCCACCTTACTCACTTGCTCACTATAGCTGGTGAAATATTCACTAAAGAAGAAATCGATTCCCAGCCACATCACTGGGCCACTTATCTGGGCTGTGAGAAGGCCAAATTCTGGACTCTGAATAAGTTATCGGTTATCATATGTCTTTTGTGTTGTTTGTGCATATGCACACACAAACCCTAAATGAGACATTTCTGTATACAGTACATAAATGCAGCAGATGTAATACAAACACAGGCTGTTTGGATGCTGGAGCAGCTCCAGTAAGAGAGAGTGAATATTTATTCTGCAGCAGGGCAAGCAAGGAGTTGAACAGGGGGTTTGATTTGCCTGGCTTTTATGGTACAATGGCGCTCACTTTTTCTCAAAAAACTATCCCAAATTCAAGTTTTCCAATACAAGAGAAATTAAAGCAATGATTGAATCATCACAAGTTCAGAGAATGAACATACCATTTAATCCAGCAACCTACTGAAAGATATTTAATATGGTAAATTTTTGAAGAAAGACATGTGAGGTCCATCTTTGTCTCAGAGCAGGATTGCTAAAAACATATATTAAAAACCAGATCAGCAGTTAGCCCACCTCTCAAGTTACAACATTTCTTAAGATAATGAGTTTTTGCAAAAGAGTAATTTGTAGGCATTTTTTTCAGCTTCTGAATCTTAATTGTACACACAGTCATTTTTCAAAAACTGACTCAAGTGCAGGAGCAGTTGCAGGACTAACAGTTTCGTACTTCTTTGAAGTGGAAGTGATTCCACACATATTTTAGGCAGAAAGAAATTTTTAAAGTACATCACTTATCACAATGCTAGGGAAATTATTATACCTTACAAGTGTTCAGGAATAACAGTCATGGGTGGATAAAAATGGGCTAATAAATTTTCACTAAAACATTGTGATAACATGTGAAAAAGGTGTTTCATTTTGATTAAAAAAACACTCTTAAGTGATCAAATGAAATAAAATGTTTCTATTTTTTTTTTGTCAAAATCTTAAAAAATGCTGTGTTTTTGGTGAATTGCTGGTAAAAGAGATAAAGTTCTGTTGGGAACAAAAGAAGGATGTTAGTGATGAGATCATGCTAGAAACCATATATTTTCTCAGAGCTGCAGAGAAGTAAGGAAATTTGCAAGACCAGGAGAAGGCAAAATTTTGTGTCTGAAAAGTAATTCTGCATTTTATATATTCTTTGTGGTTAAACTACTGGTATGTATAGAGACACAAGAGGACAGCTGGCATTTCCACGGGGCTGTGAGGTGCTGGGGTCTCTGCTCTGTGCCATGGAGGTGGCCTGTAGTCATGAGAAACTCATGGGCCTTCTCACCTCTTGGCAGGTCTGTAACAGGGCCCCCATGCCTTGCATGATGTCCTCAGGGACACGACGATGGGGCTGTAGGTTCCACTGGAGCTGCCCACACAGACACACGGGCATTTCCAGTCAAGAGGCTTGGTGGAGGGTAACTGTGGCTCAACAGCTGGAACAATCAGTGGGATTGTAAATCTACCCATTGTAAATCTACCTGCTTCTGTATACACAGTGCATATCCATCGAACAGATTAATGCCAGCTTGTGCTCAGAGGTTTCTTGGCTACCCACAGCTTGTCATGGGCGTTTCTCTACATTTATAAAACAGTTAGATGGACAGTGTTTCATACCTTACAAATTAAAGTCACTGGAGCCGAACTAATCTCGGTTCCCACAGCAGCTGGTATAATTATAGATAAACCGTGCCAATCACTTGTTTATCTAGATACTCAGCACAGCACAACTCCTCAGCAGAAAATATATGATAACACTACAATTTATGACGAAATGAGATTAATTTCAACAGTCCTGGGTCAAGCCCAATGCTATTGTATCTCACAAGAACAGGATAAATGTTCTGTATTTCTTGCTTTCTCTTCCATAAAAAAACTCCCTAACTTAGCTCCAAAGCTCTGTGCTGATGAATGTAAATGCTTATCTTCACACACTGTAATTTTTCAAATTGAAGTGTGGGAAGCAATCTTTTAAATTATGTGGATCTGTAAAATCGTGGAGATAATTTGAATGGGATAAAGTCAAAACAAGGCTGAAAATGCATAATTAGATAGCCAATAATAAAATCTTTGAAGAGATTTTATCACTTTTTTTCCAAAAATGGAATGGTTCTTGCATGTTGTTTCCAAAATGACATAAAATTCTGGCCCCATCTAAGCTTACAGCAAAAGTCTCCTTAACTTTTTTATGGTCATGACTCTGCCCATATCACATCTTGTTAACAGAGTTGTATCAGCCCACAGATGACTGTGTTGGCCTGTTCCCCCCTGAGAATGGGAATGTGTTTAAATCCAATCAAGATTTTTATGCAATCCTGGTATCATTTTTTTACACCAAAAGCTGGAATAATATTTTTTCAACTTCTGTGGTTCTATTCATTTGCAAATATATTTGGATATATGTATATATGTTCAGATTTACTGTTTATTATGAAAGACTCCTTTTATTAAAGCAGTCTTATCCAATGGGATGATTCACAATGCAGCTGAATAGAATGGAGAAATCTGTTTTTCTGAGCAGTAAGCTATTTTTTGAAAAATAAAATGCAGAAAAAGCTGAAGAAATACTTAATTTCTTCTGAGCGTGCTCATCTGTAGATGGTCATGCATTTCAACTGGTGAGAGTTTCTTGTATCTTTCAATGACAAACTAAGTAAAGGCTTCTTTTGATATTTTATTGTAGCGACATCAGCTGATTGCATCTCCTGCTTTCCAAGCAGAAAATAGCCAAGAAGCAAGTATCTTCAAAAGCCTTCAGACACACAAAAGGACGTATTTGACAATTTAACTGTTT
>JAWWES010000115.1:91011040-91050992 GCA_035583135.1 Lophotriccus pileatus
CAGAAAATAGCCAAGAAGCAAGTATCTTCAAAAGCCTTCAGACACACAAAAGGACGTATTTGACAATTTAACTGTTTTGCCTCTGCACCTTGAGATTCTTCTTGGGATTTGATTTCATTAAAGATAACTATTTTGTGAAGATGATAACTCCCTTTGCAGCCTGAGTAATGCACATTTACTAGCATATGAATCTAGGATACTGGGTTAGAGTTTTGGCTGTGGGATTTATGAACAATTTGCAATGTGGCTTTTATCATCAGGTAGATATCCTGATCCAAATTGTTCTCCTTGCCTGGCTTCCTATGAGATTTTTATGGCTTAGAGAGTTCCCATCTACTACATGACAGCTCCAATATAAGGAATATTTTATTGTATAGTTTAGGCTGGTCAGCGTTCTTTTATTTTTCTAAGGCCATCCAAAGTTCTGTTAAGACTTCAAGGAAAGGTTTTTGGAAAGTATTCAGACTTCAGTGGGAACAGAATTAACTGGGTGCAGACTGCTTTTTGCAAATATTTATCTGAATCCCTGATGGAAAGGTATAATGCATTTTACCCACTGAAAGGGTCTGCAGTTAGAACTAGTCACAGGGGTGAAATATCTTGCATTTTGCATTTTCTCACTTAGAGCAGAATTTCTTGTATTATGGCTGCATTATTTAACCACTAGAGTCTTGTTCCAGCAAGAGATTCAGGCTCCCTCTGTACTTGGCAAAAAGAAGTCAATACTTCCAGAAAATGCAGTCCAAAAATATTGGATTAATCTTCTTTTGAGGGTCCCTGATTTTTAATCCGGCTACACAGAGAACTTAGATGACATGCATGATTCTTAAGTAGTTTTAATGCTAACACTACAGCCAAATGCTTAATTATTCATTATTATTATATATAGGTCTCAGGAATCCCATTCCCTTAATCTATTATTATACTTCCCAGGTTGTCCACTTCAGCAATAGCTGAAGGATGGAAAGGATAGAAGTTCCTTCATTTTGTACTACATGCAGAGAGTGAATTATTTTTTTTTCACTGTTAAAAGTGTTCTGTATGAACAATTCTGGAAACCAATTTTTAGTAATGTCTGGGGTATTGTAATCTGTCCTCCACAAGGTAGAACAGGTCATTCTCATTAGAGCTGATATTTATGCATTAAGCTCTTTAGTGTTCTCACTCTGTAACTGAGTCCCTCAAAAGAAAATATAAAATAATATTATTTCAACAATGAGAAAATTTATATATTAATTCAGTATCTTTTAACTTTATGTTGCTTAACTGCTTACTGTAAATGCATTGAAATAAAAGCAGATACAGCTCTTCAGCCCATGGGATATCGTGATCCGCAATTGTGTGTCCTTCTTTAGTATGAGAAGATAAAAGTCTGATGGAGTATAACACAAGCCTCTTTTCAGACCACTTACTGTGGGTTCCTAATTTTGTTGTTGTAACTACTACAAAAAGTCAAGAGAGACAGAAGTAGGTGTGACATCAAAGCTAATAATTTGTATTACACATTATGACTACTACTCTCTAATGACTGTACAGAGAGTCAGGCTCTGGGAGGTTTAATAGCTCAATTTTCCCCAATTATAATATAGTGATTTTGAGACATCTTTTTCAAAACCACTTATCAGAGAAACTGGTTCAGTCTCATTAACTTTATTTTGTGGTTATATAAGCTAAGCCAAACAGGTAGAGAGCTATCCAGGTTGAATGGGGGAGGAAGAGGTCGAGCTCACTTGCCTGAACCCACCCAACGGACCCAACCTTTAGTCTTTTCTATCATGCATGAGGGATATTTCAAGAGTACTTCAATGGAAATCAAGAAGTTACTTGCCCAAACTCACCATTAATTGCAGAAGAATGGAGCTGTGCTCCAGAAGGCTTTTCCCCTTGCATTTCTGTATTTACCCAGCCAAAATCATTCTTCGGAACGGAAATTTGACCTGAATATTGGAAAGAAATTACCCATTCAAAATATTGCTTAAAAAATAATGTAGGTGAATATTGCAGCTTGATATTTTGATAACCACTACAGCATTTGCAAAGGGAGCTTTTAAAAATATTGTTTACTGATACTCGATGAACAAGTTGAATGAGTGCATAACAGCTTTTCCTTTCCCATCTCTGTTAAACCTCCCACGTAGCTTGTCTTATGGGGGACAAGCATGCTTTGAAAATATTCTCTGCCACAAAACAGCTCAAGTTCTCTTTTCACATAAACTAGTTTAAAAATAGGCTCACCAGAAGAATTGGGCCCATCAAACCAATATCAAAGTGATGAGAAATAGGTTGTACTTAAAAGTAACTTCCAAAATGCAGAGTTTGTTCTCCAACTGAGTTGACAGACATCAATAAATTTTTTCACAAAGGCCTATTCTCGTAGTGGGCGTAATTTCATTAATATATCTGAAAATATGCATCTTCTGTTGAAATTAAAATAGAGGGTTTACCTAAGCAAAACAGTTTACAGAGCAAGAGGCTAAACCATGCAAGACTCTGAATGGTCACTCACATGAACTCTAAGCTGAGAAATTTTTATTCCCTTTAGGAATGAAAACAACATAGGAAAGACTCACATTTTCAGCCTGGAACATTGTCCAAATAAAAATAGATAAACCTCCCTGCAATTTATTTTTTTTTCTGTGAGATCCAAAAGTACAACCCAGAGTTAAAATATTTTGGAAGCTTCAATTTTTGCTTTCTGTCACTGACATTTTTGCTTATTCCTGTTGTGACACCAATCCTACATTGGCACTGATCCACACTGTGCTTCTGCCTCGTATAGCAGCCAGTCACAATTCTTGCCTTTTACTGAGTCTGCAGCAAATGTCATCCTGTAAGCACAGCCCCGAGAGCATCTGCTCATAGCAAAGGCAGTGCCATGCCAGAGTAGGAAGATGAGATGGTGTAAACACCACCTGTGGGTCTGTTCACACCAGTTTGAGGCAAAGATCCCTTTTCCTAGCCCTGGGTATTTGCCTATTTAGAAAGACTTCAGTGTTAAAAATCACTGCCACTGTAAGAGTGAAAGTCATCCAAAGTTCACCCTCAGGCCAGAGGAATGAGTTAGCACAAGGGGATGGGTGGCCTTTGCAACAGAGCAGTCACTCCATGTCTCTGAGCTGCCTTCAGATAATGGCATTAAAATTGTGCCTTATAATAAAACCCATAGTCATCACCATCATCAGTTTAGCTGCATTACAACTAGACATCTAGAAAAGAAAAGCAGCAAGATAAACTGCAAATGTAGAGTAGGTACTTATCCTTTACTCAGCCAAAGGTCCTGTTTCCCCTAAACTAGTTTTGTTTAACTACCAGGAAATTGTTACACTACATGAGCACTTAAGCTTCTGTTCTTCAATCTCAATTAGGTTAGGGAAGTTTCGATCACAAAAAACCCCAAACCATTTTATCCTGAGGCTTCTTCAGGGAATGGCAAAGCTCATGAGCAATTATTTGATTATTCTGCCATGAGGATCATACTTTTTGTTTTGTAGGTAAAGAAATAACCAACACAACGTCTTCATTGGAGCATTAAATTCAGCTGTAAAGCCAGCAAATAAATAACATTCAAAAGCAAAATCACTGCCAGTAGTCTCAAATCTAAGTGTGTCCCCTGCTTTTCCAGGGGAGTTTTTATATGATTTTTAATATTTTCTCAGAGACTGAGTTTGAGTAATGTTTAACTAAATTAAGGGCAGCATTTCAGCAACTTTATCTTCATTTTTGGGTAGACTTTGAGTGACAAGAAAGAAAATTACACTCTTATCAGTGGTAACATTTTGGTCATTAGAATTAAAAAAACAGCATTTAAATGAATGCACACAATTAATATATGTTTTCAAAAGAGAGTCCATCACACAGAACTATGAAAGAGCCATTGCTTTTCATTGTAATCTTTAGATATAGTTACCTCTCCCAAGATAGTTTGATAATACATATAATTATGTGTAGAAGATGACGGGCAAAAGGTGTGATGCACTACCAAGTAATATATCCTAAGAGGATTTATATAGCAGAATAGCTAGTGTAATAGATCAGAGATTTGAGAGGAGGATATTCTGATCTTTGATCTGGTCAATGGACCAGACATCTGGATGTAGCTGGAGCATTGCAGAGGTGGCAGATGAACCTTCAGGTTCAGTTTTAGGCTGCCGGAATCCAGGAAAACTACCCTGTGATGTAGAACCACACTGTGATGTGACCCATGATACTATAAGTGGAGACAAACAGGAGCTTTGCTTTAAAGGCACACTCCTGATTCAGACTAAACATTAATATTTGTTCCCATATTGCCATTTTATTGCATTAGCAATTCTCTCCTAACTAAAGACTCGGCAAGGACCTCTATACTTAACAAAAATAAGTAGCTGATTTATTTAGCACAGAAAAGGTGATACTGGTTCTGAGAAAGTGCATATATTTCATCTGAGTTAAGCCCAGTGTTTTTACTGAAGACCAAATCCTAAAGCCTTCATTCCTATAAAAAGTCCTATTTAAAAAATTGAAGTACTTTCTGTGGAATGAAGTCTATTGCTAAATAAGTATAAGGTAGACTAATATTTAGACTCCAAGAAGAAAAAAAAGAAAAACAACATACTACCTCATATTATTTGTAAAAAACAGTGTACCAAAGTACAACATTAAGCCAATGACAGGAAGGCTTCTGATTTTCTTTTTAAAAAATCTGCATCTATAAATCTTGCTGAAATCAGTGGTAGCAAAGATATAGTAAAGATTTGGTGAAAGCCAGCATATTAATACTCTAAAAATAATTATTCTTAGAGGTTTCATGTGTTACTCACGTAACTCACTGAAGCAAGATTTGCTGTGAAGCATGTGATGGAAGAGCTTGCACAAAGACTGCTCCACGGGAGGCAGATTCTGGCAGGTACACTCCATGTGCAGCATTGTGCCCCAGTTGCTAATGTAGGCTGCTTTGCAATCAGCATTTGCAGAACAGGGCATGTCATCCTTGATTAAAGTTTCAAGACAAGCTTCATCATCATAGCATTTTTTTGTCACATGCCTCCAACACTTCGACCGAAAAGTTGTGTATTTTTTCCTGGTGAAAAAAAAAAAAAGAAGTATACAATGACACTCTAAAAATTGTGATTTCAAAAAAAGACATTTAAGGACCACCACTAAAAGAGAGTGTATTTCCAAGTTATCACTTAAGCCTTAACAAATTGCAATATTCAGTGATAGTTGGCCTAAATTCTACTATGATTTTGAGAAAAAGCAACTGATCTAATCAGCACCTGTGGAGATTTCCCCAGGAAAACACAGTGTAAATTCCAACAGTCTCTGATACTCAGAGAAAAAATGCCAATAGACCAGTCATCACAATGAAACCACACCAAGTGCTGTTCCAGTGGATCAGTTTGTTGGGCAGTGTGAAGGAAGAGTGAACACTCAATTTATTTTACATTAAATAATCTACATTCTATGTCAAACCCTTGTCCCTCTGAATGCTAACAAAATACAAAATGTCCAAGGCTCAGGAAAGTGTAAAGTAATTCAACTGAACTTAAAGATTAATTGATAGCGGAGATAAATTACATGAAGAAATAACTTGTTTCCCAGATCAATAATCTTCAGTTTATTTGTTCTTAGGATGGAATAAAACTGGCCTTTAATGCACTGTATATGACAACAGAAAACATCTATTATTAATTAAGAAATCTGTAGATATTAATGAGAAACAAATTTAGCACTTAAATGTTAGGGGATGATGAAGGTAAACTCTTGTATATTGTACATTAAGATATTAAGATATTTTTCCTTAATCATAAAATTAGGTTATTAATCTGCTGTTGATATTGTGTAGTGGCTATAAGCAAGTCACATGGAAAAGCATGAACTGTTACAATACTGGCTTGGAAATCTCTGTAAATATTTTCATTACACAGGCAAAGTTTTCAAAGCAGATGCCACCTCTGCTCTAAGGAATTATTTTGATTCATCTCCTTATTTTTTAGATGTACCTAGCCATAATTAATAGACTAATTTTGCTAATTCTATGCACTTATTGTCAGTGCCAGGAAACATTAATGTTCCCAAAATTATGGGGACTTCAGAAATTTTCAGTTATGATATTACATGTTTACACAGGTACAGACACACATTCGTAGCTCAATTCTTTTGACATAAAAAGAGGCAATTCTCACTGACGTCAACCTAAATAACCTGCACAAAACCAAAATCATCTTTTGGCCTCCTGGTATGTTGACTGAAGGTTAATTTGAGCACAGATTTGAGCTAAAATTCAGGTCTAATTCACAAGGGAACTGGTAACAAACCTGAAAATCAAAGTGGGCCAACTGATTATCCACAAATGGTGGCAATTAAGTAAAACTATCAACATGGGCTAATCCTGTTGCAGGTTTTTTAAACATAAATCTTGAAAGGGCATTATTCTTCCTAAGTTTGGTGGTCTGTGCATGTTTCAGGCCAGCTTTTTGCAAGAATCAATATTCTTGAGAGCAAGGGAGTTAGACAAAAGTTTTCTGAACAGGCCAAATTGGTTGTATGGCTGTTGAGTACAAAGGGTCAGACTCTGCACCTGGAAAGGTAATTAACCAAACAAACTTCATCTGGTCTGCTGCATCACTTGAGCAAACTACTAGAGAGCAAAGGTGCAGATGGGCAGGTGTTATGTGAAGAAAGTGATAATGAAAATATGCAACAGTGTTGTTTGTCCAGCAGAAATGGTGTTATGTGTCAGGATACAGGCAGAAGAAAAGCCCACACCGGATTCCAGACCTTTCTGAAAATTAATCTTTTTAGTTAACTTGTGAAATTACTTCTGGAATTACCACAGTTGATGCAAACACCTGTGAAGATGTCAAACACAGCAGATTCAGTGCAGAAAATAATTTTCTTATAGATGAGATATATAGCATATATATATATATATATACACAAAACCAATTTGACCAAATCATTATTCAAAAGCACCTTACTGTGCAAAATACTTCTACTACTAACCTGCACAATTCATTCTCTTCACACATATGGATTACATTCAGGCACGATGGGGCTGGAACTGCAGTAACTGCACAGGGCTTGCCATGGAGAAGTTCTTTGGCTCTGTGGCAGGATTCATCATGCTGGATACAATCACAAAATATCATCATTTGAGCAACTTCGAAAGGCATGTTTTGATAGAAGAACCTTATGGCTGCTTGACATTCTTCCATGTTGCACTTCTTATTTACTGAGCAAACTTTAAGGTACAGGGACAACTGTTTGTTACATACTTCATCTTCAACGCACTCCCTGTTCACATCCAAACAGGTTCTATTTGTTGTGTACACTAAAAAGAATAACAATTTTAAAATGAAATCACAAGAAAATTTTTTTCAAGTGATGACTGGTAGGCATCCTGTCTGCAACATTCCCAGTAAAAACAAGTCTGAGTCCCAAAAATTCTGATCCAGCTCTTCCAGCAATGTGTCTTTTAAGCCTATTATGTAATCTTCATACTTCAGTCTTCCACTGCTTGCTCATAAGCAACCCTCCTGAAACTGCTGAAATCTCCATTGTTATGCTACGCTATGTAATAAGTAATGAAGAAGAAAACATTAACAGCATTTTTGTGCTTTCAAAATTAGTTTAGGTATTTCTAGACTGCACTGTAAACCTTCCAAAAATATCTAAAAAAATCTGCCCCTAAAATGTTTATAGGATAAGATTTGCCTCTGTAAATTTAACAGGATCACAATTATTACCTGGTATTTTTGAGTTCTTATCTATCCAGTAGCTTAACTGAAAATATGTTGGATCTGTTGACTCCCTGCTCATTCATTTGAATGAAAAGTATTAATTTTAATCTCAAGATACATTGTACACTATCTAAAAACAGAACTAAAATGATTTATTATGATTCATAAGTAAATTCAGACTTACCTTGTTTCAAGAGAGAAGATAAACCCCATTGTAATTTTGTTTCCATACTAATATTGTCTAGAAGAAAAAAATACAGATACAGGCATAAGTGATACCTCACGTCTCAGCTTAGCTTTTTAACTTTAAAGTATTGGCTGTCTTGCTTGCACAGTGCCAGTAGTAAAAATGAACAAGAATAAAACAAATTAGTTTCACTGAGTAGAACCGTTAACAAATTCTAAACCCTCTATTGCATTTATTCATAAGTTTTGGGATCAAAGCACAGCTTATCAAAGGCTGCTGATAACATCCTTTATATAATTATAGAACCTGTGAACTCAAGAAGAGCTTTTTAGAGCTTCTCAGTGCATTATAAAGTCAGATTTCTTGTGAATAAATAAAAGCCAGAGGCCTTAACATGTTCATCAGTGGTCTAGTTTTTAAGTTGAACCAGCTGCTTGTCATGACCTAAAGTCAAGCTATTAGAAAATTACTGCTAACGGTCTTATACTGTTTCTAGTCATAGAGAAAAACTAAAATGCACTGATTTGGATCAGGTTGTATCAAATTAGCATATTGAAGAATAGTAGTATTTGCACCCAGGCTATAATTTTTCTATAATATTGTGAGTTCATTTATAAATAGGCCTTTCAAAATGAACTCATTTTCAATGTTAAATTGCAAATGATAAAGAAAACCTTTTTTACAGACTGTGGACACTAGCGTTATGTATGAAAGCATTCAGACTGCTGGAATAACACTAACCTGTGTCAGTGACCAGATTTTTCTCATCATCAACATCAGCATTATAGTCATCATCATTACTGTCGTCATCATGTCCACTGGGTGCTGAAGCTTGGCTCTCTTGAGAGTATTGTAAACAACGGTTGTTAAATATTCCTTTCCATATTTTAATGCATCTCATCTGAAGTGGCTCTGAGCACTTGCACTGTCCCAGCACTGTTTTCATCAGTCCTTTCCATGCTGACAAACACTCCTGGTTGACCATTGGAAACCTGCACTTTGCTGCATCTGCCTGGCACGCTCTCTGAAAGCTCCTGTACAGGGCAAAGCAGGAAGGGTCCTCTCGACAGCGTTGTTTTGCAATATGGCAATCGTTCTCCAATTCCTCTGAGTGCCTTTCATCTTTGGGGTTTCTGTGCTGCCTAAAACTCAGTTCAGTGCCTGATCTTGAGAAAGATTCCAAATACTCTGTTCAAATAGGTACAGAGAGATATAAATCAAATGGAAGATGGAGCATCATCACAGGTCAGCACCACACACAGGAAAAGGATAATTGTCTTAATGCAATACAATGAATGAAATAGCCTTAGTTTCATTCTGAGCTGTATGTAAACACATAATTTCAGAGTCTTGCAGACTAATGAATCTGCCTCATGTTACTGTGTGCTGTTAGCTGTATACTACAATCCCCTTCTACAATTCATCTGAAAAACAGTAGTAAAAGAAATCGTCACTAAAATTACTGCATATACATAATTTTAACCACTTACAGATTGTACATATCATGGATTATCATCTTAATCCAATGCATAATTCATAAAGAGAAAATCACAATGCCAGCAGATGGTATATCCATCACCTGAAATAGTAATTTATGTTAGACAGGGAGAATTACTCATGAAGGTGCCTACCAACACTATATTCTATCATTTGTGGGTAAACTCAACACGAGTGTAACTTCACATAAACTTTTTTTCTATGCTAGTGAGAAATGTCATCTCAATCAGCAAAGAAATATAAAATTACTTCATTTTGCTAGAAGCAAAAGCAACTGCTCCAATGAGGTCAATGTCCAGTTTTAGATACTCATCCTTCCTGTTTGGGGAAAGGAGAAACAGACCAGGATATTATTTCCTCCACAATAAAGCCATATATTCTACTATTATTTGATGTATGCTGTTTGAATCCAGCAGAGAGTGATGGATCAGTGCCAGGAATCAACTTTGGAGCTCACTTTCCAGACTCACTCACTGGCTGATTTTAGCTCTCTTGCGTGAGCTTTGCTAATCGTTATGCCAGGAGATACCCGATCACAAACTGCAATTTCTTTGTGTGCTTTCTTTGAGTAATTCTCAATTACAGAGATGGGCTTTCTGAAGGCATAAGAGTTCTCAGAACAATAAAAAATAAATTGAGAGGAGCTGGGCCCATTGATTACAACGAAAATTTTAGAAGATACATTTTACATACTATGTACAGCTTTATGAAGGTGGTGACTATGTTTCCTACATCCAGTAACCTCTCCCAGATGTAGTGAAGGTGCTCCTGCAACACAGTGTGACACAACTGTACCATTGTGCATCCCCATTTCATCATACTCCCATTCATAAGGTGGCTGGATGTGTCTCTCTATATGTAACCTAAATCCAGTGGTGCTCACTGCTCCCTGGGCAATGAGTAGCTCTCAACACACACTCTGTTTTCACTCTTCCTTTCCAGTGGATTGAGCAAGAGCCTTAGAAACTGTTTGAATTTATCACATGTATTTTATTGGTTTTGTTTATTTTAAAGCAGATATGGCATTTTTTTCATATGGAGTGTGAATACCATAGAAAAGACAAAACTAATTTGGCAGGGGAATTCTCAGATTTGAGAAATATGCAAAGAAACTTGAATCCAGTTAAAATGGGGATTACGAAAATTCTAGGTTTGGTCTTCATAATTAAAACTCTATGTTTAGTTACCTTTATTAATGCTGCACTGTTTCCCAAGCAAAATCGTGATGCTACAGATATTGTCTGTAGTGCAGACACAGTTTTTAAATTCTGGGTATTCATCAGCCAGGACCTGGATGATTCTATTACATCCAACAGTGTCTTCTGCCTTGCACTTATTACCTAGAACTGACCATTAAAATTATAATGTTGTTAATGTTTATGAGCGCTTAAGGGATATGTTTACATAAAACAATTCAATTGAAGTACAAAAACAATATGCTTTGCCAACAGAAGACGGCTTGCACTTAATTTTGTTTGAAAATCTCCATAATTTACAAATCTTAAATAATACTCAGAGTAACATAATAAAGTTGTGAGTACAATATTACCTTCTTTTATTTGATCTGACCCATTGCCAGAATATCTGTTCTCATTTACAAAGTACATAAAACCTTTAACTTATACCTTTTATTCTAAGTAGATGAGGCACAGAGACCAAATTGAAAAGGTGCAAAGGAGCGGTGGGGCACATCCTGAACTGAGGCCCCGAGAGACTCATCTGGGTCCTGTGTAGAAATGAGGTGCCTGGTATAGGGACAGGAATTCACAGGGCAGGCTAAGGCATCGCCACGTAACAAAGTGTGAGGGAGAGGACAAGATGGCAGACCCAGTCTTGTGATAATGGTGATGCTAACACCATGCTGAGGAGATGTCAGCACTAACTCAGATTCTCTCACTCATGTCAGGATGGCACGAGCCTACAAATGCCATTTGGATATACCCTTGGACAGCTACTCTACAGAACCACTTCACTGCCTGAGAACGATAACTAATTTAAATTAGTCCAAGAATATTCTGATTTTTAGGGTTTTTAATAATAAAAATAAGGGAGAAGTTAACATAAAAAATATGCAGAAGCCCTAGGTTGCCATCCCAGTTTTAAGTATATTGCTTGTGTGTGCACTTGGACTCAATGGCAAAGACACTCACGCAGGCTGTCAGGTCATATTTTCTTTGTATGTGTAATAAAAATAAAGAGCATGTACTAGTTTGTGTACAAAGGTAAATCAATCAACCCTCCACTTTATGAGCTAAAAGTTTTTCAAAGTATTTTGTTATTTATTATTCATTAAGAAAGTTACACGTTACTTCAGAAAGTTACATAAGAAGCAGTTTAATACCATTTAAGAAAGTTTTATTTTGTTAAAGCCATGATCTGCCTTGTCAAAACAGGTAGGCAGGTCCCCAAACCAGCACATTTGCTCTCTTCACCTCATAGATAGTGTCTCGCAGTATGTCAGATAAGGAGTATGTGGCTCATGAGATCCAAGCAGATCACAGGGCAGCACGAGGATCAGTTTTAATAGCACATCGGCTATTTTCTCCGCCCTGTGAACGTTGCTGTCTGGCGACCTGCCTTGCTGCTTCCCCAGTAGCCTGGAGCAGCAGAGACCATGCACTCCAGTAACACTGCAAAGTGAGAAGCCATATGTCACCACCACCATGGGCAAGCTTTAATGCGATTAGAGTTTTAACATCATTTATATGTTGTTGTCACAAATAGCAGTGGAAAGCAATCTAGGCAAAGTTGTGCAAAAAGAAACTGCATTTTGCCTGTCCCTGAAGGAACAAGAATCAGCTATTCCAGAAGGCACGTCCACATCCTGCCACCCCTTTTTCAAACACTGCCCTTCCTGCAGTTGCTGTTGCTAAGGAGGGTTTGGGGGTGTATCAAAAAATGCACTGCTACAGGGGAAAGTCACAGGGCCAGCAAGAGCTGCAGTTCCCAGCTTCTGTTCCCACTTCACCCCTTGCATAAGCAAAGGAGGAGGTGATGGTGCCTGGGCTTGCCTCTGTCTCTCCAGTCACATCTTCAGCTTGCCTCCTACATTTTCAGAAATAGAGCATGACCCTGACCCTTAGCCTTCACACTTCCAGTAGCCAAGGAGATCAGAAGATCTACTGAAGGTCATGGACATAGTATACTCCCTGACCAAAAAATCAAGGTGGAAATAATACGGTGACATGGGAACTATGGAGGCTCAAGAAGGTGAGTAGATATTCTCCTTTATGTTTTATCAAGTGAGTAAGGGATGGTAGAATAATTTCAGGAGAACAAATTTCATGGGTAGAAAAAGAGAAACAAAGATCAGGAGGGGCTTGCGTAAAAATTAGTTTATTCACAAAATTTATGACTGTCTTCTTCAAGATCCCGAGGACACTTCAAGGGTGAAAGTGAATAGAGGTAGAAGAATAAACCCCACAAACCCCAGTATATCTTATACAGCACCCCAGCCTAGCTTAGCTCACCGGTGTTCATGACACTAACATGTCATGGTCAGAAGTCAGGCACAGGGCTGTGTTCAGAATGGCCCCAGGTGCTGTGCGCTGAGGCACAGCAGCTGACAACCAGGGCTGAGAGGAAGGTTGTGGGGCTATGAACATATAGATGGCATAGACAGAGCCGGGAAGCACATCAGATTTATGGGGTTCCCTTGCCTGACTTCTTGAAAACTATGTAGAAATAACTTATTATCAGTATTGATTCAGCTGTGATGAACAGCAGAAAATATTTTATTGCTGATTTTCAATTATTGCTACTTTACCAGTGATTAGTTCTAGGTAATATATTTTATCTTACACATATGCTTCCTAATGTTTGGCAGCCATTATCCATAATTAGATTTACTTATAGGTACATAATTCATGTACACGGGACCACAGAGTAGAAATTGATGGAGTAGAAACTGATAGAGTAGAAACTGACACTTCCAGAGAGATAATCTCTGTTCTTGCATAGTCAGCTCTTCAGTTGTCTCAGTGGGAATTGCATTTGAAGACTGCAGAGGAAAGTCCTTGGTTTTCCCATCTAGTACTGGTGAGACCACAGCCTAATTATTGAACTCACACCACAGAGAAGGAGTGTAATTATCATTTGTAGTTAGGTTTTGCATAAAGAAACTGACGAAACAAATATTTGCCCCATTGGCTATTACCTTCAAGTAACACACTTGTGCTCAGAACTGAAGGGCCTTTTCCATTCCTACAGTTCATCCATGAAGTTTTTAGACTTGCACATGACAGACAGTATAATGTTACTCTTACTAATAATGCTGCTGATAGATTTTCTGTCTCTGTGAGCTCTCTAAGAGGTACCATTGGCTGTCTGACTGGATTTACATGCTCTGGGATCATGGCACCTAATAAGCACATTTAGTATAATTTGTCCTAAACCCAACACCATAGCTGAGTGCTCTGCAATGCTGGAGAGGATAATAGCTTTTGGGAAGTACTAAGGAAACATACAGATGCAAAACCAAACAAGCAATCACAAGATGAATTTATTTCTGTATGGTTTCTCTGGCTGAGTTACAAATACTTTTAATATCAATGAATAATTATATAGGATGATAAGTAAGATAAGCATTATATTATGGGACAACGCAGCACATCCAAAGGGGAGATCACAGAAGTAAACATGCTGGTCTACTTCATCTGGTTGTAGGGTATAATCATTAATAGGCTAGAGCATAAATCCCGATCTTTATGTCAAGTAGTCTTGGTGCTAATGACTTTGTCAATGGTGTGAGAGAAGCAAATTCAACTTGTGATTTGGGGAAGAGGTCTATTTCTAGAGAGCTCATCTTTAGGTCACTTGAGCCTGAAAGTACTGTATATTCCAATATTTTTTTTTGTGAACAGCAGCGGTATCTTTTGAAACTGTTTCATTTCACATAAAATATTTAAAAGCTCAATAGAACATGGGCTGAAACTAATTTTCTTTGGGGGACTGTTGTAACTATTATGTTATCATGTATTTTTCATTTACTCCATCTATTCTTAAAAGTATTCAGACATTCTATGCAAAGCAGATAAGTATCTGGAAAAAGACACACTAAGAAGGACCTCTCAGAGAATCTTCTGTTTTAATTATTTTAAATATTGCCTTGAGGCTTGGGATATTTGGGACATCAAATCTATGCAACAAAGCAGACAGACAGAGGCATTCATTCAGGTAGATTACACCGCAGGTGAATGTTTTAGCAATAGCTTATTGACCATGAAGCCAAGCAACTTCTGCTGCCTGGCTTCCCTCACAAATCAAACATGGGATCAGGTCCTGACATCAAGACAGACAGAGGGGGCATTCACATTGTCAACTCTGCTGCAGCTGAGGCCCAGAACAGATTATGGCATCGGGACATAGCTGGTTCTGTTCAAATAATGTCATTATAAGCAGAAGGGAGGTTTCCATGGAGATACAGGTATCTCTACATACTGCCCATGATAGGTGAATTTACTCAGAAAAGAGTCCCTGGCCCTTATCATTTGCTAGTGCTGATGTAGCAGCAGATCAAGGCCCTTGACATTTATCAGTCAATAAAGGTGTCATTACTAGCTTGGTCTAATGGCACCATCAGACTATAGTGCAAGTCTTCTTCTCCCTTCCATATTCACAGCACCTGGAAGATGAACACTCAACATATAACAGCAAGGTCTTGGATGGATTTAAAGGAAGAGAGAGGTGGTAAATGATAGCCAAGAATTGTTCAAGAAGATAACAGGCCTTTGCAGAAGAACATTTTCATCTGAGCAACCACAGAGACTAGGAGGAGTTTCAGGTCAAATTTATAATACCTGGTCTTTCCCTATTTAAAACATAGTTTATTTGGAAATAAAGCATCAGATATTAGAAGAGCAGTAAAGAGAGAAAGAGACTGATTTTCTGCCCTTATTTATGTGAGAATCTGTTTAACAATTCAAGGAGGCTTAGCCGTGTTGTAACCTGCACTTTATCATACTTTCACTTCCTGCAAGTGAATTACTGTGACATGCAGGTACTATTCATTAAAGAATTACAGTGTACCTCCCTAAAACACAACTTCCTTTGAGCCTTTCTTTATTTCATTTGTTTCTTATTCCAGTGCAGTATTTAAGAATTATTCTAACTACTATATTGTCCTGGGTATTATAGAGATTATAGCATCACAGAACAGTTTAGGTTGGAAGGGACCTTAAAGATTATCTTGCTCCAACATGCCTGCCATGGGCAGGGACACCTGCCACTACACCAGGTTACTCAAAGCCCCAGCCACTCTGGCCTTGAACACCTCCAGGGAGGGGGCAGATCAACTCTTACAAATTATGTAAAACAAAGTTGGAACTTTTTCCAGCTGCACACTGGCTTTAACTGGATCCCATAAGAGCACAATTTCTGTTGAATTCAGACTTCTTGACTTGGTTCAGACTCTGACTTTGTTTACAGGGCAGAAATTTCATTTATGACCTTATTGAAGAGACAATATGACTCTTACTAAAAATAGCATTGGCCACTGTCAAAGATTTCAGAAGTTGTGTGTCTTTTGCCACAATTTGCTCTTTGAAATCTCATTGATTCACTTACCACAGCAATGCTCTGATAAACTATGAATATGTAAGCATACAACAACTCAAAATAAAGATGAGTACACCATAAAGAATTACCTGAAATATTGCAGGCATTTTCAACAGCATTCCAGACACTCTCACATCCATTTGCAGCACTTATACACTGCTCCCTCAAATGCAGACAGTCAGTAGTCTGGGCAGCAGATATACATGTGAAATACATGAACAAAACTGTAAAAACAGAATATAGTGTTATATAGTTAATACAGTAGATATTGTACTGACCTTTTCCCTTTACATCTTTTTCCTTTTTATAGATTATAAAAATATAATTTACTGTAGTTTATCTATAGGTTCAAGTTTTCTGTGAAGTTTTAAACAAAACATATCTTTCCCTCAGTTTTGCAACTGGAAAATTAAATTTAAATTTTTGAAGTTGCACCGTGGCATATTTTGCATTGTTTTACCCCAGTATTATAACATCAATCATAGCTATATATGACATCAGTGCATAGACATATAGAATTTACTGCAGTTCTGAGATCCATAATAAATTACAAAAAGACAAACTATAAAATTCAGAGGAAACAGCATTTTATTTGCATGAAATCTCACCAAGCTAGACTATACTGGAATTCCTATGAATAAACTATGTGAAAGAGATTTGACAGATACACAACTGTTAGATTATAAATGCAATTTTATTTTATAATACTCTTCACTCTCTTTGTTTTTACTTTACAGATTCATTATTTCTTGAAAGCACCCCACCGTCAATTTATGTCTTTATCTGCTTCCCTGAGGGCACTGAGCCTGTTAATTGCATAAAACAGTTATGAAACTGAAGACTGATATGGAGGTTTCATGGTAAAAAAATTTTAAAGCAGCACCACCTGTGACTTATCAGCAGAAAATTAAATTGCCTTGCTAAGAAAAAGAAAATCACCTGGGGTTTCGTCAACATTCCCATGGTAACACAAGTTCTAATTTGTAACCATGTGTCTTTATTTTCTACAAAATTAAGTTTCAGACACTGCTTTCAGGCTTTACCAAACAAGCTGCTGAACACCTGATGCAAGTATCTTCCTTAGTTGTTGAAGGACACAGCATCTCCCAGACCAAGTATCCTTTCTTTCCCCCCTCATGTTTAGGTAAATTCATGTGGAATTTGAGTAGTTTGCCACATTGTTTAATCCCTTAAACTTCATGTGCAAGACGCGTGAAATATTCCTTCAAGATTTGTCCAGATCCTACTGGGAGAAATTAAATTTTTCCAATGATACATTTTAGAGTAAGAAATTATTTATCAAATATCCATCTAAATAATCTTAAAGAGCCACTACTGTTTAGAGGTGATGACATCCCTTCTGGAAATGATGTTTACCAGTGATATAATAGTGCTGCTGTACAGAACACTTTCTGGATGCATGTCGATAAATATAAAGCAACATTTAATACTTTATAATTGACAGGTGCAACAGCATCTAGTGTGCCTACGAGCCAAAGAAGAGGCCATATGTGCTTATTATAGCTGGTGCTAATCCTTCCTCAGTTGTGCATATTCCTGCCAGTTCTCAGATCTATGCAAGACTGGGGATGATTTCAGTGACTTCCAGGTCGAAACACTCTTTTAGGCTGTGTCTGTATGTCAGCCTTGAACACCGATTGATAGAAACAGCTCCTGCCTCTTGACACTGAGGAATGGGCAGCTGGCCCATCCACAGGAACAATTTTGGCTCATTAAGACAACATCTTAGTTCTGCAACTGTCTCCAAAAGGTCTAATTGTGAAATTACACTATTTATTCAGATGACAGAAGAAAAAAAGTTATCAAATACTTAACAGGTGAAAATGACTCTCTATATAAGACAATACAAAATTACAAACCCGGGAACTTACTAAGAAAAGGTACTTTGCTGGATGACCATTTGCCTATTTTGTAGGTACTGACATAACAGAAGATTTACACATCTGATCGGGATTCACAGCACAAAGACTCTGTGCTGTCTCCCTCCTGTTCCAACAGCTTTCGAGGAACACTGACTGAAAATGGATAGTCAAAGTAGAATTGACTGAGCAGCCAACAAGCAGCATCTGCTCCTTTTTAAGGATAATTTCAGACTCTTGCTTATTTCAAACCCACCTGGAAACTGTGCCCACAAAAACAAGGATATGCTTTTGCAAAATAAAGAGCTCAGTAGCACAATCTATGATTAAAGGCAATTCAGTCTAAGAAAGGGCTTCTCTAGGTCTATTGGCATGTTATGGATGTGTCATTTGTTTCCTTAGCAGTACAGACGGGTACACTGCCAGAAGTATACATGAAACACTGTCTTATATGATTTTAGAACCCAGTGCACTATAGCTTATACAGTTGCTTAAATTTACAGTTATTACTTTAGTCATTCACTTTGGTTATTTACTTTAGTGTTTGGAATACTGACTGTTTTCTGCTTAAAAGAGTTCAGGGCATCTTAGTAGTTAAAGCTTTCAGAGGGACTCACTTTGACAAGATGACACATTTAAATTTCTACAGATGTCTGTACTTTTATGCAAGTGTCTATTGATTCACTGGGCAGGTGTAAAATTCCATGTTCTGTAGAATTTGGTGTCTAAAGTGAGAAGGTGAGAAAAAAAGAACATTTTTGCACCTGCATTTTGCAGATTGGGAACTGACAAATGGAGGAATTACATTTCCCAATTCTACAATCCTGAGATTGCAGAATTATTCTCTGGCAGGTAATAATGAATAATATCAAAGCTGTGGTTTCTATCCAATGGCAAGACCAGCAAGATAGCTATCTTCAAAGGACAACTGGCAAACTATAGCTGAATATACTTTGCATATAGTTGAAAAGTAATAAAGGCAAATTTTACTCTAACAAGAGCTCGGGAAGAACTACCTACAAAATATTTTTGACAGTGGATTACAACTTTACAATAGTGGGGTTTTGAGGAGAGGGAGAATAACATAAATAAATAAAAAAATAAAAACCAAAACAAAACACCAGAAATAAAAACGTACTTGTCTCATTGTATTCTCTTCTACCAAATCCTTTTGTCCCAGCTTTGCTGATTTTCCCTGTTTCTCCACTCAAACCCAAAGGAAGTGTCAGCAGCCCTCTATGTAGCACTGCCAGCACCCTCCAGTCAGCAAACAAGTGGCTGTTTACTCAGACAAGGCGTCCCATCTGTGGGTCTCCTCACCGCCGCCGGCCCCGCCGCCCTGCCGTGCCTTGCCTTACTTACCCTGCTGCAGAGCCGCTCCCCGGGGCCGGGCTGCCGGACCCTGCCCGAGCCGGTGCGAACCCCGACGGCTCTCCGGGAGCAGCAGAGGGGATGGAGCCGAAAGGGGCACCCGCGGAGAGGAGCTGTGGGGAGGCGCGGGTCCCGGCGGGGCTGGGGTCCCCTCCTGCCCGCCGCACTTACCGAGGCCGAGGAGCGCGGCCATGGCCAGCCGGGCCGTGCCGCTCCGCGGGTCTCGCCGGCGGCAGGTGCGGCAGCGGCACCGGCACCGCCCCCTCCACCCCTCGGTCCCTCAGCCCCTCCGCCCTTCAGCCCCGCGCCGGGCACGGCCCCGCCCGCCCCGCCCGCCCCCGCCGCGCAGGACCGCGGGCCGGGAAGGTGCGTCTGTGGCACCCCGTCCGTGGGCAGCTCTCACTCAATTTCCAGGGAAACTGACGGAGCAAGTATTTGGCTGTGTCCAATCATCTTCCACAAGCACTTTTCAACACGTTTTAGAAGTGAATTTGTTTGTTTTCATCTCAGGTGTGGAATTGCACCGTGATCTGTAAAGGAGGGAGAAAACCTGTGGAACATGTTAGGCTCTGACCAGGGGAACAACTAACCAGGCTATAATCTGTATCCAGGCTGGATTACGAGTCTAACTTCAAGAATTTCACTAAAATGCATCAAAAAACAGTTCGCCAGACAAAAGTCAGTAGCTGACTTGGTACTCAATGAAAAATAAATGAACCATAATGCGTGCAGTCATAACACCTGCTGGCTTTAGTGTGTGCTCTTTGCTTTCACACTGAAAGGAGGGGGAACAACAGATCCCTGTTAATTTCTCCATGCTACTCATGAATCTTGTATTCACTACAGGCACTTTTAACGGGATTTCGTCCTTGAGTGCTTAAAACAAAAAGATATATTTTCAGGTTATCTATCAAAGAGATATAATGATTGAAATCCTGTCCCTATTGACAAAGCAAAACGTGACCCAAGTTCAGATTTTGCTTATCTTTTGTTTAGCTCATGAAAATGCAGACTTACATATAATGTTATTTTTACACTGGTTTTAGTTTATTTATTTTATTGCATTATTTATCTAAATTACTAATGACAAAATAGCTAAATATTTGTTTGTTTTTAAATTGCATTCAATAAATAATATATTATTTCACCCAGTATATCCAACAGCCACAGAAAAACCTGTAGAAGTAGAAGGAACAATCTGAAAGATGAATATAATTTTAGCTGTGAGAGAAATATTAGGTTGGAGAGCTAACTTGGTCTTGGCCTTTAACCATAATAACATGCAGCAGTATGTTATCATACAGTGAGGGCTGAGTTAAGCTAATATTTAGTGTACTTTCCCTGCTATAAAGCACTCGCCAGGTTAATAACATGGATTTTTATATTAACATGGATTTTTTATATCAACGATTTTGATATCAGAGAACAAGATGGTACCGTCTATGCAGTCCAGAAGAAAAGGAAAAAAAATGCCTTTTTGGAGGTGAAGAGGAGGAGATATTATCTTGCACTCATTGTGACTGCAGGACACAAGCTTATCACTACAGTGACAACAGGAAAGGAGAAACAGGCCAAGATATCAGACCTCCAAGGCTATGAAATAGGTTGAGAGACAGAGTACTAAAACGGCAGGGGCACAACAATTTATATCTGAAGAAACAAGTATGTTGTGATTTAAACTCTAGGTTCAGTGCTGGTGTGGCCAAACAGAAACAATGGCACAAGAACTCCATTTCTATGCTTCTGAGCAGCCAGTGAAAATATTAGAATATCAAAGCAGTTAGGGGCAATAAAACCCAATTAAAGCTCAGCTTTCAGATAATTTTCAGTATTTGTACACTGGATAAGAAATGCTCATTCATCACCTTTTTTTTCTGGTGGATAAGAAGTCCAGAAGTTCCTTTAAGATGCTTTAATTGTTTCACATGCAAAGGGCATTACATTCCATATTGCTCTTAAAATCTTACCCTCTCTTCTCACAGCCATTTCTTTCTCCATTAATAACTACTTCTCACTATTTGGTTTATTTCTCCCAGTGATTATTTTAATTAAAAAAGAAATACATCTGGTTAATATTTTTAATGTATACAAATATTTTGATCTTTCTGGAGTAAAAGGCCCTAAAACAGGCAAGAAACCCCCTACCACTACTATACACAAGAAGTCAGCAGATTTTTAAATGCCTATGGAGTCTTTGCAATGAAATGGTGCCTGAAAACATATCAGAGCTAAAGAAGAAAAAGTCTAGGTAGTTCTTAAATTTTCTAAAACTAAAGAAATAAAACCATGAATGTTTGCATAAAAATTATTTATTTCATAAAATCCAGAAATTTTTGAATGAAAAGTCTTTTCATTAAAATAACCAAATCTTTATCTTGATAACCACATTTAACCAAATTTTAACTTGATAACCATAGTCTATGGCAAGAAGTTCAGAGTCCCTAGTTAACACTCTCTAGCTATCCTTAGAATTTCAAATCTTAGATAAGCTCTGATTATATCATTTGTGTCTGCACAATATGTTATTCACTCAACAAAAACTGTCCAGAGAAATACCCATGTCTCATCTTTTATTTATTTTCTCCACATAAAAAGTACTGTTAAGTTAAAGTTATGGCTAAAAGAAATTTATAAAAATGTTGGAATGTTTTAATTTTGGAGATCTAAGTGAAAACAAGAAAAGAGAAAAAAGAGAACAAAAGAGACATTTTCTGTTACAAAAGAGAAAATTAAGGCCAGAACCCCCATTTCTAAGATGGCACAGAGGACCTGCAGGAGCCCAAAACTGTCAATGACCTTCAGTGATGTTCTTGCCTCAAAACCAAATTAACTAACACAATTCATCCCACTGGCATTAAGGTAGCAGCAAAAAGAAGTTGTGTTGGCAGGTGGTATTCATCCCCCTTTAGAAAGATGCTACTTATGACTTTTCCATGAGTATCATTGTTATTTTAGTTCTTTGTTTCCTGGCCCAGGTGAGAAATACTGTACCCTTTCCCTCCCTGTGAATCTCACAGGGATCTGGGCAACACACCTGACAAGGCATAAGAAGTCTGCTGGTCTTTTGTGTGTGACCTTTTACGTTTGAAAAGTGTACATACTCCCCGTATATGCTGTGCAAATTTTCTTAGATAACCAGGTACTTTCTACATTCTTTCCTCTTCAAGGAAAAGCTAAAAATACATTTTCTGAAATGAAAGTGTAGCCTTCCAAAATTTGGGCATAACTGACATTTTATGTCTCAAATAAATGATTACTGATAATTATTTTGCATCTAGGTTACTATACTAGTTTTAATTAATTTTTAAATTTTTACTTGCTGATATGAAAACAAAAGAAAAACTTAGAGGACTTTTCAAATTCCATTTTCCTGTTTCTGTAACGTTTTAATTCAGCAGCTGTTTGTTCAATTATTTAAAATTATATAGAAAAAATATATCTTGTTCCCCATTTTAAGAATTCTATATCATCTGTGGTTGAAGAGCAAAAATAGCCTTCTAATGGTAATGGAACTGCAATAGCTATGAAATCAAATCCTGCTGTGCTTTCCACAATTATTTGGGTTTTCTTTTCTTAGGAGAGAAAAAATAAAATAATTTCTTGAAATAATATTGACATAATAACTGTACTCAAACATTAAGCTTACACATAGGAATATAGAAATTCCTATTATTTTATTTGATATTTAAACATTCTTTCCATTTAGATATTTCTCTTTATTATTTTTTTAATTGAAAAAGTATTCTTCTTTTTCTCTTTTAATAGAAAACTTTAATATTTAAACAAATGCAGTTTTTTTTCCTCTCACTTTATACCAGTGTAAACAGGGAGCAATTGCAACAATGTCAAGTAAAACAGCTGTTGGGGGAGGCTAAAGCATAAAGTGATTAAGCACTTCATAAAACTATAGCTGCCATGATAGATAGTACATTGCATGACATTAGATCAAAGCAAAATCTAGAAAAAATATTTACATAAGTTATTCAAATAACACCTAGTCTGTGAATAATTGGCTTTTCAGAAACATTTGAATATGTGAGACTTTTTTCTATGTCAGATGCTTTTTAGAGAAAAACAATTCCTCCCTCCCATCTTACCCTTTCTTTTGAAAAATCTGAACTGAAATGCAAGTATAGTGCCACAGGGTAATTCTGACAGGTTAGCCTTTTTCTAACCAATAGGCCACATTCATCTAGTAAAATAAGTCTCCAGTGATGCACCACCTTCATCCTTTAAAAGAAAAATTACAATATATAGTAGGAAGCCCCAGGCCAGGGAGATTATCCCATAATGGGAAAATGTATGAGTGAGTGCTTTATCTATCAGTTCAATGAGATATCACCTCTAAAATTTCCAGAAATAAATATTTTATTCCAGTTGTTGAAAAATCAACATTTTCTTGGCATATAGACTTGTTAATTGATTGTATCTTATTAATTTTAGTATCAAATGGCAGTTGAGAGAGAAATCAAGAACACAAGAAAGATAATCAATGTTTTCTAAAGATCTTCAGAGATCTGGAACAACACTTGCAGATATTATGGACTAAAAAGAGCTAAAAAAGTTAAAATGTCCTGTCCTTCAGAGGTGCTTACACTTGTTATTCCTATTGGCCTGAGCAGGAATTTTGAGCCTATAGCACCATTAAAATTCACGTAAGTTTTATTTAGATAGTTACTTTTTAGGCACTCAAGTCTCAAGAAAAAAAGAAAGGCTTTTAAGTGTAAATTTATGAAAACATCAGTGACTTTCAGCTCTTTGGGTTCACACTTCAGTAGCATGTCTGTGCTTGGAAAAGTAATGTGGACTCTCCCAAAATCAATCGGAAGTGAAAGCTCCATAATGAACATAGAATTTATAGAAATCATTTATAGAAAGAGGATATAAATAAAAGATGTTTGAGACTTCTTTCAAATACTTAGTTTTCTTTATATGATATATTTTAGAACATTCCACAGCATCTAAAATATATAAAAATAAATATCTACAGTATTTACAAATTATCATACAATATGATCTTTAAAAAGACTTGTAAAGTTATGTTCTTTAGCTCATACTGAGGTAAGTAGGTTTCTGTAAGACTGATAAAAAATAGGATAGGCAGTTATTTTGAAGGAATTCCTTTGTCCAGTTGTAGTAGTCTGTACCACACCTAAAAGCGTGTGCACTCTCTGGTGGTTGTAGTATATTGAGCCAAAGTCATCCTTGCTGTAACTCCATTGAGGTAAGTTTCGTTATGCTAGGGATGAATTTATCCCACTCTGCATTCTCTGTGTTGAGAGTGCCTTCTGCAGAAACCCTCATGGCTTCATCTATATTTGAAGTCATGTTCATTCCTGGTATGTGGAGATGCAGTTCCATTGATTTCAACGGGTTGAGCACAGCTGGGATATCTGTAGAAAAAAATAAAGATTCTAAGATCATTTTACTGTTTGTATTAGGTAGCTGACTGACTCACCCTCTGATTGTCACTCTCTGGACACTATGCAGGTGATGGTCTATTAACAAAATGGTCTTCCAGAAAATGCTCAAAATTGCATTTGCAAATTTTAAGTGAAAGCTTCTTGACTGAAGACTAAGGGCATTTCTGATGCATAAACGTTGATTTTTCTTTTTTTTTTTTTTACATTTAAACATTTTAATATTCTACTACTACTTACTTAATATGCACTTTTTGAGAAATTGCTCTGTGGTTCCTTATCCAGATGCCACTGTGACCAGCAGAGCACTACAGCTCCCTGGGTGCAAGTCAGTCATGGAATCCTTGATAGTTTGGGTTGGAAAAAACCTTTAAAGACCATATAGTCTAACCCCCTGCCATGAGCACAGGACAGGCAGAGAGAAGATAATTGTAATAAATAAGAGACAAAGGGTAAAACATAATCTACAGGTACACTTTCATCTGGGTTTCCTGGTTGTAACTTTGCTTGTGCCATACATGTAGGCAATACTGTTGAATTCAGGGAAAAAACCGCATTCCTTCTGTAGTGAGTGCAAAGTGGCTTCCCAGCTGTCCCTGAACACATGCAATAACCTACCCAACAGGAAAAAGAACACAAAATGTTGGAAAATAAATTAATGTGACTTTCTTATTTAATCAGCCTCACTCACACCAGAATGCATGCTAAGCAGATAATTTGAAATAGTAAAAGGACATGCAGGTAGTTCAACCTGTACACACGATTTTGGTTAAAATCTTTATCATATACCACAACTTCAGATAATTAGCTCAGAGTAGAATATAGCTGTTTGTAAACAAATTCCAATGACAAGCGAAGTGATTTTTATACTTTCTGGTAATTGTTCTTTTTTTAATTAGGAGTCTAAAGGAAGTAGGGATCCAAAGAAAATATTTGTATAAAATATGATTACTTTATTCCCCCCCAACTGCAACACAGGTTTTGAAATTAATGTGATGAAATTTTGTTTCATCAATATATAACCAAAGTCGTAACATATTCTATAAAACATTTCTTTTCATTTACTTTTCTTATGGTCAGTCCTTATTTGTAAACCCCTTCTTCTCTCTGTGTGCTCATATGCAAATATGAGCACAATTAGATTTTACTTTCACAGAATCAAAAGACAGGGACAAGTACAGTAATAGCAGGTAACAAGTGCAGTACCATTTGATGAAATTGTGTTTATGTTGGTCAATACAACATGTTCTGCTAGTTTTGAAACATTATCAAAATTGCTGATCTGGGTGGTCAAGGACTTCCGACTCTCTGTACTGGCATGACCTCTGGTGAACCGTTCGTCATGGTGGCTGCCAAAGATGCAACAGGAAAATGCTGCTTTAAATTCTTCTCTAAATTTCCCTGTCAATCATAAAAAGGACTCATGAAAAAAAATTGTACTATAAACCACATTTCATCCAGCTTCATAGATTAGGAAAAAAAAGGAACTATCTAAAGCAAAATTAGCGTAAATCACCCAGACACTCTTCTCATGCAGAAGTAGGAAATCACAATTTCATCATCTTGGAGAAAGATAGGAGAAAGATAACCTTTCTAAGAAGATATGTGAGGTGTAGTGTGAAGACTGAATTATTCTTGGCTAGACAGAGTGGACAAACTAGAATGATTAATGGAATCATGACATAGGTAGTCTGTTGATGAATTAAATATATAATAATAATTAATTGAGCAATCATAGGCTTAAATGATTGAATAATTACTTGATATGTAAAATGAGAGAGCATGGCTAATTTGTGTTTCACCATTAATATGTTTGAAAAGAAGATTCAAAGTGTTCAACAGCCCATTAGTCTGCTTTTGGGGCTCAGAGGAAATTGTTCAAATCATCCTCACACTACACACCACAAAAAAACTACAGTGGGCAAATGTATACTGAGAATCCACATGGTTTTGCCTTCCTCTATTTAGCTGCAATACAGCGTTAGGTCCTTTGAAGCTTTAGCTGCAATACAGTTTAGGCCCTGATTTTCCTCTCCATAGCCGAATAATACAAATACAAACAAAGACAAAACTGTACTAGTAAGTAATCATCATCCTGACTGGTTCTTTGTCCTTGAACCCAGTTGGCACAATCTGGTCATGCAAGCACTATTAAAGACTCACAGCCTCCAAACCACAATACCTACATACAACATTCTGGCTGGGGACAGCCCCTGGATTGTGCTACCTCCCAGACAGTATCCAGGGAGTGTTTAGCGGAACAGTAATTGTTTGAGATCAAAGTCATGCCAGGAACTTCTCTACCAAGTTAATGTCATGGACAGTCATATTCAAGCACTTGGACTCAGGCCCTGGCAGTGTCCAGGTTAGTTATAGGTAGATAGCCTGAAGGTAATGGGATACTTCAGGCAACTTGTTCCAGGAAGAGGGTCTAGCTCTCACCAGAGGAGCTGAGCTGATGTTACACAGTCATTAATCTTATTTGCTATGGCTCATTACATTCAAACTATACATTAAACTTGAATTCTAGGTAACTGTAACTTACCACTGAGGAAGTTATAAATAATAGGATTGGCTGCACTGTTTGCATATACAAGCCAGTGTGAGAATGTGAACCAGGCATATACAGTTTCTCTGTCGTCAGCATGATTAAACATCCCCAAAACCCTATAGAAAGAGAAAAGCAAACCTGAAAGATTGCAAAATTAGAAATCATACAAAAAGATTTTACAACTTCTAGCCAAATTTTATCTCTGATGACCTATTTGTGGTATCACAGAAAAGCTTATTCAGCAGTACTCTCTTGAGAGAATGAAGTTATCTCCCCAATCTTCAGCCTCCTGTCTTGGTGGTTTAGCACAACAGAGACCATCAGTACTTTGCTATGGTGCAGATACACAACTTTTCTGCCAAGTAACCAAAGTCATCTGGTGTCAGATAAGCCACGAAAAAATGGGAAAAGTTGCTTTTGATCTACTCGTGTCATTGAAGTTCCTGGCTCTAGGTCCACTCTCCAATAGATAGGGACTCCGGAATTGAAAAGGCGTGTAACTGGCCCCAACCCTGAGGCTATAGTAGCAGCTTCTGTCCTCCAGAGAAATCGGTATTTTCCAGATTCCTCACACCTCACTTTTGCCATTGCAGTGGTAATCTAACTCTGGGCCTACTCTACTGTTGTTTGTTGAGGCAGCCTGTGTAGTTCCTCTGTTTCAGGTTGTAGGTTCCTGAACAGCATTGTGGAAATACTTCTTTGTCTCCATATTTCCTACTAAGACTTGAGAGTGAAAAGTACTTAAATTAGGCCACAGGAAAAGGCCAGAATTGAGTGGGATGTATTTAAGCATTGAAACTATTTCTTAAAAACTAAAGTGTTCCAGTAATACTCCAATAAAAAAAGAACAAATAAAAGGCTGATTATTTTTTAGGATATTCAAATCTTCTGCTATATGCAGTTATTTATTGGTATTCCAGAGGGCTCATGAGATGTAACTTTGCCAAAGCCTGCCTATCAGGCACTGTATGAAAAACAAGAGTGTACACCATTATATACCAAATGAACAGGAGAAAAAAGGATAAAAAAAGGAAAGTACAGCTTCATAAGGCTGTATTGAATTAGAAATCGTATTAAAATTTTACAATTTCTAGCCTAATTTTACCTCTGATGACCTATTTGCAGTATCACAGAAAAACAATTTCAGGCTAACTGAAAGGGTTAGCTTAAGGTCTAAAAATTATACATGAGGGCCTTATGTTTCAATTCAGAATTTCTCAGTCCCTGGAGCCAAGCCACAACACTACACTCTGCTGCTAACCTTCAGCTGCTCCTTTAGGTAACTGCACTTCCATGGGTGTATTTACAGCAACCAAGCTGTAATCCCATGTAAATAACAAGGTTTAATGAGGAGACAGGCTAGATCATTTTCATGAGGAAGAGCTTGCTAATAAGGGTTCCACAATCCAGCCTTTAGTTTAATGACTATGGATAGGTTACATATAATATTTTCTTGCAATTGTATGCTTATTTTCCATTTCTTTATTGAGCAATAGGTAAGCTTGTTCTTCAAAAGTATTTGCCAAAATAAAAGGAATCTCATAATAGAGGATTGTTTTTAGATAGAAAGCTTTACCAAGTGTTTACATTGTGGGATAAACTTTACCTTTTCAAGACATTGAGGATGCTAATTGGTAGATAACAAAGCGCAAAAACCAAGAGGACAACCATTAGCATACGTGCTGTTTTCCTTCTTGCATGAATCTGTTTTATTTCAGCTGCCACAGCGCTAAGCTTTGACTTTGTTGATTGTCCCAGCCCTCGGGGCTGTGCTGAGGGCTGCAGAGGCTTCCATTTTTTCTGAACAACAGAAGAAGTTCCTGGAATCTAAGAAACACACACACAAAAAAAAGGGCATTTTGAAAAACTGATATGTAGATATAAAAAGAAAAATAGACATGTTGACATACACAATGTAAGCTCACAGGGATAAAGAGGAGTTTTTAATTAAATTAGTTGCTGTAGCTGCAAGAAACAAACTCAATTTCAGACACATTAGAAGAACTGCATAAAAATTGTGTTTAATACAAATATATTAACTGATGTACTAAAATTTTCTTCCCACATATCTTGCCTTGCTTGTGTCTTCAGACCATCACACTTACCAACCCCATTGATGCAATTATGTTGCTGTAAGTTCTACATTAAATGTTTTGTTGCATAGCAGAATACTGTATCCCATTAATATGCTGCTAGTATATACTAAACAGCTTTTCAGCATTGGAAAACAAGGATTCAAAGCCTGAACAGCTGTGAAGTGCCATAAAGCTTCCACACATTCAACGTAGATGACAATGAAGTGGCTAAAGAAATAACAGCTGAAGTGTGGATCTCCCTGCAAAGTTCTTCAAAACTGAATATACGGTATATACACATATACAGTAATGAATAGAGGGAAATCATGGAAAAATGCCAAGACATAGGAAGAATTAAGTTTGTCAAAGGCATTTTGCAATGGGTAGATGTAGTACCATGCTATTAAAAAAAAAAAAAAAAATCTTGGTTTTTGTTTTCTGTACCCTCACATAAGACAAGCCAAATAAAACAATTTTGCTTCAGTTCTTCAAAATTACTTCCTACCTGCAGCTAAATGAAAAAGACTGTAGATAGCAAGGACTTTCTCAGAGAACTCTATTACATTTATAATGTGTTCAATGCTATAGAGTATGAAAATCTTTTGGCTAGAAATAATAATAGTTATATAGCATAATATATAATAATATAAATAAATAATAGTTTTACTTATGCATGGTGCAATTTTGTGGGGGGTGCCTTGTCACACTTCGTGTTTAATAATGTTTCATGTTTAAAATATCTGCAAAATTCACACTATATATTTTTTTAAAAAAAATGGGTTTATCCACAAAAACTGACCAGAAAAGAATTAAATTTTTTATATTTATTTCAGAAAAATAAAAGTAAACTAAAAAGTGTGCCTATTCAAAATTGCTGTAGAAAGCTATTATGCTGGGGGTTTGGTGGGGTTTTGGTGGTGGTTTTCGTTTGGGGGTTTTTTTGGTCAGTTGTTGTTTCGTTTGTTTATTTGTTGGAGGTTTTGTGTGTGAATGTCTTCCTTGCACAGGAAAGCTCTTAATTTAGCATTTATGTGCACCGTCAAACCTGGTTTACAACTATTGGAACGTTTTGGCAAAGTTAGCTTGTAATGAGCAGGAAATCAATGCAACGGATCAGGAGATAGGTTATAACTTTTTTTTTTTTTTTAAGGTATCTATGGACTTAAAGAGTCCAACAGAGCTCCTTGCAGTTCTACTGTGGGTTCCACTCATTCAGCTGAAATCAGCAGTTATCAGCTTCACAACTGCATGTCTGTCCTAATGCTTTTAGAAGATTTACCCTGCTTAGCTGTGGGGTGTATTACTGTGTGTGTCTTTGCCATGCTCTGCTGAGGTAAAATGCTGTGTAAGACTCTGATTCTGGCTTTTCAGGGATACTTCGGTATACTGTTTTTCTAACTTTGAATCAGAAGCTTTTTTTGTCTCTTTTCAGTCATACTGAATAACATATTCTAGCAAGAACTGGAGGTGAAAGCAAAGAAATTCAGCCAAATCTCTCCCTCCTGATTATGTCGAAGATTCACTTGAAGAAATCAGTGATCAGCTTTCATGGTAGATAGATGCAATTTAGAAGAATATAAACATTATCTTGGCTCCCAGTTGTGAGTGTCTATTTCTACAGAAAAGTTAGATGTGACCTTGTATGTGGTTTGTACCCGTATGAGCAGGCAGAATGATCTTTTCTGTTATTTAAGCAGTCTTTATTAGCAAGAGATGATCGAAGTTAAGACTGTATACAATGTGCAGTCTCCCTGTACTATATATTAAATTGCTAACTTTCTAGCAGTTTGTACTGAGAACCTTTCTAAAAAAGCCCATTTTTCCTCAGTCTTTACCTGGCATACACCTGGGCTTTGCTACTGTTACACCAATAGACAATAATACAATGAGAATATTACCAGAACAACCCCCTCCACCAAAACAAACTATAAACACACAGATGCATAGCTGAACCAGTACCATTTAAGGAGCATTACACTTCAGAAGTGTGTGTGCATGTGCATATAGAAAGATTTACAGATATGTATTTATGTAAACATACATGCATGTATTACAAGATACAATGAGAGGAAACTGACTTGTGTCAGGGGAGGCTTAGATTGGATATTATCCAATTTATGAAAAATTTCTTCACAGAGAGGGTTGTCAAGCATTGGAACAGGCTGCCCAGGGAAGGGGTTAAGTCACCATCTCTGGAAGTATTTGAAAGACATGTAGATGTGGCACTTAGGGACGTGGTGTAGTGATGGATTTGGCAGTGTTAGGTCTATGGTTGGACTCAATGACCTTGAGGATATTTTCCAGGATAAATATTTGTATGATTATGTATGTACAAGTATACACATGGGAGCATAATGTAAATACTTACTTTTTTTTTTTTTTGTAATGAATCAGTTATAGAGATAATTGTGGAGAATTTGTGTAATTCCAATATTTTACTAAAAGCCTATTAGCTGTGTCCAAATAGGTACTAAGTGACAGCTATTTTCTTGTGCACCTTTTCTCTATCCCCTCAAATAATTATCAAGGGGTTTATAACTAAAGGAAATCTCTCAAATGTAATATCAACTTGCAAAGATTGGAAGGATATATTCCAACTACAAACATGAAAATGGGTAAAGTTCCTAGTTATTAGTAGAAGTAGGCTTTAGTGTCAATGTATTTGGACCTCAGTACATTGAAGCATACTTGGAACTTAAAGCAAATTGTGTATCAACACTTTCATCGTAAGTCCATTCAGTCTTATTTGTTTGTTCCAAAGTTACCTTTAACCTACTTAAAATCCACAAGAGAATATAATCTTCTAAGTCACTATTTCCTTGCTAACAATTAAAATAAATTACTCAAAATCCCTAGTAGTTGCTGCATAATTGTTCTTGTCTTTACAAAGGTGAATCATTAATTCAAAGATTGTAAAGCTTATGTTCCAAGATCAGAAATTTTGAGAGCTATTACACAAAGTATTGGTAACAATAATTAAATCTATCTTAACTTTTTTAATATGAAAATTGTCATGCATGACACACTACATTTTAAAAAAGAACCTTTAGAAAAAGTTTTAGACATAGGAAATATCTACCATTTGTTGTGTCTTTTCTATCATGTACATCTGTAAGACTTGTTGTACCTTGCAATAGGATCATTACATTTAACTGAAGTTCTGGTAAACTGCATGATTTCTTAATTGAAACTATTATCAAAGAATACATTCAGAGCACTACATTCATTTGTGCTTCATGACTGATTACAGCGCACCTGCTGCACTTAGAAAAATGCCTGATGCCTGCAGCCAAGTCACAGTTAATAATAGATGTGCAGTGGCTTCACTTAGTGCAGCCTCTTATACATAGTGCTATCATCTATGCCAGGCAAAGACACATCTGTAATTTGGCACCACTGATAGCACTAAGCCTGTAGTAGTATTTATCTTTTTGCCACTGAAAAATAAAGGATCGTCCTAGCCTTGATAGCGTGCAAGATGTATAGGGAGAAGAAACACTGTGAAGAAGAAATAGACCAGCTAACACCCCTGAGGGGGAACAGGGCATTCCAACAAAAGAGATTAGTTTTCAGTCATTCAACTTCTGTTCTGAATCTGAACCAGCATTTTCAAGCTACATGCAAGTTAAGAACAATTGCTTTGCAGTAATTTGCTTAAATAAAAGCTTGAGAGACTAGGTAGGTTGTAAAGAAAGTATAGAAGAGAAGGTTAAGAAGGAATATGATGATAAAGTCATTGACTGATACAGGACAGATTAATCAAGGCAGAGCATATTAGAACTATGTCAGACTGAACTTAATTACAAAACCACACAGGGAAATCCTTTGTTCTGGTGAAAGGTCCCCTCAAATTGTAGAGGTTAAATTTTACCTTCAAGCTATTCTGTTAGTTAATTTTATAAATGTGAGAATATAAAAGCAAACATAATAAAGAGCACAATAATCAGCAATTCTAGTTTAACCTAATCTGATTAAAAGTGAGAATAATTGCTGTTATGATGTATAGATGATAGCAAAATGCTTTAAAGTGAATTTGGCATTCCCTGTTCTTTACTTATTTGCAAGACATATATTCTGTCAGTATAACATTTGATTTTTACTTTTATCATATGTATATTTAGAAATCTAAAGTCTACTTGTGATTTCTCTGATGGATCAATTTCAACAGCATGAAAAACGTTACTTATGTGGTAGATATTATGGCCCGCCCAGGACAGCCTCAGATTTGGATAGTATCAGACACACTGGTGAGAGAGAAAAGATTCTTGAGCACAAGTCCTATGAGGAGAGGCTGAAGGAGCTGGGGCTTTTAAGCCTGGAGAAGAGGAGGCTCAGGGGAGACCTCATCACTCTCTACAACTACATGAGAGGAGGTTGTAGCCAGGTGGGGGTTGGGCTCTTGGCAACTTGGGCTCTTCGTGCCAGGACAAGAGGGCACGATCTTAAGCTATGCCAGGGGAAGTTTAGATTGGATATTAGGAAGAAATTTTTTACAGAGAGGGTAATCAGACTTTGGAATGGGCTTCCCTGGGAGGTGGTGGATTCACCATCCCTGGAAGTGTTTAAAATGAGACTGGATGTGGCACTGAGTGCCATGATCTAGTGACCATGGCAGTGTTGGATCAAGGGTTGGACTTTATGATCTCAGAGGACCCTTCCAACCTGGTTGATTCTATGATTCATGCCCAGATGTTGATGGAAATATCAGCCATTGTTCAAGCCATTTGAGAGGGAATATCTTCCAGTGTCTCCAACAGGAGGACATTACTGTCCTTTACAGTGACAAATTATTGTCCTTTACAGAATGGCAGGGCAGTGGTGGCAGAGGACTACAGCTACAGATAAATCCTGGACAAAGCAGAATACAGCAGAGAGCACCATAGACTGGTGCATGACAGATTACAGTTCACACCCACAAAATGATTCTCAAGCATTCCTGAAGAAAATTACATCATTTTTTGCCACTAAAAATCAAATGTTCTTTGTGTGTTTGCCTGCTTGTTTTTTTTTGGTTGGTTGGTTGGTTTGGTTTGGTTTTTTGTTTAGTATTCCTGTTCTCTTTCCTGTATTTTTAATATTAAAAATTTTATATTAAAATTTTAATATGAAACATTTTAAAAAAACAGATGTTTGCATTAGAAATCATGTCAATCGTGTCAGTTATTTATCAACAATTCACGTCAAATGTTACTGATAACAGCCAGCTTCACATCAGGCAATTCCAGTCTCCCAGTTCTGATAGCTGGACCTTCTAGTTTAGCTTTTGTTCAGATTTGGACCTGCTGTCAAACTGATTAGGAAAAATTAAAATAACAAAATGAAAAGGTCAGTCCTAACTTTTGACTGCTACAGGAGATTTTAGGGGTATAAATAAGGTCACCTAAGGTATTTCAATAAGCATTTCAAAGCTCTTTCTTCTGTCTGTAATCAATCTTTCTGTTGCCTTTTGCTTTCTCCTTCTAAGCCCTTCACAGATATGAGCAAGAAGGCTTAACAAGTGACTGCCTTCACTTTTCAAGGCCCCTCAATGCCTATCCAAGGTGGCTGTAAACCAGCCCTAAGTGAAAACATGCAGTTTATACAGAAAAAGGTTGCACACGGGAGTCTGCACAAAGTTGCAACAGAAAGCACACAGAACCGGTGCTGAGTGACTTACCTGGCGACACCACAGCTTTCGAAATATCTGCAAATAGGCCAACACCATAAGACACAGGGGTGCCATGTATGTCACCAGAAAAAAGCACGTGTGATACATTTTGGGGTAAACCTCAGCTGGAAAGAGAATTCAAATAGGAAAGGTGCATTTAAATATACATACATTTCAAAATCCCCTTAAGACAACTTATTTATATAGATATGCATGTATTTTTCAAATAATAGGATATAATGGAAGATGTATCCAATAACATTATGGTCAAGAATGGTTTTTAAATCAATGCTAGATACATTCTATTACAAACATGCTTTTATCTCAAGGATCTCCTATATCACATTATTGATCTCTTACCACATTATTGCCTTAGGTATGAAGTCTTCAGAAGTTGTGCTTTTTATTAAAACAGTGAAAGATAAAAAATTTGATTATCTAAAAATAGTTAACTAAATGTCTCACCTACCTCACAGTTGACATATTTAACAGGTTGTATAACTGTCTTTAGTTTCAATTCTGCAAAGGCAACTTAACATATATGGATGACCTCAGAAAGGAATGAATTATGGAGAGTGACAATACATAGAAGAGAAACTGTGCACCCCATGAGCAGTTAAATTGCATGGTAATCTTAAGCATTGCGTCTTGACTAGAGTAAAGAAGGAAAGTTTATGTTAATTTCCAGATTTTCTGCATGTTTCAGGGTAATAAGATCTGCAACTGAAACTCTGTATGAATTGTGGTTTTAATTAAAAAAAAAAAAATAGATAGAGTTGCATGTGATCAAAATTTTGGTGAGCCAAACTTCTTTTCTGCCTCTTAAAGTGTTTGAGATTGTGTATCCTATCAAAGAAGCAATCCCTCTACATGCCAGGAGAATCTCTGAGAGTTTGATCAGACAAGGATATACAAAGACTTGGCCCATAACTCTCATAGCAGGGAAGAGAACATCATCATGTTAACTCCAGGTTCACTCTCAAATGCAGACTCAAGTCATCTCACATTCATCATTGGACCTGAAAGTGTCAGCTGGTTCACTGGTCAGAAAAACTTCAGTATCAGGGAGATGGAAATTTGCTATAGCAATATCTAGCCCACGTTCATTCCTAGCAAGGGTAATAGAGGTGTTGCCACTGATATTTGATAATTTTGATGGATCAGGGTTCAAAAAATTCAGATGATCAGTATTTGACTCCTTACTTGCTCTAAGATCTTTTAGCAAACCAGCTTGCCAACTCTTAACTAGCAGCTGCAGCTACTAGCTCTTGTCAGTGTCCCTGGGGGAGCCAGACCATTTGGGACAGGTTTTTTATAATTGGTGATAACCTGAGATAATATATTGATTGATGATCTCAAACTTGGTTTTGCATTCCAGAAAATGCAGCCTCACAGAAGTCCTGTTAGACATGAAAATACTGACATGCATGCTTCATAGATGGAGGGACTAAGGAGAAACTGGAGTAATGTGACTTACTGGGATCATGGGAGGTCAGAATTGAAAGTACATTCTTTCTGCTCAGAAGGAGGTGTCACCTGCCTCATCAATGCTCTGCAGGCAGCCAGGCCCCTTTCAGGTAGAAGGATGGTACATATTTAAAAGGCCATCTGGAGTTTACAACTTCCAATTTAGCATTCCAAGTAAAGTGAAACATTAAATGAGCCTAGCTATCTACAAAGAACTGAGGACCAGGTTGGAGGAAGATCCTGACACTTGCCTTTGAAGTTTAGCCACCTGAAAACTGCCAGCTGCTAAACATCAAAGGAAACCTGTCCCTCCTCCATCCAGGGCAAAGCTCTTTACAGAACTTTTCCCTAAGAAGCATGACTCTGTTTAGCTTCTTAAGCCAAAGAAAAGCTTTAAAGCTGTTTGACAATCACAGCAGCAGGAAGGCGGAAGAGCTGTCTTTGGATACCATTCATTTATCAAATGAGTGAGTTCCAGGCTGCTTGAATGAGAACATCAATCTCTGGGCATCAGTCTATGGTCCTGGTCATATATCAGCTGCCTGACTGGGACTACTGAACCTCTTACTGCCAAGCAGAAGAGGAGAAAAGTGTCTTTGCCTTCCATGGTCACTTAATGGGTTTCAGGAGAGGGGGAGATTGTTCTCAGCTGGAATAACCATCTCTTTAGGAGTAAAATAACAATTCTCATGTCTCTGGCTGCTATTTTACCTAAAAGGGAGAAGAGAGCATAAAGCAAACAGGTGGTCATGGGGGGTTGGACAGGGCTGAGGTCAGCATTCCTAGTCAGCTTCGTTCATACAGTATAATTACTCCACCTGATAAAGAATATGTTAAAACAAGCTTTCTTTTATCTACTGCAGGGGTTATCAAACAAATTTTAAACTTTTCTAAAGCTTCCTTTTCAGTACTGACTACCAGTCCCAAATTGTCATTCAATGAAGCAAGGAGGTAGATTGGAACTACAGCTTCTGGATTTTGCTAGATATATACTTATATACTGTAATTATACTGAAATATACTGTATTTGTGTATATATATATATATATATATATATGAACAAACTGAGAAAAAAACAGACTCAAAAGGTTTTGCATGTCTAGCAAATGAAATATGCCCTTAAGCCATAGGTGCATGATGAAATTGATACTCGTGACAGCTTCTTTAGGAATAGGGAAAACAAGACTATCAAGTTTGTTGAGCATCAGTAGAGTTCCCATGTTCCCTACTCTCAGGAAGATACCTATAAGGTTTTGGAGTTACCAAAGGAGAAGCAATGCAGCTAAAACAGTATACTTTTAGAATAAAGCTTAATAAATAGGTATATTGGGTGCCCATAGTAGAGAAAATTCGACCCCACAATGCAGTCCCTTCCAAATTATGTCAGAGTACTTATGATTAGCTAATACTAAAATTACATTTTGAAATCTAATATGTTATGCTTGAGTTATCAGTGCACAATAACAACACACATAATTTTAGTATTAATCTGACTTTTGTCTGCATTAAAATATTCCACAAGTTTTTCATTAAATTCTGAACACTTCAATAAACAGGATGTATAAAGCTTCCTGTATTAACGCAATTTCCAGCTATTTGTCTTCCAGTATTAAGACAATGTGTTTTTTACTATTGTATGAGTAGTGTAAGAGGAAATGGAACACAAAGTCTTCCCTTTGTTTCCATTCAACCCAGTTTTGGGAAAGGATTATCTCTATATTCTTTTTATCATTTGCAAAGGGCTTGGCTAACACACTTTGGCTAACACTTTTTTCTTGAACAGCTCTAAGAGAATGTATTTAGCTGACTTGGACACATGGTGAACTCATTTTAATATATATTTCTTTTATTTTGGCACTTTATCATCAAATTCAGCACATAGCAATTACAGACTATTATAGAAATGTGGCCAACTCTGGCTCCTTAAGTGTGCTCGCATAGGTCACATGTTGGATCCTTCTTCATTCCCAAATAAAATATTGTTATTAGACAGTACTCAAAATGAAAAACCCTCAGCCTAGAATTGGCAATGAATTTTACATTCAGGAATGCCAGAAGCAATTAAAAAGAAATTGAGCCCTGTTTTAGGCTGAACTATTGCACCATTTGCAGCCACTGGCAGCTCTCCAACAGCATGCTTGAAATCTTATTAGTCAGCGAGGTTACTATTTCTTTACTGTTAAGGAGCCCGAGTGTCACAGTGCTGATCAGACCTTCCCTCCAGACATTCATCAGACTTCTATGGTCTTCAGCAGCTGGTCCTAAGTCTGAGTAGGGTACAGTGCTGTATCCTGCTTTAGCATCTCTGACATTTTCCTGGACATGGCTTCCCATTAGTCCTCCATAGCACTTCATGTTTCAGTGGCCCTGAGTTCCCGGAATTACAATACACTTCTGAAACACTTTGGAAAGTGCCATTAGGCATCCCCCTTTTGCTGTCCCAACCTTGAAAAATCGCAGTTTAACATCCTTGGGACATATGGTATACATGATGCTGTGAAAAGATTTTATCAGATGTAGCCTACTTTTAAACAGCATAAATTATATGCAGTTCTAAACAAAGCAGTAAACACACAAATACAATCCCTTTCCTCTAAACTGACTCTCCTATAGGATTTTCTCAGGGTCTCTTGATTAGGTGAGGTATCTATAAATCCACTTTCTCTTTACAAATACAGGTTATTTGTAGCAGCATGAATTTCTTTCTCCTTCAACCTTCTCCTACTTAGCTTTCTTTGACCCTCAATATTCCCACAGTCAAAAAAAGGCAGCTCAAAATCCAACAAAAATACAACTATTTTCTTTGAAAACATTAGTTTATTTCTTCTTCTGGCTTTAAGGAAGTTTTTCAGTCTTTTCAGACTGCTGCCCTGTTACCATATTCTTTCGTTATTCTGTTAGGGGGCCTTTGTGATTTTGAACCTTCTTTTTCAGTAGAAAACCTGCATATTCTCTGCTTTGCCCAAACTCAGAGTCCTTAGACATTTTCAATATAATGGAAAGCATTTTTATAATTACACTCTATTCTCTGTAGTCTGAAAGGGATGTGTATATATATATATATGTTATATTTTATTCTCATTGATAAAATATGGTTAACACTATATTTACTAAGTAATTCCATGATTTGAGCAATCTACTTGTAACTTAATGAATATAAAGATTCCATTTCCAAATTACTGTGAAAAGCTATTTTTAGAATGTGGAGAGGATTATTTTTAATGGATATCTGAAATACATCAGCAGAATAACTAGCAGTGATGGTGCATTGTCATTAGAAGAATAATTCATTCAAAAGACAGTAGAATAAAAATAGGATTATTATCTTTTAGTGGGGTGAAAAGCTTCCCATTTCAGAAAACTTCAATGCATTTTTAATGTAAGATTATTTTTTCATCTTTTCATTATTTCAATAGAAATAAAAATTTAAAAAAATAATGGAGTGTTTGCACTTCGTTTCTGAAGCCGCACACAAAAAGGACTTAATCTTATACGCAAGTATCTGCCTTTGTTATACCCCTTTCTATCCCTTCAAACATCCAAGTGAAGGCTCACAGCATAATATATGATAGGTTGGATAT
>JAWWES010000115.1:91051092-91076842 GCA_035583135.1 Lophotriccus pileatus
GCCTTTGTTATACCCCTTTCTATCCCTTCAAACATCCAAGTGAAGGCTCACAGCATAATATATGATAGGTTGGATATTAGAAAGAAGTTCTTTACAGAGAGAATGATCAGGCATTGGAATGGCCTGCCCAGAGAGGTGGTGGATTCACCGTCCCTGGAGGTGTTTAAGATGAGGCTGGATATGGCACTGAGTGCCATGATCTAGTAATCACAGTTGGATCAAGGGTTGGACTTGATGATCCCGGAGGTCTCTTCCAACCCAGTTAATTCTATGATATTCTATGATATTGTATGATAACCTGTTTTGGACAAATACACTCCATAGGAGGAGAATCTTGTAAACATGTGGCGTATTTTTGTTTTCAGGGTTTCATTTTGGTTTGGTTATGTTGTTGTTGTTTGTTCTGTTTGTTTTGTTGGTGGTGGTTGTTTTTATAATTGCTGCTTTAGCTCAGGCGTATCTGTGGGCTGCAACTACTTCAGAACAACACTGAACTAGAGGCACTCTTTAAAATAGCTCTAAGGTTACTACAGTAACTCTGTAGTTCAAAAGCAACACTTTCCTGTTGGGAATCAAAAAGTGGCCAATACAGATCTGGAAATTTTGAGATCACGTTCCCTGATGAAATGCTCTCCTGACTTCCTAATTAATAAACCACATCATTTCCTAGGTTGATTAAAAGAATCTTTGCTGCAGAACTAACCTTGAAGTGATGAAGGCATGGATAATTAGTTCTGCAGCCAAAATGAGTGGACAGAAGTTGTACTTGGAGTGAATGTTGTGAAAGAAAATAGTCACACAGATACTGTGGCATCCAGCAGCAGACAGGCATACAAAATTGTTCACAGATGAAAAGAAGAAAAGAACACTAGAAGTAGAGAGCAGATTTTTCCTCTCTAATGAAACAGCAATTACAGTACTCACAGCTTAACAGAGGTTTCCTCTAACCTACAAACTTTCAGCACATCTTTGTCAGCAAAGACTGCCAGTGACCTAATGGCCATCTCTGCCCCCTTGCTTGCTCCCAGAGGACTAACTGGGATGGAGATAAAGAAAAGGGAATGTGATAGCTGGTGTCTTCTTATTAATCCTCTAGTGGCCCTGTGAAAGACATTAGCAGGGGGGGAACTTCCAAAAAAGCACATGGAAGAGCCCTCAGCAGTTCAAGCTGCTTGAGCTAATTTATCATGATAATTAGGTACAGGTGATCTAGTTGTATTTTGTCATAATTGTTCACACGATTGGAATCTTCTACAGGGACAGCTCTGGGAGAGCATCTGATTGTGTTTTAGTCTGACTCAAGGCTATTAAATAGGCACCTTTTAGTTATATGTTTTGGCAAACTTGGCTTTATTTTCCTGTGTGTGAATAATGGTATAATGGTCATTATATCCAGTGTCAGAGTCACAGCATGTAACTCATATGCTCTGTTAGCATTGGAGGTGTGCCAAGGCCCACCAGAGTTGAGCCTGAACCATTTGGGTGGGTGGCTCACACCACTTGCTGTGAACGGAAACAGAGTAGAAGTAGTTACTCCCTGACAACACTTACAGCTTCTTACAGTTGCAATCAGATACAGAATATGTTAAAGTCAAAGTTAATCTGGAAGGGCAGAATTACAAATCAGGGTAAATGAGTCTTGGTTAGACTCATTTGTAGCTGATTACATTCACCAAGTTATTTAAATGATCTTGTCCATGAAAAATTTCAAATTGTAAGTTAACTCACTACCCCCATATCGATGACATCTCTAAATTCTGAAATGATACCCCCAAGAGATATCTATAAAGACTAGTTAAATACCACCAATTAGCAAAAGCAATATATCAGGTAAACAGAAATTCTGTTCTTACATAGTTATTTCTTAAGGCTAAACACTGAAGTCTTTGTGAACCTGTGATGTCCATCGGTCACAAAATTATAAAAGCATAAGAATTTAAGGGTGGGAACATTTCTACCCTCTGGGAAGCATTAAAATGGTCAAGACATAAGTCAGCTTCATTCATTTAAACTTGATTTCAAATGCACTTTAAGTCTCGGCAATACAAAAGAAATTCCCAAAAATTTCAGAGTATTGAAAAATGCTAGTTCTAGGAAAGCTCATACAATTCAGAACATTTTGTGATGTTTATACGATTTGACTGCATATTAACATGTCTTGACATTTTTATTACTTAATAGCAGTACAAATTCAGTTTGTATGGTCAATGACACACTCACCTCCCCAGTGCTCATCACACACTGTGAACAAGGTGGTTTTATTGGCTAATCCTGGGAACACACTGCTGCACTCCATAACAATAGCCTGAGGAATCATTATGATGCAGGACACAATCCAGATAATTATAATGCTGTTCCTTGCTCGCTTGGCTGTGCTTTTAAACATCAAAGGGTGACAAATTGCATACCATCGATCCAAAGCAATGCAGCTGAGTGTTAGTACAGACACAGAGACTGAAACTGTCTAAAAAAAATAAATATTATGTAAATGTAAATGCAGGATTTTTTCAGAGCTTTAAAAATTATTTCTTGTATTTTTCCCCAGAGTTTTAAAAATTATTTCTATTTTCAACATGGTTCTTTATCTGCAACCATTAAATAGAAATTATTCCCAGAAAAAGACTCTCTTTGAAATCACTCCTTACTGAATTACATCAGATCTCCTCCTCTGCTGTAGTTCTACTAGAATCAACAAGACAATTCAAACATTAGGGTGCTACCTAAACTGAGTAGGTGTAGCAAAGTCGAATTTTGAAATAGCAAATTTAATCAACTGGGAATTTACAAAACTTCATCTGAAAAACCACTCTTAAAACATTAGACAATGAATTAGAACATCATATATATTCCATCATTTTACCTTTTATTTTTCACAAGGACAATGGAACTTTAGGGTCTCATGAAAAAAACCCACAACAATCAGCTTAAGGCAGTCTAAGACATTTTACTTCCTGTTCCATATAGGAAACAACCTATCACTTCAGTTTTATTCTTTCATTTCATATGCTTTGTGATCATGTCACTCACTCTTCAGATTTTCTTTCACTAGAATGGAGGCTTTGAATAAAAAATTTGTGATTTTGGTTTTATCAAGTAGAGGATGTAGGTGCTGGAGAACTATTGCCCTTGAGAATGTGGCTCTTCAGGCAGAGAGGCATCTATGAAAATGTGGATGCTGCTGGAGCCAAAGGCTGATCACATGCATACATTCCAGGTTCTGCTTGATTTTTTTTAATTATAATGACTACAAGGCCAAGCACTTGCTATTCTAGTTTGCCCAGTCAGTTCATCCAACCACCTATTCTTAGAAAAGGTATTTGCCAATCATCTTGATGCAAATGATCTCAAAACTAATTAAGTCTACTGGTAAATGAGTGGTGGCATTTACTGCTTAAGGCAGACAATCTGACCAGCTCCCAGTGTACCTGGATGCTCTATTTCTAAGAATACAAAATCATTAAACACATGAAAAAAGCTCAAACTGCCTTCAGAAGTTGGATTGTCTATTCTGGACACTTGTGTAGCTGTTTAGATCTACACACAGAGAATATTAATTACATTATTGCTTTATATCCCTCCTGAATCATTAAAAAAGATCACAAAAAGAGCATCAGACAAGTGTTCCAGAAAGTGTATTGCCCAAGTCTAACAATCAGATAGTCCAAACATAGTATTTATTAGGCATAAACATATTCAGAAGTGGGACAGTCTTTTAGACCTCAGCATGGACTCTGAGATATCTACTTAGACATCAGGGATAGACTCCCACTGGAATATCACTATTTGGAGGATGCTATTGTTCTTTCTCATTTTCATAACATGGGTAATGTGCACACAAACACAGAAGAGTAATACCTGTAAGTAGGGAATCACTTTGCAGAGGGTCTGCCCAAAGAACCACGTTTCTGTGATGTCCACAACTAAAGTTGCTGGAAGACAAGTGATTGTGACCAGAATGTCAGCCAGAGAAAGATTCACTATGAAGTAGTTGGTAACTGTCCGCATGTGATGGTTCTTCCACACTGCAATGCAAACTGAATTTGGAAAGACAAGTTAGGGAATGTTTTAGGAGGAAAATTTTTGGCTTTGTAGAATGAAGGAAATGTTTATGTATTTTGTTTAACACAGAGTATTTGAATATGTAGTTCAGTGCAAAAAACATGTGTTTTCTTTTAGAGTGGAAACGAGGGTAAATGTAGAGAGATTCTTGGTACCCAAAGAATAGCTTTCCACAGACAAGAGCATGGGAAATAATACAATACAAAAAGCAATTTATTTTTCTGTTAGTTTATCTTCACTAACTATTCATACAACTTTCTTCATATCTCTTGTAATCTGTTGGCTCTAGTCTATGACAATACACATCTAGATTTGTAAAAGTTTATCTGTTTTCTTAGGATACCTTAATTCAAATTGCTAGAACACAGGATGTTGTAAACTGTACCAAAACAAAAATTTTATAAAATATTTTTCTGGCTTTAATATATCTATTGCATCTGCAGAGAATCTGTAACAATTGTCTGTGATCTGGGGTAAGTTAATAAAAGTAATTTTTGCAGTATTAAATGTGGTACATTTTTGATGATGATCAAAAGCAGCATGTAGCAGACACTTTATAAGATGTGCCTTTAAAGCTTGTTTAATATATTTTATGTCTCTCTTTTTCCAATTAGAAGTGAGGCAAATCAGTCCTTTAACAACATTACACTGAATTCATACGATACCAAATTAAAAATGCCAAAATTCAGTCTGAGAAAGTAGCCTAAAAGTAAGTTTTTTAAAAAATTTTGAAAGACAAACCCTGAGACACTCTGGCAATCCAAAGCCCTTGAATGTTTTAGATTCAGTCACCAAAAGCTCTTTAAATACTAATGTGCAAAATTTTCCAGAAACACCACAATACTTCTTGTAAGAAAACAGTACAACTCACTGTACATCAAAGGGTCTTCCCTGCAAACAACAATTCATCCATCATGCGAATCCAGAAGAAGATTCAAAGTCTCCTTAATCTGTTAGGATATAGCACTATACTTAATTTAGATACATGAAACAGATCACAGAATGTTTAAAAGTTGAGTTAAAAATGTCCTCAAGAGATTGCCCAAATCTAAAATAGAATCAGCTAGAGTTAAGCCATTGTCTTATTAAACCAGCTAAAACAGCTGGAAAAAATGCACAGACTTCAAGGCACATAAGCTCTTGAGATCAGATATTTCTTTAGATCCTAAGAAGGATGATGTGCCTGAAAGCTTCTGTCTATCTTCCAGCTGTATCAGTTGATCTAATAAAATATATTAGTTCATTCCACAAATCTTGTCTTTGAATCTTTAGACCAACAGAACTACAGCAAGGCTACAACTGAGCCATTGCTGGCAAGTTTACATTTTACATCTGTTATATTTGAAGATATCACACATCTCTTAAATGTGTTGCACTGTTTAATTATCTTCCTTATTAAAAAAAAACAAAACCCTTATGTCTAATCTGCTTCTTATTTTTTTTCTGCACACAGGCAGAAATAAGAGTTTTTCCCAGCAGCAAAGCTTCATGTATGTAAAGATTGTTGTTACCCCTTTCCTCAGAAATTCAGAGCTCTTTCACTTTTACTCACAGTCATTTCTTGACCGTCTGCAACCATCCCTGTTGCTGCTCTCCAGACACTCTTCTGACTGATTCTGATTCTGACTGATTCTGACTGATTCTGACTGATTCTGACTGAATCGCCTCTTTGTGGTGAGAGTACAGTGATCAAAATTGGCAGAATACTCATTTGAGATCTTACCAGAGTTTTGGAAGGAGCTGAGACTACACTACTCTTTGATGAGGGCAATATTTAGACATTTAAAGGTAATTCAGGACAAAAAGAAAGGGAGAGGCTAGGTGACCTTCAGTTTCTCCAAAACAAGGTGATTTTATCATATGCCCTTTTAGGATACAGGTTTTCAAGATTCATCTAAAATCTCTTTTGTTACTCAGCGTATGTTCTTCTTATCTTTTAGCGTGTTGCAGAGATAGTTCCAGATTCTATAGCTCATATAATTTAATTTTTTGTATATATGTATCACACTCTCATAAATCAAGTAAAAACTCCTCTACAAAGCTCTTCACTCTTCTTGTACTGGTTTTGGAGAAAATTTCCTACAGTATATATTTCTTCTATTTTTTTCTTCCTGAATATAGAATTTCAGGTTCTCTTAGCTGTCATCTCAGATATCTGAAAGGCAAGGCTTATAAATCAGAATTTTAAAGGAAACATCATGTTATTTATATTTTCTTCCCATTTGCATGATTTAAGTTACCCAGCAAAGTAATTTTTTATAGCATTGTATGATAATTACAACATAACTATTCAGAGCTTTACCACTGTCTGTCACCCATTTAACTACAGCTATAACTTATAGTCTGACAGTGCAGAGGCAACATCTAGCAGGGAAGAAATACATTGCTGCACCTCTGGAATGTTGTTTGCAGTAAGAAATACAATGCTGGGGAAAAAAATGCAAATGCTATTTCACTTTCAATAATTTTAACACTTAACTCTAAAAATTTGAAGATTTGGACTTTTACTTATGGTTGGTTCTTTGAGTGCAATTCATAGTGAAAGTATGGTCCTGTCTTGTACTTAGGCAAAAGCTGATATTAAATGGCAATATTTTCCTGTACTTCTCATTTCTTTTATCAGTAGGCAAAATTTAAATAAAATATTGGTTAAAAGTCAGTTTGGCCACTTTTTTCTCATGCTATGGTTTCAACAGTCCTACATTCTACCCAATTCAGACAAGTGCATTGTTTTCAGCCACGGATGTCAGTCCTTAAAGGTGCAAGGCTTAAGGAGATATGTATGTTCTCTGACCAGGCCTATTCTCACTCCTGTGCTGGCCCATCTGGGGAAAGCACCTGAACATAAACATTATTTTTGGTAAAACAAATCCATTAAGTTGACAAACGTGAAGTCAATCTCACTGGCAGCCAACTGTATCAGGAATCAATTCATAGCATTTTGCATGCTGGGTTCAAAGCTTTCTATCAGTATGAGCAACTGAAACCCTGTGGTATCCCAGAGAGCTAAGAAATATTATCATTTTCATCTTTAGCACATAGAAAGTGAAGTGCAGAACAGAATTTTTTAAGGGTCATACAGTAAATCAGACAGTGATGAGAATAAGAAACTTGGACTCCTAATTCCCAGCTCTTTACTAAACCTTCCAGATCACACTGGCTTAACATGGATGGAATTTCGATGAACTTCAGTAATTATTATTCCTCAGAGCAATATAAAAGCCTATGGCCCTTTCTACTCAGGATCTGGCAGTATGCAGGAAAGCCAGTGTACAAAAAGTAGCCCTGAATTCCTTTGAATTCTAATCCACAGGGCCAAGAGACAACCAAAAGGTGGAAAACCTCAATAGTTTACAAGCACAGAAACGCAAGATAATTTGTTACTTTATATTTCTCCATTTATACTTATGTGTTTCCCCTTTTGACCTCTTCTCTTCTTTGCAGCACAAAACAATTTTCCGTTCTTTTTATGGCACATAGCACAAGAGCATCTTAATTAGCATGTTTACATACTACCATATTAATTAAATATCCCAGAAACTTATTCCATGTATGTATTAAAAAATGATATTGTGAAAAAAAGCCCCTGAAGAGGAAGTATTTTCAAACCAAGTCAGCTTTCTCCCCCCTCATTGCCCTCTGCTGGTTGCAGTATTCTTTTCAACCTGTGCAAGCATGGGTAATATTTTATTTCAGTGCAAGGCTAAACAGCTATGAGGATTTGCTATGATTTATTTGAATAGGAAAAAATGATACAAAGGTATAAACAAGTCCTAAACAGCATAAAGTTGCTTCAATATATTCCCTCTAGACTCCATGTCTTTCTGACTTTATTACAGTACAAGATTATTTAGTAGTCTTGGACAATAGCTTTATTGATTCACCAGTGCTCTGGCAGCTCACAGAGAAAGATTCTCTAGCCTGTGTTCAAAAACTGATGTTTTGTAGGCGTAAAAACTTTGACTATGCCACTGAATATAGGATAGCTTGTTAAGTATCAGAACAAAAAAATTTCATATACCCTCTTCTCGCACTCCTTTAGTTATGCATTGTCATCTCAGGCAGTTCTGTAGAGAAGTGGAGGCACTCAGCTCACCTCAAGAAACCTGCTAGAGAAGGAAATGCCATCTGCCTACCTAGAAGGAAATAGCAAAGAGCTGTAGCTTTCCTATCAGCCTGGAGAAGAGGAGCAAGGATGAGAAAGGTAGCAAAGGTTATCAATTAGGAGTGTATTTCACCAAAAAGTACTTCAAAATCATAAAATAGGAGATGAGGCCAGCAACAACCTTCCTAAAAAACCTGGGAGGCACAGCATTAACAGGATGCCTGTATAGCTGAGGCAGAGTGTAGTGGCCCAAATTGAGCTCTTCAGACTTCCATTAAAAAATCTATGAAATAGTAAAAATAATGGAATAAAACCTCAATTTAATATTATATGCAAAGCTTTTATGCAGCCTTTGATGTTCCCAGCTACAAATGTGACAGAGAAAGAAAGTGGAGAAAGTGGTGTTAACACAGGCATTGAAGAAAAGAGGATTAGAATTTAAAAAAAAAAAAAAAAAAAAAGCAGAAGAGAAATTTTAGAAGTAATTCAGAAAAATACTCCTGCTGTGCATGCTTTTCCTGACTGCTAGTGCTCTAATGGAACCTAATTACCTGCCAAGTGTACTTTATTTATTTTCTGCATTTCTGTTTTTATTTTACAAACCCACTCAAAGTTAGAGTTATTCCTGCACGTGCAAACACGCGGGCCAGCTTTCACAAGGTGCAGTTTTTCTAATGGCTATTTGACTCTCCCTTTGCCATCTCACCTCTGGCGCTTTCCTTTACTTTCCCAGACTCCAGCAGAGCTTTAAGCAAAGCGCTTGCTGTTCCGTTCTCTGCCACACAGTGTCAGTGAAGGCTCGAAAACCAGCTGGAGTCTCCAGGCTGACAGTGTTAGGAAAAACTTGGGGAGGCATTCCCCAAGCGAGGACAGTTCTGCCAAAACGAAGCTTGTTTCGGGACCCATCCTGCAAACGCAGATCTCCCGCTCCCCAAAAAGCCTAGCAGGAAAGTCCCAGCAAGGACAAAACATAAAAAGCTAAAATCAAAGTTAAAATTACAGGCAAATACTATTAGAAATACATCAAGAAAGCTTCTCCTCATTATATTCCCGAAGGAAAAAAACCTCTATGTAATATGACAATATGGTGAGATTGGTATTTTTCACATATAAATTTGGTCTACTCCCTGTTGGTTTAGTGTCCTGAGGCATTTTAATTAGAGGCTGTAATGCCGTTTAATCAATTAGCACAGCCCATTGTGTATCAAGCTGGATATGAAAACAATACAAAGGCTCCATCTGGTATAAAGTGCAGCTGCTTGCCTCCTGAAAGATTTATGCTGTCTTGAGCATATTAAACACTGTGCTGCAGTTCTTCTGCTGATGGACTGCTGGGTCAGCTGTCAATTTGTTTTCTACATGTCAACCCTAAATCGTTTTCATTACCTCCAGAAGTCTTGTCAACCTCTTATTCATTGGGTCATCTTTCAGTGTGACTTTCTGGGCAAAATAGAAATGTAATTTCCATAACCAGCAACAGCTGACATTTCCATATATAAAGGAATGACACCACTTCTTATTTTACTTTTGATAATTAATTAATCTCAGATGGATGTAAACAAAGAATAATAATTTTTCATACTAAACCTCAATGATTTTATTTTTCTTTATAATTCAGTATCACAACTGTTTGACTAAAATATCATAACATCCAGCAGCCACTTGGAACTGATGTTGTGATTGTAAGCACTGGTCCTCAACATCTCCAGATGCATAAGGCAGAAAGCTTCTAAAAAGCTTTACTCCTTCACAGTATTTTTCAATCAAACAGTGATAAAAAGTGTGATAAATAGATTTGAGTTACACATTATTTATTCGCTACCTCCTATCCCCCCAAGAAATTGTTTTCCCCTGACAATGAATCAGTTCTCCATATGGAATTCTCCCCTCCATTCTTTTTTAGTAATATTACCTGCTGCAAATCAAGATCTGAGTGGTGGGGTGTTGAGCAACACAGTCATCTTTAGAGGAAGGCTGTTGATAGTCTACCAACTGGAATTCTAGAGAGCTAGAGCCCCTGTGGAAATGCTGAATGAATGCATACTGCTGGAAGAAGAAATGCTCTCATTAAAACTACCTTCATTATGACTGACTCCTGAATAAGGATTCTCCTGATTTGACTTAAGAGTCTAAAAATTAGGTGGCTCAGACTAAGCTTATTTTATTTCTGTAAGGAAGGCTTCCCACAAGTCTTGCAATAACTTCCATTGATGATCTGGGTTAAGGGGAGAGACACACATTAACTCTATTGTTGTGGATATTTAATTAGCAGTTTTTGAAACCAGCAATTAGAACAAAAGATCTAACACAAAGTGATCTCTTCTGTGAATAGGGAGATGATACCTACTAATTCCTAGACTGTGCATCTCTTACCCACTATTAAGGTCTAAACTCACATATTATTTTATTTTTACATAACTAATCTTATCTGAAAAAAGGAGACCAACATGCAACCTCGTTTATGTTGACAAGTAATAGAAAGAATGACACAAAGAAAATACGCTTTTTAATACAATATTTATTATAAAGGAAATATTTAAAAAAAAAATCCTACATCTGGTAACAACACCCAGCAGATAAGAACTGTCCTTGAATATGTGATGTGATAGCTGAAAAGACAGACAATACTCTGGGCAAAGGAATTACACAACCTACCAGTGAGGTGATAGCTCCTTATCAATGGGAAACACCAGATGTGTCAACAAATTCTTAGAAACATGACAGAAGGAATAGGTGGCTAGGTCATGCTCCCTACATATCACACAAAAACAAGTACGTATGCGTATGTTCCATCACACAGGTAAACTACCAAAACTGTAAAAGATATAGTTGAATAACAGAACATATGAAATCCCAAAGTATTTTTTTGAATATCAGCTTCACTGAAGTCTACTAATGGGGAACTCTCTCCCACAAAAGACAGTGAGGGCCTACATAAATAAAACAGATATACAGCAATTAGTTTGCTTGCAGCAATATATTTTCTGAGACGTTTTCTAGCTACCAAGTGTTCTATTGTGCTGAAGCCTTTAAGAGGACTTAAGAGTTGAGGGTTGTGGACGACTCATATTCTCCAGCCTAATTCTACATTTTAGGCACTGCCTTATTATTATGGTGTTAGAGAAGAAAACAAGAGCCGAATTCTGTGCTGGAAGCTTGTTTCAACAGATCACAATTGGGAGTAATAGCACAACCATCTAATTAACACAGGATTCATTTTCTAACTCAGTCACATTACATAATCTTAGGCAATTAACAATCTAATGGAAATGGGAGTTATTACCAGAAGATCAGCTGTGCTATAAAAAGAGACTGCCCAAAATGCCAGACGTGGTCAGCTCTGGTGGAAGAAAAAGATACCATCACAGAGTTTTCCTAATCTAACTGTATTGATTAACACAGGCAGATTGGTTTTACGATGTCCCGCCACACACACAAACACACAAATCATTACCAGTATTAATTAGCAAACCTGGTTGTCTCTGCAGAGCTGGCTATACTGATTGACCAGATGTTTCATAATAATAATTGATATACCTATTTTTCTATCCACAGTAACAATCAAAAAAACCCTACAAAGTCCTTCCTGTTACAGATGGAAGAGCCATAATATAGCTGTAGTACTGTACATGATGCTATGATAAAAAGATTTCACACTTCACTGATTCAATTTAAATGTGTGTGAATCCTTAAAATCAAGGTGTGCTTCACAGCTGAAATGCTGTGCAATTTTGAAACAGCATGCTTAAAAAAGCATCTGTCAGTCACTGTAAAATGGAGTTGCACTAGGAAAAACCTTTCCATGCCCATGTCCGTTTCTAATGTAGATGTAAGAGTGACTTTTCTTTAGGATGTACAAAGAAAATACAATTCACTCTGCTAGTGGCATGCTCCAGCAAATATCTTGCGTATTATACAACTTCTGAGTCTCTATCAGGAATCCTTCATTGTCAGTATTATATTCCACAAACTGGGCTAAAATCCTTGCAGTCTTACTGTAATAAGGACCAGTAAACAGAGCACAGTTCTGTCAGGGCTGAGTGCACCCCCAGGCTCTGCAACCCCAGGGGTTGGGTGCCCATGCTGTAGGCCAGCTCTGGTACAGGGCAGCATGTGAGCTGGGGTCTGGCTGCTGGGAACACAGCCTTTGGAGTACTCCTCTGTGGGTCACTTCTTTGCCTTGGAGCTGCATTTAAGCTCAGGCTCTCATACTTAGCTCAGGCAAAGACTGTGTTGCAAGTACACTTGTGCCTTGCTGAATTTAATTTGTGATCCTCATCCACTGACTTGACTTTCTGGCCTAACCTCAGACATGCTTCGTCACTATGGATTTGTCTGGTGATTGCTGGGAGGTGACTGAAACCTGGTAAACATCACCAGACCTACCAAGCTCTCGGGCACAGTGGGACTGTATTGGTGAGTACAGTGCCCTGCTAGTCTTGCTGCTGCTCTCAGCTCCTAGTTCTCCTTACCCTGGGGAACAGTCCATCGTAGTTATTCTCTGACAAATTCCACTTGTGAGGCAGACAGCAAGTCAGCTGCTAATGTCCAAAAAAACCAAAGAAGGTTTCACTTGATGTGCAACACAGAAAATAAGCAATGCTTTAAAACCAAAGACATATTCTAAATACTTCACTTTTTTCCCCATTTTTGAAAGACAGTGAGCAATCCCTGTGTTATGCAAACAGCGATGTATTTCAGCTGATGCTTGAACTCTTACACAAATTGAGCTCATAGTTTCTATCTCTTAGGTAGACAAAATGTATACATATTGTATTATTTCCCACGTGGTATCTTTTTAACAAGGCTAAAGCCATTCTAGTTATTATTCATCCAACAGATAAAGGTGACTCTCATGATGATACTAGAAATATCAAGTCCTCTCAGTGACAGATTCTCCAAGTAATCTGGACAAAATTAAATGTAATAATCTAAACTGTGATTAAATAAACTATGCCTCATTTGCAACAATGAAATAGGATTCATGAAGATCATTTCAGAGAATACATGACTCATCCAATTCTACCAACACATGTATGTATACCTAGACTTCAGTATTCACCAGATACCTTTAAAATGACAACAGAGCAGCCTTTGAGACAGTTGCCTATTGATAGGCATTGAGTAGGATTCTGATGTTAGAGGTGTACATAAACCTTTTCTTCTCCAGCCCTAAGGAAATCAAACTACAGTGAATAAAAATAAAATAGATGCTGTCACCCTCTATGAGTCAGACTATGAACTCTTTGAAGAAAGGACCATAGTTTGGTTCTGTACAGAACTCAGCACAACTAGCAGTTACTGTAAAACAGATAATAAATGATACAGCTATCCAGAAAAGAGTAATCCTCTGTCAATTAAATGTATGTTTATTCTGAGTTGGAAAGAAAAAAAGTATCACCAAATTGTGTGAGTACAGAAAGTACAGAAAGATTTCTCATTGATGTCTTGCACGGTCTCTTAGCCTTGGAAGCCAGTAGTGCTGAGAACTTTCAAGCTGGGCACTGGCAGGCTGTATGTGCTAAAATTTTCAGCTCCTGTCAGCTCTGGGGAGGGCTGCCAAGAGGCCCAGCAGCCCAGCTGGTGGGATGCCACAAAATTGCTTTTTCTGCCTTCAATCTGTGATCAAACCAAGGGATCTCTGCTGTACATTTTTATTTTGATGAATGCATGTTCCCTGAGAGAAACCGTTTCATTAGAAAAATGTTGACCCAGGTAAATTAATAACATCAACAAGGACCATTCCCATTCTCCTTTCACATGTATAAATGGAGTTAAATATATGTAATTGTACATTAGTTATTAATCCCTTGTGGTCTTACTGCAGTTATTAACTGCTGCAATTGGTCAGTGGGGAATAATATTAGTAACGAGAGACCTCTGTACACCATAAAAATATCTTTCCTTCTTTAATTGTCAATTCTTCTATTTTCAAGCAATGTTTTCAGTTCAATGTTTTCAAATAAAGAAGAAACATGACTTTATAGTCAACATACATTCTCCATTAAGAAGTCCCATGTTTTCCTCTAGTTGTGCAAAGATGTTTCAAGAGTTTATTTGCTCTGCAGTTGTAAAGAAATTTTCTGGTCCTATTTACAAAAGAGGAAGGTCCTTACCTTCAGCACCTATTCTGCTTCTAAAGATAAACATTGACTGAGTGAAGAAGAAAATAGGACAATCATACTGATGTTATCATCTGGATTTCATACTCTCTGAATGTTCATGTAAATACCTCTTAAAACCATCTTAAAATCTGTTTCTTCTCAGTGGCTTACACTGAAATCCCAGGTAAGCAGCCACCATGGGCACACAAGAGAATCATTGACGTGAAGCACTTGAATGCAATACTGAAACTTGCATTCAAATGCAGAGACTTGCTAATGGTTTTTACTTTAGCTGGTTTGTGCAGTAGCTCAGACAGTGTGTGTCAACTCTCCTAATTAAATTGAAAGCTAAATAGCAATGCAGACCTTGTTATATGCCATTATAAGTAGAATTCCTACTGTGCATCTCACTCAAGAGCCCAGTAGATGTCAATCATAGTTCAACCTTATGATTCTGCCCTTGGTTGTTAATTAACTGTCAGAATGCTTCAGTTCAGTTTATTAGTAATATCTGAGGGATTTGCTGTGCCTTCCACTTGCAAAGATGTTATTTCTGGGACACTCATAATCCCTTGTGGGTGAACAAACCAAGATAAGAGGCTGAAATATCATTTTCAGTACCACATGGGGAAGGGGAGGGTCTTTCCTGATTGCTTAAGTGCTATTTGAATAGGACATGGACAAAATAGAATCAAAGCATTGACTTCACATGCCACATGAGTCCTGCAACACTGGTAAAATATAAGCAAAGGAACACAATGCATCTTTAAGAATGATACCATAAAGGACTATTAACCACTAAAACTCTCTTTGGAAACACTTCTGCTCTTCTTCAAGAAGGTCCATGACTAAATCCCAGATTAATTTTGAACATGCAAGAGAAATCACCTTCTCAGAGACACCAACACGTGTGCTGTTCTACATCAGATTTCACTGGTAGTAAAAGAGTTTCACAAATGTCTCTTTTGAAAGAGCATTAGATCACATCCATTTCTCTCCTCAGAATCACCTGAGCCTGTAATCAGTACAGCAGGAGCTTTCTTGAATAAAGATGAGACTGTTCAGCTAACACACACCTGCACCTGCAGATCTCATAAACAACATGCCCATAAAAAAACCCAGCAGTTTTATGTGGGTAAGGCCTATGTCATGCATAGGCAGATTCACATCAAGGCAGTTTAAAGAACAAACAGCTTGAGAAGAATCACAGAATCATTTAGGTTGGAAAAGACCTTTAAGATCATTGAGTCCAACTGTAAAACTGAATTATCTGTTGTATGACTTACTGTGATTTAGAGGAGTGGATAGAAAGGCATTCAGGTACTGATCTGTTTATTTTAAAAACACTATCAGATTTGCTATCATGTACCTCAACTGGCAAAGAGAGATTTCAGAGAACAAAAAGTGGACATTCCAGTAAAAGGAATGGTGGGTGGACTGCCAGATGCCAGTTTTCTGTCCCAAGCAAAAAAGGTAACAAATGCTAGGGAAGAACAGCTGCACATCAACACCAATATCATCTCTTTGCCACCGCACAAAGAGTAAAGCTTTTCTCCTCGTGGCTTCAGTGGGAAAAAGTGTAGATAGGGTGAAACCTCCTACAGCTGAAGATTTGACCTTGAATCATTACAGCCAAGAGGACAGCTTGTTTACAGGATGGGTGGCAGCAAACCGGTAAGCACAGGTGGTTCTAAAACAGTCTTTGCTCAAAATAAAAAGGGCACTTTTCGTCTTAGTTTAAAATACAGCATATTTGCCAGGGCTCTTATCTTTTCAGTGCCTGTCAAGCTGGCTGCCAAGCAATGGACCGAGCAAACGTGGATGTTTACAGGCACTTACAGTAGCGCTCCAGAAAAACAAAACAAACAAACAAACAAACAAAATAAATAAAAAAAAAAGAAAAATTAAAAAAAAAGGGAAAAAAAAAGAAAAAGAGAAAAGTCAGCATTAGTCCATTGTAAGAAAAAAAGCCTTTCAAAATGTGTGCTTTGGCTGCTGTCTTATTTGCAACCCGCCTCGGGAAGCTTGCAGTGACAGCCCTGACACACAGAAATCCTTCTGAAAAACATGAATGAAAGACCCGTATGGTAGGGCGGGGCGGGGCTCAGCGCCCTCCGTTCATGGCAGTATCACGGATGGACACAGGGAATGCCAATGGCCGTGAACGCAGCCCAGGGGGTGCTGCCGGCGGAATCTGCTCCCGGCAGCCACACCGCGTCCATTCATGAACGCGGAGCTGGTGACGAGCAGCGCCTGCCCCGCTCCCCGGCCACCCTCCCAGGCTGCGGGGAGAGAGGACACGCTCCCCTGTGCCACCACAAGCGCCTTTTTCGACAGCCCAGAGAACGACTCCGGTGCGGGGGATAGCGGCAGCGGGCTCGGGGGAGCGGAGGAGAGGCGAGGCGGGCAGACCCCTCTTGCCGCTCCCACACACCGCCCTCGCCCGCTCCCGTAAACCTTCCGCTGTCCGCCGCCGCAGTCCACCCGTGCCCTCCCTGCCTCGCCCCCGGTTTTCCGACACTCCACAGCAGCACCCTCGTTCCCTGCGAGGCGGCCACCGAACACCCCCCACGCCCGCGCCTCCTTCTTCAAGGATGAATGGAAGCGGGAGGAGGCTGGCTCCGAGGGATGCACCGCCCCGCCTCGCTCCCTCAATGAGCGCTCGGGAGGGGCCGCCTCGCCCTTGCCCTATTTCCCCGCTGGAGCAGAGGCACGGGATGCGCGTCCTCCGCCCGCCGGCAGCACAGGGGGAACAGCCGGTTCCCCCCTCACGGGGCGGGCGCTGTCCCGGCCCCGCATCCCGCGCCAGCACCGTGCCCGTCTCTGTTCTGTAGGAACACCCCGTGCTCCATACGCCTTGCGAGGGAGCAGCATCCTCCCGGGCGGGCTGAGAGGCGGAGCCGCCGGCCGGGGCGGCGGGTTCAGCACCTCGGCCCGGCGGACAGGGGCGGGAGCCGCCGGCAGTCCCGGCTCTTCGCCGTCGGACCGCCCCGGTGCGCTCCGCCGGCCCCGCTCCCCCTGCCCGGCCCCGGCCCCAAACGGCAGACGCCGCAGCCAGCGCAGGGGGGAGCGGGTTTTAGGGCCCTTTCCGCGCAGCCTGAACTTTCCCCCGCATTTCCAGCGGGGAATGTGAAACCCACCCCTGCTTCCAGCCACAGTCCCTGCAAAACCCACCTCGGGAAGGGGGAAAGGGAAGTTTGGGGGAGCTCGACTCACCCAGGACGTTCCCGACGAGAGCCACTATAAAGACGACGATGTAGCCGGCGATCAGCGCCCATTCGTATTCCTTGGGATGCAAATACTCCTTCCAGAGGTATCGCAGGAACTCCTCATCATCGTAGTCGGAGGAAGGAGTTAAAAGAGCCTCCCGCGTTTCGTTTAGTTCCGACCCGCTAGTCCAATTCCTGCATGGAGGGGAACCATCCTCGGGTTGAATTCCGGACATCCCTGGTGGTTATTCCAGGGGCTAGGGGAAAAAAAAACAACAAACACAAACCCAGACCCTCTCAGAGCATCCGAGCTTTCTCCCGCCCGTCCATCGAGGCTTGTGGTTGCCAGTGCGAAAAGCAGGGTGTGGGGAGAAAAATGACGCGGGAACTTACGGGAACCAATGCGGGAACAGGCTGGGGATCGGCGTCGGTCCGCAACCCTCCCTGACCAGCCTTTCCCCCCACCGGGCAGGGAGTGCAGCCTCCGCGGAGGGGGTTGCACGTCCGCCCGGTCAGGTAAAAGGCTGGTCGGGGTCGGTTGCACGCCTCAAGTGCCTCACCTGACCCGGCTGGAAAAGCCACGTCCGTTTCAGACGCCGCCGATTTTTGTTCCCTAAACCATGCACATTCACCACCCCTCCCACGCACCCCCGAATCTCTGCACGCCCTCCCCCCAGCCCATCCCCACTCACATATTTCTCCCCCCAACCCTACTCCCGGGTTGTCCATCCTCTTCTGACTCCTTCTCCTCGGTTTCTCACCCTCTCTTGCACAAGCACTTCTCTTTAGACCTTTCTACATTAGATTCCAGATATATTCGAGGTATTTGTAAATTAAAGGCTGTGGAAGGCAGTCGTGAAAGGAAATACAGGGTTAAAGGAGCCTTTAAAAAAAAAGTGCCACTTTGAAAGCTGGCCTTGGTATGGGGCTAAAATAGGAATTAATCCTGGTGAGAAAATCCTGAAGGGTGCTGAACAAACAAGTGTGGCATCGGATTTGAAGATTGTGAGAGCTCACTTTATGTTTGATTTTAGCATGCAGGCTCAGTGCACTGAGGTTGTTTCTAACGTCCAGCTTGGGATCTCTGAAGTGGTCTGAGCCGGCAGAAAGCAGTTCAAGAGAATCCAGAAGTGCTAGTTAAACAGAGTGATAGGATTCCTGGATTCTGGTCATTGCTTTTTGAATTATTTTCATACTCTGCCCAGTGTACAGTTCTTGGAAGAGAAGGGATAGGTTTGGACTTGTCCCTTGGTGACTGATAAAATCCCCTCTTATTCAGGTAGTCTGTTCACTTTCTATCTGAATAATTTAATTAATCTGATATAAGCACCATTTCTACTGTGAAATGGTACACCTCGCTCAGTTAAGCATTTCACTGCAGGGTCTGCACGTCCATGGGAATGGAGGGACTATTATGATGGAATTCTGCTTCCAACACATAAGCATAACAGAGAGGCAGGTATCCATTAACAGCGTGCTTCGAGTGCTTAGCTCTAGACAGTATTTAGGCTCCTCAATTGTTCTTTATCAGTGTGCAGCCTTCTCTATTGCCTTCAAAGTTCAGTGCAGCATACCTACACCTGGAATACCTGCTGCTTTTTCTTTTCCCTGTAAAACAAGGAAAAAATTTCTTTCCTATTCCACAGGGAATTTGAGTAAACCTTTTAGTCTAAATATATTAAAGAGTGAGATATACTTGGATATACAAGTAGGATCAGCATCTGTCTTAAATAAATTAGAAAGGTGGAGTTTGAAAACATCATAAACAAAGATTAAATAATCAAAGATCTGCAACTACTGAAAACATTTAAGGTTATATCAGTCGAGATATGAATTTTGAGATGTGATTTGAACTCTCCTGACAATGTGGGAATGCAGGTCTACCTGTTACACAAAAAGAGACCTATTTAAAGAGCTTGCCATGGTCCTTGCTAGTGGTGAAGAGGCTTAGAAAATGACCATTTGGTAATGAGTAACAGACACCCCACTCATGCTCCAGCTTGTTTCATATGCTAAAATGTTTGTGATTCCAGTATTTGCTTCCAAGTTGCCATAAAGTCTGAAACACTTCTTTTATGTCTTCTTTGACATGGAGTATTTTTCCTTCCTCCTGCACCAATAGTAGCCCCACCTGGAGTGCTGCATCCAGCTCTGGGGTCCCCAGCACAGGAAGGACACTGAATTGCTGAAGCAAGTCCAGAGGAAGGCCACTAAGATGATTAGAGGGATGGAGCACCTCTCCTATGAGGAAAGGCTGACAGAATTGGGATTGTTCAGCCTGGACAAGACATGGCTTAGAGGTGACCTTACAGTGGCCTTCCAGTACCTGAAGGGAGCCTACAGAAAGGATGGAGACAGACTTTTTACAAGAGTATGTAGTGATAGGATGAGGGGAGGGGAAGGATGGATTTAAACAGTAAGAGAGTAGGTTTAGAGTAGATATTAGGAAGAAAGACTTTACTGTCAGGGTGATGACACACTGGAACAGGTTGCCCAGACAACTGTGGGTGTCCCATCCCTGGAAGTCTTCAAGGCCAGGCTGGATGGGGCTTTGAGCAACTTGGTTTGATGGAAGGTTCCTTGCCCATAGCAGGAACTAGATGTTTAAGGTAGCCTGTTTAAGGTCCCTTCCAACCACTCTATGATTCTACGAATATGAGGGAATTGAATTAAAAGGGTATAAGTGTTCAGAAACAACAGGAATTTCTGAAAATTATGTCTTAAGGCTCTTTTTTTTTTTTTCAACAAGATTACAAATTTGATTGATAAAGACATAAATAATTGATTATGCAGATTAACAAGATGCATAAATTTGGTATTCCTAGTGTACTGTAAGACATTCACTTTGATTCATACAGCACATTCTGATTAGGGAGCAGGCTACTAAAAAATCAATCTATCACACATCAAAAAGATTAAAAATGGGCTAGCTAATGAATCTCAGAATGAAACGGTAGACAAAGAATCATCCCTGAGCCTGTGCATTCCTACTGTCAAGTTCTCGGTTCTGTTACACTCATTCAATGCCCTTGAAGAAGTTGGCAGGTGATCTAAAGATCAAGTTTAATCAGCTAAACACACATGCTCATCACGAATCTGTAGCCAGAAAGATTCATGTGATCCTTGATTGTATAAATAAGTATACCTGTGCAAACAGATTAAGTTTTAAAGTATGAGTGAACCTTGACTTAGTGAAAACATTTGCCATGTACAAAACTCTGCTACTGAGGAAATGCTTTTCAAATTGAGCCATTTTAGCTGTACCTTTTAAAATCAAGATCAAATGCCTGCCTAAAAGATGAGTGCTAGCTGAAATGAGAATTAATTCAGAAAAGTCACATGACGTGGTATGCAAGAGGTCAGACTAGATGATTATAGTAGTCCCCTCTGGCTTTCTAATTTGTGAAAGTGTGTTAGGAGAATAGATTCACTTGAAGAATTTTAGTCCTGATTTATCTTTTTTAAAATTATACTATTTACATCAATCCTAGTGCAACAGTTTAAATCTGTTCCTTTAATATGCAAGTATACAGCAAGTGTTTCAAAGTATGTAATTCTTATTTTGTTAACAGGGTTTTTTTCAGTTCGAAGCCTGCTTAATGTGGTTTTACAAATTCCTGCAAACAAAGAATATATTAGCTACACAGCACTTAAAAGAAGCTTAAATTCAAGGTTATATCTATCAACCTTCTTATCTCAGGAAAGTACATCTGGTACTTTATTTAGCTAAAATGTGCACATACATTGATATCCCTTCTAATCCATAACTTTCCATCACTAATCCAAAAATACTGAAATTAAATTACTAGGCCTAGAAGATATGTCTTATGGCTCTCAGTGTCACTTGCTATATGATATTAGACCATGTGAATATAAATCAAACAGAATTTTATGCTTTATTGCATCTGATAGCTCACAGGAACTGACATTCATAGAGAACATACCAACCTTACTTCAGCATCTGAGTTTATCTCTTTGTCAAACAGATTTCTCCCTCCATAACAATATTTTATTGCAGACATATATTTTTATTAATTACACAAATAGGTAGCATTTTTTTTCTTCTCTTAGAGACTAGCCCTTTAATTTTAAAATCTATGTGATTCCAAGGAGCAGTTCCATACCAGTCAAATAGCATATTAAATTAGGAGCCTCTTATCAAAGTAGAATTAATTTTAAAATTTTTGCAAACTTGGGTTACGAGTCAGCAGAGATGGGGAGGGTTTTTTCTGTCTTTGCTGAACATTTTAGCAGGTGATTTTGTGTTTGGGAAGCAAACCACATGAGCACAGCCACTGAAGAGTAACAGACTGCTGTGCTGGCAGAAGAAATGGACTATGTGAACACATCCTTCCTTCTGTCTTCCTTTCACTGTTCTCACTGAACAGCTTTTCTCTGTCCCTTTGTCTCTCTTATGGAATATGCCACATGGCAGTTCAACACAAACACCCCAGCCTTACTGTTTATTTACTTGAGTCATCCTGATCAGTCAAGTTCCAGATTTTGCCTGTGAAGCCTCTCTGGTAGTTTTCCTCCTATAATGGCACTTCAAGGTGGAAATGCTTCTCCCTGGCAGCAGCACTAAGCAGTTCCTGAGAAGCAGATGGGCTATTATCAAGTAGTGAAGCTGATAAATGAGCAAGTAGAGACAAGTAAAGAGAATAAGATTGAAAGAGAAAGCCAGCTTTGGAAATCTATACAGCCATAAATTTCATTGGGGTGATAAGGATAATACCTACCAGGCAGTAATGTGCAAAGGGCCACAAAAGAAGAATGAATACTGTATTCTTTTGTGAAAAGAATGAATTAATCAGCAACCTTATAAAGTAACATAATGATGGGCCATCAGACAATGCATTTGCGGATAGGCCATCACACAGTACATTTCTTTAGGTCTGTTCTTGTCTTAGCATCAATTCATTAATCAATTGTAGGTTAAATATTCAAAAGTAGTTTTAACGTGAGAGATATTATTCAAATCTGCTGATGAATTTTTGAACTGCTGGTGATATGAGAAGCATACAGCAATTACCCTTGTTTAGGCAACCTCAGGCATTTCTCTCTTTGCGTTTAGAAAGCAGGATCTTGTTAAGCAGGATCCTGTTTTAAACAATGCAAAAGTCTTGCTGAGGTAGCCATTTTCCAAATATAGCAAGAATATCAGCAACACTTTAATGATTTATTAGCTCACCAGCACCATTAAAACGAGACAAAGCTAAGATAACTTGCTCTGTTTCTAGCAGTGATCAAATAAGAAAGATTAGCTGTTGGTTAGTTCCCATGCTATCTTCATTATTAATGACCACCAATACAAAACATATTTTAAGTGAAAAATTCTGATTCTAGTCTCATTTATTCTACTGTAAATTAGAAGTAACTTCATTCATGTCAGTAGAGTTATGTTGTTGTAATACAAATTAAAATAATAGACTAAATAATTGTGCAAATTCAGGTGAACTGAAAGCAATATGAGAATCTGAGTCTCAGTGGAAACTGTTGTGCAACTGGAAACAGAATTACCCAGCATAATTCCTGTATAGTACAGATATAATTTCCAAGCTGGTACAAAACATATAAAAGTATACTGCTCCACCATGCTTTTCTTGGGCCATTTGCTTACTAACAGCCAAGTACTAAAAGGAGTTTTAAAACTCCTTCTAATTTTTTTAGAAAAAAAAAAGGTTTTGATATATGAAAATGAATGTGTTCCATCTGCAGCAATGTCTCCTCCACCAAGTCTAAAAATATTTAAAAGCAAACACATTTAATGATCAGGGCACAAATAACAACCTGGATGGAACAAATTACAAGACACCTTTCATGAAAAGGTCTCTGAACTGTATACAGAAGCTGAGAGAGGGATGTCTGTTTACTCTTTTTTTTGTAAGGCAAGGCATGCCAAATGATAGTTTCAGTCAGCAAGCTTCAATTAGTAAAAAAGAAAAAGCAAGCTCTTCTAAACTTCATGTTTATGTGAGAACTGGAACTCGTTGTAGAAGCCAAGGCAAATTTATTACAAGTCTATCAGAACTGTTAAATGAGGCAGTTTGAATGCAACATTGCACTCAAGACAAGAGCTGTGAAGCCAGAGGAAAATCTAACTCCAACAGAAAACCAGAATAAAAGTACTGTATTGTGCTATTGCTTTCATCAACCTGGTTCTCACATTCTTCTCTAACCCTTCATATGGCATAAGGTCAATGATCCCTCTAATCACTGTTACGTCTCTGATGGTGGCGAGGAATAGATGAGTAGAGGAGAACATAAAGGTAAGGCAAATTTACAGTGATACTTTCCATCATTAAATCTTCTCATCTTTGAGCAAGCTGCAAGTTAGAAGCTTCCAGAAGCAAGTCATTGGGTCTGGCTAATGAGTAAGTGCTTTTCCCAGCAATTCTGCATAATTGTTTTCAGCGCCCATGGGAACCTCTGGCTTCCACTGTAACTAGAAGCAGTGATTTCCACAGTTTGTTACAGTGTTCCTCCTTTGCTACCTTTAAAAGTGTTCCTGGATAATTTTCTTTGGCTTGTTGCTCATACTTGTAAAAATTAGAGTATTTCCCTTTCCACTTTTGTCATACTCTTTTCTTCAGTCAAGTCCTAATTAGAACTATCTCCATTTCAGTGAACAATTTGGTTTTGTAACTCAACTTAGCATCAGTAGAAAACTTTGTTACATTTTATATTTATGCCCTAAGTCATCTGTGATCTTTTAAAATGAGGTCCTATTAATTCAGTCTTTTTCTTTTCTGCCACTTTTATGAATATTGTTTGGTTTGCCCTATATTCTACACTTTTTTTGAGTACAACATTCTGTAACTTCACTACCAGATGAATCACTTCAAATGGGACACTTTTCAGCGCATTGGTTTTCAGATCATTAGTTTAAAACATATCCATTTTTATTTTAAGTTTCATCAATAGATTTCTTTTTCCTTGGATAGACTATGTCCCTCATGTCGGTTTGATTTTTTTCCTAAAGTTTCCCCTCTTTCTAATTTACTGACTCTGCTCTTTATGCCTATATGACACTGCAGTGTCTCTAGGCCTGTGTATGGTACTGGGAACATTTCTCAGAGATTTTTTTATGGTATTGTTGCTACTATTTTATTTTATGACACCTTGAGAGTTCCATTTTAATGTTAAGTTTTCAGAGAACAAAAGAGAAGTATTTAGTCATGAGGATAGATCACAAACCATCAAAATCATTTCTTTCCATGCCATTGTCCACACTTTGCTTTTTTGTTTCTTAAGGTGTGATTTCGTATTCTGTTTAGGTATGCATACTTTCATGTGGCTTTCTTTTTCTTAATAAAATGTTTCATTTAGGTAATGGGAAAGACTTACTTTCCTCCTGTTTTTAATTAACTCCTGCATGAATATTTTTCTCTCTCATTCAGTGAAATGCTATCAAGAGCTTTTACGTGGCTGTACAATAGTTTGCATTGTAACGTGCAGAACTTTGCAGTAATTTTCCTGATTGTTATAAGGCTTCTTGTGATAGAAAAACATGCTTTCTGCATCAAGATATAACAGCATTCAATTTCTGAAGAAAAAAAAGAATTTCTTACAAATTTTGTCAAAGAATTATAGAATTGTTAAGGTTTGAAAAGACCTCCAAGGTCTTCAAGTCCAACCATTAACTCAGCACTGTCAAGCGCACCATTTTAACCTTGTCCATAAGCATCACATGTACACATTTTTTTAACACTTTCAGGGATGGCGATTCTACCACTTCCCTAAGCAGCTTGTTTCAGTGCTTTCTCACCCTTTCAGTAAAGAATTTTTTCCTAATATCCAATCTAAACCTCCCTAGGTGCAACTTGAGATCACTTCCTCTTGTCCTGTTGCTTTTTACCTGGGAGAAGAGGCTGATCTCCACCTGTCTACAATGTCTTTTCAGGTAGTTGCAGAGAGTAGTAACATCCACCTTGAACCTCCTTTTCTCCAGATTAAACAAGCCTACTTCCCTCAGCTGCTCCTCATTAGACTTGTGCTCCAAAGTCTTTCAGTCTATGGGGTGAAAGTGCACTGTTTCACCAGCAGAGACTGCACTGATCTGTTTTTATTCTGCAGTTCTACTGGATCTATAAAATGTACATTTACTAAGGATATTGTCAGAGAGAGAGGGAGCCCCCGGTGGTCTAGTGGTTAAGACGGAGGGCTGGTACCCTTGAGACCGCGGGTTCGATTCCCGGTCAGGGACCTCCCCGGGCAAGATGGTGCTCGTTAGCCCTTAAGGCAATCCATCTAAGAGAAGGACACTCTGAAAA
>JAWWES010000115.1:91077028-91089287 GCA_035583135.1 Lophotriccus pileatus
GCTCGAAGGCCTTATCTGCATATGCGGGTAAGGACCTTCCCCGGCTCTTCGTTCGCGAAGACGGGCCATTATTATGTCAGAGAGAAGTGTGAAACTGAACACCAAATCAGAGTGAAGAACTTGATTGTTCAGGCTGTAAGATGATGCTGGGCCATAAATAAATAAATAAATAAATAAATAAATAAATAAATAAATAAATAAAATAAATAACAGAAGTTGTCTCTGCTGCAGAATTACTAAAACTAGAAGCCTTAGTGGTCTTCTACAGCTCCTTAAATATTGGATATTGCTTTCTGTGCTCATCTCTTATTGTCAGTTACCTATTTCAGTAAATCTTACCTTGATTGGCTGTGCATTTAGGACTATTATCAATATACTGTTCATTATTCATTTTCCATTATCCATTCTCCTATGAGACAGTGGCTGGCTCAAATATTTACTCTGTTAAACATCATAAACCAATAATTCGGCTTGCAAAAAGAAGAAAAAATAATAAAATAAAATGCCCAAAAATACCAAAATGAAAAGGAAATGTTAAAAAGTCCATACACAGATCAACATTATATGGCAGAAATTAACCCAGCCTGAATATAAAATGAGCTTTTTAGTGAATTAAACCCATATTTTTTCCTCTCAGTTAAGTCACTATGCATTTAGGAGTCACACCTAAATTCAGTTCTTGTGTCTGAGAATACCAGTCCTTATTATTATGGACAGATTTTTCTCTTCCTTTTGCCACTTGACAACTTAAGAGCCTCAGATAATTATATTTCTGTCAACTATTAAAATCTTTTTGTATCTATTACTTAAAGATGTATGTGCGCTTTGCAGGATGAGTCTATTATCTACGGGAAGGTAAAGGAAGAAGTCATTCAAGGATCATCTTTGCTAATGGTAAAGGCAATTGTGGAAGGATCAGACCTGTAACCAAGCACATGTAGGCTTACCCACTTATTGTGCAGCAGCTCATTGGGGTTGGCAGGGACCTGAATGGACTCAGATGTACAACAATGCAGACATCACTGCTGATTTGGACCATCAGACTAGAAATCCACCAGCACAGGAACTTTCATTGCTTTTCCTTGTGTTTGTAAGCAGTGCACAAGCTCTCAGAGTCGCATGTGTAAACAAATTATAATCTCTCACACTATAGTTACATTTTGGGGGCCAGGATGGGAAGGGACACTTATTTTTCTGTGAAGGTGACAGTGTGAGATAGTGCTTAAATATCACTGAGTGACAAGTATGAACCTGGAGACCGCAGCAGACCTGCAACCTTGGGATTGTTTCAGTAAGTCTTAGGTGAAGATGTCCCAGTCTGTGCAGTTCTTCCAGTGATTGTAGAAGATAAATAATCGACTTTTGCAGCATTTCAAACTGTAAACAAGACTTTCAGTCTGCGATACAGTTAATTATTTCCTCTTCTAAAATGTAATTATATTGGCTGCGCATTTTTCATTTGCTGTTATCGAAAAACTTGCAAACAAGGCAGCCTTGTCTCAATTTAATTTCAGCTGGATCATGATTAACCAAGACCTTCAACTGAAGATCTAAATATGTCATAGCAAGTCATGAACGGAGCTTGGGGAAGTATTATTTGAAAAAGCATAGTTCACTTTTTTCCTTCCAAGTTTCCTGCCCCTTTAAATGCTTAAACTTCCTTGTTTCTTTAGTGACTTTTTCTTCTGGATTTCAAAACTTTAGGTCTAAAGGCCACTTTTGTGAAGCACAGCTGATCTCTTAGCATTTTCACTACAAACAGGATTATATTTAATGAAATTTATGAGGATTCTGTATTTTATACATTTCTTAGTCAGTTGGTTGCAACTTACAGAAAACTCAGTCATCACTTAACCCCAGTCTCTAGTTACTCATCTGCAAATTCAGTTCACAGAAGTTCCTTACTATGAATGTCTGTAAAACATAAATTTAAGGTGCTATAAGTGAAGGAGGTGAAAGATGGCAAGTTGAGAAACTAAATTTATATGAATTACATAAATCCTGGCACTGATGCACTGACTGAAGTCCAGACTATGTCCACTAAGTCCAAACTAAATGTCAGAACTTGAACAATCTGTCCCTTCCCTTTTTTCCCCCCTCCTTTCTGTAAATTTTCTTATTCATTTTGTGTAAAAATAACACATTTTGTGTAAAAATAACCACAAATTATTCTGGCTCCAGTATATCTACTCACATCTATGATACCTAAACAGAGTTGGTTTATAACCTGTGTAAAGATATATACATTTTGCTACAGGACTTATAAACTGTTCCTTCACTTTTTATTGTTCTTGACAGGGAAAAAGAGTGAGCTGGGCCATGAGATGGAGAATCTACACTGAAAACCAAGCTGTTATAAGTGTTCCCCCAATTGTTAGTTACTTTGTTGTTAAAGTTCATCAAAGGTCTCAGATGAATATGTCTGTACGAGGAGAAAGGACAGTTTGGAGAACAATGCAAGAATACAGTACCTTTAAATAGATCGGTGGTGGTATTTAATCAGTAATCTTGTTGGAAGTGCTAGTGAATTTATCACTCCAAGAACACAGAATGATAAACACAATGAGAACGTCTTTGAAAAATTAGAATATTTTACCACAGGAGACACAATGGAAAGAGCATCCGTGAAAATGTGTCATAAAGGAACAGCAAGAGGAAGGCAAACTACATGTTTCAGCTCTAACTTATGACTGGGAAAGGAATCACTGAATTAAGAGGTAATCACTGAATTGAACTAATAGTGGGAAATTAAGAATAGATTCAACAACTTTTCCCCCAACAAGGTAAAAATAGACTGTGGAGCTAATTAAGACAAAAAAAACCAGTTAGCTTTTAGAAGGTCTCATAATCAATAAAGTCTACAAGAATATTCAGGCTTGTGACTGCTAATTACAACTAAAGGTTTGACTTAGCTTTCTTGTGTTAGAAATTAGGTAAGATTTATGAAGTTTCCTATGGAAATCCTATTGCCCATAAGTTAACACACTATGAAATCCATTAATAATGTAACAAGATGCACCTTAAAATGAGATAAATTTATTTTCTCCACAAATCCAGCTTACTGTAAGTAAACAATTGTCCCCAGATAAACTATACATCTCATTTTGTCACAAAATACCAGCAAAGATGGATGATTACAGTTGAACTGAGTGTTTTGCAAGTTACATTATCATCTTCAAAACAATTTAAGGAAAGTATATTCCTTCTTGAATATAACATTGTAACTTCTGGGATAATTAGGAGAACAGATTTCACCTTCTGCTGAAGCATCAGTGCAAAAGCTGCATACATTTACACCTAAGAACATAAAAATTCCAACTCAGATATGCAGAATAATCGCCCCAAAAATGTGCCTGTGTGGTGTATGCAGGCAAGATAACCTCACAGGCTTCTAGTAATACATACATTCCTAAAGTCTGTACTTGGGTCTCACTCAGCTCTCCTTTTACAGAGAATGTGAGAGGCTAGCAAAGTAAACTGGAAACTGTCCTAAATCACTCTTCAGTAATTCAAGACATTTGCATAGAAACAAGTTTCCTACTTCCAGATCCATTAACTGAGCAAACTGTGGGTTGAGAGCGCACTGGATAGCAAGAAATACTCAGAGAAGAAGGCTCACACTGCCTCCTGTGCATCAATCCATCTCCTAGGAAACTAGTATTTCATTCATTATCCGGAAACTTTTCCCTCACGCTACTAGAGACAGGTTAGTCAGATCATATTTTTCCACTCTGTGAGAAGGAATACATTTAAGAGGGAATATGCTTTACCTAGCAGCAAAATGCCTCCTTTTACTATCAGCGCTATTGCAAGCAGCATTACAGGGTTGGGTTTATTTTGTGACTTTCAATACCTTTTCTTTCATCCTGCAGTTAAAGATGTGCATTTCCTACATAGATGGTATGTTGATTATTTGTTTTCGTCAAATATTGCCATTCCCCATGCCCTAAGAAACACAGCTTTTTGCTGGTCTATCAGCTGCAGCATATTCTGTTATTATACATTAAATGAATATTCTACAACTCTTCTAGTGACCAGTTTTTGAACCTAAATTTCAGATTTGATCTGCAAATAATGTTTTGCTGGACAGTCATTCATAACCTCTTAAAAATAAAATTAAAAAAAAAATAAATTTAAGCAACAATACCAAACTTGAATGCTGAGAAAGTTTCATTTTTTATTAGAATTTATATAATTTTTGAAAAACATATCATTATCTCTGCTGTCTTTTCTTATTATTTTTATCATAAGACAAACATTTATTAAGCAGTAATACACAAATCAAACCTGAGTTGATAAGGATTAACAAAGTACTCAAAATTTCAGTATCCAAATAATATAATTTTCATTTTAGGATGAACTTCTGTCTGAACAGGCTTCTGGAAAATACAGCACACATGTAGGGATGTACCACTGAGCAACAGTAGCACGTTTCAGTTGTTTACCTCTACTCCATCTGTTCTGCTAAATAGTTGTTGACCAGCTTCAGAAAAGTTGTTGACCAGCTTCTGCTGCTTAGAGTAGTTGACTTCAGATGAGCAAAGCATTTACAACCTGATTGTCTATGTGCTTGACCCCGTAGTGCCTATGCATGTGTTTAACTAATAAGTGAAGTAATTAATACATCTGTAATTTTACTTAAACAGGGCCAGGGTCCATTCTCTGGTCCTGAGTTAGTGGGTCACAGGCTAGCTACATCAACACTACTTTGCTGTCAGCTTTGTGTCTCCTTGACTACATCTCTGCTGGTCCTGGTTATATCTACACAGTAAACTAAGTAAAACCTACACTAGGGCAGAAACCATTTCCAAGATGCATTTTTCAAGACGTGACTTGTTTTCCAAGAAAAGAGTTTGTCTGTGCTGAGATGAGCCATGCCATGTCCACTGGTGTCATCAGAGGAAGGTTCCTGGCTTGTGCATTTGCCCCTGGATCCTCCTTGTTGCACTTCTTGAAGATGGATGTGACATTTTTCATTTTTGCAGTCAGCAGAAATCTTCCCTGATTGTTGTGACTTTTTAAAGATGACAGAGAAATGAAATTAGTCAGTCAATGTCAATGAAATTAGCTGGTTCCTTTTATATCACTGGATTCATCCCATCCCAAATAACTGAATTTGTTTAAGAATTCCTTAGCAGTATCTTCCTCTGGTGTAAGTACTGTCATTCTCACAGGGTCTGCTACTGGATGCAAGAGACCTTGGAGCAGGCCTTGTCAGAAAAACCTAAGAAAAAAAATGTCATTGAATACTTTTGCCTTTTCTGTTTCCTTTGCTATTAGGTGAGCACATTGAGCAGCAAACCCATGTTTTTCTAAGTTTTCCTTCTTCTGCTACTGTACAGTAAGAAACTGTTATTATCATTAATTGACCTCAGCAGTTTAGCTAATTAGCTAATCTTTGGCTTTGCTGACTATACACCTACATGTTTAGACAATATCTCTATAGTTCCCCATCCTTCTATATATTTCCTTTTTCTTTAGCTCAACCCAATGACAAATCTATCAGGACTGGACAAGACAAAAATGGTCATAGTCACCCGCTGTGAAGGGCTCAGTCCACAAAAACACTGCTAGTTTAAATGTGCTCCTAATTGTTTGAAGAGTTTTTAAACTAGGTCAGGAATCATCAGTTTTTCAGAGCTAGCACAAACTTTTAATAAATAACCCCCTACATAGAATGACAGAATCATCAGAACTACATTCATATATTCATATCCTTATTTTTCATCTGGGTGCAGCTAGTACTGCCAGGGGACCCAGCAGCACTAAGATCTTGCACTGATAATCGTTAAGCCATTGCCTACAAGGAGCTGAGCAGTAAGCAGGGAGCTGTTGGTTACCTCTCCTGTGGATTCCAGCTGCAGGTCCCATCATCCATATCACAGATCGCTGTGTCAATATTTATTTGCTGCTGGAACATACACTGTTTACTTACTTAGGATGGATTTTACTAGGAAGAGGAGAAGTGCCTTTGATGTTTTATGTGACAAGTACTATATGCATTATATTTGGACCGAGTTTTCCATTAAAAGAAATTGGCAGTGCAGGTAATAAATCATAGCCCTTGAAAATTGGAACAAACTGCCTTGTTCTTAGCCCAAAACGCAGCACTGAAAAGAAAACTACAGTAGCCTAGAAAACATAAAGAAACAGAATTAAAAGAAAATTGGTCATCTCTGAAAAAGTTACTGTGGGAACAGACACGAAAGAAAAATATGGGAGGGCAAACAGGAAAATAGAGATGTGCAGACCTTTCTAATGACCCAAAGAGAATCATTCATGCTTCTGGAAATCAAACTCATGCTTCCTGATTCCAAACCTTATATCTTATACACCTCAGAGCTACAGGACTGTGACCAGCGTGACAATGTGGCACATTAAAAAAAGAGGCATCAGCAAGCCTGAGCAATTTAATATACATCTGATATTCCTTACATCTGAAAGTATATTCTTTCCTTGAAGCAGTGGATCACAGCAGACTCATAACTGTGCCATGTTATTTCAGCTGTTAATCAAAACCTCCACTCCCTGTACTGGATACCTGTTGAGGGTTACACACAGGGGAGGCTGCTGGAGAGGCTTGAGCAGATGCTGCTCTTAATCAGCACCTATTAAGTTTTCTCCCAAGCTCAGTTTGGCTCCTTGGAACATGGAGGAGTCACTTAGCTATGTCTAGGTCAGGTGCTCACAGGGGTGATGCTTAAATGTAACACATCATAAGTGGTGGTACAGAAAACCACTGTGCTTCAAGGCAGGCAGCCAAGTACCATTGCCAACAGCTCACAGCCCTTCGTGGGAGCTTCCATCTGAGTAAACAAGTGGTATTTATCATGAAAGTGAGGCTATGTCTATACTAGTATATTAGTATTCCAGACACAACTCTCCAGCAATTGCATAGATACTACTTAACTATTTTATTCTTTAGTCAGGACACCCATGTCGAAACTGAATTTCAATTCATTAACGTAACCCCAGGTATAGAATGAATGTGTACAGGTCCTATGAGTTAGAGGTCTCTGGAAATTTGATGTCATTCTGAATGAAACACAAAGCATTATTTGTGTTTGAACAAAGGCATGTGGTGCAACATCACATAAATATTTCCATGGATGCATGAGCATGACTAGACAGATCAACTACTATAACTCAAGGATTTCTTACAGAGTAGTCTAGCAATGTTCTTAAAACAAGAGATAGCTTAGGGCCATTCTAAATTCTTCCACTTGCTCATAGCCTCAAGTCTTGCTCAAAGAAACTAGAATTGCAGGAATGTGTCGGTGAGTTAAGCACAAAGAATTACCTTTCCTTAAAATGTTTCTTAAAAAATCAGGAAGCCTTCTAAATGCTTAAAGACAATTGGATTTGGTTCCTACCCAAGCATTCCAGAAATTTTTCTTCAGAGACACAAGAGGTGGCACAAAGTTTCTAGTGAGCAGCTTGAAAAATATTAGGAAGGAGTACTATACTCTGTGGGATAACCCACATATTTTTTTTATTTATATTGCTCACGGGAAACAAGGGACTGTTATCAAATTAGTTGAAGGATTCTAGTTTTCTTCTTGCAAAGATGTGAGCTAAATAAATCAGCCATGGGAGGTCTTGCCTTATCAAGCACTGGCAGAGATGCTGATTTCAGTAATGTACTTCTTTCTGAAATATAAAATTTTAGGTGATAAAATCAATGGGAAATGCCTTAAGGGGGGGGAAAAAAAAAAGCATCAACAAGGAAAACATTGCTCAATTTTAGAATTATTTGAACCATTAAAATATTTCTTTTCCCCGATATTTCTTCACTTTTAAAAAGGCATCAGAGTTAACTGTCACATCTTCAACATAAAGCAGATAGCTCTAGTCACTAGAAGGATGTACGTACTACATTTAGCACACTCAGATTTACTCCCCCTCACCTCACCTTCCCTTAAGGACAGGCCTACAGAGCCTGAAAAATGAGCATACTTGCCCAGGTACAAGTGGCAAACTTATGTTATCTGGAGTGAATAAGAAAACAAACCCTCTGTTTTTCTTTTTATTTTATGAGTGATTATTTATAAAAGAAGCAACAAAGGTTAAAAAAAAAGGCAAGGAATCCAACGTGATCATGTATTAGCCTGACAGCAAAAATATACAACCAACAGAGCTTCTGTGTTAGGCAATAATATGTCTCCCTGGATTATAGATGCTTGGATAAAGTACAAATGAAGATTTAAGGAAGTACCATCAATTCATAGGAAGCTTAAAAAGTGTTTCTATTTGAGAAGAAGCTGAAAGATTTCCAACGTGCTGATGGCAGGCACATTTCAGACCCAACATTACTCAATTTCATTTGAAAATAAAAGCTCTTCTATACATTAGGATACAGGCTTACAACAACAAACTATTGCTTAAAAAATTAAAAAAAGATCTCACCTAAACTCTCTGTGACAAAAACTATTCAAATTGTCATCAGTACCAATGCCCGAGCCCACCGTTTTACTACATAATTCCTCTGCTAAAGAATATTGGGCAATAGTTAAGCAGGTAGCACAGACAAAGGAATATTTCCAATAGACCCTAAGAATAGAGAATCCTCCTGTCTTGGAGTCAGCTCAACAACATAGATGTAGCCAAATCATGCCAGTTCTCCTTGGGACTGGAAAATGAACCTGGACATTACTACTTTGCCAACACAGATATAACCTGCCAAAATTTTTAGAATATCCCCAATGTAGATTTATTTTTAAACTTTTCTGTCTAGGAACAGGCCTTATCTTCCATTTGTACTGACATACAGAAAAATTACTTTTCAGATCCTCTGTGAATACATAAGTAGCATCTGAAAATAGTAGTTAAAGTAGTTGATAGTTGAGGTGCTTCTGTTGGAGGAAAAAAGGGATCTAACTTTATAATTAATGTCATTTAATATGATAAAAAATAACCCTTGTAATTCTGCCATCTGCAGCAGAATTGTATTCCAAAAAGAAGATTCAAGCAGCAGCACGTCTGATAGTATGTGCTAAATGTTTTGTTTTCTCCACTGACTGACAATCACATATTTTTACTGAATTATTTCCTAGACAGCCTAGTAAGAGTTCTGTGATTTCCATTATTCATTACTTTTTTGAGCTCAACAGTAGACAGGAACTCCCATAGCTGTCTTCTTTTTGAGAATAAATTAATGATAAAAATGGGATTTTTCTTTGTCCTACATAAAAAGCCCATTTTCCCTGAGCACAAGAGGAAAAGGAGCTCGCCTTTAGTTTCTCTGGTCATCTTCTCAGTCAGTTTTGCACTGACAGAGCACTTTTCTTTGAACCGGGTACATGACTGTTTTTCATCCTATCTTTTTCTCCTCATGAGTGTGCATTCTTCCAAAGAGTCTTAATGTCTCTTCAGTTGCAACCAGTCAAAGGGAAACATCTCACAACATGTAGTTCATTTCTGTCCTGGCTCTCATATTGGACTGAATTTTTTAGAGGTTGTCTTGTTCATTTTTATACATGTCAATCTGTGAGAGAGCTCTTCTTGGTGCATGTACTTAAGACAGAAGAAGGCTGAACTAGACATGTTTTGTTTAAAATGAGTTTGTGATTGTTGATCAAAGACCCTTTCACCTTTTAGTGCAAGAAATATCTATATGCCTCTCATTTTTTCCTGTGATTAGTCATCATGCAGAAAAATGCAAGACCCCAAGTCTTGAACTATAACCTCACCAAAGGAGTTTTACTTTAAAAATATACAAGGCTCTGAAAAATTCACCTGTCAAATTATTTAGAGGAGTCCTCAGTTCTTTTATCACCTTAAGAGACAGCGCACATTTCCTCAGAAGGTACCTTTACTGGCAAACTCTTAAAAAATAAGAGAACATGAAAAGTTTAAAGGGTAACATTCAACTAAAATAAAGCATTCCACAAAGCTGTGACTTAGCACATGTTAACCCATACTACTTGGCAAAATCCAACCCATTCAGTCCCAAGTTACCCAAAATATTAAGAAAGATGATTAAGAGAAGAAGTAAAGAAAGAAAGAGAGAGAAGGAGAAATATAGGACCCTTCCTAACTTGACCCAAACTTGAAAACTCCATCATTTTGTGGTTGCTATGCCCACAAATTCTTAGCTATGAACCAGCTTCACAAGTTCTCAGCAGACAGACCCTGGGAAACCTGTCTGACCCTGAAGGCCACTTAGGTATCTGCCATTGGGTGAGTAACAATAAGAACAAAGCCTGGAGAATGCATGGGGGCTACGAAGAGTTTATTATCACAAAATTCTCCTGATTTCTGTCTGTCTTAAAAGTTAATATTACTAGGATTCCTAGTAATCAGAAATTGAATGGTGCATTGCTTACACAGTCCCAACTTTGTAAGGATTAACAAAAATATTCTCTGGGCAAGTAAGTCAGGCTCCGCAGGGAATGTGAGATACCCACAGAAAGGTGTTGGAAATGCAGCGGAATTATTTAACCCTTATGTCTATGAAGATAGAACACAGATGCTAAATATAGTTTAATAGATGGTCTTCTCTTGACATATGCTTTAGCTATGACCATCACATTTATCCAAAATAATTTAGATGCTGAGACATCCAAGTCAGGATCATAGTCCTCCTAGGGTCACAGCGAAGAGAGACAGCAAGCCAGAAAAGTCTCTAGAGAACTGAAATCTTAGACAGGCTTGTCTGGAAGCCTTACTGACCACAGAAGGAACTTGAAGAACCTGTGTTTTGAAGTTTTACTGTCTTTATTAATTGCTTAAAGATAGGTAGAAAGAAGGTTTTTATCCAAGGCTTGAATAGGTTGCCATTAAAAATAAAGACTTTCTGTGTGCCTTGTATCTTGAACTTTGTGAACTGTAATCATTAGACCCCAACCTGAACTTGACACATATAACTCAGATCTTTCTCAAATGTACGGCTGGAACTTTCTAGACTTTCTAGCCAATTCTCAGTTTGGGGAAGTTTACAGAAGAGAATGTACCTTTGAATCCATCTTAGAAATATCTGGTTTTCCCTCCTGTGCAGGACAGGTGTATTCTCTTCAGTTGAATTCACACATACCAATCTAATATTTCTTCTATTAACTCTTTATATACATGTTTAAAAGATTTGCCTTTTATGTAAGTCTGTGAGATTTGGATCTTTGAATTAAAGAGCTACAAGCTGCACATTAAATGTAATTGAACACAAATTCAAACTTTGAAATCAGGCCTAATTTTATATTGTTAAATTAAGACTCTAAACTACTACAGGCAAATATTTTTTCCTCCTTTTTCATTCTACTACTACTCACATTTTGTATTTGGCCAGTTACAGCCGACAATATAGCATTAGACATACTTGTTCCTTGAAATAATATTCTGTTTTTTAAATGTGGGTGAAGTCTGCTCTTTTAGAAAATTTTAATTAACATACAAGACAAAACACTATACAAGATAATTGTAGGCCTTATAATTAATAAACCAACTTAATAGACTCTGGTGATTTTACATCTATTAATTCTTTAAAAAGCAAAATGATGTGTACAGCATACTCCTAGCTGGTAACTTGATTTTACGTTAGTAATACATGGAGGATAAAAATTGTTTTTATAGATTATAAGGGATTGCATGGTCTTTCTTTCTAACTAGTGTACTGGTATTTTTGATATTGATATAAGAATTTTCAATCTGTTCTCCTCCGTATTTTGTCTAGGTTTTATTTATCAAATATTTCATCAACAAATTTAATTGCTAGAAAAGAAATGTCAATTGAGCAAAACCAAGTGCAGAATTACTCAGAACGAATAGAGAGGAGAACAGAAGTGAATATCCACATCTGAGAGGTCTTCATCTTTTTTTTGTTGTTGCCTACAGTTAACTTGTACTACTCCTGACTCATGAGATCAATTTTACCATAAGCAGGTGGAGAAAATGGTCAATAATTTGAATGTGTTGTACAAATTTAAACATTTTCATGACTGATAATGCATTTGAATGGATCTTAGATCTGACAGTCCCCTGAAAGTAAAGTATGATCTACAATGAAAAATTACTTCTTAGAAAAAAACACAAAGGTGAAAGGAACAGAAAATAAAATAGATGCAAAATGAACAGTTGGGTAAATGTTGGGAGTTCTGCACAAGAGGCCTATGTCTGGTGGAGGAAAATGTCTGAAGAAAGAGAGAACTGAAGATATCCAACTTTGGAATACAGCCACACTGGATACAGAGAGCTTCCTACCTCAGAGACTGTTTTTTATATTGTAGAAGTGTTATGTTTAATCAAGTTAGTAACAATGTTGTTAGAA
>JAWWES010000115.1:91089387-91145798 GCA_035583135.1 Lophotriccus pileatus
CTTCCAATTATAGGTTTTGCCTGTCCTGTATCCTCCCAAAATTCCCCACATTCCAAACCCTAAGAGATATAAGCAAACCCCCCTTGGAATAAATAGTTCTGCTTGCTGCTATTGCCTCTCTGCCCTTTGTTCTTCCCTCCTCTGGGTCCATTCTGTCTTTCAGTGTATAAGTGAATTTTATACAGGATGGACCCCCAGGGTCCTCAACTTTAGGGAGTGTTATAACTTTCACCCCGATAGGTAAATATTTGAAACAGTACATGGCTGCAAACCTTTGAATATCTTTATTCTTTGGAGATCTGATTGGCTTATCAGCAAATGCAACACTTTGTGCTTAGCCAAATCAATTTTCATATTGAGAAGCAGCTGCTCTTCATACGAAGTACTGGAGGAGAAATAATTGTTTCTGTGCCAACTGCAATATTTGTTTCAGAGTATACTTCCCAAAAGTGTGTCATTAGCACTGTGAGAGGTAGGTGGCAGGGAATTAGGCCCATATAATATAAAAAACCCTCAAACTAAAACAAAATCACAACAACAACAAAACACCCAAACCCTCAATTTCCTCAATATACATGTATTTGCCTTCTTTGATGTTTGCAGAAGCATGGTACATAACACAAAGTTAGTAAATATCTGGCATTTTCTGAGAACTAAACAATGTTCTCTGATGTGTATTATACTATTTGAAACTTTTAAATTGGCAAACTGGCTAACTGTATGTTTAATGAAATCAAAAGAGAAAGTTTATCATTATCTGTCTTTCCATTTTAATTTTCCTGGCTTTTTTTTTTTTCATATTTAAAATGTATTTTTATGCAAACAGTTCTATTTTATTTATCTGTAGCCTGGCAAGTCTTGTCTGTGTTGGTAATACATCATTCCTCCTTAGGGCAAAATCTGGTTTTGTGGCTGTAATAATTCCCTGGTGTGTACAACTTGAACTTTGTGCTTGTGTTTTATGGCATAATATCTCAAAGAGCACAGATGTGGAACCCAACTCAAAAATGAAAGCAAGAATCAAATTCTCTTTTCTTTTACATCCAGACACCCTGGAAAAGCCAATAGAATGAATTATGTGAGTAAAAGAAAATTTTATCAGTAGCAAATTGTTTTAGGGTGGCATTCTGACCTCACTGGATTACAGCTGGTCCCTCCTTGGATACAGCTAACACTGATGGATCACCTAATTTGGTCGACAGAGGCTCATGTATTTTGTTAAGTTCCACAGCTGATCGCTGTAGCTAGCACACTACTGGTTACCTGTAATAAAGTGGCCTTACATTTTATGTGTGGCTAAATGCCACACCAAGGTCTGCACAGTACAGTGGAAGCAAAACAACAGTGCTGAGGCAACCTAAAGGTCCCTCAGCTATGATTTTCTTCCTCAGTTGCTGGCAGCAGATGCCCAGGAAGAGTATTAGAATACAACCAGCATATAAAGATACTTCTCACAGATGATCTTTCAGATTCTAGCTATTCTTGAGCTAGATTATTTGTATTCAGTAGCACTTTGGATTTTGTCCCATAATTTTGTCATTTAACCCTATTACATTTTTAAGATGCACTGCCTGCTCTGAGAAGAATTTCCTTCCTTTAGAGTTATACTATAAAAATTTGAAGATTCTCTGAGAATGATTTTGGGTAAATGCTCTATTTATGTCCTGTTTAGGTCTATCAGATGTCCACATGTGTGTATAGAGCTGTAGCTGTCTATCAAAGTTCCTGTCAGTATTTTGTTACAGAAAGGCTGTCAGTACTTCCTTACAGAGAAACAGCGTGGCTGTCAAAGATAGTACAATCTGTCAGTAACACTTTGACTAAAGGATGACACTGGATAAACCTTGAGAATACTTGGAAAAATATGATATGGATATTTTCAACTGATTTCTTTAATACTTGTCTTATTATGGAATAAATACTTGTCTTATTAATGGAACAAATTACTGCAGTTATCATCGTAAGAATGAGAAACAGAAAATAAACACTCCGTCCTTTAAACAGTAGTCTGCAATATATGAAAACACGTTTATAAATAATGCTTTTTTATGAAGAAATGGAAAAACTGCCATTTGTGTCATTTGTTATACTAGCCTTTAGTTTTAAAAAGACTTTCTTATTCTAGAAAATAAAGGAATGGAAGGCCATAATAACTGGCATATGCATGAGATAAAAAGTGGAAATTTGACTAACAGATGATTTTATAACTTTGATTAAACTAGACTACTTTGTAGCAGGCTTTTTCCATACATTAACAAGAAAGCATCGATAGAGAGGAAGAGCAGTTGGGGGTCCATTGAACCTTGACTATTCAGTGCTGGTACAATATAAGACACATATCATTACAGTTTAGCACATCCTTAATCCATCGTTATTGCCAGAGAACTGCTTTGAATTATACCTGGAGGCACATAATATGGTCAGCTATCATCAGATAAAAAGAATTTGATATAGTAACTGCTTCAAAGTCCTTTTAAGACATCTAAGGGCTGCCAAACTAGACTGAAACAAATGATCTGAGGGATTATAGGAGTTTCTGGGGAATTTAGACTTTGTACAATGAGGCAGAAATGTATTCCAAGTCTGAAAACATTGATGTTACTTAGTATTTTCTTATCCCAATATATTTGATAGTTCTGACTTTATTTGCTACATATCCCTGATCAGCTCGTGGTGAGCTTTTGATGCTTGCTATTTTAAAAACAAACTCTGTGTAACACTACAAATTGCATTTTATACCCTTGTTGTGTAACTTTAATATAGAATGTAGATATTTGTACCCAAAAACCACCTAGAAATCTTGCAATTCAGAGCTTCTCAGCTTCACTTGGCACGTTTGTAGTCAGTCAATTTCCTATAGGATCAAAATCGTGCCACTGGTGCATGCTTAGAAGTATGGTGGGATGAATAGCTAGTTATTTCTCTCATCTTTAACCTCTCGTGTGACCTAGATGAGAAGAGATCAGAAAAGGGCTTAATGGATCCAGAAACCTGACATAAAATCTAAAATATTGAAAAACTAACCAACAGGAATAAAAAAACCCCTCAGAATATTTTAGAAAATGTTTTGTAACTTCAAATGAATATAGGGCTCAAACCACTGTCCCAGAGCACACTAATCATAGCAACATGTTTTAAAGCTTTGAGATATTGTTTAGCCTATTCCTTTTAAAAGATTCCTTTTTACTGGACTGTTCCTAAGATTGCTTATATCTTCTACGTGGTCACACTTCCTCCTTTCTCTACTGAGCAGTTTTTGGGTTGTAAGAATTTTGTGATTATTGATTTATTGCTTCCTACTCCTTAATTAGCCACACTGGCCTTCCAAACCCTTGTTGAGATCAATTTCGATTAAAGATGGGCTTGTGACATAGAATTCTGGTCAGGATCTTGAGTAGGCAAATTTTAGAATTTGTGGCTTAGGGACTTGCTTAACTCTAACTATATGCACTGAAGCCTGCCTTTCCTTTAAACCTTGATCTAAAAATTTGACATTAAATGAATGTGCCTTATACTGTGGTTGTGCATCAGAAATCCCAGAATGAGTGATTTATTAAATCGTAACTGTGAAAGTACTAATTTCACTCGCTGCTTTTTTTTCAGTTGAGGGATTACAGAATGCAGCACTCTGGTGTTTTTTCCTCAAATTCAGTATTTCTATTTCTGTAGCCTTATTCCCAGTAACAGGCCAATACTTAAAAACCCCAGATTGCTGAAAGCCAAGAAAATACTCCTTTGTTTGAGCATCATAGTAGATTATTTTCTTCGTTCCTGATGTAGGACTAGTTCAACTTCTTTCCTGTTTGATTTGGGTTTTCTGGCTTTTGGATAAACATTTTATGGTTTCACTGCAGTTTGAAAGATGTACCTGAACTGTCTTCACTGCACTCTATTTTCTCCTTCATTCTTCTAAGTTTTTATTTATTTCATATATTCTGTATGAAATGGCTTTTTTTTGTGGAGGCACAGAATCTCAATGTGTTTCCTTCTCGATGTGAGCTGCAAGAATCAGAAAGTTTTATATTCAGCTTAAAAGACACTCCCTATGTCATGTTACATCTAAGCTTCTAAGCAATGACCCCAGCTGACTTCAGTGAGTCTTCTAACACCAAGAAAAATATGTTTTCCTAATAGTGTCATTTTGCAGATCCAGTATAAAGCAAAGTAAATTACCAACTTAGAGGCATAAGTAATAGTATCTCCAACTTCTTTGAAGAGGTGAAGAGGCAAGGGACAGGAACTGTGACTGATGGTAGGAATAGAAGGAATGGAACTTAAAGCACTTTATAAGTTCTTAAATGTTCCTAAAACTCAAACTACAGGTTCCTTTTTGGAAAAAAAAAAAAAAAAAGCTTTAACTTTATCCTTCTGTTTATTTATTTTCTATTGACCTGAATCATCCTGTGATGACTCAGTTTAAGTTTAGTGTCTATCATCACATCATCACTGGAGCTCTGAGTACTTTCTAAGAACTAAGTCTGAGAGAGGCTTCCATCCCCTCCCAACTTCTCATGTGCCCCCTTGTGCTTTCTCACTAGTGGGGTGATGTGAGGGACAGAAAAGGTCTTGACATTGTGTAAGTGCTGCTCATCAGTAACAAAAACATTCCTGTGTTATCAACACTGTTTTCAGCAGAAATCCAAAGCATAGCCCTATACCAGACGTAAAGAAAGCTAACTCTATGCCAGACAAAACCAGCATGCATGTGCTTCTGAAATTTGTCTCCCCTTGGGGTAAATTACCTCCCAATTACCTCTTAGGTGCATGTTTCAGTGAAACAGAATTTTACACATCAAGTCTTCTCCTGATTCCAGGTGCCTTTAAGTAAAGAAAAAAAAAATCATTATTTGAAGAGGTGGTAAGAGTAGAGCCAACCTTATTAAATGTGGATCATTATTCAAACCGGAATGAGAGGCTTTTCCTTTGCTTCCTCCATCTGAAGAATATTGCTTTCTCCCTGTAGCCCCACAGGACAGCAGCATCAACAGGGTTTGTCACCTGGTCTGTCAAGTTTACTAGCCCTCTGATCATGTTTCTCTCCTAGGACTTAAGAAATACTGATGGAAACATTTTCAAACAGAGGGAAACCTCCAGTTTTGGCACTGAGGAAGAAAATTAAAAATAATATTCACAATATAAAGAAATAACCCAAAATTAATAGAATGTTATTCAGTGAAGAATCTATTTCTACTTCTTAGAAAAGAAATAGTAAACAGCACACTAACTCACCTCAGATCTTGAAAACAGAGCCTGGAATTTAGGAGCAGAAAATAAACAAATGCCCCACCCTTACTGTGAGAAAAGGCAAAATTTTAGCATACTATTACAAACAAAAGCAACATGAAAAATCATTGAGCTGTTCCCTTCACTACTGAAGATGCCAGATGGAGAGGTACACTCCGTTCTTAAGCACCATAATTTAAAGAAATGATGGATTTGGAAAGAGCCAAAGAACCACAAAACAATTAAAAGGGCTAGCACATGTGACCTCCAAAGAAAGATTTAAAAAGTTACTCTGGCTGAAGAAAAGTAGAGCAGAGAAGACTGTATAAGAGCATTTAAGTACACAAAAAGCTCCTGCAAAGACAAGAAGAGAAACATCTATTTTTCTAGTCTTTCATACTCAGGATAGAACAAGGAACAAGGGCTTTAAGCTATAGCAAGGAAGATTCAGATACTATGGAAAATGCTCTAACAAGTAAGGCTAGAGAAGCACTTGAATAAATATTTTAGTAGGGTATGAAATTTCCACCTCAGAATGCTTATAAAAAGAGGAGCAATCTTACTGGAGAAGGCCAAGAGAGTAAATTATCATGGATGGTATTGGACCAGGAAACCTCTGAAAATCCTTTACAGTCCTGTTCTATGCTATGCTCTGTACACAAAATGTTATCAACTAGAAGTATATAATTAAAACCTGAAAAATGAAGCATCTCATATGATAACAAAGCTTACTTCAAGAAAGGAGACATGGATAGCATTTGCTTGTGCTCCCACTTTAAAATCCACATCACACTTGGAATCACAGTCCATATAAACAACATTCTGGTAGACTTAGTTTAATTTGACTGAACAAAAATCAATTCCCTCTCATCCAGTGGTATAATAAAAAATATGAGGGAAAAAAAAAAGTGCAATGTAGTATTTAAAATGCACGTGATAGCTGTGTTTGATTGTTCAAAATACTGATCCCAAAATATCGAACAATTGGTACATTCAGTATTCTTGGACTGTTGTGGAACAACTGTTTCTTTCAGAGATAGTACTGCTTAAACACTGTCTGTAAAAACTTTTTCTCAAAATTAATTAAGAATTAGAACTGTATTTCCTAATCTTATGAGTATTCTACATTCACAAGAAATAGAAAGTGTCTCTATTTTGTTGCAATCATTAGCATTTAAACCACTTTGTCCATATGAGTCAGGGGAATTTTAATGGTGCTGCCTATATTGTCACTAAAAAATATCCTGGTAAGGCATTTTCTTGCTTCACAGAGAAGACTGAAGCCTTTTAAAAATACTTGGAAACTTGGTTAAAACTGACTTTTTAGATACTGATTTTACAAGGCTGCATCTAGCATAATTCCAAATATTTATACTCATTAAGAATCTAACAGTCTACAAGAGATTAGACTTTGTGTCTGTAGTGGTGAAAAAGCATTACATTTTAGATTATCAGCCAGATTTTACGCAGCATCCAAGTCATGAGCAGTTTCTCTAGGAGAATACTCTGGGAAACAGTGTGAAAAGGTTATGAAGGTATATAAGTCCAATGTACCAGCAGATAGGAGAGGAAATCAGTAATTTCATCTGTGAGTTTTACAGATAAAATTTATGTTAAAAATCCAGAATATAATCCAATTGCTTAAAAGGTAAACTCTCAATTTTGATCAAAATTGACCCATTGCTAGTGAATGGCAATTGACATAGAAAATTTTTGTGCTTTTGCTGTGTATATTTAATCAATATAAATAAAAGTCTATGCTAGATTATGAATATTTAGGAATTAGACTTACTGAAGTCATCCTGCACTGGATGACTCCCATCCAAAGGGAGTGGGAAAATTAAAGAAATGGGTATTATGGTTATTGCTTTTAATTTAATATCAAAATAAATACAGGGGAGAAGCCTCTGAACAAGAAAGCAATGAGACAACAGATGGATGAATCATTGCAGAGTCTCTGATAAAAATACACTGATCTCACTCTGACATTCAATCAAAACCCCAGTCTTTTGTTGCTTGAATAAACTTTTCTTCAAAACTTGGCAATTAAAAATAAACAGTAGATTTAATATTACATGAGGTTGTTAATATCTCAGTTCAACTGATTTGTTGTGTGACTTATTATCATATTAACTTACAGACTACAATTTTCAGAAGTGTTTTGTATGTATGCAACATATTTGGAAGTTACTTAGGATAGCATGTATGTGAGTCCTTCTGTGCTACTGAGATCAACCAGGAAAACAATTCTAGAAGTCTATATCTATTTAGAAAATGGAGAAATGCATTCTAAGTTATGAGTTGAAGTCCTGGACCCATTATTTGTCCAAGACTTAAGCTTTTACATATCCATCAACTTAGGGGTTTACATGTTAAGGTCATCACATGAAACCTAAATTTCAAAGCCCCACCATCTCTATACCTCTAGATAGCTGATAAAAAGCTGCACTTGAATTGAGAAGATGCCTAATGCTACCCAAAAAGAAACTTGTGGAAATGAAAGGGTCTTAAAAACCATCCCGCTAGGAATTTTGACAATTGGGCCAGTAATTATTTTTGACCTGTCTACATTGCATATGGGGAATCCATAAGAACCAAATTCAACAAGAAAATTTTGACTGTAGACACAGGTACTTAAATGTTGATTCTGAAATAAAAGGTGGGTAGTCTAAATTTTTCTTTAAATTTTCTCACTTATCCCCTGCGAGAATGAATGATTAGTAAGAAAAATGAAATATTAATTTGTAACAAGCACTTTTCTTGACATTAGCACTTTCATTGCAGGGAGGTACAATTGATTTTTTCACTTAACAGCAACAGAGGTAGTCAAGCATAACTTCTGTAGCTCAACCATCAGTTTTCCTTAACCTGTGATTTAATCCGAGAAATATCAGCAGAGGTGTGAATTATTTAAAGACCTCACACGTGTCTGAAGGCAAATACTGCAGAATCATCAGGATATTGATTATGAACTCATAATCACACAACAACATCTGCTTCAAAAGATGGCAAATAGAAAATATGTTTTTATTTCGAATTTGGAGGGCAACTTTCATGATGCCTGACTGTAGTGTAGGAAACTACATGAGTTTCCTGAATTTCCTGTCCAGTATAGAGAGATCCCCTCTGAGATGGAGTCAAGGTATGTGTAAAGGGGGAAGCCTGAGATTACTCTCAGGTTGTGTCTCTGCCGATTAGAAGTGAAGCATACATCAGTGTGCTCTAAAGCCAGCTTTCCTCAGGATAGAAACCACACCATGGAGGCTGACAGATACAGAAGTATCTGCTGATGAAGGGTAGCTTAATAGCTGTAGCTAAGGTTATGTGATGATGCACATTCTACAAGCAGTCTAAACAGACCCTTTCAGAACCCAGATTAGGTCCCTGGTACTGTTTAGTTTTGAGAGTTTTGATGTCATCAAAATGCTATGATATCAAATGCTTTTGATAGCATCACTTTTGTTTCGTTTCTCTTCCCACAATTTTCTTCTTTCTCACCTTTCTCTTGGTGCATTGCTTTCCCCTTCATATCCAGTTCCCCAGCCCTCCACTCAGGATGTGGCCTGGTAAATGTGGAATGGAATACAAATGAGGAGCAGGGAAGAATAATAAAAAGCTTTTTGTATTTGTTTTGTTTTGTTTGTTTGGTGGGTTTGGTTAGGTTTGGTTAGGTTTGGTTTGGTTAGGTTTGGTTTGGTTTGGTTTGGTTTGGTTTGGTTTGGTTTGGTTTGGTTTTTCCCCTAAGGTAACTGACAGTGGCCTGGTAGCATTGACAGTGTCTCCTGCAAGGTTAATCTTACAAGGCTCTTTCTCCAGAAAGAGCAAGGATTTCCTGCAGGGAAGTTAGTAAGTCTGAATAGCCTTCTGAAGGCACTTCTTCATTCACCGAGGATAGGATGCCTCTAGAAAGATTAACCTCTCTTCAGTGAAATGAGCCTTTCTTCTGTTTACCTTTATCTAAACACCATAAGCTCTTCAAGTCAGAGGCTTTCTTTCATGTCTCTAAACACCAAGAACACTTGGCAGTAGTGGATTAAATACATATTTTGCTATTGTAATTAGTATCGTACCTTGTGGCAGAATTAAACTCTCTGAACCTTTCCCTTTTGAAGTCTGCGGGGAACAGACATGTGGTCCAGCCAACCCAGGGGACAAACTCCGAGGGGTATGGAAGGAGAGAGTATCTTCTCCTTTAAGGGTGTATGGTCAAGGACTTTGTCTATGCAAAAGGGAAAATAAGAATAGAAGGAAGCCATAAACAAGAACATACAGAGTCACAAACCTGACAGACAAATACAATGGAGACAAAGACAAGAAACAAACCTGTCCAATTACAGTAATTAGTGGGCTATCAAGAAACTGCAAGCAAACCTGGATTTTGCAAACCTAAGGATGAGTTAAAGTGGAAGGGGGTTGATGGAGCTACGTACACTGACAAGGGAGTATGCAGGGGAAGGGGGAGCAGGGAGGAATGAAAGGGGAAACTGTCAGAAAAGGGTATAAAAGGGGCTGGTTGAATGTAAAATGGAGCTGCTAATATGTTTCTCTGATCGAGCCCTGATGCTGATCATTAGAGTTTGTCCTGTCTTTTTAGTACATACTTTAGTAACTAGCTCTCTGCATGATCTCACCTCTGTCTCACGTGGTTGAAGGCAAGGTCTGAGTGACAGCTACTGGGAGTCTGGTGTAGGTAGGGCAAGTGAGGGACTCAGCACTGGCTGGAGCAGGACCATGGTCCACAGCTCACCTCTGGTGACACTTGGGGTGGGAGGGCAAGTGTCCTTATCATCCCCAAGATGGGTGTGCATGGGGTGTGCATCTGTTATTCAACAGCAAAATATAAATGGACTCACCAGCACATAAGATGCCCTGTGTTGGAGCAAGAACATCAGGCAGATAGAGAGTCTGTAGGGATGGGTGGGCAGGGGGTGTCTGTGCAACGAGTGTGAGTGTGTAGGTCATTTTGCAGCAAGCACTGAGCAAGACCAGCTGGCAAATCGGGGTGGGTAAGAGGATCTTGGGTCCTGGTGGGGGCATCAAATGGACTGAAGAGCCTTGCTGTACTCAGGGAATCTGTAACTGTGCTTGTGAGCCTGGACAGTGATTTGTGTGTGCCCACACAAGTGACCATCAGTCTCCGCCAGTCCCAGGGAAGGAGGGGACGCTGCTCTCTGTGCTTCTCTCTGGTGTGAGTCTTATGTGTAAAGTGCAGCTGATGGTACAGCATCTTCACACAGCCAGCCATGTCCATGTCCTGTGTGTATCCTGTGCATCTGCAGCAAGTGTTCAGCTTCCCTACTGGATGGACCTGAATAGGGAAAGGCGCAGCCACATCCCTCACCCTAGGCAGAGACCCCAGGACTCTGGGGCACCAGGCTGGGTGTTGGTGGTCAGGCAGGAGGAAGTAATGGGACAGACCTACTGGAGCTGGTGGCCACTGTTAACAACTTTTAACAATAAGTACAGTCAATTTTGTAATACAAGTTTTTGATCTTTAAATCCTCAGTTTCTCCAGGAGATAATTACCCTCCCTTTTGGAAATTATTTGATAAGCAAGTATCAATATTAAGGTACTCTATAACTTATGTGCATTCAAAATTACTTTTGGAATAAAGTCGTTAACGTTTCCAAGAAGAATTAGTTCACATAATTTTTATATTTAGAAATAATTATACAGTTTCATATACATAAGTAAAAAGGGAAAGTAATTATTTCTACAATAGATCTAATTACAGAAAGTTTTTATGGAAAATGGAAATGTCAGCCTTTAATTAAGATAATGTTGGACTCAAATTCCAAAATGCTTCTTTAATTAAAAATAAATATTCCCTCCTTGTAATGTATACTGAAGAGTTATAGTAAGAAATTATTACCAAAGCAGAATAGGAAAAGGTAAGTTCCTACATTTTATATGATTCATTCACTGTTGTTTCTGGGTTCATTAATATACTCCTGAAAGGAATTATTACATAGATTAAATGATCACACAGAAGCATACTTTTTACTCTCTTTCACTTCTACTTTAATTCAGAGAAATATTTTCCAGTTGTCCAGACGCTACACACCATGAAGCCAGATGTCATGATAACTACTTTTCTTAGTGTCTTGAGCCACCTTTTACTATGGTATTTAAAAAATGGAAGAGAAAGTCCCATGTTCATCCTGCCAAACTTTGAGCACCTCATTTAGGAACACTAGACTTTCTCTTTAGCTCTCTAAGCCACAATTAAAACCCAAGTGAGAGTAGATGTACAGAATACAGCAATCACCTCCAACCTGCATTCTTTTGTGAATGCAGCCTAATGATGTGGGATGAACTGTGGCACCAAGTCTTCAGGAGTTGATCTTGTAATAAATATATGAATTTTGTCTTCTTTTTTTTTTTTTTTTTTAAATTTGTTTCCTTATAAAATTCTATAATTTATCAGTAGTTGCAGATGCACAGGTACAGAGTACACCTTTTTGGTATACAAGAGCTGTCACATGAAAAGTAAGGCAGGGGTGTGCATTTGATGGTTGGTGTTCTTCAGCACAGCTCTTTAGCACTTCAGGACGAGGTGTAAAGCACCAGAGTCCTGGAAGCATGAGAGTCATTGTTTAACTGAGAACAGTAGGCAGGAATACTAACACTTTTGGCAAAGATTACTGAATACGCAGAGCGAAAAAATTAATAAGTATCAAAACTTCAGTTTAAAACTTGTGGAACTGCCAGCTCTTAGCACTCTAGAAAATCAGTCTGTAGGCACACGAAACTGAGGAGCTGAATCTGAGCAGGATTACCGACTGTATCAGTCTCTACTCATAAGGCTTACCCTCAATTATCCCAGGTCCTGAAGACCAGTGGGAAAATCTGGAGCAAGGAAGACATCCTTGGAGAAGGAGGACCAGGTTAGGGAGTATTTAAACAACCTTGACATATACAAGTCTATGGGGTCTCATGTGATACAACCATATTTATTTGGAAGCTGGCCAGTGATAAGACCGGCCACAACTGCCTTTGAAAGGTCAATCAGGAGAAAGTACTGGGGACTGGAAGGGAGCAAATGTAGCTCCTATCTTCAAAAACGACAAGAAGAAAAAAATGGGGAACTACATGCTGGGCAACTTCACCTCGATTCCTTGGGAATGTGACAGAACAGACATTTTCAAACATATGAAGTACAAAAAGCTGGTTAAAGTCTAGTCCCAATGTATTTACAAAGGAGAGATCCCTACTGACAAACTTGGTAGCCTGCAATGAAATAATCAGCTCAGTAGATGAGGAAAGATCAGTGAATGTTTCTTATCTTGTTTTTAAGATATCCTGTATCTTAACTTCCATAACATCCTCCTCTAGAAACTGGTGACGTTTGGACTATGTAATGGAGATGAACTGTTTGGGTCAAAGTAGTTTGATCAGCAACGTGATGTCCAGTTTGAGGCCAATCACCAGTGGTGTACTCCAGCAGTCAATGCCCGGGCCAGTGTTGGTCAACACTGTCATGAATGACCTGGGTGATGGAACAGAGTGCTCTCTCATCAAGCCAGCTCTGAAGAGGTAAAATCTGAAGTACTGTGTTCAGTCCTGGCCTCTCTAGTACAAGAGAGACATGGACATAATGGAGCAGGTCAAGTTCAAGACCATGAATATGGTTAAGGGACGGAACACCTTTTGTACGAGGAGAGGCTGAGAGAGCTGGGACTGTTTAGAGAAGAGAAGGCTCATCAGTATGTTGGGATATATAAAAAATTGATAGGAGGGTGTAAGAAGAGGGAGTCAGGCTCTTTTCACTGGGTTCACTGAAAGGACAACAAACAATGAGCACAAATGGAAATAAAGGAAATTCCACTTAAACATAGAAAGAAGGTTTTTACTCCCAGGGTGATGAAACCCTGGAACAGGTTGCCTAGAGAGGTAACACAAAACCTCCAAAATTTTTTTCTGGAAAATGCCTGAAGGGGACTGGACCACTGAAAGAAGGTCAGGGACTGGACCACTTTTATCGTCCTTGGCAAGTAGGGAGGTATTGTTTTGGTAAGGAAGGATGAAAACAAGTTTGATTACCTATTTTAAACTTATATAAATATACTTGAGTGCTGAGTCAAAGGGTCAGTTGTGAAGGTAACTTTAACCTGAGGCTCTTACTCTACAAGTTGGGTTGAGTTCACAGAGAATGGAAAAACAAAAATAAAAATTAAACAGAAACAAAACAAAACACCCACAGATCTGAGATTTTCTCTGAAGGTTTGTTGAGTTCTGTGGTCAACTGAAATGCCATTTTCCTTTGATGAATAACATTACAACATATGACTACCATAGCACTTAAAATTATGTTGGCCTTGTGTAGAAGCACTGATGGCAATTCTACTTCTATTGACTAGAAATTAATCAGTGCAGAAATTGCTGTTCTTTTTTCCTTCACCAAACTAATTTAGAGAGATCTAACAACAGAACATTATGTACTTTTCGTCATTCCCCTTCCCTTCCCATCTGACGGCATTTTCTCACAAACACATAGAAACTGCTTTTCTATTAGCTCCTGCTAAACACATCACTTATGAAATATGTTAAGAGAGCCACAAAAATGTGAAAGGAAATATGAAGACAGAAAATATGTGGCAACATTTTATGTTTTTAATTGCATATGGGCTTTCACTGATAAAGAAAAGAAACATCACTGCTGGAGTTGCTAATATTTGGCCAGTAGATCACACTAGTGAAATGATAAAAGCACTGGTTAAAACAATAGACAAAATTAGAGTATTAAGTGGGGGTAATCGTATTTGATATCACTAACACCAGTGCTACATTCAGAAGGATATTGGAAATCTAGTATTAATTTTTCTGTTACTTTTATCATATAAAAAAATGCATCATCAATTAATTACATTCCTCTCTGATTACTGAGCCTTACCCTGGATATTCAGCTGTCTCTGAAGAAAGGGCATGTAATCTCCTGCCCTGATTGCTTTCTTGGGTGTCTGCACCAATTCTAGAAGGGCCAAAGAAGATGATTTTCACAAATCTAGTCTTGACGGAAAGGAGCACTTTTATTGTGAGCTACAGTTATTCAAGGTTAAAAAAAATATGAATATGCATAATTTGGAGGTTCTTTGAGATACTGGCATACAAAATCCTTCACTGAGATGACCAAAAACATATTCATCTTTCCCTCTGAATAAGCAAGAGTACAGACTGGACACAGCCCCAGAGGCATACAAGAAGTGGTAAAAAATGGAGAGGCATCAAAAAGGGTCATAAAAGCATTACTCAGATCTCTGGGGACAAAAGCAAGAAGATAAAGCTAGACAGATCCAAAAGGATAAGAAGAAAATAATCCACTGGTGTGCTAGTAATAAGAGTGCATTCAGAGAAAATGTGGCACCTTTTTGGATGAGGAAAAAGATTTAGTAATGAATGATACAGATGAGGCTAAAATGCTCAATACTTTTTTTTGGTCTCATTCTTCATAGCCATAATTGGCTTGTAGTCTTTCTCATGTACAGTCTGAGAAAAAAGAATCATGGTGTATAAAATACTTTGGGTTAGAAGGAACCCTTAAAGGTCATCTAGTCCAGAACCCTTGCAGTAAGCAGGGACATCTTCAACTAGATCAGATTGCTCAGAGCCTCATCCAACCTGCCTTGAATGTTTCCAGGGATAGGACATCTACCACCCCTTTGGACAACCTGTTCCAATGTTTCACCACCCTCGCTGTGAAAAATTTCTTCCTTATACCTAGTCTAAATCTACCCTTTCTAGTTTAAAACCATTGCCCCTTGTCTTATTGCAACATATCCTCCTAAAAAGTCTGTTCCCATCTTTCTTATAAGTACCCTTTAATTACTGAAACACCACAGTGAAGTCTCCCCAGAGCCTTCTCTGCTTCAGGCTGAACATCCTCAGCTCTCTCAGCTTGTTTCCATAGGAGAGGTGCTCCAGCCCTGCTGATCATCTTCATGGTCTCCTCTGGAATTTCTCTGATAGGCCCATGTCTTTCCTGTGCTAAGAACCCCAGAATTGGATGCAGTTTTCCAGGTGAGGTCTTGCCAGAGCGGAGTAGAGTGGCAGAATCACATAACTTGTCCTGCTGGCCACTCTGCTTTTGATGCAGCCCAGGATACAGTTGGCCTTCTAGGCTGTGAGTGCACACTGCCAGCTCATGTCCAGCCTCTCATCCACCAACACTCCCAAGTCTTTTTCAGCATGATGGTTCTCCATCCCTTCTCAGCAAGGCTGCTATCAATCCCTTCATTCCCCAACCCTTACTGATACCAGAGATTGTTCCAATCCAGGTGTGGCACCTTGAACTTGAGCTTGCCCACTTCTTGAGCTTGTCGAGGTCCCTCTGGCATATCAACTGCACCACACAGCTTGGTGTTCTTGCAAACTTGCTGAGAAGGACAACCAGCAGTGGGGAGCAACAGGTTAGCTGCTACTTAGAGAAGCTGGTAGTAGTGAGATACATGGAGCTGCATGAGATTCATTCAAAGGTGTTGAAAGGGCACACTGTTATGAGGAGGCTGACTATCATCTGCAGAAAGATGACAACTGGAGAAATTCCCTGCCAGCTGGAAAAAGTTTGAAGTAATGATTACCTTCATGAGAACTAGGAAGCACCTTGGGAACAATAGGCTGACCAACCTCATCCCAGCGCCTGGAAAGATCTTAGAACTCATTTCCTTGCAATCTATTTCTAGTTACTTGAAAGACAAGAAGGAAATAATGAACAGGCAGCTTGCAAACCTGCTTCATCAACTTGATTGTGGTTAGTTTAGTAGGTGCTGATAAATTAAAGGTGAAGAGCTGAACTGAAGGTCTTTAGTCCAGAGGAGATTTGAGAAGCTTGAGGATTGAGCTAAGAGAAGACTCATAAAATTCAACAAAAAGAAGTGCAAAGTTCTGCTCCTGGGGCAAAATAATCCCATAATAATAATAGATTGGGAAGTAGGTGAATGTAGCCTGCTGAAAAAGATTTACAGTATATGTGGCATTGTGTCACAGTCATACTACATATATATACTAAGATTGAATGAGTCATCTCTCCTTAAAAAGTATGGAAGACTACTGGTCATGGCTTTAGGGATCTCAGAAAGATACTTATCTGATATCTTGCCTTTTTTTTTTTTTTTTTTTTTACTTCCTGTGAACTTATTAGCTTTTAAAAGTTTAGTTCTTACCAAAATAGTCATCACTTCATATTTCCATTTAATATCCACATTAAAAAATGGGAAATAATTTTAATTTACATATTTAAGCCTGCCTCTAGGCTTGCAAACTAAAGAGTTTTGAGCTTCAAAGGCCAACACATGTGTGCTATTTATTAAAAGCCTCCATCCTGTGAAAAGGAGGTTTGGACTGGACTAAATTCCAAACTTTGGGGAATGCTTGAGGAAGTATTTTTGGTTGAGGCTGCCAGGTACGGTTATAACAACTAAATAGTTTAGACAGTTGAGTTGCCATGCCTGTCCCTTTTACCATGCTACTAAATTTATCAATATAGAGATAGCAAAAGAGGCTGAAAAGGCCCAGCAAAGAAATTAAATTCTGGTAGGTAACATGGAAAAGGAAACGTTAAAAAAAAATTTGTAAAATGAAAAAGAAGTCTGTAGACCAGTGCAACATCTGGAGTATAAAAGACTTTACATTTATATGTAAAAAAAAAAAAAAAATTATTGTTTTTTTATGAACGGTAAAAGTGATCTGGCACGACGAAACTGTTTCAGGTCATGACATCATGTGACCCAGACAAATTACACCTAATGGTCCTAAAGAAAGGAGCCAGAAAGCTCTGTGAACATCATATAGTTTAATGAATTACACATTAGTAATTAATCTTTAAAAATGGGGGGGAAAATCCCTCTGGAAGACAACCGCTCATGTATGTCTAACAATCAGATATGATTAAAATGGCACAATGCAGTATCAGGACCAGCAATAGCGACTTATCATGTAACTGACCAGCACAAAGTGACTACCTATATACTCACACTTCAGGTTCAAAGGACAGTCTGAAAACGGGGCAGAATCATAAAAAAAACCACAAAGGGAGCCTCATGATGTAAATCTTGAAATGCACACTCTATCCAGCTAGTCAGAGAGAAGCTATGGGGCTTTTTTATGTGTAACAAGTAATAAGTCCTTGTAATTCCTGGTGTAGGTATTTCAGACGTGCAGAAAAGAGCATGAGATAACAGAGTTGCTAGAAGATGAAGTCAGGCCACTTCCCTGAGGATGAAAATTAAACATTGGAACAGTTTATCAGAAGAGGTAGGGGAATGTTAAGTTCTCACAGAGATATTTGATTTAATTTTAAAAGCCAGCCATTGATCCACCTCCTGGAAGCAATCCTGTAATCAGTGGTCAGAGCAAGCCTGCACAGATCACCATGTGGTCCCATGGCACCACTTGAGCTTCTCTATGCTAAGCTGAACTGGTATAATGGCATGACACATCAAGGTCAGGGTCCTCAGTGCATGTCCTGTCACGGCCTATGCCCAGATCTTGGACAGAAGCCCAATATGGGCCAGTGTATCTGGAGCTACCAGAGCAAGATAAGTCCTGCCCTGGAGCTATACAACTGTTAGTGTTAGCCCTGCGGGGTCAGTTCTAGCCTGTTTCAGACACTCTTGGTTTGGAGTCGTTATAGGCTTGTTCTGAATTCCCTCCTAACACTTTCATTCACATTAGTCTTTGGACAAAAGAACTTCTTAGACTAAAAACTTCCCCCTTCTCTCCCACTGCATACCTGGCCAAAAGATAAATACTCAGGTTGTAAGCTTAAACAAGTGACCCCTCCTCTCCCACACTGACTGAATGTTTCTGCAGAGTTGCTGTGACCGACAGTTGCCTGGCACCTGAAAATACTCCTCCTCTGGCTGTGAAAAGGAGAGTTAACCAATACTTTAATGATTACCAAGAAGATTAGACAACAATAAAAGGGGATAATTAACAATAGTTTAAAGAGGAATTATGAAATGTAATTCCCAGAACTCTCTCTCCTCTCTTCTGAACTAACAAATATTTCTGGTTGCCCATGCCTAAGCCTCTCACAAGCTCCCAGTGCATTGTGGCTGTGCTAGGACGTCATTGACATCACTAGCAAAGGTTCCTGGTGAAGTGATTTTGGCAAACCTAGAGGTAAATAACATAGATTGACTGACACTGAAGGCCAGCTGACACATATAGTTCAGTTCTTATCTCCACAAATCCGGGAGGTGGGCATATCTGAAGCACACTGGGATGGACCTATACCATTTACTAACTCCTGAGCTGGGTCTGGGACACTGTTGTTATGCCCAGACATGCCAGGGCTAATGCTGAGGGTCTGTGCTCTAGCCTGTTTAAAGAAATAAATGCCTGTATAGGTGTGGACAGCGTATCTCAGCAGCACAAAACTAAGAGCATCAACACAGCTCTACTAAATTACAGTGCTGTAAAAATATCCAGCGTTGCTTTGGATTTGAATTCTCTTGTTGCAAGCAGAGGACACAAACTTAAAATGTTATTCTGGACAGCAGCTTATTAGAAGGGGAATATGTGCTGTGAACATAAGGTTAGTGCTACCCAGATGCCCTTTTGCCTTAGTCTTCCATTCTGTAAATGCTTATATATTGATATGACATCAAAAAATACATGAGAAATAGCTTAAGAACCTGATGGATAAAAGAACATACCAATACATCAATTTTTGATAGTAGGTGAAGCCCAGAAACAATAAGCAGAAGGCTAAGCAGAGATTTCATAAGAATAGAGTCCATTCTGCCATATCAAAATCAAAAAATGAAATATTATTTCACTTTAGCTGCTTTATAAATAAAATAATTCCTAGGATACTGGAAATGTGCAGAAACTAGCAGAACGCAAATGAGAGCAGAAAAAGGGTAAAGGATTTGGCCAAATAAGGGATAAGCAGACTCTGGAAAAGGAGATGCCACCAACTGGTCAGTTCTGAAGAAGTGATGCCTTTCACAGACGATATATGTGAGGAGATAAACTGCAGTTGTCTGGAAAATGTGAGCAAAACGTGCTTGCCCGTATATGTAAGCATCAAACCCTTTGGGATGTTTGGGTGCTCATAACAAAGTCAGATAAGCATCTCACCACTCTAACCCAGAAGTTTCCAAAAGAAGTGATGACCACATAATTTCCACTTATTATTTGGCAGTCTGATAAAATGAAAGAGATCCCCAAAGATGTCAAATTAAAATCTGTAGTGCTTCAAGGCTACTTTTCATTTGTACAAACCCTCTTCCCCAAACAAATAGATTTTCTTAGTCCCCCAACTTTTAAATTTGCTTTTACTCCTTCCAAACTCATTACAAGAAACTAATTTCCTGTGGCTCAGACATCACAAAATAAAAGCAGAACATATTAACCTGTCTCTGCAGTTATTTCTGTCTATCATCCCCAAAGACTAATCAGTGTATACTTTACATGCTCATCCCAGACAAAGATGTACTTCATCAACTATGATAAATATGAAAATCAGCTTGAGATGGTTGTCTATGCAGGGATTCAATCTAAGATGAAGATATCAAAATTAATAGGTGTCTATAGGCACATCAAGTGCCTCATTCCTCATTAGGGTCAATGGAGGTTTAGTTGTAGAGAAAGCAGCTAATCCTTCAGCAGAGACCTTCAGTGAAATTCAGCTGCCTACATACTGATGTCAAGCATCATTTCAGTTGATGTATAGTACAGTATCTGATTTCCAGTTGCTTTTCCAGAGGGATGTAAAGTCTCATATAATCTGTGTCTCTCAGTAGGTATCTTGCACTTCCTGGTGTGTCTGAACTGGCACTAGGGGACTACACAGAGGCAGCTGAATCCTGCCCATAATGCTTATTCAACTAACTCACTCCACTGGCTGCAGTGGAAACTTCAACACATACAGCACACCTGGATACCTAAATGGGATCTTGAACAGAATCGTGTCTCCTAAAGCTGTTACAGAAACTTTGTAGGTTATAAGAAGTTTGTTCTGTATACCAGACTGTTTGCTATTAGCTGACATGGCTAGATGAATTATAATTACAGTATTTCAGCAGAAAGATTAAGGCTGAGATGAAATTGTCTAAATAAATAGTCTTGTTTGGGATACATCTCAGGTTTTAGAGGCTTCAGAAGCTTATAGATTAAATAGAGTCGATGTAGAAGAACAAAGTAGGATAACTCAGGCTGCAGAGATATCAGGAGCCTATAGTCCTATCTTCTGCAAGGTCAAATGAGGTCTGAACAGGTTGCTCATGGCCTTATTTCAGCCAAATCTTGAAAAGCTCCATGGATGGAGAGTGTGACCTTTTGGGGCATTCTATTCCAATGAAATAGAACTCCAAACAAAATTCACACACTTTGTGTGCACCTTTGAGAATGTTACTTAGAAATTAATTTTCAGGAACATGTAGGCATTGCATGCAGTTCTGAGGAGGCTGAGTAGGAGGAAAAAAAGGATTTAACTAGGTATCCATGGAAATTGGCAAATCATGAGCAGTTTTACAATAAGCATTATTAATAAGATTACTCTGAATGCTATGCTGCTGTTACAGGACAAGAGATGGGAACAACCTCACAACAGATCAAGTTATGTGTAGTGATGCTGGATTCCATCTTTGCCCCACAGTTAGGACTTCATGATGTCCATTTCACTGCTCTCAAGAAATTAGGTTGCAGATACAGAAAAGTAATATGGGGGTAGTAGAGTGAAAGAGGAAACTAAACCCAAAACCTCTTACCACCCATATTTAAAACAAACTGGACTCTGCAGAGCCAACAAAAGCAATCCACTTAACAAAGAGGTCACTATACCATAACTGAGGAACATATATGAGCTTACAGTGATGTCCTCTATAATGCGAATCTTGTTCATCTGCAGGTGCATTAGATCTTTTCTACCGACAGTAGGTCTCATTAAAGATGTCTGAAATGTGTTGTCAGAAAGGACAGTGACATTTAACCACTACCAAAAGGCTTTCTGATAGAGGAACAGGTAGCTCCTATCTCACCACACACCTGTCATGTTTAAATTTGCTTATATAAGGTCATATAAATATATGGAAAAAAGCCCCCAGTACCAAGATATTATACTTAAACTCATTAAAGGAAGTAGTTTATCCAGATAATGAATTGTGGAGACGGGTTCATGACCAAATAACCAGTAACTTTAGAAGTAATTTAGTCAGCTTGAGAAACAAATTGGTTTTGGCACTTCATGCCATTGTGTAATGGAATGTTTAATTAAAAATTAAGAAACTTGTCCAACCTCTGTATTTCCTGGCTCTGACTTAGCTAGGTCTGTTATACAACCTTTCTTTTATGAGAGCAAATTACATTCTGTCTGTGAACTATGGAAACTTTTTACTCTCACTTCAGCTGTGGAGACAGAAACAAGGTCACCATCCCCTATCCTTTTCTAATGGCTGAGTGTCAAAGCAACATGGAAAACACAAAAACCTCCAGGTCATGTTCCTTTCTCCTCTGCTACAACACCTTAAAAAATAATGGAATTTTTGGAAACTTTCGCATGGAACATGAAAATTGTCAACATCCATAAGAAATAAGTTTTTTCTTAGGCCCTTAAAATCATTCACAAGACTTCATTCATTAAATCTGCTCTTGCCACTTGCAAAATAAGGTACAAATATGCAGATCCATGTGGAATCAGCAGCTATTAATTCTTAGAGTAGTAATTAGCATTCATACTAGAATTCCCACTAGGAAGAATATTGTTGCTGTTTACCATTTGGGATCAGTGGATTTAAAGTTAATTTTCATATGAAGTGATACAGTACTTTGCTGCAAGTAATACTGATTCAGTACACTAGAGTTTCTTTAAAACTATCAATCTTCAGAGCATTGAAAACACACAGCTGATTGAGATACAAGCGAACATTGATTTTGGATATTAGTTCTTGACTTCAGAGCTTGTTAGCTGAGGTAATTGAGGAAGATGGGGAAAAAGATCTAGGGATAATAATAATATACTAAATAGCATCTTTTAAAATTAAATTTATTGTTATTATACGAAAAGAACAGCTGGCAAATACAATCAGCCCAGAATACAGAATGAGTATGGAATAGGAAACTATTCCTCCAAAAGATGCAGCATGTGTTTTCTCATCTTCCACTCTCAGCTACCAGCTGGAGTGGAGAGGTGTTGCAGCTTGTTTCCTACCACTTTAACTCTTCTGGTATTATAAAGATTTGCATGCTCCTACAACTCCCGCAGTGAGTATCTCCTTACAGATGCTGTATTTACTTTTGCCACCTTAGAGCACCCAGACCAGTCCTTAGGACTCAACAGAATTGACTGGGGGGAAAGGCAGATTAGGTGGAACAACTGGACTCATATGAGAGATTAAAATACAAACAAAAAAAATTTGCTCACAATGTCTTCTGACAAAAGAATAAAGGTGATCAAATAAAACTAGAGGGTGGCTGGCCTGTCCCAAAAAGAAGGCGGTTCTTATCAATGCAGGGGTAAGCTGTGAAAGTCTCTGTGTGAAAGAGACGAAAAGATGCAAATGTTAAATTTCATATAACTCAAAAGAAAGCAGTTAGAATGTCCAAGAAAGAAAGATTCAATGAAGGTTCATTAAATACATATCTACCTCTTCATCAAGAAATTCTTGAACTGTAGGCTGCTGAATGTTCAAAGAGCATCCTGATGTCCTCGTTATCTGGGCATCTCCCAACAGCCATTGGGGATATCTTTGAATTAAATCTTCAAATATTTTTCTGAATATTTTCAGTAAAGATTTAAGATTAAATTAAGATTATATCATGGAGAAAACTGAACCTTAGCACACACTGTATCAAAAAATGATTGAAATGTATCTTGTAAACTCAATCAAGTCTAAGAAATACAAAAAAATCCCCAGTGAAAAAATATGTATTTATGTGAATTTTCCAAAATAAGATGATTTTGCATTAATGTAACAGATATAACTATGGTTTTAAAAGTACAGTACCCCACTAAGGAAATTGTTATTCCTGGAAATTCTATTCCAGTAAACTGGGTCATTTTGAGCATATATAGATAGTTATATGTGAGATATTACTGCATGAATTTAAATGTCATGGCATCATTGGAAAAATGATTTCCCAGCATATGTCCTGCATCCTTGAATTTATTATGATTTCTTCATTCTTAATGTCTCTGTTTATCAGTTTGGCATCCTTGCTGGCTATATGATGCCTTTTTACACCAAACATTACAAGTCAAAGGATAGTTATTTGGAAATGCAAATCTGAAAGCCTGAAAGATTTACTGACTAAGGAAAAAAATCCTCACTAAATATAAATTAAAATTTATCAGGTTCTTACTATTTAACTGTGCCTGCACATATCTAATCATAGCTTGGATCTGGCTAGAATATTTCACTTGGTCTCGACTAATTTTTCATAACTCCTTCATGGAAAAGTATGAGAGCTGTATTTATATAGATAGATTTAATCTTTTGAACAAACAAGTAAAATGGCAATTTTGAGAAAGAAAAAAGTGGCTATTTACTCAAAATATAAGAGCATTTTAGTCTGTTTGTGTACCTGTATTTTTAAGGATACTGATATTAAAAGTGCATAATAAAACTTGTAGAAATGTCAACCTCTGTAGCAAGTAAGTCAAAAACCAACAAAAACTTGTGATATTTGCACCAGTCTTGGAGAAAAAAAACAAATTAGGGAAGACAACCAAGCCATATAGTCACATTTTTACTAACAAGCCCTTTTTATTCTCTAGGCACTGGTGAGCTGAAAACTTTAAAGTAAGGCCCCTATTTACTATTTTTTGTGAATAAATAAAATACTTGACATGTAAGCCAAGAGAGTTAAATCTCTCCTACTCCTATTGTAATTAAATATTTTGTAACAAAAAGCATATATAAAAAAAAGTGTAACAAAACTTCTCACATTTTTAATAAATTGCTGTGAAGAGACTTATTGTTCCAATATTGATATGAATTTTAATCGTTGAAGTGAGAAGAAATTTAATTATGTGGTTATATGGTGTTGTCTGCAATTTTCTGATTTAAAAAAAAAATTAACTATGGATTTCATCTGCCTACTTTCATTCTTCATTTAACTTTCCTGCACATTCTCCATTCCAGAGCGAGGTGAAAAGAAGCCATTATCAAAGTGAAGTAATGGTGTGGAACCTTGGAATGGTCATGAGACAGAGAATAGATCAGAATTTGAAAGACCAGTTCCAGTGACCCTTCGCTAATCATAAATAGCTCCTTCAAATTCAGTGAAGTAATTGGTAGCAGAGTACAGCACTAGGCAGCAGGTAGTAACATTCCTATTTCAGCCTCTGAGTTTAATGTCAGAAGTTATGTATTACATTTTATTAAGACATCAGAAAACTGCAGACATGCTCTTAGGCTTGCAGAAAAACTTTGTGCAATTTGGATTAGCTCTCTGAAGATCTAAAGTGGAAAGAGCTGGAGATGCTCAGTGGTCTTTTTTAAACCTCAGAAGAAGTTGCAAAAGTAAGGGTTTGCTAAGCACGAAAAAAATAAGAAAGATGAACACTCAATTTGTTGTATAAGGAACAGATAGTATTTGTAGCCAGAAAGTGTGTTGAAGAAGCAAGCAGGAAGACTACCAAAAAAGGGGGAGACTAATTTCATGATAGATTGATAAACTGTCATGCAAAAAATGAAAACAGGATGTTGATGGTCAGAAGATATTTATGTTCCAACATAACTACTACACCAGGCAGGTAAAAACCTACCATTCCTCTGTACTTACACTACAGTGCTAAAATGAACTTAATAAAAATGAAAAATATATAAGAGAGAATTTACTCAGTTTGAACTAGATGATCTTTAAGATCCCTTCCAACCCAAACCATTCTATGATTCTGTGACTCTTTGAAAGACTCCATTAACTGTGAAGAAGTGGATTACCTGATGGGTAAAGTGAGAGAAGGTGTTTCAGGGGCTGACTCTGCCTGTGTACTTGACTTTCTGTGTGACCTTGAATAAGGTATTCAGGGACAAATGTACTTCCTTTTCTTTCTTCACTGTTTCCATTAAAAATGGGTCTTTACCCTTCATTAAGTTAATGAGAATCAATTTAATCTTTTTTCAGGCATGAAATTCCTTTGGTCTAAATAAATTTTTATTTTCTATTATCTCCATTATCTGAACTGAGCTATTTAAATGTAAACTTGGGTGCTGCTACACTTGACAAAATTGGGCTCTCTGCATTGCAGAATTTCATTCACAAAAACAGTGGCAGAAATGGCAGTCTGACTCGGGCAGATACAGTAAGACTAATTCATTAGAGCCCTTAAAATGCAGTTTATAAGTGAGAAAAGCCTGTGGGATCTGGTTTTAAGTAGATAGAGTAATAGTCTTTTTGCCTCCTAGATGGAGCTAAAGTACTTGTCTCCTGTGTCTTGGCTTGTGGGATGGAAGAAAGCAGGTAACATAACAGACATAATTGCCTTCTCTTGCATTTCATGATTAGTGTGACCTGAAATTTTATATTTTCCTAAACACATTTCCTAAAAAACACATTTTACAGAATAACAATTAAAAAAAAAAAATAAAAAAAAAGCTTGGTCTCCATTTTGCAAGGACAATCTTTTGTGAACAGAAACACTGATGATCACTAGACATGCTTCAGCAAACACTGCCAGGTACCCAATTGAGCATCTTGGAAGATTAATGTTCAATTTTCTTCCCCCAAGTACTCATGAAGGATAGACAAAAGACTTCTGGCCCCAGGACAGAGACTGAGTATACATTCTGGATGAGATCTCTTCAGTGTTTATAAAGGAAGAGATGCTGAAGTGCTGAAAGGGAGGAATTTGAAATAGAGCCTACAAAACAAGGTACCATTACGAGCTGAGTACAGACACAAAAGCAAAGAAAACCTTGCAGTTTTATTTACATGTAAACAAATACAATTCTAACAACACCTAGCAAAAAACCCACACAGGAACAAATGCAACAGTGCCATTCACATCTATATATTCTGTTTCTAGGAAGGTCATACAATGTTAGGAAAAGGATATTCCTCTTTCAGAGCTCTAGCGAAACTTCAATCAAGTCAAAAGCATAGGTCTGAATCTGTCTATGCAATTCAGTACCAATTAGTATACTGAGTCATTTAATTTTCACAGCCTCATCTGTGGTGGCAATCAGCAATTCAGTCCACTCTGCATGCCCATATTTTGGGGTGAAGAGGCCAAATGAAGAAATGCAAGATGTATATCAAAACAATGACAGGCTGAAAGCGGAAAGAGAAGAGCCAAAACCTCTTCACAGTGCACGGAAATATGAAAGACTTACAACAGATGTAACTAGAGTCCAAGAACATTTAAAAAAAAAAAAAATAAAATCACCATACATAAAGAAAACATTTTAGATTTAAAAAGAGGAAGAGGATGAAGAGGTGGCTGGTGGTCAGTGCACCAGCTGCAGCTCAGTGTCGACTATCATCTGGGAAAAAGATCCTTGCTGTCTGGAAGACAAGGTAGTACTGAAACTGCTAAAGCAAGTCAGCAAAGCAGAGTCATTGCAGAAGGGAAAGTCAGACCCTTTCCTCTGGGTTACTGGACTATGCTTTTGGACTCATGAAACAAACACATCTGAAGTTAAGCCAAACAGGTGCTGCTGGATCTTTAGATCTGGCATCTGGCTTGTCTGCATTGCTTATGATTTTAATGGGATTAATTTATTACAATAGCTTATGATGGTTTCAAATTATTTAATTTGATGCTTGAGATGATTTTTAAGTATTTAATTCATGTTTGTTCCCTTATGTTGTTGCATATGGTACTCTATGATGCTGTTCCTATAATTACTTCCTTATTGGTACACCTCTTCTCTACTGTGAACCTGCATAAAGGGTCTATGCATATGATATCGACTTTTCTCTCTTCTTTTAATTAAGCAACAATTATCTATAAAAGGTATATTTTTATTTTATTCTCTATCTTAATCTGGAAACCACTGAAAAAATAGGTGATTGTAATATTTTTTGAGCACTAATTATCAGTATATTCTGGTCCTTGCTCCTGCTCATTCAGAGCAATGTCCTCTACATAGTATGTTTGTTAAGTTAAGAAGTCTGCTTTAAAACCAGACCAGGTTGATATCTGAAAACTGAGACCACAAGCCATCGAATTTCCCCGTAAGAGCCATACTTCAGACATTCTAATTGAATGATATATGCCCCAAAACAGGATCATGTGAAATTCAGGTTCCCTTTCACTATTTCAATGTATTTACTCCTCCAGGCATGCCTAGGTATTGCAAATACATGATACTGATTGACAGCAACATGCCCTAAAAACTCCCCAGTTTATATAATAATAATATAATATAAAGTTACTAATCAAAAATGAAAATATCCCATGCATTATAAAACTGTGTATTCTATGTTTTGGCATGTGACTGAGCATAAAGCAGACTGAAAAAGGAGCATTACATAAGTATTTAAAGGATACCTACATAGGCCATATCTTGTCATCCTCCTCTGGCAAAATCACTGTTGAAATCTTGGCCAGGTTCTCAAACACAGCATATGCAGTTCATACCATCTCACAGACCTGGTAGCACAGCTGAGGTAAAGTCTTCTAAGTTGTACCCTAATGGTTACATCAACTCAAAAGATCTATGCTTATGTATGCCCAGATGTTTACTTTGCTATTTAAATTTAAATTTAAGTTAAGTTTTTTTTTCAGAAAAAAAAATGTGCCTAAAGGATTAAAATCTCATTAGTGTATTGCATTGACTGGAGTTCGAACTATTTACTTAAAGAGACACTTTGTCCCTGTGCTTTGACAGAGCTGTCATGGAACCAGTTTGCACTCATGAGTGTCACAGCAAATTGAAAGCTTAGCTAAGAAACCAAGCCCATAGTCAAATCTATAGCTGAGCACAGCTGAAAATGAATGCTAATTGAACTACAATTACTTCATAACAAGACTTGCATGTCAATTGACGATAGAAGGTAATAAATATAAAACTGACGTCCTAGGTCATTGGACTATGTGGCCATAGTATCCCAAAAATACAGAGCCAACTTTGAGATTACTGCAGCCTCTGTAAATTGGAGCATCAAAATCATAATGGAGGCAAAAGTAAGAAGGTATTCAGAGGCTTTTCTTCATGACTGTACTTGAACTGAAGCTGTAGCAATTCCACGTTTGAATAAAACACCTGTTTTCATAATGAAAGAGATTCTTCCTGTGCTACCAGCTAGCTGTTAGGCATCATTCGGTTTAGCTAGACCTGCAAAAAAGAATATGTGATCCATGTGGATGCCAGGTATGAGAAGCAGAGCCAGGTATGAGAAGCCAGGTATCAGAAGCAGAGAAAATGACAGCTTGCAGAGATCAAGACCACCGGGAATACTGGTTTTGCAAATTAAAATGTTGCACAATTTTATGAGCTAGAAATCCCTTTGGAACACAGACATACCTGTGGAAGATAGATATCAGAAAATTAAGTTTTAGAAAAGTAAATAATACCTTTATAGTCTCAAGAATGATGATCAGAACACTGTAATAGTGTTCAAAATTGTTGATGAGAGAGATTGTAGAGAGGTAATTGGGTGGCTTTTTTGCCTTATCTTTTAAAACTAAAACCAAGAGTCAGTAGAGACAGTAGATATGCTGCAGAGTTGGGCAACCTGGTATCCACACTGAAAATCAAGGACAAAAACTTGATCATAAGAGGCTTGGTTTTTTTGTGAGGTAAATTAGTCTAGCTTCTAGGACAGTCTATTGAGAGAAAGTGAGCTTTGCCTCCAAATATTAGAGAGAACTGGCAGGAAAAGATTGAAGCCATGGTCATGATTATGATGCAGATAAAATACAGAAAAAATTTATAAGGTCAAAAGAGAAAAAATCCAGGACTAGGAAACAACAAAACCATATTGTATGTGATGAAAAACAAAACCAATTTTTTAGGTCAGCATGAAAATATTTTCAGACTTTTTTTGGCCCTCGCAATTTTTAATTTCTTTCATTTATTTTTTTATTTTTTTATTTTTTTAATAAAACGAGGACTTTCTAACTGTGACAAGCACAGAGAGGAGTTATGCTCTGACAGAAGAAGTGCTCATGACTGTGCTGTTTGGAATAGGACAGTTCCACCAGTTGACAATGAAGACAGACAACTTAGTCACAAATTAATAAAGGAGAAATGAAGAGATCTTAAACCTTTGCTGAGTACAAGGACCTGAATATAAGGTCTAATCCTGTGAAAGGCATTAATTAATTCACTGCATTGTGTTTGCACCTATGATGAGCAGCTCCAGGCAAAACAAAAAAGATGGGGATACTACACACAGTAAGATAATTCAAATTCTGGAGTTGGTCAAAACCTAAGATATAACCACGTGAACCCACTTTGTTCTACCAGCAAACTGGTGCATTGTGTGTGGAAGAGTGCATCTTTAAGAGGATCCAAGCAGTAATACTAGCAGATTTAAAAGGTGACATCATTTAATGGATGAATATTTCATGCCTAGAGATAAAATAATACCTGAAAGGAAACAGACAACCACCTTGCATTTTGTCATGAACACCTGTACAAGACAAAATGCAAGATGTGAGGAGAATGCTTTGGTTGCTCATAGAGGGAAACTTCTCAGACTTGAGAAATCACAGCATGTTTTCTAGAAAAAGTTATGATAGTCCCCTACAGTTTCATGGTCAAGAACTACAGGGTTACAATTACCAGCCTCTGAGAGCTAAATCAAGCCAGCAGAAACTGTGATAACTAGTGACAGCAGTTTTTACAAGTTGTAGGATGCTGTTCTTAAGCATATGAACTAATGGGTCACAGTACATGTCCACATATTCAAATGTATTTAGTACCAAACTGGAATCACACAACAACTTACACCCCCTAGAGCATCCGTGGCCAAGCTGCAGATTACTGTTCTGAGAGGTATATGAAGCTTGTCGGCTTCTTTCAAGTTCCCACTGTGCGGTAAATTCTAATTAGACTTGACCCTAGGAAGTAATAAAACAATGTAGACTGCAATCAAATAAAGGATGGGAAAGATGTAGAAAGACTGGATCCTGGAGGGTGGAACACAAAGGGCAGAAAGGAAGAGGCTGGAAGTGCCACTATGACACTGTGTACTATGTGTACACAGGGATGATGGGAACCTACCTGCATCCACGCCTTAATTTGGTTTTACAAGCACTGACTCCTGTGATCTTATTATTCCCTATGCAGCACAAAAACAGGAACATGCTGCCCGCATACAGACAGAGAGAAACCTCAAGGAAGTCCAAATAGAATAAAAAGATCTGAGACTTGACCCTGATAGGGAAAAAGAACTGGATGTGGACAAAAGCTCATCTTTTTCATTGAGATGAAAGACAATGGCTTCAGAGGTACAGATAGGAGATAAGCCAATGGCTTCACAATAAACACAGTGGTGATCCAGCTCAAATAGTAACATCTTCATAAGTACCTGAGTGAAAATAGTAAATAAAAATCCCCAGATTACCCCTAAGTGTTTGTTATATAAACATATACACATAGGGCAGCATGGATGTAAAATTACATCTCAAAAATTTCTATAGCTGCATTTGCTCCACCCCAGCATGTAAATATATTTCTGTAAGGTTGGTGCATACTGCCTTAATGAATCTGTAATTCTTCCAGTCCTGGAGGTGGCTCAATTATTTCTAGCTGGAATGCTCCACTGTGCTTGCACAAGCAGGCACTTAGCTCAGTTTCAGAATAAACTTTGTGTTTTCACAATTGTTGTATTTTTTCTTTAAGCATTATTGTCACAGACTTTCTTATAACCTGTGTCAGGTAAGAAACTACAAAAAAATGTATCCAAGTGAAGTAGTAAATGAATCTATTTTTCACAAGAAAATTATATTCTGTTATCATGAAAGATGACACATCATTCTCCTCTGTTGATTCATTATTGAGAAAGAATATTATTCTTATTTTACGATCAATGTAACATTAGATTTTGGAACATATTTAAAGGAAAATATAATAGAAGACTAGAGCAATCACAATGATTTGGAACACAAAAAAGGCTTTGCAAGCTATCTTCAGTCTCTAGGCCACAAAACACTAATTTGAGACTATTTGAGCAAAACCTTCAGGAGTTAACAACATCAAAACCCCTTCCTTGCTAGGCAGTCTGTAGGACAGGACAGTGCTACACTGTAGAAATAGTACACTATATGCACATTCCAACAGCAGACCCAAATGGCATGTGTTGTAACCAAAATGCTGTTTGTCAAGTAAGATACCATAAGACAGATAACAAGAAGTCACATATTAAATGGATGAAACACCTTGATACTTTTAAAGAGAGGCTATTTTATATTCTGACTTGCAGACTTTTTCTGGAATAGTAGACGATTTAAAATACTTTTTGACAAATTTCACTGCTGTGTATTGACATAAAGAGCCTTTCTCCTTACTGCATTGGTGGTGAATCGCTAAGTAAGTTAAGTAAGACCCATTCACCACTTTGGGATGTGTCTTTTCTGCATCAGTGAACATCTGACTTGGCAAAATACAGATCTTCAGACTCCTCAGTTTTGTGAAAACTGCCACATGAATTCAAATTACTGTTTGAAGAGAATTCACATCTTTTATTTCATGGCAATGAAGTTGGTGTAACGGGAAGCATGAAATTTTCTTCTAACCCATCTGTTAGATACTTCTCTACTATTCTGATTCTGAAACTGATTTCCAGACTATGGTAAGAGAACGATTGTTATTTCAATGCACATACTTTTCTGTTAAGAATCAGTGTTTCCTTTTTTTACGGCCCACTCTTCACATACTAGCATATAAGTGCTCTAATACAGACAAGTATTAAAAGCATCTCTTGATTTTGTCTAGAAATTTCTTGAAGTCGATGGCATGCTATTAGAATGCATCTGTTAGCATACTATGTTATAGAAAGAACCTTGTTTAAGGTGGTGATCAGATTAAACTCTAGCTATTTTCTATTGAAGGGGCATTTTGATTCATCAAACTACCTTTCTGGAAGAAAGGAAATATTGAAGAATGGGTAAAGAAGGAGCTTATCTGAGACAAGCATAGTATAATAAAACAAGTAAAGGAGTTTAGGACTTCAGTCTGTTGTAAAAGATTTCAGTTAACTGCTTTGACTGTAGTTGTATCTGCAGAGCCAGAGTTAGACCATAAATAGAAAGAAGCACACAGAGATAAGGGATATGTCTCACAAACAAGCTGGGATTAGACCATATTCCATTTAATATCTTCTGACCTCACACAGTCTTTTTGCACACAAATTCATAGGTATGGATGGAGGTGGACTCAGCTCCAGAGGTCTCTGGAACGTGAGAAGCTGAGAACATTTGGCAGCCCATCACATAACTAATATTTCTTTTTGTAAATAAAGGGATCAAGCACAGGCAAAATCAGCAGCTTTTCTGCTAACATCTACCCCAAATCACCCCTTTCCAGGCATAATGATTGTTGTCTAGCACCAGAGCAGACTCAGTGTTTGCATTCAAAGGCTTTAGGATGGATAAAGAGGAAGAAGATATATGAAGCCGAAAACACATCTCTTCCCACTCTTCCCTTGTTAACCCCTCCACCTTCTGTGTCTGGACAAAATTTTTTTAAGAGAAAAAATTATACATTAAGATATTTTATATGTTAGCTTGCTAATTTTTTAAATTATCTGAAAAATGACTTAACAAACAAGTTGTGTGTCATTTCAGTGGCATGAACAGTCATGGGAATGCCATGAAGCTGTCTAAGGGGAGGTTTACGTTAGATATTAGAAAAAGGTTCTTCACCCAGAGGGTGGTTGGGCACTGGAATAGGCTCCCCAGGGAAGTGGTCACAGCATCAAGCCTGGCAGAGTTCAAGAAGCATTTGGACAATGCTCTCAGGCACATGGTGTGACTCTTGGGGATGGTCCTGTGTAGGGCCGGGAGTCGGACTTGATGTTCCTTGTAGATCCCTTCAACTCAGTATATTCTGTGATTCTGTAATTCTGTATAATTGTAAGCATTTGCCAGTATCCACCATTTCAGACATTTCACTTTAAAAGTCATCATGATTCTATTATCAATAAGATAGGCAATATTGTGGCTGATCTCTTTGGGCTATTCTCATGACGCACCTTAGCTTGAGTTTCATAGGCTGTTGGGTTAACAAACAAACTGAAGAACTCTTTGCCCTCTATCTGTGTTGTTTCAGAAATCTTGTTGTTGTATGTGCTCTGTCTTTCCTTTCTATTGGCAGAGCTGGAATGAGCTGCATACCAGAGAGAGCAAACACGTCTCCCATTTGGTTTCTACTTAGAGTGCAGCTTTCTCTAAGTTGGGAATAATACAGTTTGGGAACAATTTAATTATGATTAAGGATGATGTTTATGAGGTAGAACTGAGGATGAACACAGTCAAGAAAATAGCAACTGCTAAATTCAAGAAGACAGTTGTAGGGACTATAACTTTTAATATTCATGAAGGAATTTGTATTTTCCTGTGATGTCAGGAGAGCAGGCTTACAGGTAGGGAGAGAGACATGTATGCCAATGAATAACACTTCTTTCATCTACAGTAATAAACACGCCTGAGAAGTATCTCTGCAAAGAGATAACTTAGGTCAGCTTTCATACCTCATGGCTTAATTGAAGGCCTGTTCTTCATTCTGCCCTAATCTTACATCAATTTCTATGGAGATGCAGCTTTAGAACACATTCATCCCTGAATGACTTCCACTCCTTTGTTATTACGTAGGTGTGCAGCATGAAAGGTAATCATCCCAGAGAAATTCTGCATGTTCACTTTGCTCTAATGAATATGAGCCTTTCCTGTAAGCTGCACTTTCAGGTGAGTCAACAGGGAGTATGCTTAAATTCGCAGCCATGCCCATAATCAAGAGGCTTGACTTATAGACTTCACAGTCCATATTGGGTGTGCCATCTCTGAGGATAGTCTAAGAAAGTTCAGAGTAGATGAATAAAAGCATCATTCTAATGAAAACAATTTTATTTTTTTTCCTGCAGTCAAACCTTTTCTGCAACTGTGTCGGCATCATAACTATGGGCATAGATTTTTTTCCCCCTCCTTAAAGCTATACATATTGTGCTAAAGAGAGTTCCAGGTGTCACTTTCACTTGTGAATATAAAAATCTACTAGGTCATTTCAGGGTAGATTCAGAGAAGAAATTTTAGAAAACAATTGATCAATTTCACTTTGATATAGTTCACATTCTCTTGAGAGTTTATCTTGCAGAGTAGTTATTTATTAGACTTTAGTGACATTTGCAGTTGAGATCTGAACCAAGTGTTTTTAAGAGAAATACTGTGATTCAATATAAATCAGTGCAGCACTTTATAAAAAAGATCAAAGCAGGTACTGAATCTGTGTTCAGAAACATGAAGCTGCTATTACAGAGTACACAAAATTACCCAAACAGATGTGATAAAATGAGTACTCCCAGAACACAATGAGTCATATTTTCCCTAGGGTTGAGATATTCATAACTGAGAAGGAAGCAAGAGGGTATCTAGGTTAGCTGTAATTCAGGGAGGAACATATAAACTAAAAGCTAGATTAGTGGAGGTCTGGTCTCTTGCGACCCCCACAGATACCCAATCTGAAAAGTGATCAAACTAAAACAGAAGCATGTACTCTCCCTGTGAGAGAAAGGAACACAGAAGAAATCCTCAGTTCACAATTTGTAGACAAAATACATGTCTAAGGCCTAAAATTTGTCAGTTGGCTCTATTGAGTCTTTTGAGGTGTTGGTAAGATTAACATGTTGATACCTCTAAGGCATCTCAGCTTTAGTCCTATAAAACCACTTCACTAATATACATTTGACAGCCATACCTTGAGAATACTAAGTAGGATTTTAATAGTGGATATTAAATAATTACAACTTCACACAAAAGAACAACATTAACAGCAGTAAAAGAATATTTATGGATTATGGCTGCGAGTAATGACTTCAGTGCAGGTGATCCTGACTTACACAATGGTACAGTAAATCTTCTGTAAGGGACAAACACACATGAGACTTCCGTCCAATCACACAGCACTGGAATGCAGCAAAATCACTGGGAAAGCCAATGGATTTATTCATATATGAAACTAGTGGGAGAAGCAGCAGTTTTCTCCAGATCCTGTGATAATCATTAATATGCAATATTCGCAAACAATGCCTGCCTGGCACATTTAAGTGTAATAAAACATTTTGTTTTCACTATTTGTCTTCTTTCCTTCATGCTGTTTGTAAGAGGTTCTGAAGGGTTAGCCACACTGTTGAGGCAAGGAGATGAAGGGAAATGTAGCCAGCTGCTGAATGAAGCATTAAGACATGAGCAGGACCACTACTTGAGGCAGTTTTCCTGCCTAAAACAACAGGAAGCCTCATCTACTGTATATGAATTTTTAACAGGAGACCTTTGAAGTGAATTCAAAGACATCAGGTGACTAGAACATATTGAGGGAGCAAAGGGACAGGTCACTCCAGTGCCATGGGAGAGGCTGGGATGCAGGGAGAAATGGCCTGGGGTTCATAGATGGGAACCTGGCAAGCCAACCCACTCTCCAACTAACACAGCAGCCCCCCTCAAGGACTGTACTATCAACTGCTTTCAGGGAACAAGCAGGCTGGTTTGTTTCATAGAGAAAAATGTTCTCAACTGCTGATGGTCTCCAGTTAATGGCAGTGGACACCCTGACTTGCCCTGCTCTGAGATCACGGGGTGAAGGAAAGATCCTAAGGCTCTACGACCAGGTTGAGGAGAGGTTGCTCACCTACAGGAACTGTATCTGGGCTAACTGGGAGTTTTCTGTGAGGGCATTTTGATAAAACGCTAGCTTAAAGAAAAAGTTTTCTTTGGGATAAGTGCACAACATACATCCTTCACATCCCCTAAAACTTATTCTAGGACATCTTTCCACAGGATGTTGTTAACATGGAGTGGAAATGGAGCAATCATTTCCTTCTATTTCAGAAAACAAAGTTTAATGCAGCTGCAGTATCACAGTTGGCAATTACAGAAACATTAGAGATATAATTAAAGGAATTTTCTGAATGTTTTATCCATTATCTCACAAACTCATGACAAATCTTATTATTCGCATATTTGGCATTAGCAAGCTACATTGTTAAAAAAGCCCTACTTAGAAATTTTAACTGTCCAAATTGGTACTTTATTGTGGCTGGAATATCAAAAAGGTGGAAAAAGCCTTTCAAACCATTTAAAACTAAATGTGAATTAATTTCATTTAACTGACATGTCAGCTAAGTTATTTAATTAAAGGGTGACCTACTATTTGGATAGAAAAAGAAAGGACTAATTCATACAGTTCTGACACAAAGCTATTATTTCCATCACAGAACAACAGTGTAAAGTTTGAGTAGTTACGTATTATTTGATTTCACTCATTTTGCTTCATTTTGTACCTGACTGCATAGGAGGGTTGTTTGTGGGATTTTCTGGGAGGCAGGGGGAGAGAGAGGGTCTGCAATCACTTTGTGGAACATCTGTGATGTTCTGTGGAACAACAGCAATTCACAGGTCACAAGCTGAGTAATGCTAAACTAAATCAGGAAACGTTGAATCTGTTAAAATAAGACCCCAGAGCAGACTTGTACCCACAGAGGTGACTTATGAAGACATAGTCTGCAGAAGATCAAACAAAGTTATAAAATGCACAGTTCAGCTTGCAAACCCAAAGGTTTAAATAAATAAATAAATAAATAAATAAATAAATAAATAAATAAATACATACTGTAATAAATAAATACTGTGCATCCCTCGAGGATACAGGTAGTTCTGCCAACTGATGAAGCAGTAGAAACTCAGTCATCACTCTATACTGGAGGTTATAATGTGTATAACCCAGAAAATTAAAAAAATGGATACGTTAAAGAGCAGTTTAGGATCTCTTACTGGGTAGACAGAAAGGAAACGAGACTGCAGCAGCCAGCTGTACCATGGGCACAGGGGAAGTACTGCATCTTGTCCCAGGTATGCATCTTGTCCCTGGTATGATGCAGATACGTCAATGGAATGAAGTTGTGGGAGGGGGTTGTTTGGTTGGTTGGTTGGGGGGTTTTTTGTTTGTTTGTTTTGGGGGTTTGTTTTGTTTTGTTGATTGGGGTTTTTTTGTGTTTTTTTTTTTTTCCTTTTCTTTTTGCAGTGTAGTTGCTGTGTACTGGAAAGAGCAAAAATAGACCAGAAATCAGACCAGCTAAAGTACCTCCAGCACAACACCCATTTTTTTCTTTGATTTAAATTTTTAAGCCTCAAAAGTCAGCCCGGTTTCTGTCTGACTGGAAAGTCAGTTCAACCACGTCAGTATTACAGTTTTCTGACCACCTAAGGTCTGCTTTAGTCACCCCTAAGGGGCCCAGATCTTGCTGGCAGAGAGACAATCACAACCTTTCTCATATTTCTGCCTTTAAAGATTCTGTTAAACTTTCCTCCATTTATTACATTCAGGGTACCTGGTTAGTCCTTCTGTGTTGGTCTGTTTGTGACTCTTTCTGATACAGAAACTTTGCATGAAGCTGAGGGAGACCTCTGGATTATCCCCACAGGAATATCACCATTGAAGGTGAGCAAACAGGTAGGAAAACAGGAAAGGACTAAAAAGAGGTGTCTCTTGATTGTGAATTAATTAGTGGAAGAAGGAATCCTGCTTTTCAGTCTTTGCATCCAGCTCTGCTTCTTTATTTTAGCTTAAAGTACAGACAAAAGATAGAAAAAGGGGTTTGCATGGCATCTTTATAAATCAAGTCTTAGCCGGCTGCATAAGAAACCTGTGGAAGAGCTGTTGAATCTTAGTCTCCCAAGTGCTAGTCCAGTACTTAATTTAAAAACATTGCTCATCCAGAAAATCAAGACTTGGGACTGCCCTCTCTTAGGTGTAAATCAGCATGGAAATTGCCTCAGTGTTATTTAGATGTAGCAGCCATGGGCTCTAGTATTAGCTGGAAGTAATGAATACATTATGACTGTTTTACAACAAGGAGAATCCATTCATTTACACTACTTTTACTTTATGTTTGCTTCGTAGTTTTTCATCTGTACAGGGAATATGCACCATGTGCATAAAAAAACCCCAACAAACCAAACTAAAACCAAAACAAAAAAAGATGTTTGAAAAACTCTGTCATCAGGTTGCTGTTTTCTGTATCCTTTTTTCTGGTGATCATCCTCTTACGCCTTCATCATTACCATAATGAAAGTAAATTAATTACATGTTTACTAAGTATCATTTTCTATAATTGATTACTTGTTAAAGTAGACATCAAAGAACACTCCGTTCTAACTTGGAGGTCAGTAAGAAACCATCTGCAAACCCAGAGCTTTTATTAATATGTCCTTTATTCTGAGGCATTTTGCTACCTTGTCAGATCAAACAAATCAGTATTAAGTATTGATTGATTATTTGTTTAATACTATATGTGTAAAATATCAAGAGATATAGCCAGTTATCATACAAAGACTGATATCATCACATTGATACATTGATACTGAACTTCAGAAACTGGGGATGGTTTAAATGTCAGTTTTGTCATCTCTTCAATGGTTGTGTCTATACTTTTGTCAATACTAAAGAACAGAGATATCTAAGTAGGCTGTGAACTGTGACACTTCAGATACTTTAGCTACCTCATTATACCTGCAAAACTGGCTTGCATATTTCTCTGGAAAATGGAAATTATGCATTGATGCTGTTGCTATGCTGTACCCATAAATGGGTAGCAGAATGGAGAGACAAGAAATTTCTTTTGGGAAATGAGGGAAAACTGAAGACCAGGTCTTTTATCACGATTATGTGTGTGAAATTTTCATCAGACAAAGAACACCACAGACCAGACCTGCTCGAGACTTCTCAGAAATGCTTGCAGGAATAGAGCTATTAATTAATTGTACTGACAAGGTCAGATTCCTGGTTCTTATGTTGTTGTGTCACTTTGTGTGCTTTTCAATGGAGAAGTGACAAATCACACCAGTGGTTTCTGCTCTGGCCTCCTCAGCGCTTCTCCCTGACACAACAGTCTTCTCTCACATGAAAAGGGACATAAAAAATATTGATGGGCAAGACTTTTTTGCCTTTTCTCTTTTTCTGATATTCAGGAAGATGTTCCATTTTCTCAGCCTTCCCACCAGTAACAGCGATCTCTCTGAAGCCTGGTGTGGTCACTTGTCAGCATCAAGAGAAAAGGTTTTGGTACTGGATTTTCTAACTATTTAATCTAACAGTTAGTGAGCCAGACCATACAAGTCTTCTACCTCTAGATTTTAGCTCCACACTCAAAAAAACCCCCAAATAAAAACAGTCATGGGGAAGACAGGGGATAATGACAGAGCATTTGGACAGGAGACCCCACAGTTGCTGGAAAATATTTAAAATGCCAGATGAGATTCCCTCTGCAGCATGTGCTGAGCCAGGACAGCCTCTGCCTCACCTCTGCTGCTCAACATGGGTAAACTCTGGTATCTGCTCATGAAAATAACTGAGGGCTGTAGCTTTTGTAGTTTTCTGATATTCGTGTTTAAAGACTAAAGGCACGGGTAAGCTTTTTGCTCTGTGTGAGAAATGCTAGCCTGGGCTTTACAAGATTTTTAGTTGTCACCTTGTTTTGTTTGTCACTTATAAAGCACTGCCAATTTGCCTTGTTGCTGGCAGGGAATTAAAATCTACCAATATACATTCTGGCTGCCTCAAGCAAGTGGAGTGACTAATATTTCTTTCTTGTCTATGATTCTTTTTCCCATTTAGAGATTTATAGATAAGAACACAAATATTATGATATAAATGCTTTAAGCTGCAATTCCTCTCACATTCAAAATTTTTCCAAGGGCATAATGGCTCTTGTTTCTCAGTATGAGGAAAAAAGTATTCCATCACTTATGAAGGAACATGCTAAAATATGCTTCATGTTACACTTCTTGAAACTTGAGGTAGATAAAATTTGTGAAGTCATGTCTCTTGTGTTTCTATAATTTTGGAACCCTTGGCAGTCATGGTAACAGAGGGAATTTAAAATTCAAAAGAAGAGGCTATATTAATTAATAAAACATTTTTGATCTTGGGAAATGAAAAATTAAAAGTAAAAATTTAAATTTTTTTACAAAAAAAAGGAAACATAAAATAGTGCTTGCTTAAGGAAATGCAGGTGAACTAGTTGTTTGAATTCAAGATGTCAACTCTCAATTTCATTTAATATTAATCTCTCAACCTCAAGAGATAAACACTGTTATAAATAATTGATTTAAAAAATAATCCAAACAAATTACTGGCTTGTTGACTGAATAAAATATTGCCTGTTAAACTAAAGATTATAGACTGTAAATTTTTACCTATTGAGAAAGTAATCTCTTTTGAATTATAGATAATTGTTGAATAAACTTGTTCTCCTTAGAGCTGATTTGCTGGAAAATAAGTGTGTGTGTGTGTGTATATATATATATATATATATACATTAAAATAATCTCCCTCAAAATATTAGCTCTGTAACAAGTAATACTTCTCAGGAAAAATATATTCCAGTATAGATTATGCTTTTCACAGAGGGGCAAGAGGTGCAACCTGAGCCCACAGGATTTCAGTGGAGATAAAACCAATAGGTAGTGCAGAAGTCCTGCTAGAAAAAAAGTTTAAGCAAGTATGAGACATAAAGGTGCCTTCTGGTTTCCTCTCATTTTCACTGCGTTTTTTCTCTATGGCCACATCTCTGTTGTGGGTGGGAAAAAAAAGGACAAAAATGCTTCAGGTAAAATTGTGTATAAAAAAAAAACATAAGGGAGTTTAGTTCAAAAACAGTTTATTTGAGGAACAACCATTATCGAAATCTGCAGAGCGAGACACACTTCCTTTTGCAGCTGATGTCTTCCCAGCAAGTGAGGACACTATTCTAGATCCATGATTTTTGGTCCTATCTCTACCCAGTCATTTGAAGCATCAAAGGACAATGGCATGATCCCTTGGACAACAGCAGAGAGACTCCACTGTGAGTTACTTGGCTGAAAAGGGGTTAGCAGCCTGTGAGTTACTTACTCTAACAGTGTGAGAGTAAGTATATGGCAACCACCTGCTTCCCTATGGCCTGTACTGATTACTGTAATTAGGGAAAAGGGATAAGCTATAATGTATACAAAGATCTGCAATTTCACAGTCCCTTAATAGAATCACATAATCACAGAATAAGTAAGGTTGGAAAAGACCTCTGAGATCGAGTCCAACCTAGAGATGCAGATTTTAGTTTGGAATGTGCTTGTAATGAACTAGACCTAATTTGCATACCTGGAAATGGATTCTCCAGGTCACCATATTATTAGTAAACTCAAAGCAATGGAACTGAACAGAGGTAAAATGAGGAGACACCCATGTCTGTACCCACAGCTACTACCCATGTGCAAGACCAGCAAAGCCTTTGGCTTCCTGTCTGCCAAAAGGGGATGACAGCTCTAAATCAGCTGAGGAACTCTTGGAAAACCAGGTAATTCTGCCATAACTCTAACTATTACAGTTTTCAACAAAGTTTTGTCAAAAGTAGTACATTTTAACTTTCAGTAATGAATGGCATGCAAATACTTTCTTGCCAGAAATCCCCTACTCATACATTCATTAGCCTTGTCTTCTTTAGGCTACAGGAATAGCTTCCTTCTCAATCTAATTGATATGTCTCAAAAATGAAAATGTGTTTTTTTGTTGTTGTTGTTGCTGGGTTTATTTATTTTGTGTTTTTTTGTTTTCGGGGTTTTTTGGGTGGTTTTTTGTTTTCCTTTTGTTTTTGTTTTTGTTTTTTAACATTTGCCTAGCAATGATGACATGTTGCATACAGAGTTGCTGGAAGGGCAAGTTTAGGTTTGTCCTAAGTGAGGAAAACATGAAGGAGATGAGGTAGTAATTATTATAATGACTTTTGTGTGTGGGAACTGAGAAAAGACTTGAGCTCAATTAACCAAGATGAATGTTACTTAAATTACTATGTAAGTAGAAGTTCCTGTACAAGTAGGAGTCTCAGTATTATGTGTATAGGTACATGCATGGGTGCCTGCAGACACCACGCCACAACACCAACCACTGAAGTTTTCATATGTGGTAACTGAGTAACCACCTCAATGTTTTATAACCTTTACCTTTTACACTTAAAAGTGCAAACTTCCTCTCTTCCTCTTCATTAACTTCCTCCATTAAGACCAAATATAGACCATGTTCAGAAAGGCTACTAAGTTTTCTACTGGTTTTTCAAAGGCAGTGAGCAAATATTCAGGACTCAAAACCTATTTCTCGTGAGCTATTCTGTAGCAGCGTGTACTCACGCGCGGAGTTATCTGAAGCTAATTCTTGCAATCCATGTGATGGAAATTATTTTTGCAATAGCAATTGAAATCAAGAGGTATGCAAACAGACTTCTGAAGGAAGTTTCATGTTAATTGAGGAGGAAAAAGAAAAGACTATTAAACCTGATACCACTAGCAAGGCAGAATTAACAGGAAGGCAAATACAAAATATCTGAGCAAGACTCTGAAAGTAAACAAGGTATATTAATGCTCTACACCCCACCCTGCTTCATTTCTGACTCCAACTTACTTTCCTTATATTATACCAATATTTTATTCCAGAAATTTTAAATTAGCGATGTTGGCTGTGGTCCTTTCTCTGTGGTTTGTGTTGACTGCTGGTCCCACAGAAGGTACAGAAGTTCTGCAGATGGTGCTGCCACAAAGCAGCTTTGAGACCATAGTTTACAACATTTCACTCAACATTTCTGATGTCAGGTTTTTTAGAAGATATTCTAAATTTTGAAATGAGAAATGTAATAACAGTATGAGCCAGTGAAAAAACAAACACAGAAGTGAGCTGAACTTTAAAAGAAACATTTTATTTGGTAAAAAATAAATGTAATAAATTATTTCAAGACAATTTTTGGGTTGTATCTGTACATACACAGTATATCCGTAACATAGCTGCTATGTATTCCAGGAATTCCATCTTAGGAAAAAAAGGATTTACATATCAAGTAGTTTTAAATGAAACCAGCACAGTCTTTTACATTTGTCAGTATTGAAACCAACTTGATGGAATTCCCTTCCCATGCTCTCTATCCCCCCGAGTTACCCAGGAATATCCATTCTGGGTCTTGTGTGTTTGTAGCATCCCTCATGCTTGTTTTGCATTGTCTTGATCACTGTCTCTCGGACTTTTTTATTCAAAGAGCACCTGATTATTATTTTTTCCTGCAGTGTTGGTGCACCAGCTTTCACTTTCAACCAGTAAAATGTACATTATGAATATTCACTTCTGACTTCATCCTCTGATTTTGTTTCCTTTGCTGTATGTGGAAATATTTTCAAATGCTTTTTAAGTTTTGTCTGGTTGTTTTACTAGTAATTTCAACTCACATTTGTGTCCCTTTTGAAATCTTACAGATCATCGGGGATTCATAAATCCTGCTCTAAGGAAGATTGATCTAAACTCTGAAATCAGAATAATGATATTTTAACACCAGTATACATGACATTTGAAAGAAATGTATCAGACATGATGTCTAAATGTGGTGTCGCAATGGGTCAAAAGCAAACATGACTCAAAATTATATAAGTCACCAGTTTCCCGAAATACATCAGCTAGGATTACACTGACATTATTTTATATCAAAACCTAACAAAACACATATGCCTGGTGTGCTTTATCCTGGGACTGCCTAGTTTATAAAGCTAAGCATGTTTTTAATGCCTCATTGGAACAGTTCTTCAGAGTAATATTCAAGAGCTTAGGAAGCTGTAGACAATCAGTCTGAATTTTGAAAATGTTGACTGCTAAATGAGGCAAGAAAGACAATGTACAACAGATATGTAAGAGTCCTGTGTTTCAATACTAATTAATTAGCTGCAGTCATTTCTCAAACACAATAAATTATTGCCACTGGTACTTAGTCTTTCAAATATTTCTACTTCAATTGTCATAAATGTTATGTATTCTGGAGAGAAAAGAAGGAATTTTTTCCCAGCTGTATTTCCATATGGAAGCAACACTATCAAAGTAAGCATGTATCATAGCCCTTTCATCAGAAATTATTATTTTTCTCTTCAACTATCTGCTGCACTTACCCCTTTAATTTTCAGATAATGTTAATATATATGTTGCTAGAAAGATACATAGCCTTCACAGAAGTTTCTTCTGAAGGGTTGTCAAGTCATTTTTAGTAAACCAGATTCTCCTCCAGAAATACACAAAGATATTTTGAAAAAATCTGCAAAAACATATATTAAAAAAAAGAATTTATGTCTTTTTAAAGAAGGGGCAGGCAACTCAGGAGGAGTACAAGGATGTGAGGCTACACAGGGAGAAAATTAAAAGGGCAAAAGCTCATCTGAAAATTAATCTAGCCACTGTCATAAAAGACAATAAAAATGCTTTCTATAATACACCATCATTCTAAGGAGAATCTCCATCCTTTCTTTGATGTGGGTGGCAGCAGTTGCAGGGAGTGAGGAAAAGGATGAGATACTTAATGCCTTCTTTGCCTCAGTCTTTCCTAGTAAGACCAATTGTTCTCCAGGTACCCAGCCTCCTGGTCTGAAAGACAGGAAGCAAAATGAAGCCTTCATAATCCAAGGGGAAATGGTGAATTACTATTATGGTAACAATATAGTGAATAACACCCCTTAGAAACACACAAGTCCATGGGGCTGGATGGGATCTATCCAAGGGTACTGAGGGAGCTGGTAGGACTGCTCACCAACCCCTTTCAATCATTTACCAGCAGTCCTGGTCAACTGGGCAGGTCCCAGGTGACTGGAAGTTGGTAAGTATGATTTCCATCTACAAGAAGGAGCAGGAGGAGGATCCATGAAACTACAGACCTGTCAATTTGACCTTGGTGCTGGGGAAGGTTATAGAACAGATCATCTGGAGTGCCATCACACAGCATGCACAGGACAGACAGGGGATCAGGTCCAGTCAGAACGGCCTAAGGAAAGGCAGGTCCTGCTTGAACCAGGTTTCCTTCTGACAAGGTGGCATGCTTAGTGGATGAGAGAAAGGCTATGCATGTTGTCTGCCTGGACTTTAGTAAAGCCTTTGACACTGCTTCCCACAGCGTTCTCCTGAAGAAACTGGCAGGTCATGGCTCAGATGGGTGCACTGTTTGCTGAGTAAAAAAGTGTCTGGATGGTGAATGGAATTCCCACTGGTTGTCAGTCAAAATGGTGTTCCCCAAAGTTCACTGTTGGGGCCAGTCCTGTTTAATATCTTTACTGATGATCTGGATAAGGGGATCAAGTGTACCCTCATTCAGTTTGCAGATGACACCAAGTTGGCTGGGAGTGCTAATCTGCTGGAGGGTAGGAAGGCTCAGCAGAAAGATCTAGACAGGCTGGATCAGCAACACTGTGGCCAACAGAACCAGGGCAGTGATCATCCTCCTGAACTCAGCACCAGTGAGGCCACACTTCAAACACTGTGTTCAGTTTTGGGCTTCTAACTACAAGAAAGACATTGAGGTGCTGGAGTGTGTCCAGAGAAGGGCAACAGAAATGGCAAAAGGTCTGGAGCACAAGTTTTATGACTTAACTAATCAGCATCCCTAAAACAAAACTCAGAACTAGTAGCTTTGCTTAACAGCAAAGCAGCTCTGTTCTGAGCTCTCCAAGGGCAATGTTTTCTTCCATCCTGTTTCTCAATACAGAAAAGCATTCTCAGAATATGCAACATCTTTGGCATCATGTCAAAATGTGAAAAATGTAGACCTAACTGTAACTCTTAGAGTTGAAAATTATGAAAAATTTCAGACCCTAAAGAAAATACCCAGACATCTATCTGTAAGCACCCCTCTGAGATAAAGAGTGAAATGGTGAAGACAGTCTTTTGAGCATTACCATCTCCTCTCTTGTCACTGGGGTGCTAATGGAACATGTACTTATGCAAGTGAAGACAAAATTGCAGGAACATGCTTCAATTACCCATGAGCTACTGCACCTTTATGTTGCTCTAACTCTTCTGACTTAAATGAAAGCAAACTACAAAACTCCTAAATACTGTACTGTGATGTACAGGATTGATATCAAGAATAAATTACAGTTAGTACCACAGTAACCTTACTGATCTCTCTACAGAGTTGCAAAGCTACTTGTTGGTTTTCCAGCTTACCCAGAAATGAAAAAAAAAGTATTTATCATACAGCTTAGTAGAGCCAATTTAAATTTTATTTTACATTGTCTTGCAACAGATTTTAGTATTATTTTTCTTATGATGTCTTATAAACCACATTTTCAAATACTTTTCAGAACGCTGAAAAATGATCAAATTATTGTTTTCTTGGAATAATAATTTTTCACCTATGCATGAACAGCTATTGCCTGATAAGCAATTTTGTTTCTCTCAAGATTTGTAACAAATACCACTACCCTCATTTATTAGACAGCTGGAAACTTTCTTAATTTATAATCTTTCTTCACATCTAATTCATGTTTGTTAGCATGAATAAAGAGTGCAGTGCAAGGTAATTAATAAGACAACAACCAACAATTTTGCAATCTGAGAGGCAGCGAAAGCTGTTTATTATGAGGCTGAAGAAATGAAGCCATTTATTCACCGGTTATTATGACTGCATGTAGGGGTGGTCTATTTATGACACAAATTGTACGAAGAGCCTGTATCTCCCAACTGCACTGCCCTCTACTACCGACAGTGCTCCCAAGGGCCACTCTCAGCATTGCGTAACTCTGATCAGCTTTTGCACAGCCACTCTCAGAGATCTATTACAGTGCTAATGGAGTTTTATTTAATGTAGGAATGACATGACATTTTTATGTGTTTCACAACTCACAAGCCATATGGCCAAATGACCATCACACACAGCAACAGCCATTACTTCACAGCCTTACAAAACCAGGACTGCACTGGGTGTGTGCAGGGTGTAAAACCTGTAATGTTCAAAGCACATTTAGGGCACACTGAATAAAATGCATTTCCTTGGAAAAGCAGAAACGTCAAGACAAGCTTTGGGAAAAAGACATTCAAAAATATAAACTCTACTTTTCCCTCCAGAAATCTGCACGTCCTTTTTCTTTGCTGATGCAAGTATCTTTTCTTTCCCGATAGTTTTGCAGACAACTGGGTTTTTGTTTTATTTTGTGGACAAGTGGGTTTCCACAGAGACAGGAGGCAAATCAGACAGTACTGTGTGAGCACTTTCCCACCTTTAATGCACATTCTGGAGTGAACAAACAAACACTTAGTCCTTGCAGCACCTGTGGACTTCCCCAGTGTGCTTCCCAATCTTCAAAGCTGTAATGGCAGGCAGGGCATTAGACCTCTCCTCCCATGGTGTCAGACAGAGCCTTGTGCTCCCTAAGCAACACTGGGTCTTGTAGCATTTCTGAAAATCGTGATGGCAGTACATTTAGTGTCTGATCCTACTTCCCCTGAGGTCCATGGAATTAATTTCAATTATCCTCAGATCAAGCCTTAATGTAGCAACATTCCTATGTGGGATCTCTGAAAAGAGATCTGAATATGAAAAAAAACCAAAAAATCTAGTTCCACTGAGATTTTAATTTTTTTTTGCATTATCAAGTCTATGAGCAGGCTCTTCACTGAAGGTTCTTAAATCTTCAGTGCAGGTACAAAATAGCAATATAAATACATATAGACTGGGTCAATTAAAATATCTGCCATCCCAGGATTCTCTAATTAGCAATCTGCTTTGAAAAAGATAGTAAAATATTTCCAAATTGCATCATTATCGATTTCCCAAACTTAACTACAAAATAAAAAGCACTGTCACTTCAAAACTTGCCCCAAGACCCTTGTTCTCCCTCTCTCATCTCCTCCCCAAATATTGTTCTGTCTACAAGCATATGTCAGAGATTGTAAAAGTATGAGAGAAAACTAAAGATCCTCCTAAAACCTACCCCCACCATTTTTAGCACCACCTGCACTGTCACTTCAGGTACTATCCTGGGTAACTGTCTGCCCAGCTAGAAAATAATAAAAGTTTTAAAAATACAGTAGGGCACTGCTGTTGGCTGCGTAGCTGTGGAAGTATGTTGAGCCTATGTTGGAAACATGCCTGGAGCACTAAGACACTCCTTGTCTTGGGGCTGAAAATGTTACCTTGATTGGGACAGCATATATAAGTACAAATGTTCATTTGGGAAAAATACTAACTACAGCATTTCATCAAGGAGTGAACAAGTTCACCAGTGTTCATCAAGAAATTCATAGAATCTTTTCTGTAATCACAGGTAAAGGGGAGACCTAAACTTCCATCAGAAGATCGAGACACAGGACTGTCAGTCCCAAAAATAAATACCATCCCCACAACTGTGAAACAGTTACTGCTATGATGCATCAGCCTAACAAAGTTGTCCAAGATACAGCTGGAATAAAAAGCTGACATTGCTTCACTGAAATCAAGAAGTACAGTGACTTAATAGGAACCAGAGCAGTTTCTCAGTGAGAAGTAGATTTCCATATAAAATCTCTTCCCAGGGCTACAGGTAAATAAGACAAATGAACTTCACCCAGCTGATGCATGAAACGCCCTTTTGGTATTTCCTTCTGAAGAACGAATCCAAGACCTCTCCCATAGAACACTGTGGGACCTTTCACATCTAAGAGTGAAATTGTCTCCTAAAACATGCTCCTGGAACACAAAGACCCTGTATAAGAATTCTAAGCTTTCAGCAGTGAAATTTCCCAAAATTCTGTGGAACAAAACTGTCACAGAATATTTGCCAGATAAATGGTTATGGAATCCTTCTAAGACACAAACTCCGCATCCAGGAGGGCGTAAGCCAGCTGGATGTTCTAGATGCACACTGCAGACGAGAAGTGGATTCCATGCTGCTGCCCCAACACAACCCCATGTCTGTGTTTTTTGTAAGCACTACCCTGTAGTCACCTATTATCAGGAAATTTGTTATGATACAGAGGCTCGGATAAACAAAATGTATCCCCCAGAACTGCAGTTAGGAGTCTAAATACCTTCACTGATGTTAAACAGTTGCTACTATCACCCTTCACTGATACTTTCTTTGGCTTAGCCAAGGTGCCTTATTGTTTGCTGTGGTGACTTTTATGAATCTCCATTTAAGCTGCCTAATTGCTCATGGCCTGCAATACTCATCCTGACATAAGGCTGCACTGCAGGGTTGAGCTTGCAATCTCCCTTGTACACCTAGTCTAAGAATTTTAATCTTATTTAAAAAATAAGGTATTAAAGCCACAGTTGCAAATATATTTGGCAACACTTAAAACAGGCTGTTGCATGTGAAACTCAAAAACTTACCTGAGAAATGGAAGCCCACAGACAATTTTTTTTTCACACCAAATAGAAAAACATAAGAAAAAAGATATTTTTTAGAGTACATTACCCAATACTGGCATGTTATACAAATGTAATTAACCCACTGAAATTTAAACTAGTTGCAAGTTATGGTCAAGGCACCTTTTTTATAAATAGGGGTTTTTTTAGCGTTCATTCTACATTCACACTAGTTTAACCACGTAAACAAGTCTGTGAAAGCTCAGATTAAGGTCACTTTCAGATCTATATCCCAAATACTTCAGAAAAATATCAAACTACAAGGAAAATTCAATAAAGTAAGACAGATCCATCTGCTGCCCAAACAGTTCAGTAGATGCTATGGGTAAATTATTAACAAGGTGAAATCTAAAAGAGGTTTTCAAAAATTAGTTTAAAGGTAAGTAACATACAATGCATTAACACTGTGTTTATCATTTCAAAGTGTACATAAATGCTGAAAAAATACAATTTGCTATTCCTAGTGCTATCTTATTTCTAAAGAGCAAATGTTTGGAAACAGTATTGTCTGAAGTTTAAAAACATACTGAAGCTTTTTTGCCTCATGCTTAATCTTACAATATGCTAGAATGTATTTTCTTCATATGAAAATGTATAAAATTAATCTTACATTATAAACACTATAAACAACTTCCTTGAGGCACCTTCTGGACACAGAATTTCTGTACAGATTAAAGTATAACAATTCTAGGATAATTATTTTTAAAAATATGTACATTCGTTCCAATGTCCTAAACCCAAGAAGAAACCCAAGTAAGCTGCACAAAAGTTGGCCGCTAGTCTTTGTCCAGCTAAGATTATGTCCAGCTTTGCTAGTCTTGCAGTATTTCAATATAATCAACAAAAGTTTTACTTGCTTTTGTGTAGGAAATTCCCAAACTTTTGCATAAATCCTCTCAGCTTATTTTCATTAGGCTGTAACGGATGGTAAGCAGTTGAGTTGTAGCTGGCCATGTGATTACTCCTGCCATAATTATTCCCTAAGGTCTTGCTTTTGATATCTGATAGATGTGAACTGCTGTTGGCTGCATTTCCTGCAGGTTGGCTAGCATTTTCGATCTTACAGAATGGCTCAAAGCGACTATAAACACGCCTTTCACTCAAACGAGATCTCAGCTCCTCCTGGGGTTTTGAACTTGCCAGCTGTGGTGTCACTGAACTTGCTCTTTGAAGAGCAGAAACAGGAGAACTTTCAGAAGCAGTATTTGTGGAGATTTCCTTCATATCTTGATACTGAATCTGTTCTGTGTTAAATCTTGGAGTAGATGCATCTCCTGCAGTTTCGATGAACTTACTTTCCAGGGGGCACAAGAGAGGACACATTTTATTGTTTTCATCAGATGGAGGTTTTTGAGATTTTGGTGACTTTGGAGACTTTGGAGACTTTGTTGGGCTCCCAGTGACATCTTCTTTACTTCTGTTCAAGCTCCCTTGAGAATTTGCTGATGTGTTTCGTTTTCTCCTTGGGGAAGAATCTGTCTTATTTTCAGAAATCTTTGGTTTTTGATTCTCATCTTCAGAAACCAATGTGTCAGAACTACTACACATCCTGTAAAAGGCGGGACCTTTGTTTTTTGACAAGTTTTCCTTCTTGTCTGGTGTGAGATTAAGAAATGACCGCAATTTCTGGGACCCTTTCTTTAGAAAACTTGGGGAACTCTTACTTTCTTTCTTTGATGTGCAATCTCTACTAGACTCCTCCTTGCTCACTTCAGTGAGAACCGCCATAGAGATTGCCTTGCTAGCAGTTGGGCTCTTTAGCTCTACTTTCAGGTTCTTTTCCTGCTGTGGCAAGTGATTGGTCACACTGTGCAAACTTTTAGCACTCTTCAGCATGTCTTCTGGAAGTTTTGGACCAATTGGCTGCTTAAATCTATGCCTAGTCAAAGTGCTGTAAACATAATTGGATGCATGTTTGTTGGCACCAGGGTCCAATATGGACTTTGAATTAAACATGGGAAAACTTCTCCTTTTGAGCGCATTTTCATTCTGAAGGTTCTTCAGATTTTCTGAATGTTTGTCTGTACACAGTGTTGTGTACAAATACATTGATGAGTCACCAGTTGCATTTGAATTTACAGGAGGTTTTGTGTTGTCTGCAACATGAATTCTGTGGTTTTTTGGTGCATCTGATTTAGGAGGGAAGTTCGTGCTAAGGTCTTCTAAAATATTATCCGTTCCATTTTCCACACTCGGAGCATGATTAGATGTCCCTTTAGGTGTTGCACTTCCCTCTGACCCAATTATAGTTGAATTTGAAGAACTTGCACAGCTGCTTACTTCCTGCTGTTCAGGTAAAGTTGGCTGAAACACCAATGATGATCGCAAGCGAGAATGAGAATACAGTGCATGAGCTTTCATATTTTCAGCTGTGTCATAGCTATCATATCTGTCACCCACAGCTGACCCATTAGACTCTACAGGATAATCTGTTTGATCATTCAAATACGACTTTATTCGCCAGTTACGTAGGAATGACTTTGTTGTGTGTTCCAGGGTTGGCATCCTTTGCTGCAGATGGCGGATATGATTATCTGTCCCATTAAAAGACCTCCGCACAATTGAATTTCTTTCTGCAAGATTTACTTTTGGTCGTGAAAACTGATCAGCAAAACTTTGCTGGGGTATATTGTAGTTATTTGCATATCCTCCTCGTAATGAAGAAACAATACTAAGGCTATCAGATGGCATTTTCCAAGTGTTTGATGCATTGCTGGCTCTGTTAATAGCTCTGTTAAGCAACAGGTAAGGTGTCCTTTCTGGCTTTTCCCCAGCATAACTATGTCTCTTCCAGTGCTCATTTTTTTCACTAGGTTGATACTGCTGGATTGGATTTTGCACATTAAAACCTGGATGAAATGGTTGCTTATTATAGGCTTGATTTCTCAAGGCATATTTATCTATTTCATTTACTGCATATCTTCCACGAGTTTTCCAACAAACAGGATCTATCTTGTGAACCTTGTCTTGCCTACCAAAAAGGTTTCTTTGGCTAGAAACTGAAGCCAAAGAAGACACTGAGTGTTGGTATTTATCATTATCCCAGAGTGTCCTGTGACTGTTTACCCGGACTAGTTCTGGAGCAAATGAGTTAGGAACAGAAGAACGGGCATACAGTGTCCTGAACTCTTCATCGAAGGATTCAACGAGCTGTCCTGTGATAACTTGAACCATACTGAGGTTGGTTTTTTCAAATGACCACATAAGGCTGAAAGAAGAACAAATGACAGTTAGATGAGCTAAAGTATTACACTAGTGCTTCTTGCTATGAAGCCTTTGCACAAACCTGGGGTTTGTAAAAATACTTTCTAAATAAATAAATAGATAAATTTTGGGAATGATCCATGTAATTTAGACTCAGAAGGTCTAATCTAATATCAATAAAATTCTGCTGGAAATTTTCCACTGCTTTCAGTGGGAGCAGGAATGAGTCTATAACTACCCTTATAACTGCCCTTATAATAAGTATTCTAAGAAAGTATTCACAAATGAAGAACAGGAAAGTACAAATACATAATGGAAAAAAATCACCTCTACAAAGATGAAGGCAGGATTAACTATACCCACTGTATTTAGTCTTCAGTCAGAGAGTGTTACTGTGTGGTTATGTTGTGAAAAAAATACATTTGAAATAATATACAGGACTGCTTCAGCACTTTTGAATGTACTTCATTCTAAACTTATTTTCAAAAAGATGAAGCTCAGAATCATTAAAAAGGTTATATTTTCTACTATGCATATTGGATTGGATATGAATGCTTCTTTTATTGCAATAATAATGCTTTGATGAAGCAAATTTTCCTCTGTTGTAAAAGACTGAACACATGCTCAAAGCTAAGTAGCTTTAAGTACTTTACAGCTACAAAATGAGATAAAATAAATTAATACGTACATTAAGGATGTTGCAACAAAATCATGGTAAAGCATGCAATTTCTAGATTACCAGAAAGAAAAAACCCTGTTTTGAAATCCTATTTTGATGAAAAAAAAAGTTAAAAAGATTAAATTAAATCAATGGACTTATTTTATTTGTACTTTTTATCTGAATATTAGAAAATAGTTTGTTGTATTGATGAAAATAGCTTGCTGATTTAAATTTTTTTGCTACTTTTGTATTTTTTAGGAAGTAATAGTGTGTTGAGATTAAATGAAATCATGCTGCCTAGGTTTTTTTCTATGGATTTTCACAATTAAGAATAATATATAATCTTTGATAAAAAGCCCTAAACTTTAAGTTGACTTCAGAGTGACAGTTCAGAAAGACTCATCTTTCCTGTTATAAATCACTACATTATTTTACAAAGCAAGCTTAATTTCCACAGAAATTGGTGGTTCCAGCCCCTGGGGCTCAAGGCCTTAAAGCAGTGACATTTTTCCAAATGAAATGAGAAAAACTATTGCATTCTCACAGACCTTAACACTGTGTGTTAAGAGTCAAGACTCTCCCTGCACTGTCTTACACTGATTAATTCATGAACTTGTCACTTACCCCACTACCATTTATACATGTCAGTCTGAATTTGGGGCTGTCCGAGTCTTGGAGGAAATAAAAAGTCATATTTTCAAAAGCTTACAGTGGTGGAAATCTATGAGAGGCAGTGGCTGTGGATCTGGTACCCAGACACTATGCTGACAGAAACTAACTCAGTAGGCCAAAGGAGAAAAGTATAGCATAAAAAGAAGGAAAATATTTAATAATGTGTGAGTTAAAACCGTCCCTGCCTTAACTCAGTCAAACATAAAGAGAGACTTGGGCAATTCTAAATTTGACCACCATTGAGTGCCTCACAGTCAGTCTATAATGTTAACTTTAGAAGATTATTATGTGGAGGAACTATCCAAGATAGCTTATAAAATAATTTTGGCAGCCTTTTCTGGAGTGAATGTTAAACAAGAACAATTCAGGCAACATAAGACAAATCAAGATCTTTCTCCCTTTTCAGCAATTCTTCAGGTTTGCAAAACCTACATCCCCTATTTCTTATTTGTGAAAAGTGAAGACAGAATCTTTTAGGCTAGTTAGCAATAAGTATCTTTGATAACCTGTTAAATTACAGAAAATCAAATTAACCCATGTGCTTCCCTGCAAAAATTTTTACAAATAGCAAAAAGACCAAATTTGCCATAGCAGTAATATCGAGTAATATTGACAGGTTTGCTATGGACACTTTAGTGATTGATCTTACCTGTAGGAACCATATATGACTTTCTTACAGTCAACAAGAATAAATTTTTGTTCCATTTTTCCATGGAATTTTGCTCCTGTTTTAGAATAATAATCTTGTCCTTTCACTGTCCGCACCCTCATGTTCTGAAAAACACAATCAAAATACTTTACTTGGTCTACTACAGTTCATATTAGCATCTAGGGGGTTAAAATTCAGAGGAACAGTAGGAGAAAAGTTACATTATTGCATACTAATAAACTCTGCAGGGAAGTAAACTCTGGTCCAACTTGCTGTCTAGGGACTCAAAAGGGCAAGTTACTGCTTTGTCTTCAAGACTGATGAGATTTCATAGGCCACAGAAAAGTAAATTCCACTTTTCCATGCCCACCACTTCCAGAAATGAGGTTCTGACACAAGAAGTCTTCAAAAAGGGAAGAGGTTTTGTAAAAAAATTCCTTCCATCATCTGCTGCACATATTTATAAGATTTCCAAGTATCTCAGCTAATCATAGACAACACCTAAAGAGTATAATAACCATAACAAGTAACACTGGCCTAAAGACATGTTAGTTGAACACATCAAATCTTACTGAGATAAGGTCTGATTGGTATTGGACAGGATATCACTTGGGAATCTGGAATGCTGGGGGCACAACCAATGTTAATGGCTTGCAAATTACCATACTATATATATATATATATAAAGATTTTGTCTTAGGTACTCATAAATTGAAATATAATTTCAATTAGGTATATCTAAAAAAGGAGTAAAATTTACATTATTTTTTTTTTATTGTAGTCACTGCTTTCTCTGTTCCTTTCTTCAGTGTTTTTCCTCCTGCAGCTTTTCTATCCTGATTCCTCTATCCTGCACCCTCCCTTGGTAGGTACCAGATGAGAACATGACATGTGGCAGAGAGATCATGCTCACCTTCCTCACATAACACTTCCTTTTCCTTCACAGTTCATCTGGCATTCTCCACCAGCTTCAAACCCTCTAATTATGTGTGAGGAATGGATGCTTTGAATAATCACACAAAATACAGACCATATTTAAGGATATATTGTTACAATGCATTCCACTTAGGATCAGAAGCAGTAAATATACACATGCTGAATTACAAAGCCCCATTTGGTATGAAATGCTGGGCTTCACCTTCCTATTTGGTTTCATCTTCAGGCTATAGGACTCTCCTGCTTACTGTAGTGTGTCACTCACCACTACCACATAATTGTGGGTACAGCAGCAATTTATTTATGAATGGAGGTTTTTTGAAGCCAAACAGAGGTTCTTCTCTCTCATCAAAAAGGAGGTTGTAGGACATCTGGGAATATTTAAAACATCCAGTGGTTGCAGTTTCAGGAGAGCCATCAGGTCTATCCAGTTAAATGACACCCAAATGATGAATGGGAAACAAGCTCCAACCTCCTTTTATGTACAACTGTACACTATCATTTCAGAGAACCACATAACCCCCATTATACATTTAATTTTCATCAGTAAAAACTCTCCAATTGTCGTGGGTTAGCAGGGTCCCCCCCTCCCTGGGGGACTGTGAGATGGTTTGTCCAGGTTGATTTCCAGGACAAAACCAATCAAAAGTCCTGGTAACGCCTTTTGCAATTACATCTTTAAGAAACGGAAGAGAAGGATAGTTGCGCGGTTTGAAATCAAGTAGCCATGTGAGGGAGGAGGCAGCAGGCCCCAAGGGGGGCCAAGGCCTCCCTCCTCCCCCGGC